>JAJHZJ010000115.1:2147394-2862231 GCA_023548195.1 Bettongia penicillata ogilbyi | reverse complement strand
CCTTTAAATAATTAGGGAAAATAGATCATATGCTATTTACCTTTATGCCCTTAAAAGAGAGAATCAAGAAGATCACTTTATCTTGACTGCTTTAGCTCAAAAAAATTACCTCCTTAATTCATTCGTCTGTTCAAGAAACAAGAATTAAGTATCTATTAAGTATAGATTGGCATTTTCCTTCAAAAACACTTGTTATTTTAATAATGTGATGTGTAGAGTTAAAATGAAT
The DNA here is from genome assembly GCA_023548195.1 of Bettongia penicillata ogilbyi. Lineage (NCBI taxonomy): Eukaryota > Metazoa > Chordata > Mammalia > Diprotodontia > Potoroidae > Bettongia > Bettongia penicillata. Next base: position 2,862,002 of record JAJHZJ010000115.1, on the reverse strand, counting down.
TTTCATTCTCCACTCCAATCTTGACCTTCAATAGCCTTCCTCATTCGTGCCTTCTTTTATGTAGAAAAATATATGCTTCTAATACAAAAAGTTCGGCTAATGCACAAATACCTTTGAGGTTTAAAACTATCTGTAATATACAATGACAACTTAACACATATGTTCTTTCACTTATCTTTTTCCTTTTAAAATGAGCATGAAAAGCACTTGGATGATGTGAACAACAGATTAGATATAATGGCTGTCATTTGCAGCTTTATCTACTTTTTTCTGTATTTATCAGTTGAAAAAAATTAAAATACTTCAAAAATCATGAGCAGTCTATTATGGTAGTAGCTTTGGTATGATGTGACTAGAGTGATCCAAATCTTAAATTCTGAGACTCTCTTAATTCAATGGAATAATGATGGGGAAAAGATCTTCATATTAATGTATGTTGCTAGTTTCTTTTTTGTTTCTTAGACATAGCATTTAGAGCTAAAAGACCCGTATCTATATGGGTCTACCAAGTTGATGTCAATATAGCCCTTAGAACAATGGGAGTGTTTTCTCTAAGAACACACACACACACACACACACACACACACACACACATATATAACATATATAAGTTAGCCAGGATTCTTTCAATTATGTCATGTTATAGGTTAAAGAGATCCCGGAGTATTCTTACCTCTTGTCTTTCTACTTTTTTTAATGACCTGAGTTTCTTTATAGAAAAGGGGAAGGGACCAAGCATCTCGTAATCACCAACAATGTGCCAGGCATTATGCTAAGGACTTTACAAATAATATTTAATTTTATCTGGGCTAGGATAAAGAAACACTCATCTGTGTTATTTTTACTTAACTCAGTTGGAATGACCTTTGGCTTCTATTTGTGGACAGGTAGAGGGAAGGGGAGGGAGAAAGAGAGACAGAGAGAGAAGAAATATTTTAAAGGAAAACAAATGTTTATTTTTTAAAATTTGTTCCCAAATGCATCTTAGAAGGTATGTGATCAGTTCCTCCACCACACTATACTCCTAAACATGAATTCATAAGTGAATGGATGATTATGTTATATATATATATATATATATATATATATATATATATATATATATATATATCTGTGGTAGACTGTAAAAGGATAATACCTTCACTATTTTCTTGTAAAAGAGATTTAAATCGTAACCAACTTGTTTCATGTTAGTTTTTTTTACGAGGGACAATTCCTCTTTGTATAAGGAAAAACTATTCTTAGAAAGACATAGATGTACATGCCAGTTATGGAAAATTTCATTTCCTCAGTGAAATTAGTCTTTGTCCCCAAGGAAAGGACTTTTAAAATGAGCTAAAGGTCCAGAATGAGATTAGTGGGAGCAGTGGTGTGGAAAGAACAGAGAGGTTTGTTTGTTTTTGTTTTTTCTCCTGACTAATTGATTAAACTGTGAGAGCTAAGGTGATGTAGTGGATAAAAGGCTAGCCTTCGAGACAGCATGACTCACTGTTATTGAAGAGATGCTGGCTACGTGACTGTGGGCAAGTCCCTTAACATCTCAGAGTTCCAAACATTTTAAACTGCCCAAGGTGATATTTCCCTTAGTAAAAGGGATTCCTCATCTCGACCTCTCAAACTTATGAAATCACAAGTCTACATCTCTTTACCTCCCCAAAAATAGAAAAGAGAAAGAGTCAGAGCAAAAGAATCAAAGGCAAAGGCAATTCCTCCCTTCATTTTATTCAATTGCATTTATGAAACAAGTCAGTGCCTTTTGTAACAGGGGAGCCTGGGACTTTATTGTTCCATGTGAAGAGACTGATAACCTGTTTCCTAGTGAGTGTGGATGATGCATAAGGGAAGTGCTCTGGAGACACTATGGAGAAGGAAACATAGACATTCTGTAACTGCTTCTGTTCTTCTAGCCACATGGTTTTAATTTGTTCCCATAATAGTTTGATTATTGCAGAAGCGTTCCAAATGCCTTAGTTGCCTTTTACCATTGTCTCTCTTTACTAAGTTCTTTTGGATTCTCTGTTCATAGTTGGGTCTTTCACCCTGGGAGTCACAGATCAAAAGACCAAGCCATAAGAATTGAGAATGGAATCCAAGTGTTCTGTATAAGCCATTCCAGTATTGATGACCCCATGGAGAAAAGGATGATTTTTGGGACCTCTGCCTAGCATTAAATGAGACCAAAGACAATCCAGATATCAACTTTGTGAACCCATTGTTGAGGAAGTGAGACACATTTTGAGCCTATTTCCCTCAGAGACCAAGGTGGAGAAGGAAGGATTTATCTTCATGGTTTGGAAGAAATTCTTTCAGGCTATTCACTGGAAGGTCAAAGACTGAGAAGGAAGGTTAGAATCCTTTGACCTGATAATGAGAAGACAACAGTTATTGGAAAAGACTGATGCTGGAAAAAAATGAAACAAGAGGAAGAGGGACAGTGGAGGATGAGATGGATAGATAGTAGCATCGAAACAATAAACATGAATTTGGACAGACTTTGAGAAATAGGGGAGGATAGAAAAATCTGGCCTGCTATATAATCCATGGGGTCACAAGGAGTTGGACACAACTGAACAAGAAATTTGGGAGGGGTTCATTTGTTCTTCCTATATCTTTGAAACAATCTTCCTTTGTAAAAACTAATACAAATTAATTCGTTGAATGGAACAATGGACTAGTTGCTAGCACCCAAAAGTTGAACACAAACTCAAGCTATTAACCAAAGATATACCACAAAGGAAAGGGAATGGGAAACAAACAAAAACCAGCTTCTTCTCCCTCTAAAGTAAATTTCCACCTACTCTCTGTATCCCATGTATCCTCTAACATAAACATGTCAAATTCAAGACCCATGGACCTTCTGTGGCAAATAAAACTGCTGAGCTGTGCCACAACCAGATTAAAATGTAACTGGGAGATATTTATCAAAATAAACTAAAATACACCACAACACAGACAGCATTAATTTATGGTTTTCTAAGTCAATACTCAGGGATCTATATTCATTTGAGATCAATGTAACTGCCAAAACAGAATGCACATTCCTTGAGAGTCAGATACTCAGGGATCTATATTTATTTGAGATCAATATAACTGCCAAAACAGAATGCACATTCCTTGAGAGCCAGAGAAGTTTTTGTTTCTCTTATTTATCCCCTGATATTAGGCCAATGTGTAACATGTAATCGATGTTTATTGTTCAAGTGATTGATTTAAATATCAGGTAGCAGGCAATAGGGCTGCAAAGCAGAAATCATTTCTTCTTTTTGAGTATTAAAGAACATAATTGCTTGCTGAGAGAAAGTGATGCTTGGGCAGAAAGACTTAGTTGATCTGAATTGATCATATCTTCATACAATTCAACATAAAACAGAACAAAAATGCATAGAATAAGTCCTGCAGAGTTCTTATTCTAGAATTTTAAGGAAATCCTTGACATTCCTACCTATATTACTATATTTCTGTGGGAAAGTATATGAAAATTTCTTTAGGTTCCTTTGAACACAATTAGGTTTTTTCTGGGTCTTTTAATATTCTTTTGCCCTATAGATCTTTGAGAAGAAAAAATAATGGGGATAGAAGCCTAAAATGGGATACTAAAACTGATCAATAATAAGTAATAGTCATCACTTTTATTTAAATGATCTTCAATGTACCTTCCAACCAAATTATTTTATAATTTGTGAAAAATAGGAGGCCCTGATGATGATGAACTTCTGAAAAACACATAGGCAAATTTTCGGGCTTTTTTCCTTTTTCCCCAAAGGGTGATCATAAAGTTTATCACTGATATCTCAAGAAGAAATCAAGTCAATAAACATATATTGAATACCTACTAATAATAAGTGCCTTTCACAAATTTTCAAATATAACATGAATATAGCTTTCTAATCAGTGTGAGAGAAGTTATTTGGGTGAGGGGCTAAAGAAAGGAGCAAAGATAGAATGAATTGTTTAAAAGAGAAGATTAGTATAGAAGAAAAAAATGATAGAAATAAAAGTTTCCCCACCTAGTAGGAAAAAAACTATATATAAACAACACGCACAGACACATCTACCTATGTATACAAATACATACATACACACATGTGGGCACACATATGTGGACACATGTGCATATGTGAATATACACATGTGCACATTATATACAATATACATATATTTATATGCATGCACATGCACATACATACATATATGTGTATGTGTGTATATGCATGTGTGTATATACATATAGAAACACATACATACATACACACACACACACACACATATATATATATATATATATATATATATATATATATATATATATATATATACAGGTTTACAGAAAATATCAGAAAGAAGTCACTAAGATTAGGGAGAACTAAGAATTGAAGGGATACAAGAAATCCAGAAGGCAGAGGTGGAAGAGATTTGCAGACCTGCAGACAGCCACTAAAAATGGTCACAGTCTGGGGATAAAGTATCTTGTTTGAGGAAAAGAAGGGAGGTTGCTGTCACTTTATTACACAGTACTGGGGGAGAGGGGGTGAGGATGGTTTATAAGGTAAATAGAATAGAAATATGTGTATGGAGGGTAAGTTTTGAAGGGTTATGAATGTCAAAAAGAGGGTATTATATATTACATGGATCTATAGGAAAACCTCAGTTCAAATACTGTAGTAGACACTAGCTGTGTCACCTTAGACAACTTTGCCTATCTTGATTACTTCAACTGTAAAATGAGGATCATAAAAGTTTGCTAAGAGCTAAGAAAGCAAATATAAGCAAAGTGAAAGAGAGAAACTGCCTTTAATGAGCTTACATTTTAAAGGGTGAAAATAATACCTAAAAAAGCTGAAAAGCAGGGACAGGGAAGACTTGGTTCAGCTGGTGAGATATGATAGAAGGAAAAATATTGGAAATCAGGAGCACATTTAGGAATGAGAATGTAGTAGGGCACATGGTTAATTGGAAAACTTCATCAAAATGGAGATTTTAGAAAAAAATGATAAATCAGAGGAATGGTTCTATCCCTGGATTTGAATTTAGGACTTCTTAACTGCAAGTTCTTTTAATACACTATTCATCCCAGAATCCCTTGATGCAGAACCTTATCACTTTTAATATCATTATAATGATAATGAATGATTTCTACTATTATAATAATTATAAATAAGTGTAATCTATAATAATTCCACTATTCTGATCATGTACGCACACTGTTGGCTACTATGTATAACCAAGTATTCTAAAAACAGTCATAGAATAATTTAAATTATATTAAAAGAGATCCATAGCAATTTTTTTCATTCTATAGCACTATATAAATACAAATTTTATCCTATACATACTTGTTCTGACCTATACTAAAAAAACAGTAGTATATGACCAGCCCAGACAAACCAGTGCCTCACACCAAAGCAGTCTAGTCTCCAGAAAAAAGAAAAACAAATACAAGTTGACAGCTTTTGAATGTTAATAGAAACTATTAGCACCCTGGGTAACGGGTATCCCAAGTGAAAACAACTGCTAAATTCTAAAATACGCGTCTCAAAGCCCAAACTCACTGCTTTGTACTCAAAGTAAAAAAAAAAAACTTCCAGAATTTCATGATGAAAATTGATGCTCTGTTTCCAAAGTAAACTTTAAATTTGTTAGAAGAGCTGCCTGTGAGGCTGTGGAAACCTAATATGATATAGCAAGATAAAGGCATTTTGAGATAAGCATAAAATCTATCATAGTACTTACAAATTTATTTTCATTCCTATAGAAATAATCTCATTGGTTGACTCAAACTCTCTCCCATCTTACTGGCTATTTCATCTATGTTTCTAAGTTTCTGATGAAAATATTCTTTTTTTTAAACTGGTAGCTAGGTAAATGTGGTACAGCGGATAAATCACTGGGCTTATGATCATGATGACCTAGATTAAATCTTATGGAGTAAATATGGACATCTGGGACATCACCCCAGGCCCTCAGTTTAAGGAAGGCAACCAGGAAATTTATCTCATTATGTCTCCTCACATTATATCCCACCCCTCCTGGACTTCATAATATCTAGGACCTCATCATGCTGTGAGATGAAATTAACTCTTAAATTCACACCTTCTCAGATTATTCCCCACTCAAACTACAATTATCCATTCAGGCTAAACCAGACTGAGGGTAATTTATAGTTCTCAAACCCATCAGTAAGTTAGGAAGATGTCTATCCCAAGTATGTGAAGACCTCCCCTTAGGGAATGAGTGGGTAAGAACAATCTGTTCCAATAACCATAAAGACAGTGGAAGTGGGCATTGTGGGGGGCTTAGACATTGGTCAACACTGAAGATGCCAGAGTCATCTCCGCATCCCAAGCCATCACCAGTCTTCTTGACTTTCCTCTTTGTCACTTGACTTTGACGACTGGAAAATAGTGAAGTTGATTCTGGAACTGTTTCACTTAAATCCAATTCATGCACAAGTTCAGACATCACCCCATAGTATAATCAATTCTCCTTGAAAATGAAGGATAAACAGCTCCAACTACAGAACTTTCTTCATTCCCATAGTCAGGATAATCCTTCCTCCCCACCCTTTTCAGTTTATTTTATGTGTTGTTTCCCCCTCTTTACATGATAAACTTCTTGAGGGTAGAAACTGTCTTTTAATTTTCTTTGTGTCCCCAGTGCTCAGGGGAACTGTCTGTCTGGCACATCTATTTATTAACTATTTACTGTTCTCCTTTTAGTAGTTATATGATTTGGCGAAAGTCAGTTAAACTCTCACTGTTCTAGGTAATGCAAAACTTTGAAAGTGCAGAGAAAGTGCCAATCTGTTTTGGCAGAGGGAGCTTCATATATCAACAAAATCCCATGTCTGGATCCCCTTTCTATGGTGTGAAATATGATTTATTCTCTTCTGGTTGATGAGGTAAATTTAAGAATAAATGAATCATGATCCCTGTCCTCAAGGAAATCTTAAGATTCCCCTGAAATGATCAAATACATCTTCCTCAGGAAAAACATATATTTTAGAAAAGGCAATAACCATGGTCAAGGTCCAGCAAAATGCATCAACTCACATTACCCTGTGTTGTTGCCTGAAGGTCTTGTCCCTTAAAGCATTTTATCTGCCTAGAATGAATTTCTCTTCCACCCAGTTGTTGTTCGTTCTTCATTAGCCAAACTCTTTATAATGAACAACAGATCATCTAAAATAGCAAATGCTTGTTTCCTAATTCAATTTTTCTACAGTTTTCCTCAGAGACTTCTTTCTACTAATGTGAGTTTTCTATATACTTCTCAACTTTTAGTTCCATTAGGATATATTCTGTATACACTTACACATGTGTACATGTTATCTTTTCTCTTAAAATGAAAGCTTGTGGAGAGCAGTATTATGTTTCATGTGTCATTGAATTTCCAGTGCTTAGCATACTTTCTTGCACATAGAAGGCTCTCAATAAGTCCTTGCAGATTGATTATTTGTACAATAGAAATCAAATACGTCTAGGATCTGGTGTTCCCAAGTTGGTAAAAATTGTAATTCTTAAGTAGATGAATAGCAGAGGTGTCAAACTCAAAGCCAGGACCTGCAAATAGGCTGCAAACCAAACCACACTAAATGTAATTAGGAAATGTTCCATAAAATACCTGAATATACAAAACAACATAGATAATGTTAATGTGTGGTTTTAAGGGTCAATATATAACCCATAGGGATTCCTTTCATTTTGATTTTGAAAAACTACTGGTTAACAAAGAGTATGTAAAAATTATTCCTTCTTTGCCCCTGGTATTTTCTACCTGCTGAGACATAATCTTGACCCCTCACAGACTAAGTAGCTAATCAGATTCTGAAAGCTAATTTGTACCTCATATACAACATTTACGGAGACAGTATATTTATGGTCCAACTTACCAGCCCGCACTCCTCAAGATACACAATCGTGCCCCAGAATTTCTTTATTCAGGAAGATCACTTTATACCTGGAATTAGCACTTCTCAAATGCTACCCACTTGGGGCCCCTCCTTCTGAATGAAAAGCAGAGGGCTCCTCCCAGAACCTCTATAGAAGAAGGGTACCTAGATCAACCATCTCTTCCTTCCCATCTATACTTCTCTGGACTTCTCTTTCATCTGTGACAGGTACGTCCCCCCAACTAATTTTCATCCTCCTTTTTTGCATTCTTTTGCATTCAAATCTAACTCCTTTAGGGCAGCAACTTGCTTACTGTTTCTTTTTGTCCTTTCTGTTTTTATTTCTATTCTCAGCGCTACCTAGCATATAGTAAGAATTTAATCAATATTTCATAAGTGACTGTCTGGCAATTTTACTATTCCTCATACATGACACTCCCGTTATTCTATGTTTTTGCCTCTCTCATGCCTAGAAGGAACTCTCATCTCATCTCTGCCTTACAGATTCCATATTTTCCTTCAATACTTAACTCAAGTACCAGTTTATATAATGTACTTGAATTATTTCCTTCTTCCATACTCCAAACTGCTAGTAGATCCAGTATATTTTAAAAATTTTGTTCATTTTGGTTACCCAGAAAGATCGTAATCTCTTTGAAGACAGGGGCTATTTCACTTTTATAGTTATGTACCTGGAGCTTAGTAAAGTATTTGTTATGTAGTGGGTATCTAATAAATGCCTATCAATTGGAAATTTACACAAAATAATTGTGAGAGAATGAATTCTAACGTGGATCTATTACAAAATATGTCCATTATAAAATAACATCTCAGTTCTTCTTTTTGAAGGAATTAGGAATAAGGAAAGGCATGAAAAGAATGCTTTTGAGATGAATGGAATATTCCTGGAAAAGGCACAAGAAAGGGGGTTGAAATGCTATATGAAATAGTTTGTATACCAATTTGACTGAAACAGAAAGTAATATGGGGTGATAATATGAAGTGAAAATGTAAAAGTCAGATGAAGCCCTAATTTTGAGAGCTTTCAAGTGCTGGCTGAGAATTTTGCTTCCTATTCTGGAGGCAATAGTGAGCCACTGAAGATTTTTGATAGGAAAGTGACAAGGTGAAGTCTATTTTAAAAACAAGTTTAAGTCCGACTTACAAAAACCAAGTAACTGTGTGGAGAACATAGTGAAGTTGTCTGATTGGAAGACTACAGGGTGTTAGCAATGAACTTCTCCCAAAATGTTTCTTTTCAGACAGCTGGGATATGAATGTTCCAGGTAACTCTTGATTTTATATCAGGAATTCCACTTGGTTTTAACTCCATGGAACATCATACTCCCTGGTTCACCATCACCCCTTTATCAGCTTTCTTACAGGTATTATCTCCCCCCATTAGATTATAAGCTTTTGGTGATCAGGGACTATGGATTTTTATAAGATCATTAAATAGAGCAGATGATAAAGTGTCACACTTGGAATAAGGAAGACCTGCATTTAAAACTAGAGTCAGACACTTCCTGGCTGTGTGACCATGTCACTTTAACCTCTGTTTCTCTCAGTTTCCTCATCTGTAAAATGAAGATAATAATAACACTTACCTGTTTTTGAAAGCATCAAATAGTAAAGGCATTTAGACATTAAGGCATTTAGCACAATTCCTGACACCAGGTAAGCATTATATGAATGGTGTTATTATTTCTGGCAGTAGTAGTAGCAGTAGCAGTAGTAGCAGAGGTAGTAGTAGTATAGTAGTCATATTACCCTCAGTATTCATCACAGTTCCTGGCACATAGTAGGTGCTTAATAAATGTTTATTGAATTGAATTGAAGATATAAAAGGATGAAAGTAAAGAAAAAGCCAGTAAAATTATTTTTATAGTCCAGACTAGTAGAGAAGAGGGTCTTAATTATAATGGTAACCTGCTGGATAGGGATATAGAGATAGAAATGAAACATTGGTTAAGTAAAATCAATAAGATATGGTGACATAAAATATAGGTAGCCAAGGGGAGTAAAGTAAAGATTGAGTTATTAAACTCGAGTGATCAGAAGAATATAGCCATTTTCAACTGAGAGGGAAGTTTGATGTTGGATCAGACATCATGTAGAAGGAAAATACTTTTATTTGGGACATTTTGAATTAGAAATATGCATGGCAAATTCAGGTGGTAAGGTCCAACAAGCAATGGGTGATATGAGACTATATCTTAGAGCGAGAGCAAGGAGGGGGGGGGCAGATGCTGAGGCAAGTGTATAGATTTAGAAGTCACTTTCAAAGACATGATCATTGAACCTATTGGAACTAATTAGAACACCTAGAGAGGGTTTAGAGAAATATGAGAAGACACAGGACTGAACCTTAGGGAATATAAATTGTCAAAGAACAGATGATAATGCAATAAAGAAAACTGAGAAGGAATGGATTAGGTGGGGGTGAGAGTAGCACAATAGGGTAATGAAAGGAAAAAAAGAAGGTATACAAGAGGAGAGGAAGTGAATAATAATAGCTCACATTTATATAGGACTTTTCCTACATGATTTCATTTTTTCCAGCCAATAACCCTACAAGGTAAATTCTACTATTTTATTCATTTTATAAATGAGGAAAATGATATTCAGAAGGATTAAGTGATCTAACTAGAGTCACACTTCTAGGAAGTATCTAAGATCTCATAGAAATCCAAGTTGTTTTTTTTCCCTTGATAACTAGTCCAGCTCTCTATCTATTGCTTCTTCTCAAGAGTGCAAAAAATGCTGAGATCAAGAAATGAACACTGTGCAAATATAATTGAGTCTAACAATAAAAATATTCTTAGTAACTCATAGGTAGAACTGAATTTTTGATCCAAGACTCACTTCAGAACTTCCATCTAGCAGGGGTGCATTTCTTCAATACTACCAAGTCTCTATGAAAAGATGGTACTTTTAAAAATGTATAGAATTACTATACGTAAAAGATCTGAGAGACTGATACACAGAGAAAGAGACAAAGAAAGACAGAGATAAAGACAAAGATGAAAGATGATCTCATCATAAAGATGAAGAGATCAAAATCCCAGCAACCAATTTGACTGAACTGAAGAGTTACACAAAAAGTTTTCACCGAAGCTAAGTAAGAATAATTGATTTCTTAAAAATGGAAATATAAAAATGTTCACTTTTTCGTCTTTTTTTCCTTAGAATCCATTTTTAAAATTATAATTGAATATAGACATTGTAGAATATCAAAAACTATTTAGAAGACAGAAGTTCTACAGTTCTTTTAAATAATGATAATTCTCTACTAAAATCTATTTTAAACATAGATTCTGAGTCTCAAATGAATTTTTTCAAAGACAATTAATTATGTATGCATCTGCTTAAAATATGCTATACACATGATGTATTTAAGATAGAAATAAGATATTACCTCATCCCTATGTTGTCTGCCCAGAGTTCCTTATAAGGTTATTTAAAATCTATTAGAATGGTGTATTATTCCTTGTGAAATAATAGGGATGCACCTGTCTAAACACCTGCTTTTAAATGCTGTAGCAATTACATTGACAATTGAGAAGCAGTTAAAATGAAAATTGCATTGTAGGTAGATAGATGGAAAATCAAATACCAAATTGCAATGATTTTTGAAAGCATTCCATAAAAAGTAATTTGCATATATTTCTAATCAAATCACATTTAATTATGTATTTTAAAATAAAAGCTTGTTCCCTGAATTCAATGTAGAAAATATTTTCAATTTTTGCTTTTCATTTCTGTTCTAAAGATTTTTCTTTTGCTTTACATAAATGTAGTAATATTGATTTTATGTTTACATCAAAAGAAGAATCTTACAGTAGGACAATGCAACATCACATTGGTCTAATTTCATAATAAAAATAGCAAATAAACAATGAATATTCATAAAACTAAATGTATTTGGTACTTGATACAGAAATAAGTTTAGAATATAGAGTAGTGCTTATGTATATATATATATATATATATGTATACACACATACATACACCTATTCTTATGTGACACTTATTTTTGTAGAAGTACTACTCATTATTTCAAAGATAGATAGATAGATAGACAGAAGTGCTCTGAGTATGGTAAATTATCAATTTGGGCTGGAAAAAAGAGAGAAAGGGAAAAATAACGCAAAATAATTCTGAAAAGGTAGATGGGAACCAGATTGTGAAGGATTTTAAATGTTAAACAGAGGATTTTATATACCATTTTACAGTATCATACAGAGGACTTGTGCTTTAGAAGTAACAATTGGACAATTCTGAGAAGTTTAGATTGTAGAGAGAGTGCCTGGGATCAAAAGATCAATTAATTATAAGATTATTTCCTCATCTGGAGAAGAAGCAATGAGAAGTGGGAGAATGGTGGTCAAATTACAGCAGCTAAGGGAATGAAATATCATGTGGAGGGAGAATCAATAATCTGTAGCCTACAGATTTGATTTGCAGTTAATAAGATACGTAGCAAGCAATGGTAAGGTTGAGAATTATTCTAAGATTCCATAGCTGGGTATCTTAAAAGTCATTTGTGTCCTCAGTACAAATAGATCTAACAGTATTTTAGAATGACTACTGCACATATAGCCTATGTAGTGTTCAATGGGTTAGGTCAAAGCAGTATGCTAGTCAACAACTGCACAAAGTTTCTACCCCTCCGCCAGCTTGTTGACTAGTTATTTTATTCTGGTCCAATCAGGCTGTGTCAAACCACAGCCTGAAGGCCAAATCTGGCTTGACATCTGATTTTATAGGACCAGTGAATATACAAAATTTAAAAAAATATTCTTAGCTCATGAACTAAACAAAAACAGTGTTTTGTCCCTGAGGACTTAGTTGGCTAACCCAACTAATCCAATGTTATAAGAAAACCAAGATGTATAGTTTGATATTTTATAATAAATTAATTATTATCATATTAACTAATTTGCCCTGAGTCCACATTTCATTTTAAAAAATGGAGAAGATTCTTTTCCCTATCAACTTTACTCATCTCTCTCTTGATATCAACCCACTAATTCTCATTGGCTTAAAAACATCTGTATAACTATCTATTAGAATTAATCAACAATGAAATCAACACAAAATATTTGACTATGCCATCAATATTACAAAGACCAGACATCTACCCATGAACTGTGACAGCTGACTTCTCAACTCTGTACATAGAACCTCCAAATTCAGATCTCTCAGGATGACAAAGTATCTAAGGAATCTTAAAATTATCTTCTCTTTTAGTATATCTTCTCCACAGGATGAATTAAACTCATTCTTTCAGCAAAGAAATTTTCTTTGTCCTTTCTATACTCAGACATTCTTTCTCCAACTGTAATAGCATGGTAGTGAAATTTCCTCTCTCTCAAGATTCTGCTCCATTTTAAAGATACAATTACTGCGTTCAGAATCCTTAAAGTAGATACAGCCCCAACTAGTGTTTCATAGGATGGTTAAGACAAGAATTGGACAAAGAGTGGTATGGGAGAACAGGTAATGAATGAGCTCTGTGATGGGATAAATTCTGTATTAAGTAAGATGATTGTGAGATATGCCACTGAAGATGTCTTGTGGGCAGTGACGATGTAAGGGATTCTTAATAAATAAGCATCCTGATTTCCCTCAGCAATCTTTAGTGAGGAAGACTGCATAGCTACAAGTAAGGTTGTTTCACTTTTGGATGAGTTTCATTGTTATTGTTTGGATTTCCCTCATATGAGTGCTAAATCAGTTTCTCTAATTTTTCCTTTGGGGTCAAAGAGAGTGAATCTAATTCCCTCAAATATTTGGATTAGGCCAGGGGAGAGTGAATGCAAGTGGACTCTTCTTCAGATTGCTATTGTTATGTCATTTCATTTTTTACCTCATTTAGGAACTTCTTGGCAAAGACACTGAAGTAGTTTTCCATTTCCTTCTCCAGCTCATTTTAGAGATGAAGAAACTGAGTCAAACAGAGTTAATTTACTTGCCCAAAGTCAGAGCTAATACCTGAGGGCAGATTTGATTCCAGGAATGCCTGACTCGAGGTCCAGTACTATATCCACTGCAACAATTAGCTTTCCCTTCTCAAAATTAAACATGCAGTCTTGTCAGCTGATATTCCCTTTTTATGATCTTGCTGGCTTTCTCTAGACTAGTTCCCCTCTGCTGAATGTTATTAGCTTATCGATATTCTTTCTATTTCTCTAGGTCTTCCTTCTATCTCTATAATATAATATAATTTAATCTAGAATGTCCTACAGCTACATTTTCTTCTTGTTTCATTCAGTTTTTCATTTATTACCAATGATGCTACCAAGGTCGAGGTTCATGTTAAATATTATTGTATTCATATTATCTATTTGATGAATGCCTGAGACAGATTGGGGAAATAGTAGATAGAAAATCAGAAATGCCAAAATTCAAATTTCACTTCAGACATCTGTTCATGATATGACCTTAGGCAGGTCACACAACCAACCTCAGCCTCAGTTTTCTCATCCATAAAATAGGGATTATAATGACACCTATATAAAAAGATTTATATGAAAATCAAGTAAGAAAGTGTGCATAAATATATACAGGCCTATATCCATAGAGTGATATATGTATATATAAACACATACAATGTTTTACAAACCTTGAAACATTATGTAAATGTTAGTTATTGTCATAACTGTAATTATTTTTACTGTATGACTAATCACCTCATATCTGTTCTTTTCTGTCCTTAAGTCCCTTTATTCCATTTATACAAAGTATTCTTGTTAAGGACCTCCACACCTCAAACCTAAGTTATCGTAATAACCTGTTATTCATCTCTCCAAATCAGCCTCTGTACATGTGTCAGACTTACCATCCTCAAATACTGAACACTATATTAATATATTCTTAAGATAGTACCTGTAACAAATATTGCCTAGCAGGTCAGATGTCTCAACTTTTGCAATTATCTTTGACACCCGTGCAAAACGTCCTGTTGATGCCATCTTAGTCTATCTCATCAAACTTACAGACTATTGCTATTCCCTGTTATATTTTTTTGTTGGATGGATACTGGACTGGTTTTTCATTTCCTTCTTCAGCTCATTTTTACATATGAGGAAACTGAGGCAAGTAGGTTTAGGGTCACACAGCTAGTAAGAATCTGAGGCCAGATCTGAACTCAGGAAGCTGAGTCTTACTGACTCCAGGCCCCACACTCTATCCATAGCACCATCTAGCATTTCATAGTATATTTAATTTATCTTCTCAATTTGTCACTTGTCATCTGTGCATGCTCTTCCCTCTACCTAGAATATTCTTCTCTCTGCTTTTTTTCCAGTCATGCCCTTCAAATCGCCCAGTACCTTTTGATTACATCATAATCTACTACAAAATATTCCTTCAATTTGATTTTAATTTGCCTTGTATAGCCATTCTGTTGTAAAGACATTTCTTTGTTTTATGCATTATATGTATGTGCAGGTTGGTGTGGAGATCTAATTCTTGCTCCTGTAGATTATAAAGTCTTAGAAGGAAGTTAACACTCCTGTTTTAAGAAGAAGGCATATTTCTAAATGTTTCTGGTACAAGTCATTTATGTCTTCATATAGCTATCTATATCTATATAATTCTGGTTTTAACCCTAAATCTATAAAACATATACTTTACACGCATCAGTGTGGGATACTCCCTAGTATGTACTGTCCTTCCATAAACAAAGGTCAATAAGTTTCTGTAACTCCGAATTGTAGAAAGTTCCCTGTGACACTGAAAATTTAGATGATTTGCTTATAGCCACAAAAAGTGTGTTAAAAACAAAACCTGAATCAAGATCTTCCTTACTCCAAGTCTGTCCCTTAGCCTTCTTGCAAAAATAAAAATGACGATAATAGAAGACTGCTATAGTATTCAATGGTTTCCAAGATGCTTAGGAAGCAGGTTATACAGGGTTTTCAGGGAGGACCAGCACCTCTGATATGAAGACTTTGTTGGGCCCTTTTTCAAGCCTGACAATCCATCTTTGGTGTTTACCTGCTCTGACCTTTCACTCTGAGAAGCTGTAGTATGCCCAGCATTCACATGTTAGTCAAAGCAGATGAGCTAAACTAGGTTGTGAGTAACCAACAGGTTAAACAAGTCAAACCATCAACGTTTTAGGGGGTTGTCTAAGACTGCCATGATGGCAGCTAAAGCAGGCACTATGGGTCACTTTGAGCTTGGTCAGACAGCAAAGACAGCAAGGTCATCAACTGCATCCTGGGTCATCTTAACTTTTGTCTTGCCATTGGACTTTGATAACTCTGGAAGAGAGAGTGCAATTCTACTTCACTTTAATCCATTTCAAGTGTAAGTCAAGATATCGCCCAGTGATGTCATTGATCCTCTTTCAAACAAAGAATGAATAAGTGTCTGAGAAAGCAAAACTGGAGACTAACACGAAGGATTATGTAATTTCTACAGCAAGAGAGAATTATTCTTCTCAGTATTTTCTTTATTCTGGCTTAAAGATTTTGAAGTGTCTATTTGTAGGTAGAGGCCAGATCAGTCCCTAGTAAAGGTGTTCAACATATGCCTGTTTCTTCAGTGGATAAAATGCAAAAATTTCTTTACTCTGGCTTAATCTAAGACATCATAGAAATAATTCTTCTCCATTTTTTTACAACCAAGATTTGTTTTGCTTTATCAAGCAAAGAGTGGTTTCTAACATTTTTTTGTGACATACACTATTCTATATTTTTGGTTCCTTTTCTTTATGTTATAGAGATCTCTGGCATTAATGCCTAATCTGTAGAGCTGCTATGCACAGGAAATTTTCTTGACCAGCAATTCTCAAACTTTTTGATCTCAGTACCCCTTCATGCTCTTCAACATTATTTAGGACTCCTTTATTTATGTGGGTTATATCTAACAATACTTACTATTTTATAATTTGAAACTGATCATTTTAAAATGCTTATTTCAAATAGCTATAAATCTATTATTATACATTAGTATAAGGTTTTATGAAAATATTTTCCAAAATAAAAATAATGAGAAGAGTAGCATTATTTTACATATTTTTGGTTCATTGTCCATCTTAATAGAAAACATTAAGATTCTCATATCTGATTCTACATTCATTCTGTGGTGGTATGTTGTTTTGGTTGATGTATATAAGGAAAATCTAGATTCAGGCAATTATAGTTGGGAAAGAGTGAAGTATTTTAACAAGGAAATTATGTGTTAGTGTCACAAAAATAATTTTAATCTTACACACCACTTGAAATGATCTTTAGGTCCCCTGGGGGTTCACATACCACACTTTGAGAACAACTGTTCCAGACAAGTCTGTAGAAGGCTCCAACTATGTCTCTTTCTGCCATTCTAATATTCCTGGAAAGTAAAGGGGTTTCTACGTCGCCTTTCAAAGTATAACACATAACAATGCAGTAACTCTTTCCTGTTCAGTGTCAACATTATACCTTTTAAAAAATGATATCGCCCAAAAGAAGCATAAATGAAAAATTACTTTCAATCTTGCAAAGGAGAATGCTTTTATGCCATGTTGCTTCTTGAGTAGAGAGGTGCATATATTCTGCTGAGATGTTTGGGACCACTGAACTATCAAATTATAGATGAAGTTACTAGATGCGATTTGGCTAAATGCCACAAAGTAAAAGCATACATCTTTTAGTGAAAGTAATAATATTTTTTAAAGCATTGCTCCCTGAATACTCATTCATTCTCTTCTCTTCAGAGCTTATAAAAGTAGAATTTTATGTTTAAAAGAGTCAAAATCATATTTACATAAGTTTGCTTTAGGGTAAATTAATGAGACATGAGATATATACAAATATACATGTATCGATATATGTGTGGATTAGTCCATTTCTATCTATCCATCCATCAACCATCCATCCATCTATCTTTATAGTTAACATTCAGCCTTGCTGGTGATTATTTTTACTCATTTGTTTTACTGACATCCTTAATGAAACCAAGGTCATACTTTTCATAGTCATGTACGCCAGCTATTACACTATATAGTTATGCTTTTAGCTACATTGGAAGATTAACATTTACTCCCTCCTTGGCCTTTCAGAATCCATTTTTCCCCTTTTAGCCCAGTTGAGATGCTTGCTCCCCTATGAAATCTTTCCTGATTTTCCCCAGCTGAAATCTTTCCCCTCTTGTCCATGAATTATTATTAGGACATTTTGTCTCTCTTATCCCCTTGCACCCTTTTCTTTTCAAAGATTTTAGATCATAGATTGAGAGATATGAACTTTAGAAGCCATCTAATCTAATCTCTCTAATTTTAAATAGGAGCAAACAGATCCAGGGAGATAAATATCTTGTCCAAAGTCACATAAGTATTAAAAAACCGTTAGATTTGAACTCAAATCCACTGTATTCACATCACTATATCATTGTATCACCAAGGCAATATTCACAGCACTGGGGGTGACTATGAATATACCAGTGTCGTTCTCAATTGCAAAATACAACAGACTTTGCATATGGAAGACAGAAAAAAAGCATTTATTCAAACACCAGAAAGCCAAATCCCCAAACCAGAAAGCCAATTTAGTCGTAGAAGCCAAGAAGTCAAAACACATTATCACTGCAGGGTATAAAGACATTTCCAAGCCTCCTCCCCCTGCTGGAGCCTTCATACAAACAAACACTCACAAGCCTGGCTGTCTACCTCCTCTCTCTCCCTCAATTCTGATTATTCTGTCCTCCCAGCTCTGCTCCACACTGCCTGTTCCACCCATTCAGCAAGCTCCTCTCACCACATGTGACTTAGGCTTCCATGTAGGTCACATGGGACTATTAATGAAAGGAAAAGATTTTCCCATTTAAATTACCATTACAGTTATGCTTTGTTGCTGCTTGAACATGTATTCCAATATATTTCTTTGTGTTTAAAGCATAACTTCCTTCTGCAATGTCCATATATTGATCTGTAAGCTATCTGAGGCAAAAATATATGTATCTTATGTCTCCAGTACCAAGCATATAGTAGATGCTTGATAAGCTTTCGTGAACAGTGAAGTTCAGTTAGATGTCCTTGCTTGTTAATTCTCACATATATCATTCTATCACTTATTTCCAGGACATTGTGGTGATTTATCCCCAAAGGCCTTAAATTTGCTTCTTTCTCACCACCATTGCTTAGAATCTAAGTTCCAAGAAGAGTTCAAGTGCTACCTCCTATATAAGTCCTTCCCTAATTCTTTCTGCAACTGATACCTTCTTACACCATAAAATTAGGTTGCATACAGATTCTACACACACACACACACACACACACACGCACACACACACACATACACACACACTCACACAGGTTGCATACAAGCACTTAATATATGTTTTTTGAATCATTTATTTTTATGGAATGTTTCACAAATGCTTTTCATGAGTAAACGTGTGAGAAGAGGCAGAACTCAAACATTTGACTCCATTACTCAAAACACTTCTATCTGCAATTGATGGGTCAGTTATAATAGTGCTATGGCACTCATCATAAATGGTATCTCCTCTAGGAAGCCTTTCCTAGTACTCCTCTCATCCTCTACTATCTGACACCTTCCAGACACCTATTTATATTATCCTCTAGTACCCCTCTCCAATGGGTCGATCATATTTTATTTCCTATTCACACCATGATTTAAGCATGGAACTTAGTAATAAATGGGTGTTGAACTAAAATGATGTATGAGGTTACCCAGAGGTTAAAAGACATAACCTAGGTCCAAATCTTGACCCTACCATTTAATGCCTACGTGACACTGATCAAGTCACTTAACCCTTGTCTGTGATACTCATTCTCAATTGTAAAGCAAGAGGAGAAGGGAAACGGATGGAAGGGAGTAAGGGTGCATATGTATGTGTGTGTGTGTGTGTGTGGGTATACATTTATACACATATATGTGTATCTTGCTATATACAAGCGACCATACTAAGTAATTCACAAGTTTTATCTTCTTTTCATTGAGTAGGGATTAAATGATTTCTCAGTTTCCTTCCAGACCTAAAGCTATGATCCTATGAATTGTAGCTGACTCATCACCTCATTGGGTGGTAGCTAGTGCCTTATTTGTGTTCTGATCACATTTTTACTTAAGATCATAAGAACAAAGATTGAGAATTGAAAGTTACCTTAGAGACTTTTGAGTCCAAGCTCCTTATTTTTCTGATGAGTAAACTAAGGCCTGAGAGATGTGAACTTTGTCCCCTTTTACACACCTAGTAAGGGTCTACGGCTCTATGGCAATATGTGAACCTAAATCTTCCTGACTTCAAGTCTTTGGCTTCTGTGTGCCTCTGATAAATGTGAATTGAACTGAAGAATATTGTGGAGCTGGGTTGAGTGTTTGTGTGTGTGTGTGTGTGTGTGTGCACATGCAGGTCTGTGGTTGTGCACTATGATGTAATCTAGGGTAAAATCACTTCTCCCCCCCAGATCTCAGTTGCCATACATGTGAAATTAGAGTAGTTTATATTACAAACGTTTTCAGATCTAAATGAAATAAACATGATATTAATCTGATCCATATACATGCCATTATATTTTTATAATGTCAATCAATTGGTCAGCTTTTTAATGTATGTGACATTATTTCACATAACTCTAAAGGCACAAAGGAAAGGAACAGGGAGGAAACACCTCCCTACCTTTTCTTTCTCCAGACTTAAAAGATACATGATAAATTATAAAATATTTTTAAAAAATCACATCCACTTTGAAGAACTGACAGTATTTTCTTTCCCCACAGTTCATGAAGGGCAATATCAATTTATCATTGGTTAATAATTTGAATTCTATTTGTTGTATATCATGTTACTCATTCTTAAAAACAATTCATAATACAGAGCATATTAATATAGTCACAAACTTTTGATGTTTACTTCATATGATGTTAACTGCCTTGCCAAGTCTAATGGAAGGGGAGTTTCATGACCAGGAGCTTAGGAAAACCAATGACATATTTTTAATGCAATTTTGAAGATGAATGCCAGGTGAGTTTTATAGGAAGCTGATTAAAAATGTAATTCCAAAATAAATAGAATGATTGCTCTAGAGGTGAACTCTAAAACCATTATTGTTGATCCATGGGCTCAAGAAAAGAAATTTGAAAGTCCATTTATTCTCCAAATGTCTCCTAAGATATATTTTCCACCCCACATAGGCTCTATGATTTCCGGAAATGTTGTGAAAGAATGCTTAACACAATATTTAGTGCCTTGTGACTTATGGTACTGACAAAACCTGAGTGCAAACATGCTGTGAAATAATTCAAATCCCATGCTAATTCATAGAAAATTCATTTCTAGCTTCTTCTGAAGAATACACTAAGCTAAAGGTCACCATATTACATTTCTCTAAAATGGCAAGCCTAGCTTTGGCAGCCAACACTAGTGATAAAGAACTCAAGGCACCTAGGAGAGAATAAATGGGGCTTTGATTCATTTTAATTTTGTGCTAATCAGAAGTGTTTTTGTTCCTTGTCTCTTGGTCCCTTGTTTCCTTCTCTCCTTTTTTCCTGCCTTCTAGATTCTCTAATAGTACAGCTACACACTTCTGAAAGAAATTGTCTTTATTACTTAACACATCTCTCATATCCAACATTTGTCCTGACATTTCTCCTGAATGGAAATGTACTGCTTCCTCACTCCTCCTAGAAATCCTAATTTCCTTCATAATTCAGGTCCAATGACATCTTCTACATGAGGTCTCGCTTGACTCCCTCAGATGCCACTGTCTCTTCAGAAACCATATTGTATTGATTTTGTACATACAATGTTTATATTTTTACATGTATAGGTTGCCTGCTCCATGAAATGTAAGAAACTTGTTCTTTTCTTATTCCCAGTGTCAAGCACAATGTCTGTGCCCTAGGAAGTACTTAGTAAATACTTAATATTTCTCTCCTCTTTCCCTCTCTTCCTTCCCTCCTTCCTTCCTTCCTTCATTCTTTTTTCCTTCCCTGCCTCCATTCCTTTGTTCCATCTTTCTCTCCTTTTCTTTCTACCTCTATTACTTCCCTCCCTTCTTCAGCTAAGGAAGCTCTCCAGCTTTTCTTTAAATTGAGGATAGTTTCAGAAAGAAGGCATCAAGATTGAGGAAGACTAGCAAAGGCTACTGGCAGAGGCTAAGATATTGGCTAAGATATGAAGGAAGTCAGGAGGTGAAGATGAGGAGGAAACCGAGTTCAGTCATGAGGAACAGGCAGGGATTATATTTTTTTCCTTCCTTCATTTTTCTGTTCCTTCATTCCTTCCTTTGTTTCTTCCTTTCTACCTCTTCCCCCTCCTTCTTTCCAAATCTGACAATTCATCAGGCTTCATGTTTTCTAGGGTTGATCTGGCCCAATAGTCTTCCAAATGAAGATCCATAAATGTCATAGAAAAAAAGTAAAGCATAGAATTATTGCCAGTATAATTGGCCCAATCAGGAATTCCAATCAGGAATATTAGATCATTGTTTGCAGCTTAAGGTTTTGAAAACATTGCCCCTACATATCACTCTAGACCCTACCCTCTCCTACATTGTCACATTAGGCCTATCATCTTTCTTTAAACTCGTCCTCATTATCCTCACTCTATATTTTGATTTTTGAAAATTTGGGAACATCGGAGAATAAACATCCTTTTCTGGAGAGAGGGGATCTATGAAGGTTGAGCTTTGTCAATACAGGTTATTCATATAACTTCTATTGCTACATGCTAAAGTTTCAGCCTCTCTCATCTGGGTTCTTGTCCAAGAGTAGAGGCAATCATTTGTGGGTAGGTAGGTAGCATGACTTTGTTCCATTTTGAATGAGATAAATTAAGCAGTATTGTCTAAAACTAATGGAAACTTGGGCTATTCATGGAAGAGCATGGATTGTTCAAGACATTTATGCTTAATAAAGGGTGATTATTTGTTTGAAGATCATAGCCATCTGAATAAAACAAGATCAATAAGAAATTTAATAAATTTTATCTATTGAAGAGATGTCCACCTTTGCAGGTCACAACATATCTTTATTTTATCACTCTTTTTAAATTCTTTTCTGAGTCCTTCCATTAATTCTCCAAAGAGCACCTACCCAATACACTTGATGTCTTTCTCTAGGCCTTTAAAAATTCATTCTCATGTCTAGAGACCATGTAAGATTGCACGCCAATTTGGAGAGGGCGGCTGTAGTGCCAACACAATAGCCATGAATATCCCAGTGCAATTTTGAATTGTGAAATACCACAGACTCTCCACCTGGAAGACACAATCAAAACAGTTATTCAGACACCAGAAAGCCAAATCCATCATAGTAACAAAAATCTATACCCAATAACAATGCAGAGGACACTGCCAGCCCCAACACTTCCTCCTGCCACACTTCCCACAAACCAGCTCCATTAACCAGATCACAAACAGGCTTCTTTTAAACAAAAAGCCCTTCTTACATTCACAGCCAGCTGCCTTCTTGCCTTCAGTTCTGACTGGTCTCAGTTTCTCTCAGCCCTGCTCTAGTTCCACGTCTTCCTGTTCTACCCATTCAGCAAACTCCTCCAGCCACAGGCTCCATGCGACTTTGACTTCCATGTGACCCAGGCAGGTCACATGGGCCGATTCATGAATGGGAAAGATCTTCCCGTTTAAATTACCATTACAGAGTGGGGCTGGAGGGGGAGAAAATTTAAAGGATATGGAAGTGAATGTTAAAATCTGAAAAAAAAAAAATTAATAAATTTGAAAAAAAATTTTTTTTTAAAAGCATATTCTTACTGAATACAGGCACAAGAAAACAAAAAGAATTCATTCTCTGGGTACCAGTTTAGTAATGGAGCTGCCTAGCCTATCTCTTTCTCTTGCCATAGAATTAGCTGGTCTCACTCTCCATATATGTGTCCTTGATCATGTCTTTTTCATTACCTCTTGTTGTTTTTCAGTTGTTTCAGTTGGGGCTGACTCTTCCTGACCCCATTTGGAGTTTTCCTGGGAAAAGTCCATTTGGATTTTTTTCTTGGTACTGGACTTGTTTGCCATTTTATTCTCCAACTCATTTTATAGATGAGGAAACTGAAGCAAAAATAATTAAGTCACTTGCCCAGGGTTATATAACTAGAATCTGAGGTTAGATTCTAACTTAGGAAGATCAGTCTTCCTGACTCTCTAGTCACTAGGCCATCTAGCTGCCTCATTATTTCTTATAGTCAAAATAGAAGTATTAATATGCTATAGCTTATGTACATTGACCATGATCCTTTGAGTTAATTTTGTTTCTCTTTTGCACTTTCATTTCATGGCAGGGATAACACAGGTTTAAAATTTAAAGGAACCAGTTCAAAAGCTTGCATGGCACATTGAAGTATAGATTGTGACTTTTTTACAGAGATGGAATATATTTTATAGTGAACATAATCTAATAACCTCATTTTATAGGTGAGGAAAGAGAGGCCACAAGAATCAAATAGTAATTTGGTTTCAAGTGGGGAGCTAGATAAAAGAGGGAATGAGCAGAATGAAAAGACGACACAGCTACTTTAAAAAAAAACTATTTCTATTTATTGTTCATATTCTAGTGCATGGCAAAATAAGGTAGGTAGGTGGGTGAGAAGAAGAGAATAAAAATGTAGTCCTTTCCAATTAAATTTAAACAATACCATTAATTCTACTTGTGCTTACACAGTAGTTAGTAAATAGGCCTTCAGGAAATACACTGATTAGTGTATTTTTCTGTATTATGGGGAATATAAAGCAATCAACTACCATATTTATATTCAAAAATGTGATTCAATTGGATTTTTTAAAATGTTCATGTTTCATGGAATCTGGGAATAAACAGAGATTTTAAAAACAAATTGCTCTACAGGAGTGATTATTGGATTTAAATTCTTTCTTATAAACTGGAGTAATGACTTATTGGTAACAAGAAAAATCCAATTGGATACTTCCACATAATTCAAATGCCTTACTTTTTTGGTAGATTGCTTTTGAAAATGATTATACATGTTTATCAGACCAGTAACCCCAAATAAAGGAATCAGACTATGTTACCTTAAGATTTTTCTGTTTCAGAAAGGTCATGTTTCATACTGCCCTAAATGATAAGTTTCTAAGAGGGGATCTGTGATTTCCTTTCCAGTGGGAAAATCTGATGTATAAATGTAAAAGGGGGGATTTGAACTCCAGTCTGATTCTAAGACTTGCACCCAATCCACTATACAAGCCTGTACAATAAGTACACAAGGAGAGGCAGTGAAATAAAAGGTTAAATGGAAAAAAATGAACAATAGGCCTCTGAAGTTCAAATATCACTTCTTAGTTACCCTTTATATGAACTTGGGCTAATTGCTTTATCTCTCTTGCTCTCATCTCAGTTTTCTCATTTGTGAAGGAATGTAGTTTCCACTCAGTGACCTCTAAAGTCACTTTTCTCTATATAACTATGATACTAAGACCCCAGAGAAACGAGACACTCATTGTATTACTGTAGCAGGTGACTTTAATGGTCTTCTTTCTAGCTTTCTGCAGGTACATGGGTTCCGTGTTCAGATTCTTCTTGCAAATATTCATGTTGTTACTAATTAAACACCTTTAAACACTGGAGAATGTTTGTCTAAAGAACCATGTAGAGATCAGTCAAACGCAGTAGAATTTAAAAATGAATTTCATACTGTTATAAGCTAAAACATCCATGTGAATTATATGTTCCATTTCCCTAGTGCTTTGTAGATTACAAAGCATATTTCCTAATCAAAATTCTGCTATTGGTAGTGTGTGTATCATTATCCCTGTTTAATAGATAGAAAAACTGGGGTTTAAAAAGTTGAAATGAATTTCCAAATACTATACTTCTCTTTCAGGATTGAGTATTAGAAAAAAGGTCCTAAAATTAGTGTAAAATATCATAATAACTAAAGTATTATATTTTCCTGACCACATCCTTATACTCTGCTCATTAAGACTTATAACATATAACACTGAACATAATTTATCAAAGTATTTAATTCATATATGTCTTCATATATTACCTTTCTAATGAAACCTATTTTTTTCTCTGTTAACCCAGGAATAAATGATGAAACATATATCCCAGTAGCATTTATAATGGCAGCAAAAACTGTGAATTTGAGAATTTTAAAAGAACATATTAATTTTTGATGGAATATTAAAATTCATAGTAAACCACATAATGTCATTGAAAAGAAACTTTTATTTTCCTATTTGATTTTTTTAAAGCTTTGTTAAGGCCTAAGGAGTACAGTTAAACTAAAAAGCCAACCAGAGTTCTAAAGTAGGACAACAGTAAGCAGAGTTTTTATTTCTTTAACCATTTTCTGAGACAATGGAAACTATCAACTTCAAAAAAAATTAAAAAAACCCAGGAAAGAACAAATAAACATAAGTGAGAAAACAATCTAAAATAATAGTGAATCAACAAATCATTTACAGAAGCAACATGGCACTCTGAAAAGAGTATTGACTGTTAATAGGACTTGACCGTGAATGTAAAATCTATCACTCATTTGGAAAATAGGGGGTTCAAACATTGTCCTCTTAGGTTCCATCCAACTTGAGATTCTGTGAAACGTTTTCTTTTCCAGTGACCCAAAATACTTTTATATTTGCTATAGGAATGGTAATATTTACTCTGAGTTTCTAAATCCATTTCACTCAGAGTTAATCTTAATTTTTCCCATAATTTATAAACTAAGTTAACTTTTCGTGTGTTGGCTATTAGTAAGCTTCCTGCTACTTCCAATCACCAAGAAAGGTAAGGTCAATAATAAAGAGGTTCTGAAGCCAATAATCTGTTTCACCTTTGGAATTATGCCTACTGAAACTCATTTTAGAAGGACTGCATATATTGGATCCTTAGTAATTACTCAGTCACTTAAAGAAGACCTAGATAATAAGCTAAATCAAGGCACCTATAAGCAAGATAGGTAGGATGCTGCAAGATGTGAAGACTCATGCATGAGGAAATCCTTGTTTTCTGAGAAATAGCAGTATCAGAGCAATCTTGTCAGAGCATAACTATCTATAAAGGGGCAAGAGCAAAACTTCGCTTAAAAGAGAGAATTCTTTGCCTTTCTTTCTAAGACATGTAGGTGGGACCATGAACAAAGTATTGGACCTAGAGTCAGCAAGACCTGAGTTTAAATCTAGGACCAGGCACTTATACCATGAACAAATCACTTAATCTCTGTCTCAATTTCTTCAATTGCCAAATGGGCTAAGTATTAAAACCTACCTTCAAGGATTGTTGTAAACATAAAGTGAGGTCATGCTTTGAAATGCTTTTCAAAGCTTAAAGCACTATGTAAATGCTAGCTACTACTATTATTGTCATCATCATTATTACCTTACTTAAACTCTAGTTTCTCTTAGGACACCAGATGCTATTGCTCAGAGATGTGGCTTAAGAAATTGAATCTCAAAGCTCGTGAAAACCAGAAAGAAACATGCTACTTTCTTTTTTCTTATTAACACTAGGGTAAGAAGTATGGACAACACAGCCTTGAAATGTCATTTTTTTTTTTTTTTTTAACAGGAAAGAAGCAAGTATTCCATTTAATGGCTGGTCTAAGTACCGGCACTTAACAGTAGAGCAGGATAAGAGAAATGAGATGGAAAGAGTGGTAAAAGTTCTACAATTGTTTGGAGACTAGGTCTGAGAGGTCAAGATGCCATTTTGTGCACTGCCACGGTGATGCCATCATGTTTCTGGATCATTATGTTCCCATTGTCTGACTCTAGACAGACCACAGGAATATCTGTTGGGTCAGAGGTTAGTTTAGCTGCTTGTTGGGCTAGGACAGAGATCACCCCGGCATGTTCATCTGACAGGGTGCCACGGCAGCCCAGGTTCAGTCCCTGAGAGTCCGTGCACAGGATAGCTAAATGACCTAACTAAATGTCACACAATATCCTGAAACAACTATGTAGAGTTGTCTTAGTAGGCTGAAATGAATCACAAAACGTTTGAAGAGCAAATCATTCAATAATGCCACGTAGTTCTGTGGTATTTCGTGATTCACTAAGCATTTTTCTCACATCAGGACTATGAGGGAGACAGTACGTTTTGCTGATCACGTGACCGAGGTTCAGAGCATATGGCTAATAAGTTGCAGAGCCAGAACTGAATCAATCAACCAATAAAAATTAATTAAATGCCTGTTATATGCCAGGTGCTGCGGAAAGCGCTTATAATGCAACATCCACTGTTTCTAAGGAGCCGTACATTCTAATAAGCAAAACTATGTGTACCTATGTGAGCATATATGTTTGTATATATAGTATAAAACATAAGTAATAAATCTATGTATAATATAGATGTGAAAATATACACAGAATAAATATAAAATTAATCAATACATTTCACAAATATATACAAAATAGTCAAATACAAGGTAGTTTTGGAGGGAAATCTAAAAGCTGAGAAGGGGCATCAGAAAAAGATTCTTATAGAAAATGATCTTTGAGACACATCTTATAGGAAGAAGTCCATGAGGCAGAGATCAGAAGGAAGAAAGTACGCTCCAGATATGTGAGATTGCCACTGCAAAGACAAAGAGATGGGAAGTAGGATGTCGTTTGTGAGGAAAGGGAATAATGCTAGTTTGGAAAGATTGAAAGTGGGATGGGGAGCAACGTCAAAGAGGATAAAAAGATCAGTAGGAAGCTACTTGTATAGGGCTTTAAAAGTGAAATGGATTTTATTCTGAGATCATAGGAACATAATGGAATTGGTAGAATGGGGCAATGTTGTTAAACTCAAATAGAAACAAAACCTGCTAGTTGCATATTGATTTAGAAAAACCACAAATTAACATTGTGTTATATTGCATTTTTATTTATCTCGTTAAATGTTTTCCATTTACATCTTAATCTGGTTCTCAATAGCTAGTGAGTATTGAAAGTACTTATAGCTCAGGCTGGGAATTTGGCACCTCTGGAACAGAGCAATCACATAATCAGATTTTTGATTAGAGAACTTTCATTTGGCAGTAGCAATGTAGAAAAACCTGGAGTTATGTAGTGCCTACTATGTGCCAGAGTGTGCACTACACTAAGCACTTTGCAAATATTTTCTCTTTTGATTTTCTCAATAGCCTAGTGAAGTGTGTGATGTTGTTTTCCTCATTTTACGGGGAAGAAACTAAGGCAGCCAGAGATTAAGTGAATTTTCCAGAGTCACAAAACTGGCAAATATCTGAGTCTAGATTTGAACTCATCTTCCCGATTTCATATACAGTACTGTATCTGCTTCATCATTTGACTTATAGCTCAGTAACATGAAGAGCCCAAAATCATGCCAAAATTATGAACTGAAATCTTTAGACTATAAATCCAGCATTCCTTTCATTATTTCACATTGCCTTGACTCATTGAGTACAAGACTGGTAAATTCATTTCCTAACTAAACTTAGGAATATCTTCTCACCTAAATTACTTTATTTTATCGATTATTCTTTATCCAGGCAGGTAAAAGATTTGACAAAAAATATTGGCCAAAGAAGAATCATTTAATATCAAAGGAAACATTTTCTGTATAGGGCTAACAATTACCATGTCCATATCACAAGAACTGAAGGAAGCTTCATAGTATTATAAGAACATTGAATTGAAAGAAAGGGAGGTTTAAAATTTTATTTGTTTTTTAATATCTCCATTACCTTGGGCAAATCGGTTTACAAGATCACAGATTAAAAGCTGGAAGGGCCCTAGTTCTTTAGTTTAAACCATTAATTTTGTAGATGAAGAAACTGAAGATCAGAAAAATTAAACCATTAATTTTGTAGATGAAGAAATTGAAGACCAAAAAAGCACACTGTCCAAATTCCTAAGCTGTTCATGACTGAGCCAGTATTTGAACCCAGTTCTTCTGACTCAAAAACCAATTTGCTCTCCATGCATTGTCTTTGGCCTCAGATTTTCTTCTATAAAATATAGACCTGTAAATAATTTCTAGGATCCTTTCCAGACATTGTATTTTATGGTTCTTATATAGTCACCTGGACGATTTGGTAACCAGCATTATCAACATTTGTATAGCTGAAATGTAAACTGTGCCTGTTAGATTGTAAACTCCATGAGGGTTTTGACCTTATTGAGAGATATTCCCGCTTGTGACTCATCCCTAGGGCCTGACCTTGACTGCAGTAAATGTTCAAAAGACATCATTGAATTAAACTGAATACAAACTAAAAATATTTGAGTGTGTTTCAATTTGTTTAGCTATAGTCTCTGTAGCTCCTAGAATTACTCTCATCTACTCTCATCTTCATGAGGTAAATTTCTTTTTTCTGACATTATTGCAAATTGCCCTTGTATTTTGCCTGATCCTTTTCAACTTTGCTAACTCAAATATTTAATGATGTTGTTTCACTGTCTCAGGATTTTCTTTAATCCTTGGGAACCAAAAGACACCAGATGCACACCAATTCTCACATCATCTTGCTACTTTTTTGACTCACTATACACTTCAATTTGTTCCCTAAGCGCTTCTTTTGGAAACACTGAATTAGAGAAGGAAGTGTCTGCCCTTTTGCAAATATTTCACATGGGTCTGATGAGAAGAAAGATGCACCTTGGGGATTTTGACTATGGCAGACAAGAGAAAGTTGAAGGAGCTCAGTAAAAATGGAAGATTTTATAACATTATTAATGCTCTTTGTGGAAAGGGTGACTGCTTTTCCACTGTTGCTGAGAGATCTAAAACACCTTCCATGGTTACTGTGATAAATTAGAATAGATTTCAAATTGCTTGGGGCCCTTGTTCTATATCACAAAAAATTAAGGTTCATTAATAATTGCCACAAAACCCTCTTGGAGAACTCAGTGGACTCATTGCGGTATTTAAAGGGCCAATTGAAAAGAGGTTGATTGTTTTTCCCATGGCATACTTAGCCTACATCATTTGTTGGGACTTGGAGACTGCACTAATTTGTAAACTAATTCTGAGAAACTTCTTGTGAAGTTGACAACTTTTCACAGTATCCTTTTTTCCCCATAGTTCTAATTTGATGGGATGAATCCTAATTTCACTCTAGATTTTACTTTTGAACTTTGGGATGACATTGGTATCTCTGTTCTTCTCATTTCCTTTGCCTCCTGAATGGCTTCCCTAAACCAGACAAGAGATCTTGGATTATCTACTTCTGTATTTCTGAATTTATTCCAACCACTTATTCTCTTTTCTGATCTGCTTCCCTAACAGGGCTATACAGTCATTAAAAATAGGAAAATGAGGATGACTAGGCTTGCTGCTGTCACAAAAGGTAGAAGAGAAATCTAGGACAGGTATTCTATGAATCAAGGCCAAAGCCATGCAGTTGTAATGTTAATGTGTGAGGTTAATGGTGGGTAGAAGGAAGAGTTAAAGATTTTCCCTGCCTATTAATAGACCTCAATACCAGTTTGTTAATTTCTATTGAGGCATTGAATCAGAGGGGGGTCCTGCCTTCCAACTCTGAAAAACATATAAATACTCTGAGGTGAAATTTTACTTTGGGGCTTACTCATTGGAAGTAAGTACTCATTGACCAGGAGAGATTCTGGGAAGCCGCTAAAGAGCCCCCCAGCTTTGAAAACCCAGATGTTGGTGCTTCTCTCTCTGGTAACTATATAAGTATATAATGGTTATATAGTTGATCTATGATGTATGAATTGCTTATAGTCATACAGTTGCAAGCCCTGTCTGTTGTTCTTTCTGTTTGTAATTTCTGCTTATAATTTCTGACCATATTTTCTCTGAAGTTCAGGAGGGTACTGATTTGTTCCCTTGAACTAAGTGAATGAAATATGTGCTTGATTAAAGTAGATTGTTGATCCCTCAAAAGTTGCTTTTTTTTAATGCTGGGGTCCTTGCTGCTACAGCAGTTCAACAGAGGAATTGGAAACAAATTTGGTAGAGCAGAAAAAACAAGGAATTTAAAGTCAGAATACCTGGACTCAGTGATTACTTTTGATATTACATACAGACTTCATGGCATAAAGGAAACCATTCCATTTCTCTGGGCTTTGGTTTGCTCAAATGGGAGGGAGCATACTGCAACTATTTCAAAAAATATCTTCTGGCTTATAAACCTATGATTCTGTAAGTTACACCAGAAAAGAATAAGGCAGCTAATAAAGACATTTCAAAAATGGCAACTAGGTGACACAGTGGATAAAGTCCTGGATTTTCAAAGATGAAAAGTCTGAGTTCATATTCAGCCTCAGACACTCTCTATGTGATCCTAAGCAAGTCACTTAACCTCTCTCTTCTTCAGTTTCTCATCTATAAAATGGGAATAATAACAATTTCTTGTTAGGGTTGATATAAAGATAAAATTATAGAGAGAGGTGACAAATATTGAAAGGGATATGGAAAAAATTGGGAACACTATCATTTAACAGCAATAATAACATTTTGTCTATTTCCAAATACAATTAGGGGAAGAGGAAAAGAACCTATATGCTCTGGAACGTTTATAGCAACTCTCTTTGTGGTGGCAAAGAACTGGAGGAAATTGCAGGGATGCCCATCAATTGGGAAATAGCTGAACAAACTGTGGTATATGATTGTGATGGATTATATATTATATAATCATAATTATATGTGGTATATGATTGTGATGGAATACTACTGCCCTATGAGAAATGATGAGTTTGGTGATTTTAGAAAACAAAAACAGAAAGACTTGCATGAAATTCTGAAGAGTGAATTTAGCAGAACCAAGAGAACATTGTATATGGTAACAGCAAAAATTTTAAGATCAGCTAGCAATGAATGACTTATTTTGAATGTTATTAATAATCAAATTTACAATAAAGGTCATGTGAAGAAAGACACTGCATCCAGAGAAAGAACTGATAAATAGATGTGTGTGTGTATATAATTTTACATGTAAGTATGTATATATACCTGTATATGCACAAACATACATATATACACACATGCACATACAACTATTTGTGTCTAATGGGAGTCATCTATAGGGTGAGAGGTGTGGGGAAGAAGGAAAAAATAAATTTGCATGATAATTATCTTATTATGTTGTATATTTGCAGCATGTTGTACACAATAGATTTGCAGTTTCATGTGCAATCATCATTTTTATTATACTGTTATGGAAACACTTGTTTTATTTCATAAATTAAAAATATTTTTTAAAAGATCTAATGAGATATTTTAAAGTTTTTTTTTAATTTAAGACACTATACATATCCTTCTTGTGACTAGATGTCAAGCTAATGAAATTTGAAAAATGAAATTTGGAGAAGAATATTAATTTGAAGAAGAAAATTAAAATTAATCTAAAATCAATATCACAAACTACGTCACAAGGCAAACCAAGGAACGCTGTTGATTTCAGTATGCTGTAAATATAAAGAGACTTTTATTGATTACTGGACATCTTCTGACTGATCACCACTTCAGTAAACAGTCCCTGAATGTTCAGTAGAAGGTCAAAGTGAGGTCTCTTTAGAAAGCAGGTATAAGCTATTCAGTTGAATGGGTCTCCAAAGGTGCAAAATCAGTCAGAAAAGTAAGAAACAAGGTCATGAAGCCAGACAGAATCTGACAACATTAAACCAAATAGAAGTCCCCAGTCATACTTTATTGCTTCTTGGCCAAAGGCCATCAAAAACTCATGGAACAAAGAGCAGGTACAGAGTGAGCTTCTGAGTAAGTTACACTTAGGGAATTTTTGCACGTGACGACATTTATACTTTTAAAGGTAAATTCATCCAAGGTCAATAGATCCCTGAATTGCTTCAATAGTAACATCTAAAATAACATTATACCGGACTTTGGAAGGAGCTTAAGAACAGAAGCAAGTTATTCATTATTTTACACACACAGTTGTAGTAAGTTACAGTTTCTTAAATTAATCTTAAATGAATGCAATTCAGCATCATGTTTTGGAGCTTAGCATTGCTGCTAGCACCCTGCATAGGGCCTAGCCAATACTGATTTCTTGGTATCCTTAATCTCTATACAATGTAAGATTACAGTTATCAGGATCAGTGCAGGGCAGGAGAGAGAATCCATGATAAAAATTCCATAGATTGAGGCTAATTATTTCTGTCTGGGGAAAGGTCAGGATATCAGAGATAGCCAGGTCATATCTCTGGATATGACAGAAAATCTGGAAAACTGGAGTTAGCTGAGAAAATTCCCCTTCTAGTTGACTGACAAGTTCTAATAAGGAACAAAGTGGACTAGAGATCAACTATGTGATTATTTGGAAAGTTCAAGGATCAGGAATCTGAGAAACTGAGTGGTAACCTGAGTGGTTCCTGTTAACAGGAACAAAATGTGACACCAGGTACTCAAAAGTTCCTGAAGAGGAAAGATAGGTCGGATAACTGGCTAGAGATTCTTAAGGAAACATTTTACTTTTAAGATGGATCTGACTACACAACTCTGTTATATAGAGCTTACAACATTCATTTCTTTGAAATGATCTAGAGCTTAGTTAATAACTGTGTGAGTCTTGTCAGAATTATTTCTTGCAAACTTCTAGCTTAGCTCCCAATATATAGGAAAAAATAATATAGATGACTGTATTATCCAAATGTTTCTGGCTTCATGAATATTTCCTTAATTCTCCATATGATAATAATGACTTTTTCCCCTCTTGGGTCATATGCAAGTCTTGACACCTTTCTAATATATTTCTCCATAGTATAGTTACTTGAATATCTCTCATCTCTTTCCTGGAAGGATTAGAGTTAACATAAATTTTGTATCCAATACAGAGTTCAACAAATGATACTTAATATATGCATAATATATGTTGTCTAATGTATGCTTATCAAATCAAAATTAAGATTCTTTAGCTTAGGGCCTCTGAAAATTTATATGAGCTTATAAAGAAAACTTTATTGGCACTAGTTTTGATCATGAATATAGGCACTGAGGAAATAATTTGCAATGAATTGATTTTAAGGGGAAAAAATGAGTTTGACCAGGAAGTGTTATATACTCTGATCATTTTCATTCTTCATGAAAAAAAATCTAATAGAGGCAGTCTGTGGGATAATATATCTAATTAATGAGATTGAGGACTCTTTTAAAATATATTATGAGAGGTAAGATCATGGGACCATCCTTAGGAGTAGAATGAAACTGAAGTATCATCTTCAGAATAGAGCTGAAGTACTCTATTATTGTTATAATCTCAGTTCCTTGCAGTAGTTGGGTCAAAGGAACTCTTAAGAGTTCCTCAGGAATCATTAAATTTTTTCTTCAGTATTTAAGTATGGCTCTAATATAAGAGTCCAACTTGTATATCATGTTATCATATATTTCAGATCTTAGAAGGAAGATGAGACTGTACAATCCAACCATTACCTGAGGATTCATAATAAATGATTATTCACAATCAATTGAAAGGAAACCCATTCCTTCTTGAGGCACCCTATTCAAATTTTAGGCAGCTGTAATTGTTAGGACTATCTTACAATTACAGCCATTCCACTGATTTCACAGCCATCATCTACTGAATCCTCAGAATCTCAACCTTCTCCTTGTGTTCTCTGTTTCTGAAGCTGCTTTTCACTGTTGAGTTGCTTCTATCATCTGCTATAGGGATCATTTGGTATTGTGACCACTCCTCTGCAGTTGCCATCTGTTGGACCTTCTAGTTTCATTTGTGTCTAAGGGAGAGGAAAAAGGAAGTCGTATTATTGCTCTCCTGTGACACTGATACAGGTCAACTTTCCTCTGAGTGAAATTAATACGTTTTCAACTTTTCATAAGAATATAGATTGAGGGATGAAAGAGGCTTTGCAATCCATCCAGTCCAAACTCTTCATTTCTCTGATGAGGAAACCGAGACTCATAGATGGCACGTGACTTGCCCAAGGATACACAGGCAGCAAATATCAGAAACTCATCATCAGACTTCAGTGTCAATGATCTTTTCACTTTAAAAAACAAAAAAAAACAACAAACAAACCTCTTCACCCAAAAGACTAACAAGATTCATATAAATCTTCCCTTCTTTCCTACGCCTCCTGTTTTCCAGGAATGTTCTCATTCCTTAGGGTGCACTTTCACCTTCTCCTCATACCCACAGATAGGCTGTAGGGCCTTTCTATAATTGGATTAAACATATGTACCAATTTGCATTTATCCTATCAAGTTTATTCTGTACAGTGCTTTCAAACTTTGATAAAAACACAAGAAGGAATTCAGTAATGCTGGAATGGGAGGAATAGAACTGATGATATTCGTTCTAATTTCCCGAATCATGGCCATTTATCACTAATTCATGTCATAACAATGCCCTCAGAATATAATTATAATTGCATAGAGACATAACTAGAATGTCAATATTGTCTATTCCCCCCATTAGTTCATTTCTTTTTTTACTCTAGACTTTACTCTTAATGCTTTTCTAGAATCAAATAATTTTTAGAGGACATGTTTTCAGTGGTCGCCAAGAAAAATTCATATTCTCTGCTACTTTTAGGGAAAATGAAAGGGAATGACAACGATTGGTCCTAAAGGTTACTTTCTTGGATGTCCCATGACCCCACCCTGCCCTTGCTATTGATCTGAGCCTAAAGTTGAGGTCCTGTCAGCTCAGAATGTAGCCTGGGATTATAGAGGGTCCTCCTGTGGCTTTTAGTAAGTAGATTTGACAGTGAATGATTTAACTCCTTATCTGATGTCAGCATATAGTCATGTGTTTAAAATTCCTTTATTAGTAGAGGAACCTAAAGGATATATCATTTTTTCATTCAATAAAAACATCTCATATGAAAATCACCAATCTGAAAAACACGTTTGTGCTTTAAGCAGGCCATGTGACTTTCATCCCTGGCTTCATTTTTGCACTAGGATGATTTAGCTGTAAAATGCTAACAATTGTTCCCTATCCCTGCCAGAAGGAATGAGTCACTTGACATAAATGATGTACCTAATTGAGTAATTTCAAAAAGAAAGACAAAACTTTTCTCTTTCATCAAGCATTGCATTCTTTCCTAGATTGTTTGTTTGATGTACTATGATGTGACACCAAGTAAACTGAAACTCTAGAAGGATTTTCTAAGCAATGTTTCTGTGTTTTTCCATCAAATCATTTTTGATCAATATGTTATTTATGTGCCCTATACCATGTAACAGTTTAAGGTCAAAGTAGGGAGCTTCAGTTTCTAAAGCAAAGTACCTAAGTATGAGTTTGATGTGGCCCTTGCTAGAGTAGAACTGTTAGTATTAAAATTGAAGGGCTATATCATTCATTGTCTACATAGAAGTTTTAGTATAAAGTACTTTTGTAAGACAACTGCCTTTATATCACACATTTTATATTGTTTTCTTTATCTTTTTCTTTCTTGAAGTGCACTATGCCTTTTTGAAAAGTCTCTCACTTCTGCCGGTCACCTTCTCTCAAGGTAGTAGTTTAGACTGATTGAAATTTGTGCCCTTTGACTGGAGCCATTTTAGGAAAGGTTGACGTTTCTGATTTGCCGTGTAATTGGCATCTTTAGTGGGAAGGCTTTGAATTTCTGAATTTAAGCTAACAAAACATGTCATGTTGTTCTGAGTTTGAATTTGACCTTTTTTTCTGATAATAATTTAGAATATAGGGACCCACGTGAATTTCTGCTCTCTTTGAAGACTGAGAAGCTGATGGAACATAAAAAAAAAAGAAATAAAATGTACTCTGCTTTGGAATAGAAAGCCATGTAAAAAGTAAACAAATTACTTTATTAGATACCTCATTTCCAACTTATTTTCTAGAAATTTTCATGGAAGTAAATAATGTAAACCTAGTTTAGTGGATAGTAGTCCGTCTTGGGAATTAGGAAGACCTGGGTCAAAGTGCTGCCTGTGACACAGACTAGATACGTGAACATGGAAAAGTCACTTAAATTCTCGCTGCTCACTTCTCCCTCCATCACCATCCCAACCTGAGATAACTTTAAGATTTCTTACAGAGGATTTGCCTCTCTGCATTGTGTAAATGTTGTTCCACATTGGTAGTTCCCTGCACAGAAGAAATCCTAAGTCTGGAACCCATTTTAGAGAGAGATGACAAGAACAGCTGGGCTAATCATTGTACTGATCTGGGGAAAAAGTGCTGAACAACATGAAACCTAAAGCCCTTTTCATCTTTACACCTGTGAACTAGTGATCCTCGTGTGCCAGTATAGCTTAAGAAACAAATCACCTACTACATGTCAGGCACTGTGCTTCACTGGGGATATAAATATAAATAATGAAACAATTCTTTATTTTTGACATTCAAAGAAAGGAGAGTAGGATATTTACTGAGGAGACAAAATGTTGTTTGCCCTTCATTTTCAAAACAGAGCAATGACATCACCAGATGATGTCTTGATTCCTGAGTGATTTGGATATAATTAAAACAGAGTTGTACAAAGTTGTGAGCCTCTCTGTTTCATCCAGAGTCATTAAAGTTCAAAGTCAAGACAAATGTTGATGGCCCTGGACAAAGCGAATGACCTTAGTATCTTCAATGTCTGACCACACTCTAAGCCCTCTATTGCATTTAATTTAGCTACCTTTCTGGTCATTCGAACAAATTATTCTCTTCAGCTTGGGAAGAGTCTCCACATGCTTGGGGTAGACATCTCCCTTAACTCACAGAAAAACATTAATCTTCAACCTGGTTTAGCCCATCTGCCAAGAGGATTTTACTAGGCTGTGGCTACTGCCCATGCTACAACTTCTTGAAACCATAGGTGAGAGCTGAGTAACAGGTGGACACCAGGGGAGAAAAGTATACAGAAAATAAGTGTAAAGACACTAAAATAATTAATACAAGGTAATTAAATTCAAGATAGGTAGAGGGAAAGGACATTAACAGAGTGATCAGAATAACCTTCATAAAGAGGATGATACTTGAGTTATATCCCAAAAGAACAGAGGGGGCTTCTTTGAAGCAGAGATGAAGAACCTTACCTCTCACACTCTTCCTTAAAGGCATGAAGGAAACTATCTCCTCTAGATTGCCATAAATCTTTATTTAAACCTCTTATCTGTCACTGAATTCTGTTGTGTATCATAATTATCTGTATAAATATGAATCTGTCTTATTTCCCCTCCTGGACTATAAGCTATTTTGGAACCACACTCTGGATATAGACTCAACATGCCTGAGTTCTAGTACTTTCTTCCCCATTTACTATCTCTATGACCTTGGTCAAATTATTTAGCCTCTTTCAGTGTTTGTTCCTCGTCTGTAAAATGAAAGGTTGTGCTAGGATGGACCTCTAATGCCCTTTCCAGTTGTTTACTTATGAGACTATAATTCTTAGGGATAGAAATACTAACATTCATCTTTTCCACACTTAGCTTGGTCACTATGCTTTGTATCTGAATGTCATCCTAAATGGCTTCTTTCTGAAACCTACCATCATTTATCTTGCCTCACACAGGGCTCTTGAGAAAGTGGATGCTCAATATATATTATTCAATTAAAATGTAGGAAGATTTTTTCCTTCAACTGGTTCTGGGATTTCTATTAACTTGGCTTCGTTTTTTCTCATTCCCTTCCAAAATTTAACTCCTTTTCTAAATAAGTCCCCACCTGCCTTTCACTGATGTGTCTTAGGAAATTGAATGAGATAAATACTTTATGAGAAAAATACCTTAGTAGTAAAATAGGGGTCTCCTTGATAAGGAACCAGCAGAGCTAAGCCCATTTTTCAGAGAGATGACATGAAGAACAGGGAAATGAAGTTTTTACCTAGAAAAAATGATCTCAAAAGCTCCAAAGCCCAAAATGTTGCACCTCTTTATAATTTGAATTTTCCAAGCAATCTCTACCCTCTTCAAGTTTATAACTATGTTTGACTTTAGATCCTTTTGAGACTTAGAATATTTCATGATTTAAAATCCCAAAAGGCTCTATAAAAGGTGATTTAGTTATTTGGTTAGATTTCATTTAGTAAAATTGAGACTCAGATTTAAATTACCTATGTCAAACTCTGTAACTCAGACTCAAATCCATGTCTTTGAACCGCAGTTATGGCATTCTTTCCACCTTACCATGCTACTTTCTTCTGTTCTATTGAAAAAAATATTGTTATTAGTTATCTCTGATACTGTCAGTCCTACATGGCATGAGCATTCCTGATAGGGCAGGGAGAAATGGTTCTTTCTATTCTTTTTAATATCATGTGTGTCCCTCTGTTTCTTATAGAACGTTTCTTACATTTTCAAAATATTGCTACAAGTATTTTTCAAGGTTAACTTGACATAAAAACCCTCAAAAAGATATATAGTAGAAAGATTGGGAATTTCAACAACTTTATTAAAGATCAGCAAAGAGATGCATGGCACTGTGTTGTGTCTAGTTTCTCTTTGTGAATGGGATATAATTCAGGCTGTCTTCCTGGAACAATTCAAGCAAATAAGTGCACTGTTACACTCTTCTGCAATTTGTACAAGTCACTACACATGGGACAATATGGGTTAGTTTTGCATTTATTCAGTATTTAAACACCTCTCTATTACCTCCCCAATGTATGCTTTCCACTTGTGTCTGGTCACTGGATTCAAATGGCTCTGGAGGGAGAAGGGAGGCTGATGATCTGCACAGCCCTCCCTCACTCAAAACAAAGTCAAGTGCAAGTCGTGTCATTATTTCTCTGATGACATGGTCTTCTTTGGCAATGAAGGACAAACAGACACACTATAATTCTATAAATATTTGGTGTCTGCCACATCTACCAATTAAACATGTGGACTTTGCTAAATCAGATTTTGAAACCCTGCTTTTTCCCTTAGTTGGACTTGTGGTGCAATTAATTTGGAAATTCCTTAACACTTCCAGTGGACCAAGTTGCATTACCTCCAAGGAGTGGAAAATACTATTAATGCTAAATACCAATTAATCAGAATTGGTAAGTCTGTTGCCCTTAAAGTGAGAAAACTCAGTTTCCCAGTTTCTCAGACACTTACTAGTTTTATGACCTTGGATAAGTCATTTACCCCTGTTTTCCTCAGTTCCGTATCTACAAAATTAACTGGAAAAGTAAAGGCAAACCATTCCATGTCATTTCCAAGAAAACTTTACATGCGGTCAGGGTCAGACAAAACTAAAACTACTAAACAATAACAGTCCCTACACAATTTATTAACGTTTTTTCATTATTACTTTTCTTATATATAAAATCAGGATGATAATACATCTACCTCACAAGGCTATTATTAGATAGACAGAAAAATTAGATACTTTATCTAAAAAACTTTGTAAACTTTAAATGACTATTTGAATGTTATATATTGCTATCACTATAATGATACAAATATAACTTTTATAAGAAAAATTTGGACAGGTGATTTGTCAGATTTCCTCATTCTCTCTAGTTTTGGTATACTCTCCTTTCTCAAATTGCACTTCATTTTCTTAACTGCATGTAGGTAGTATTCCATAGGGGAAGTCACTGTATTTCACATCTTTTTGTCTTCCCAGCCTCTACACAATTTGTTTATCATAGTAAGTGCTTAATAAATTACATGGGATTGAGTAGAAATGTACTGATTAGATCCCCTACCGATGCATCCTCTATTCATATTTTCATTTTTATGTATCTCTTATTTCTACATTACCATTTTTAATATATCCCTCCATGATTCTTTGTAGTTATATCTTTTATCAACAATAGCATCAACAAATTTAAAAGAAACATGCATTTATTGATGCAGCTGGTGGCATACACCTGTGGTCAAATCTACAGAGGAGAGTGAGACTGGTGGGATTCTTGATCTCGAGAATTTTAAACTACAGTGGGCTACTATTAATGCTACATAACAATTAAGCAGAATTGGTTAGTCTGTTGCCCTTAAAGCGAGAAGACTCAGTTTCCACATCAGGTTTCCACACACAAAGTTCAGCATTAATATAGCAAGCCCCTGAGAAGGAGAGGGGGGGTATCAGTCACTGAAGATATGACAAATTGCTTAGGTTAAAAAAGGAGCCTGTCAAAGCTCCCATTCCCACCAGTAGTGCCCTTGGGCCCAAGATTAACCCCTGTACTTTTAGCATGGGAAAGTAGAGGAGAAACAGGCCTTAAGGAGAGGGAATGGTTAAGGGGAAAAGAAAGCTGTCATCAAAACTACCTGTTGAAACAATCAAGTCCAACAGTATATGCAGTGCTCCCATAGACTCTTACCTCAATAATCAAAGGCTGGAGGAGCATTTTCTCAGACATTCATTGAGTACAAATGTTTTTATTATAATTACAGAATATTCACTTAATTTTTTGTTTTTATTCTATCCATTTACATTATTATATTGATTGTGTGAATTATTTTCCTGGTTCTATGTAGTTCACTCATTAGCTCATATTAATCTGCCTCAGCTTCCATTAATTTTTCATACTCATTATGTTTATATTACAATAATTTTCCATTGAAGTCATGTATTAAAATTAGTTCAACCATGTCTTGATCAAATGCCATCTACTCTGGGTCCAGTTTTTAGCCCCACAAAAAGTTTTCCTGGAATATTTCATTACACATGGAACTCTTTTCTGTTTTCATCTTTGGCAGCATATGACTAATAATGTGATCTCTAGAGATGAACAGTTTTGTGATTTTCTTAGCATAATTCCAAATTGCTCTACAAAATGGTGGGGGCTATTCAGAGTTTTTCCACTTTGTATTCGCAACACCTTCAACACTATTTCCAATGTGGAAGGAAAAATCTGCGCTCTGTTTTTTAGGTACAAGCCTTTAGGAAGTTTGTTTTCTTCTTCTTCTTCTTCTTGTTAATTTTGATTCAACTATCACCAAATATTTCTGCTTAGAGAAAAGTCCAAAGGTAGGCATAATTACCCTGGAAACATTGTTCTGAAACCAACCGCCTTGGAGCCACAACTTATAATATTCTCAGGGAATAGGCAAAATTCCATACTGAGAGATAACATAGTTTCATAGCTTGTGTAAAAAGTTAGTTTCATTAAAGAGAACAGTAGTTCCAACTAAACAGGCTAAACTTTCAGGATCCTCTAAAGCCAAAGTTCTTAATTTTGGATCCTGGATTTTAGTATCCTGGATCCCTTAGTTAGTTAAGTAAAACCCTATGAACTTCTCAGAATTTTTTTTAATTTAAAGTAAGATAAATAACAGGAAGAGGTTAGTAAAAATTAAATATGTAATTTTTCTCCTACCAAATGTGATATTCCACCTGACACTGGTCCACTGACCCATTGGGTTCTGGGGATCCCAGTTTGAGGATCTTTGATCTAAAAGATCATTTTCCTAAAATCATTCAGTATTGCTTTGGTTGCTCTTTTAAGGATTCTCCTTTCTATCTGTTCCAAGATGAACTAAAGAGATAATTCTTTTAACTGAGATAATTAAAGATATTTCTCTAAACTTAGATTTACCATAAGAACTTGAGGGAGAAGTCTTTCTTGTGTTTACAAAGGAACAATGGCTTTGGAGATTGACTAGAAATTGATTCAACCTCAATAAGAATGGCATAAAAAAGATTTCAATGTAAGACATTGTTTCAGAATAGATAATTAAATAAAAAGCTCAAAAGTTCTTTATTAAGATTAGTATGAAGACTTTGGACAAGGATACTGTGAAAAAAGTGCTTCCTTAATATTTCTAAAAGAGTAGTGTGTATGGATAGGGAGGTATTTAGTGATCCTCCATAAGACCTTCTGTAATCTTTGTCAATATGCTTGTATAAGGATGAAATCAAATAATTGTTTTGATATGTTTCTCTCGTTATTAGTGT
The DNA here is from genome assembly GCA_023548195.1 of Bettongia penicillata ogilbyi. Classification (NCBI taxonomy): domain Eukaryota; kingdom Metazoa; phylum Chordata; class Mammalia; order Diprotodontia; family Potoroidae; genus Bettongia; species Bettongia penicillata. The sequence continues at coordinate 2,818,441 of JAJHZJ010000115.1, read as the reverse complement.
ATAATGTAATTTTAAAAATCAATTCTATACTACTTTCAAAAAATCAAAATTTCTTACATTACATCCTTTCAAATAGAATATAGTATGCAAGTAAAATCTTAATCATGTCACTCTGGCCATGTCTGTCAAAGAAAGTGAAATTTTCTCACCTGTGCCAGGATAAGGCACACATTGGCAAATATAAATACCATTTCAGCATATATGGAGATTATTTGGAACACTGCTCAAAATTTCCTGAACCAAAAGATAGGATAAGAAATTTTTTTTTAAAGAAGGTAATAAAAATATTCTTGTCTGAACCAAAATAAATAAACAAGAAGCAGGTGTTAAGTATTGTATCATCATTCCTTATCAACTTGATTAAATGAATATGGAAATGTTTATATGATACGTATCCATAAAGTCCTTGTATATTCCAAAATAGTAACAAAATATCATTATAGTTGAAGGTATCCCTGAACATAAAATAACATAAATGGGTTCAAGTATTAGGTCTGTGTTGCCTTAGAAAAATCATTTTACATTTTGAAGTCTGAGTCATTTTCTTGATAAAATGAGAATCAGACTGCTTTTGCTCTAAAGTCCTTTCTGGTACTAAATTCTATGATCCTGTAAATGTAGGATACAAATTTAGCAATGGAGAGACTAATAAATGATAACAATAATTTGACTTAGTAAAATTGTAGGGGGAGACCTGTCACCTGTAGAGCAAAGGAGTGGATGAGACATTTGTCTGGTTGCTGGGGACACTGTATCATCAAACTGAGATAAGGCTGAAAAGGAGGAAAACGAAAAGGGTTACTGTTCAAGAGGGTGGTTACGTGATGGTAAGAATTAAAGAAAAGAGAGTCCAGACAAGTCAGAATTTCCGGATATGATTTTGTCCTCTACCACTTAGTAGTTGTGTAAGTGATATAAAATCTTGGTGTTTAGAGCTTTAAGGACATTTAAATGTTTTCTAATATAATCATCTAACAAGAGGTATGTATGGATAAGTGACTTCTCAAGGTCAGACAGTAAATTAAACTTTCACTAACCATTTATTAAGCATCTACTATGTACCAGAATGTTTTTTTTTTCTGAAACAAGATTTATATGATTTTATAAGTTATATGATTTTATTCCTAGGAGATGATATTTATTAGGAAAATGAATAAAGGACTTGTACTGAGCTTTATCAAATATGCAATGCAACAAGAAATAACTCCCCCCAGTTTTATATGAGCAACATACAGTCAGTCCTCAACATTTATGCACTTCAATCACCCGTATGATTTTATTAGTAATATGAGTTTCACTTTCACATTACCAATTATACATATTTGTGAATATTCACAACAGAGAAAAATGAGAGGTTGTAACGTGCACAATGTGGAGCAGTTAGTATCCTTCTACGTGTTTCACTGGTCTTATTCATCCAACTGTTATAGAGTAAAGAGCTCCCCATAAATTCTGAGTGTTAGAAGTGGCGTGGAGACCTCAGTAGTCTTCTAATAGTTGCAACTAAAGTGCCAACAAACTTTCCCTTGGTATTCAGAAGGTGGCTGGGATAGAAAGGTTTATAGCAGTATTATATTATCTGTTTTTTTTTTGCTTGTTTATTATTTTGAGTGGTTAGCAGAAAAAGTCACAGAATTCAAGGCAATTTCTAGAGGAAAACATGTTTTGCATGTTACCAATTTTATTTTGTGTAATAAATTTTATGAGTTATTTCATGGTTAATGTGTTAGGAAAAGTGCATATTCTCAGAATTAAAGTTTTGCTATAAAGAATTGTATGCAGAAAAATATGTTTTTATCAATCTGTAGGGAAAGATTACAATTTGCTTTTTTGAGGTTGCAGTAACTCTCTATTTCCCACAGGTTCAATGTATCAACATCTGTGTTTTTGACTTTCAAGCCATTTTCTAGAAATGTTACACCCGCTAAAGATTTTATATATATATATATATATATATATATATATATATATATATATATATATATATATATATAATTGTAAAAATAATTGCAGTTTATGTACCAATATTAATTGATAAGAATAAAGACCTAGAAATATACTAGCAAGAACTTGATAGCCCAGAAATTGAATCAGCATATACTCAATTTCTTGGTAACAAATGCAAAGTTAGGAAAATAGATGGGAAGGAAATTATACATACATACATCCCTTCTTCGTGAAGACAAAATGAGAGAAGTCATAAATTTCCAGATTGAACTGTAGTCTGCTCTATTAGATCACAAATTTCTTAGGCCAGGGACAATTTTTGTCTTCCCTTATATCCCTAGTGCTCAGTACAGTGACTGGATCAGAGTAGGTGCTTAATAAGTGCTTGTTGATTTGGATTCTATATCATGAAAACATTGTTTTGAGATGACAATAATGACAATAAAAACAAAAACATCACTAGGTATTGAATATGTATAGGCATCAGATACTATCATTAGGAATAAAAGATATTATATTTAACCTATAGGGAAAGACTTCTTATTAATATCAGAATAGTTCCTCATTAAACTGTTGTGCATAATAAGAACATCAATTCATCAGATCTAAGACCAGAATTAGTAAATAAGTAAACAAATGAGAGAATAATAATGATAAAAAATATAATAAATTACAACTTAAATCTAAATTATTTAGACTAGTAGATTCATATTAAAAGTGGAAAATGGACAATAAAAATTATATTGACATCAGTAATAATGTTTTTATACAGAAATTTCAAAAATATAAATTAGTTTTCCAAAAAGGAGACCAGAATAGGATAGGAGGTAACTTAGTCAGCAAACATCTGGCTTACTTTTCAGAGAAATGGCTGCCAAAGGCAAGAACAATTTAAAATATAAGCTCATTTGTAAAATCTTGTGAAGAAGGATGGTGAATAATTATGAGCAGCAGTATTACATACAGCAGAGAGAGGCAGTGAAGGGTGAAACCAATTTGAAAAAAATGGGAAGATGTTCTACTAAGTCAAGTCATTTCAAGGACATTCAAGTATAGAAATCATATAAAGACTACAAAAAAAAAGGAAAATCCATTTTAAGTAATAGTAGTTTCCATTAAGAATAGTAGAACCAAGGTTCTTATTCCCTGATATCATAATCCCACTTGAGATGCAACTATAAAGAAGAATGAAATGATATTTAAGGAAACAAAATTGGTAAAAAACAGATGAATTATAGCAAGCATATGTAGAAGAGATCTTTGATGAAGTTGACACAATTTTCAAGATGTTGAAAGACCAATATACCAGTTATCTGAAGGGGAGAGGAAGATACTAAAAGTATGGTTGAAAAATCTCCGATAATTAACGTTTTTTTTTCATTATTATATACTTGCTCAGGTAGTTGGTACAGTAGATAGAACACCAGGACTGAAGTCAGGAAGACCTGAGTTCAAATTTACCCTCAGACACTTACTAGCTATGGGAGATTTTTCGTCTGTGATGCTGGAGAAGAAAATGCAAAGCACTTCAGTGTCTATGCCAAAAAAATGCCAAATGAGGTCACAAAAGTTGGACATGACGGAAAATGATTCAGCAATAACATTATTTCTGACTTCTCTTCAAGTTTGAAGAGTTTCTCAACTTTGTACCCCCCAAAATATTGCCTTTTTCTCCTTTCACACTACAGCATTTACTTTTCATTATCCTTATTTGACACTCAAAGTAATGTCTGGATGAACAGAAGTTACCTCAGGTGGATTTAATTTTTTTTTCATTAAAGCCTACTGCAGTTATGTCTTTTGGTCCTTTATATTATTTCCTACTTTTCTCTAGTTCTCTGATTATTCTGAATTACTTCTCTCTTTCTGTATCTGTCTCTGTCTGTCTCTCTGTCTCTCCCTCTCTCTATATAGATACACACATAGATATACATACACATTCATGCGTACATACAAATACTATACACATGTATATATACACACATACTACATACACATATACCCATATGTGTACATGCATACAAACATATAAAGTACATAGATGCATACATATACACATACATATGTATTGATGCATATTCATGTGTATATGTGTGTGTGTGTATGTTTTGTTTCATTTTTACAGAATCTCCGTAAACTTAGTCTAATCACTCAAAAGAGTTAGGTATTTCCAGCCATACTGGAAATAAAGGACATCTATAACTTAAAATTCTACATGTAGTTGAATGGATACTATGTGGAATTTGTCCATCAATATATAACTAGAACACATACTTCCAATGGTCAGTGAGTTGGACCCAGAGTTAATGGGAGGAAAAGAGTGGCATGAGTGGTTTGGAAAAATTGCAAAGTTTACTATAAATGCAAAGATTCATCTTTTTTAATACAAATAATATTCTCTTTTTGATATATTATACTAAAGCATGGAATAAAACTGACTCTGAAGAACTAAAAATGAGTATCACCCAGAGGGAAATAAGAGAGGTTAACAGTAAGTATAATCTTGCTGCAACATATAACAAATGAGAATGTTTTAAAAATGAGAGTAAAAAACATCAAGTGTGAGGGATCTGGAATGCTCGTATTATCAGGATAAAATAAAAATCTTAATGGTTCTAACTTTTACTCAAGGAAATTTCATGTCTGTGTCCACTCCTTAAAAACGTTTTTGGAAGAAAAAGTTGTGAAACTGAAAGTAGAAGTGAGAGAGACTCTGGAACAAAGTCCGGTGGCGCCTAGTCCCCTTCTTTCCACTTGGGAGTTCAAGCTTTATCTCTGAGATGTCTTTTTTCATTTTCAGATTTATGCATTTTCCCAATTTGCTTAGTGTCAAATAATACAACAAGTTCTGACCTGTCTTAAACATCCAATTAGGAGTGACATGTTTCACTTAAAATGTGACCAGAATAACTTCCTTTTAGTTGTATCCTGTTATACAAAAACTTTTCTCTTTTAGGACAGGCATGAGATCATTAAAATGCTAATCAATTTGCCTTTCTGATATGAGGGGAAAAATTTTCCCGATTTCTTCTAGTCTTTCTCTCCACTTTCACAACCTGGCCCACGTTAGAAGGTAGAAAGAGAGAGAGAGAATTTTACCAACAACTTTCCAATAAATTCCAAAACTTTTGTGCTTTCCTTAAACTTCATACCCATGTGGTTCTTCTAGTGGGCTTTGATTAAAGCCCCTTTAAAACTCCACATATTATTTCCTTGTAATTCTTATGTAAAACTGCATTTAGCAGTCATATAAACTAAATAATATAAGATTAGTTTCTCTCTTTCTCTCTCCCATTCTCCTCCCTGATGCTGCAGCCATCAGGGAGAAGGGGCAAGAGGGAGGGAAGGAGATAACATTCCAAATTCCAGCTACAATGGAGCTGACTGTAATAACTCACAAACACATGCACACAGAACATATAAAGACAGAGCACATATATAGACAATAAAAAAAAGAATCCAAAAACTGAAAGAAAAAAAATGTCAGAAATTCTCTGCACAAATTATAACTTTGCCTTACTTTCTATCACTGTGTTCCAAACATCTTTCATACAATTCAGACTTCCAACTAAGTAATCTCACCCTTCAAGAGTGGTTTAGCTATATTGCACCAATCAGTGGGGTATAGGGCTGTCTGAGAAATGCTGTGTAGAAGAGACTGAATGTAAAGACTGGTCCATAATTGATTAATTTCGTTGAGAGTTTAAAATCCAGAGGGCTATGTTCTCTTATAGATGCTCCTAGGTTATAGGGATATGGGGTTTCTATTAATACCAATGTTAGCCTCATTTCCAAAAGTATTCCTTCTCCTCTTTCTGTGGCTTGTCAAAGGACTTTTTGTACAATCCCTTCAGGCTCCTGGATTTTTTCACAAACTTGTGATGTAGACTTGTATAATGGAGGAGAAGTGGAAGGAGGAGACTCTATTTTAAATTTTTGTGTGACACACCCCATCAGGTCTTCCTTCTCTTTTACACTAGAGACTGCATCTACCTTTATTGTTTTTGTGGCTAATAGTACTTGTTTGGGTTTCTGAAGACATATTTTAAGTACATTACCAAATTGAAAATATTGTAACAGGAAAAGCACTTGGTCTGACTTCTGTATAATATATACTCATTGGTTGCCTACTGTATCCAACTTTTCAAGATTTATAATCCCTTCCTCCAGTTCCTTCATACCTTTCATCACATAAATTAATTCACCTGTCTCTTTAAAATGCCTGGGCTCTAGCCTAATGCAGAAACTAATTTTCCTGAGCTCAAAGCAAAAGTGACCATGCCAAAGAAGTGGCCCCTTCAGCTCTGGGGATCCTCCTCTGGTCTTTCTCTATGAAGTTCCAAAAGTTGTTCCCCTACCACCTTCCATGACACTACGTCACAAGAATGATTATCAACTAGCCACAGGGAGGCTTTCCTTTAGTGAAGTGGCTAAGTGTTGCCCCATGATAAGCTGTGTTAAAATGACATTTACACAACTTACCCCAGTGGTTTTGTTCCAAAAAACCGGTTCACCCCAGGTGCTTCCTGCTGCCTTTGGTCATCCTGAAAAATGAAGCTGTCGGTGTTGACCATTCCTTCCATTGCTCAATTTGGGTGTGTGAACTTCCCTGACCTGCCTGCTCCTCTTACTCTGGAACCAAGTATTTTGTAGAGGAGCCCCACACTGGGCGCCAAAATGTTAAGTTCCCAAAGATCTCATGCCTGCATGAGATCTTTCTTCCAGGCACGAATGAATGAGCCGGGAGCAAGGATGGTAAGCACTCTGTTTATTCTCAGCTAGCTCAGAGTATATATAGGCATTCTACTTCTATTCTACTTCCATACATGCAAGAAGTTTGTAAATACTGTCTGCTATGCTTACATGCTTGGCTGTCGTTATTCTTGCTCAAGATAATTGTGAAGGTCAGTAATTGTGTAGGGGTGGTCCATCACGTAAATCATGCAAGGACATGGTGTCTCAAAGAGATTTCTCCTGAAGGCATCATGACCCTGATAATCTGAGAGTTCCAGACCCCTTACAATCAATGGTAACATTAATTGTGTTAATGAGAGTTAAAGATCTTCCCCACCCATTAAGGAACCTGCCCATTACAGAAGATTTGATTAGGGGAGATTTATTTTGTAGGAAGGCCAACACCTTTTGTTAATTTCTAATGAGGCAGTGGTTCTCAAGGTTTGTGATACCTTCTTTCTCTGTAAAGGATCTGATGTGAGATTTTTTTTTTTTTTGGCTTACTCATTGGAAGTATTTGGCCAGATGAGACTCTGCGTAGCCACTAAGGAGCCCCTTGTCTTTGAAAATCCAGATAGTGGTGCTTCTCTTTCTGATAATTACATATGTATGTAATGGTCAGACATTTGGATCTATCTGTTGATCTGTGATGTATGTATTGATTGTGGTCAGACAGTTGGAAGACCTGTCTGTTGGTCTTTATTTCTCTGTTTTCATTTTCTCTGAAGTTCAGGGTGCTGATTTTTCTCCCTGAACTAAGTGAATGATATATGTGCTTGATTAAAGTAGATTGCTGACCCCTCAAAAGTTGCTTTCCTTTTCAAAAAGCAGATCTTAGAACCTGTACAGAAGGCCCTCCTGTGTATGTTAGGGTCCTTGCTGTTACAAAAAAAGAGTAGGCTAAGTAGATGACAAAAGTTAGAGATAACAGCTAGAGACCTACAAAGATCCATTGTTATCTTCACAATAACAGGAGAAATAGAGGAAGACACATTAGGTGGCCAACCTGAAGCAAAATTATTCCAGGATATGGATAATATATTCACAGGATAAGCAAGCATGGATGGATTGTGAATTTCATTGTTGGAGGGAGCTCTCAAATTAATAAAATTTCAGCTGTATTTGCATTTGTGACAAACATTGTATCAGGAAGGTACTGGTATTCATATATTACATATATAGTGATTTACAGAAGCAGGAATTATATTTAGATTATCAGACTCCATATCCAATATTATTTTCACATCTAATCTGATTCCAAACAATCACAGAGTTCTCAAAAATCCCAATTAAATTAACCTACTAAATTAAATTAAACTAGACAAACCAGGCTACATACATGTACATGTACATATAGGCATATGTATGCCTATATGTACATATATGTACCTGCAAAATACATACATATGTATATGTAGAGATAGTGTATATATGCATATATACACATGCACATACAGAGAAATATATATGTATATATACACATATACAGAGAGAAAGAGAAAGAGAAAGACAATGTAATTGGAAGTAGCAACTATAACAAAAATACTAATTATTATGAAATGATAACTATAAAGTTGTACTCAAAAAAGATATATCAGATGATGTCTTGTTCCTTTATGGGTACAGTTTTATTGACTTTTTAATTTACAATTTAGTTGTTATTCTTTGTTATAAGGGAGGATTCTCTGAGATGGAGAGTGGAGAAGAATATACTGGTAAATGTAGATAATGTAAAAATAGAAGTTATCAGCATATTTTAAAGAAAAACACAGGATATTGAAAAATAGTAATGATGGCCTAATGAAAGAAAAACAAGCCAAATATTATCCATGGCATTTAATTTCCATCTAGAGTTGAATGATAAGTTCTAAACGTTGGAATTTTGTTTTTCTCTTTCTTGATTTAAAAAAAAAATGAAGCATTTCCATAATTGCTATTATATAGTATATTGAGGATGTAATAATTTTTTTTATTATAGTATTAAAGAAATAACACTGGCTTGACATTCAGATTTTGAGTTTCTAGTTTGATGATAAACTTATTCTGTGCCCTAGGAGAAGTCAAAATCTTCCGAGGCCTCAATCTTGTCTTCTGTGACATGGACAGGGTTTGGATATAAAATTTCTAAGATACTTAACACTTTTAACATTGCATGATTTTCCCAATATTTATCACAAAGATTTAGGATCTTTACATTCTACTATGGCTGACATTTGCTACAAGTAGAAAATTATCACCTCTGAGAGTTTCTTCTCTACAAAAATGCATCATATGGTTCACATCACAAAAGTAGGAAGAATCATTTTTCTCAGTATAAAGAAAAGATTCAAGACCTCTGAATAGCATCTGCAAAAGAAGGCTATAAACTCCATAGTAGATGGTTGTTACAATTTCTTTTTTGAATGACTGCATAAAGATTACATTCAAATTCACAGTGCTTTACCTAGATTCATATATGCAAAAGACAGAAACGAGTCAATTTAGACTCTTTGGTTCCTTCTGTTCAGTCTATGCAATTTTGTGAATTTCCCATAAATTTTATGATGAAACCAAGATAAGGGAGTGGGTAGAGAGGAAAGATTAGGTTTTGGTGAGTAATTTCAGCTCTCCCCTCCCCACCTACCACATATGCTCAGTAACAGACAAAAATGTGTTTCTGAACTAGAAAATTGGGACTATTCATAGATTCAAAGAGGTTGTGTGTTAGAATTTAACTTTAAAAAGTTGGAAAGTTGAAGAAGCATAAAATTTGGCCTATTTAATTTCCAGGCATCTATCTCATATTTTTTCCTATTTCCTTTGGTTTCAAGTACCTAAATAGAATTTTCACACAGCATTACCTCCTTGAATAGCTCTGCTATTGCTTCTTTCCCCTGACCCAAGTGGGACATTTTAAACCTTCCACTTCACTCTGAAAATATTCCTTAAACAAAGACAAATGATTATTATGAATTCCAGGTAGGTTCCAGTTCAAATAAATTAATTACACAACTTTCTGCAAATTAGAATTGATAAATTAGGGCACTGACTAATTTTACAAAAGTCTTAGAAAGGAATTCTCACAACAGAATAAGACAAATTTGATGATATCAATAAAATGTTATACTATATCCTTGTCCCACTGGGCATTTAGATGCTATAAAATAGAAGCTAAATTCTGTGACCTATAGTTGTAGAAAGAGAGGAGGCCCAAGGAAATGGGATACTTCCATAAACATGCGAAGAGTGAGGGGAGTAATAGGAGTAAAAATAGGGAGAAGAAGAGAAAATAGAGAAGTGAATAGAAAATGCTCCAACAGATGATAAACTTAGAAAAAAATAATTAGTGGTTTTAACCTTGACAAAGACGAGGTTCACTTCTTCCTCTGTGTCTGAAGCAAAAAAAGAAATGCCTTTTTAGCTGCAGAACAGGGGTTATGAGAGAGTTCAAGATGTATGTCCTCAATTTTCCCATTAAAGTAGGAACTGATGTCATCTGCTATGAGAAAGACTTATGGAATTAGGAATGGGACATGAAGAGAAAAGAGAAGAGGTTTTAAAACAGCCATTGTGGTGGAAGCATTGTAGGCTATCAATTCAAAGATGAAGGACAGTTTCAACATAGCAATGAAATCTAATTGGGATTACATGAATTTGTAGTGGGTCAAGTATGCTTAACTCAATAGTCAGAGTATCAGTATCAGAAGCTAAGATCCTATGTCAATTCAATTCATAAAAGCAACTCTTTGTCTGATTTATTAGTTCAACAATTTTCTTAATTTCAATTTTATTAATCTCTCCTTTGGTTTTCAGTATTTCTTATTTTCTAATTTACTAAATTTTCTAAATTACTTAGGAATTATCAACTTGTTCTTTTTCTAGCTTTTTGAGCTATATGCCTAATTCATCGATCTCCTTTTTCTGTTCTATTCATGTAGGCATTCAGAGGTATAAAACTTCCCCTAACAACTGATTTGCAATATCCCATAACATTTGGTAGGTTGTCTCATTATTGTCATTTTCTTGAATGAAGTTGTTGATTGTTTCTATAATTTGTTGTTTAACCCACTCATTCTTTAGGATTAGATTGTTTAGTTTCCAATTAATTTTTGGTTTATATTTCCATGGCCTTTGATTACATATAATTTTTATTATATTATGATCCGAGAAGGATGCATTGACTATCTCTGCCTTTCTGCCCTGGATTGTGAGGCTTCTATGGCCATGTTCAATTATTGTATATGTGCCATGTACCACTCATAAAAAAACTATATTCCTTTCTAGCCCCATTCAATTTTCTCCAGAGAACTATCTCATCTACATTTTTTCAAAGTTATATTCACCTGCTTAACTTGTTTCTTGTTCATTTTGAAGTTAGACTTATCAAGTACAAATAGGGGGAGGTTGAGTTCCCCCACTGGTATAGTTTTGTGGTCTGTTTCTTCCTGTAACTCCCCTAATTTCTCCTCTAATAATTTGGATGCTATACCACTTGGAACATATATGTTTAGTAATGAAATTGCTTCATTGTCTATGGTGTCTTTTCGCAAGATATAGTTTCCTCCCTTATCTCTTTTGATTAAATCTATTTCTGCTTTTGCTTTGTCTGAGATTAGGATTGCTACCCCTTCTTTTTTACATCAGTTGAAGCACAAAATAGTCTGCTCCAACCTTTTACCTTTACCATGTGTATATGCCCTCATTTCAAATGTTTTTCTTGTAACCAATATATTGTTGGATTGTGATTTTTATCCATTCTGCTACCTGGCTTTGTTTTATGGGCAAGTTCATCCCATTCACATTCAGTTATGATTACTTCTGTGTCTTTCCCTCCCTCCCCTTTCCCCCTGTTTATGCTTTTAGTTCTCCTTTCTCCTTTCCCTTCCACAATAGAGTTTTAATTTTTGACCACTGCCTCCCTCAGTCTTCCCTCCATTTTTTCAGCCCCTCTCCCTTTTAATTCCATTTTCTCTTACTACTTATTCCCTTCTTTTTAGCCTCTCCCTCCCTTTTCTTTCCCCTTTCCCCTCCTATGACTTATAAAGCTAGTTGTATTTCTACACTTAACTGAGCTTTTTGTTCCCTCCTTGAACCCAGTCAGATCAGAATAACTTTCAGTGTTCATCTCCCTCCCCTCTTTTCTTCTACTGTAATATGTCTTTGTGCCTCTTTCTGTGATGTAATTTACCTTTTTCTAACTCCTCCTTTTCATATCTCCCATTACAATCCCTTTGCACTCTTAAATCACATTTTTATCATGACATCATTAGCTCTCAAGATTAACAAATATCATCTTCCCTTATAGAGATGTAAACAGTTTACCCATACTGAATAACAAGTTTTTGACTTTTTTTCCCGTTAACCTTTTTATACCTGTTGAGACCTATGTTTGAAGATTGAATTTTCTATTGAACTCTGGCTTTTTTACCAGGAAGGTTTGGAAATCTCTTATGTCATTGAATGTCCATTTCCCTGCCTGAAATATTATGCTCAACTTTACAGGGTAAATGATCCTTGGTTGTAGTCCCAGCTCCTTTGCTTTATGGAATATCATATTCCAGTTCCCCCAATCTTTTAATGTAGAATCTGCAGGGTCCTTTGTCATTCTGACTCTAGCTCCTTGATATTTGAATTGTTGCTTTCTGGCTGCCTGCAATATTTTCTCCTTTAGTTGATAGTTCTGGAATTTGTCAACAATATTCCTTGGTGTTTTAGTTTGGGATCCTTTTAAGGAGGTGAACTGTGAATTCTTTTGATGACTATTCTGGATCTAGGTCTTCTAGGCAGTTTTCTTTGATGATTTTTTGGATGGTATTGTCCAGGCTCTTTTTATCATCATAGCTTTCTGGTAGACAAATAATCTTTAGATTTTCTCTCATGGACCTATTTTCCAGGTCAGCTACTTTTCCAATTAGATATTTCACATGTTCTTCTATATTTTCATTCTTTAAATTCTATTTGACTAATTCTTGATCTCTCATAGAGTCATTAGCTTCTACGTGCCTGATAAAATTGTTATCAAATTGTTTTCTTCAGTTAAATTTTGCATCGCCTTTACCATCTGTCCAATTGCTCCTTTTAAGGAGTTATTTTCTTCAGTTAGATTTTGTACTTCCTTTTCCATTTCTCCAATATTTCTTTTAAATTCTTCAGTTCTTTCTTTTTTCATATTTTTAAAATCATTGGTCAGTTTTTCTTCTCTTTCTCTAATTTGGCTTTTAAATTCCTTCCTAAGCTCTTCCAAGAAGGCTCTTTGTGCTTCAGTCCAGTTCATATTACCTTCTGAAGTTTCAGATGGCAGTACAGTCTCAATCCTGACCTCTTTGCTATTTGTGTTTTGATCCTTGTCCCCATAGAAAGATCCTATGGTCTTTTCTGCTTTGTTTCTTACTCATGATAATTATCTCTTTCCTGACTTTTAAAGTAGAGCTCTGTGTCTGGGACAAAGGGGACTCTGTCCCACAGTTCTTGTGCCTAAAACTTGAGATACTGTCTGTTGTGGCCTCTGGTTCTTTCAGCTAGAAGCTAAAATGCTGCACCTTACCTGGTGCTGAGCTGGCTGGTGTTGGAAAGCAAAGGCCAGGTGAGATCTTTTTTGAGTTTCCTGGTAGATACCTTAGAGCTTGCTGTGTTAAATGTGGGGAGGAGTGATCTAGCCACAGGAGGTCTCCTCTGCTGAGTTAGAGCATAGGTGGTAGAGCTAAGCTCAGTGGTTGGTGATCCCGTCTGCGCTAGTGTTTTCTTGATTCCCCTGGGTGCCGCAGCATGCCTAGGGTCCTAGTGTTGGTGTTTGCCAGCTTCATCCCTCTGGGGCTCAGGATCTTCTCCCAGTTTGCTGAGGTGAGGCTGTCTGGGATAGCTCTGGTCCTGCCTCGGTCCCCTTCAGCTACAGCAAGAGAGACCCTCCATAGCAATTTTCCTAGCCTCATGGCCTAATAGATTATTTACCCCTTTTGCTGCTCCCACTGTTCCAGGATTTTTTTCCAGGGAGATATTCTTTGGGCTCTTCAAAGTCAACAAGGGGAGAGAGATAGCAATTACCAATAACTGCCATCTTGGCTCAGAACTAGACCTTTTAATTTATCATTACTCTCTTTGGTCTCAATATTGGGTTAGAGCAAAGTCGTGGGTTTGAGGATTTATAGAACATTGGTACTTAAGAAATTAGTGCAAGCATGAGTTTTCTTACTATGTGATACAACAAGTAGGTAAAAATTAAAGCAATACATTGATACAATATCACAACTTGGATTTGCCCACACAAGGTCAATCACTCATGTATGGGAGAAATTCACAGTGGCAAAATCTCATTGGGAGTATAGCACAGAGGGGCATCTGAGAAGACAAGTTTTATATTTTAAAAATGGTCTTAGTAAAGAACAGGCACTGGATACTAGATATGGAGGGGATGTTCTAATCAGAGATACAATGGGAAATTCTTTAGGTAGATTGACAATATGAGACTCAAGTGAAGGAGTTTCCTAATCAAGAACACACATTGGGTGAGAGTCTGAAATTATAATCAAGGATCCTAGAAATGAGTTTTGTCAGATGCCCTTGCAGTTAGCCAAGAGTCTGTACCAATCAGGAGCTATAATAGTTTACAGTTTTCACACAATCAAAATTCATCAAGGGAGAGGAAAAGTAAATGTCATTTGTTTGTATATTTATTGTTGTCAGTACCATAGCCTATGTGACTTTATATTTGAGTTCTATTATTTATACTACAACATCAAATAATATATCTCAAATATCACAATAATTTGTATTTTGAAGATCATTTCTCCCATAATATTAATCATTTTGTTTTTGTGTAGCAACATATTTTACTTTTACTTTTTTCCTGTTATGAGAGTCCTAATTTGATGCCTTAGCCCTGAAAAAAAAGTCACTGTACCTTTATCAAATGTTTCTCATCTCTTTTCCTCTCCAAAAGAAACTTTATTTTTTCATTTTGTAATTCTTTCCTCCTTTACATGCAATAACATCTCTAAGGTTTTGGAGTACCTCTTAGAGAACACTACATCACTCTGAGAAGAGGATCTTTTTTTAATAATATAAACTTGAATGCATTTTTGTCATCACTTTTCTGTGCTTTCCAGCATACTGTATGCTGCTATTTTGTGTCTGTAGGAGTGAGAAATGAAAATGCCAGATTTATGACAACATGATGCATTGATTCAACCCACATGAATATCATTAGTGTCATAGTCTGTCGTCTTGTCTTGTGGCAAGTTATATTTTCCATAAAAAATAATACTGTAATTCTGATTTTTCTTGATATTTTGCATACTTTTAGGAATATTAACTATTCTAATAAGGCTCACAATGAGGTATTTTTTCTTAAGGAACTTGTGAGGACAATTTTTTTCAAGAAGCTTGTAAATTAATGTAATGAAAATCAATGTTGCATAAAATAATCTTAAAAATTGTATGCAATATCTCTCTAAAATGCATTAGTACAAGCAAGTGTCGCATCTTCTCTAAAACTTCAAATGAAACTCCCTACTCAGTGTAAATTTTATTAACTATATAAAATATGTGGATTTTACATTTGACATTTATTGAACATATAAATTCATGCTTGTGTGCATTTCTATAGTCATTCTTTTAGACTTGCCTTTTATTTAACTCATTTACATTTAACAGCTAACATTGTAGTAATATATTTGCTCTTTTTAAAATTTTTGTAAAATGTCATAATATTAAAAACAACCCCAGAGAATCATAGGTTAAGAATTAAAAGGGGTGTTAGGTACATAATAATCCAAATGACCCCTTCATTTTCTTCATGATCAGATAAAGAATAAAATAAATCTGATTTTAAATTCCTGAGGTAACAAGTAGCAGACAGAGTAGAGGATTCAAACCCCTCTCTTCTGACTCCATATCCAGGACAGAAGCAGTAGTGAGAGATATGTAATAATTGAGCCCAAGCAATGGAAAGTCTCAAGAAGAAATCAGGAAGGGGAAGAATCAGGAGAAACCTGTGCAGAAAACAGAAAAGAAATCAGATGTATGCAGAAGGTGCTTAGGGTCATAGAATTTTAGAATTAGTAAAGAGTCTAGTAATCATTTAAGCCAATCCTCTCAAATTTTCTAGAAATGTAATGAGAGAAGGCAAGGTGTAGAATAATTAAAAAAAAAAATAACTTGAGCCAGAAATATCTGATTTCAAGAATAAACTGAAAATTCAAGTTTTGTGACCTTGGGCACTTAGTAATCTCTTAATAGCCCAAGGCAACATTTATGATTGTAAGTTGGAATAGAGTCCCTGATGTGAATCAACATCAATAATTTCTACAAGAAGAGATCTGTACACAAGTAATATCAGAGGTCTTAAAAACATTTTATTTCCATGTTTACCATAAAGCCAAAGTAGAATGCGCATTCACATGAATTTAAACTATATTACAAACTTCCCTATGTGATCCTAGTGACAAAAAACTTTGAGACCACATTAAAGGGATCTTAATGTTCTTGCATGATCTCTGATGCTAAACTGTTCTGGTAGGAAGGAACAGGAAAGGGAATAAGCATTTTTATAATGCCTACCAAGAACCAGGCATTCACTGCACTTTTTTTTTTTTTTTTACAAATTTCTTTCTTATGGTTTTCATACAATCCTGTGAAGTAGTGCTATTGTTATACCCCTTTTACATTTGAGGAAACCAAGGCAAACTGAAGTTAAAGTGAATTTCTCAGGTTCACAATGTTAAAGAGTTTCTGAGACTAAATTTGAAGTCAGGGCTTCTGGACTTCAGGCTTTATCCACTGTATAACCTAGCTTCCTCTCTTGTCGGGGACTGTTGCATAGAGAGCTCTACAATACCTTCCAGTTGCCCAGTACTAGATAGTTTTTATGAATATCGAATTTAATAATGAATATACTCAGATTTTCATTCAAAGAACATAACTAATTTTAATAAGCATGCTTTCCCTGTTTTATAATGTAATGAAATAAAATAAAGAGGAATCATTAAATAACTTTGAATAAGACCAGTCTAACCATGCTTTCCATATTGTAGATTCTTTTTTCACCCTGAAAAGCATTTAGCTAACAGAAGTTAAAAATATGGAGTCATGCCTTTGCCCTTGTTCATAGAGATCTGTCAGTTTATACTCATCCTACAGCTGTTGCAGAAAAAAAAATACTTCACATTGAAAAACAGACATCATTTATCTAATAAGTATTTCTTCAGTCAATCAAAAACAATTGCAAATTTTCATGAATTTATCTAGATGTAAAATTGCCTGGCTATGGGGAAGCTAATTTACTGTAAAATAATACAAAGTAAGGCCATGATAATTTGTATTGTTTACCTGTTGGACAGATCCAGAATGATTACACTTTCCTCCATGAAATAAGCAATCTGAGTTGTAATTATCTATCTATCTATCTATCTATCTATCTATCTATCTATCTATCTATCTATCTATCTATCTATCTATCTATCATCCATCTACCTATCTATCTAATCTATCCATATAGATTCATGTTCATGCATGTGACCACGGACAACTTACCTCTTCTACTGAATATTAGAATTTCTTAAATTAGCCATAAGTATTATATCTTATTCGGTAAAGTGATTTTTCATACAAGGTGTCCCCTACATGAATCAAAATCACAGAAGTTGATACACTCTGCACTGATATTTGGCTCTGAAACAGAATTAATTATTGATGCAGTCTCTACCATTATATAAGAAAAAAAAAGTCATCAGAGTTTTCATTCTCTGAGAACTAACCAAGAGTTAGGGAAAAAAGAAAAAAAAGGAAAGAAAGATCTTAAATTTCCTTGTCTGGCAAGTATCATATCTTCCTGTAGGAAGTCACAGCTCTAGTGATGTAATTTCAAAAATTGTTTCCTCCTTCTGAGGCTGTTTTTCAGCTACTACTCTCTTTAGAATTCATTTAGAATTTCATAAAACTTAATTTTCCAATTTCATAAGTATTGAAGTCCAACATTAGAAACTCCAAATCTAAATCTAGAACCTAAACACCAACACTGGTAAAAAGTTCTTGGGACTATCATTTTTGTAAAAGAAAGATAGGTGAGGAGGAGAGGAAAAGTATGCCTGTAAGCACATGCTAAAGTAGTACTCAGCTAAATCAAGGTACATAATGAAGTTGGAGTTACTTGTTATATTTCAATTATGCCATTCCCAGTACTTTTGTTTTGAAATGAGGTATCATATGGAGAACATCTCAATTATCAGGAGGATTCTGTGATTTTTTTTTTTTTGTGCCAAGCTTGAACGTTCCAAGGGCACTTCGTCAAAAAATCTATTTGATTTCTTAATTTTACAATTTAGAAAATGTTGCTTATGGCTGCTATAGTTGACAAGGAAGCATATAGATTTTTGCTTTCTCTATGGCCCTATGTCCCTGGACAGTTAAGTTGCTAGAAATCAACAAGGATCTTGTTTTTTGGTTTGTTATGTTTTCTAAAATCGTGACTTTTTTTTTTATTCATTCACATATAACATGCATTAGTCAAGTCACTTCCACATTGTGATCACAGTTTCATATTCTAGGAATAAGTTGCTTGGAGCAGATTATCTCCAAAGTTTATTCCACTTCAAAAATTGTAGGACATCTACTTAAATATACATTTCCATCCCTATCCATTATAATGGTTTTGGAGGACTAGGTTTCCACAAAATGGACAGATCCAGTAAGTGATGGTAAAAAGCAATAAGTCTTTGTTGCTAACATATTTTATTTTAAATCAGGGAAGGAGCTTAAATTGAAGCAGCTTGACTGATGGTGAATAAGAAATAAGGGAGAAAGGGATGAGCAAAAATCAAGAGTATGCAGAGATATATGAGGATCACAGTCATCTGAAAGACAAGCAAACCCCCCCCCCCCCAACTCTAGGAGGTAAAGTAGGAAATGATCATGATGCCATGGTAAGAAGAGAGATGGGGGTAATGATCATCTTAATGGCTCCCATAAGACCCAGTACTCCTCTTAGGCTAGACTTTTCCAGTTCACTGAAAGCACAACTGGGTTATCACACATGACAGATTGTTCCTTGATCTAGAAATCTCTTAATAAGTACTTTTGACTCAGTGATATTTCTAGTCTTGAATGACACAAGTAAGTAGATGCCAATCATTTGGGAAAATAAAAGATTTTGGAAAGGAACATTCAAAAAATGGGGAAGTACATGAAAGGGGTAGAGGTAGGCTATCAGGCAAGAGAAGGAAACATATCTATATCATGGAGAGTTAGCTGAATGACTGAACCAAGAGAACCAAAGATTTTTCTGAACATGCACTATGGTAAATTCCAGAAGTAGAATGTAATCTTCTTGAGGTTGGAGATTGGTACAGTAGAAGGAGTCAGATTTGGATTCAGAAAAACTGGGTGATCATACTGTTCTATGACAAGGTCACTTGTATGAACTAAGGCAAATTACTTCACTGGACCTCAATTTCCCCAAAACCAGAAAAAAACAAGTTTCAACCGCATGACTTCTAATATCCTTTCAGTTCTAAATTTGAAATTTTTGAGTTTTTGCAGTTTTGTCTTTCTGTTGATAGGGATGGGATTTACACTAGACCCCTAAAATGAAAGACCATTTTTTGGAACTTGACCGCAAAGCACCTGAACCAAGGCCTTGGCATTTGCGTGAGGCATCACCTAACCCAAATAATAATCCTTTTAACTGCCCTTTCATTGTGGCCCTCATTGCCAGCACCTGGCCCCACCCCCAGGATATCCTCCACTCCCTAATCCCATCCAGATCTTCCCATAGTCTTTCTGTATAAAAGTATCCATCTTGCCCTCTTAAATTGCTCAGATTCGTAAAATCTTGCCCACTTCTATTGATGATACAATAAATCTTGCTTCTTAGACTGAAAGAAGGTTTGAGTGGTCAAATTCTTTTGAGGCAGACCTGGGCTTTTTGCCTTATCCTTTCAGGGTTCTTAGCATATAGTTCCTTGACTATAGAGTGGTTAGGATTCAGTGTTCTCACTGCGTAGGCCTCGTTGGATTCCCAGTCAGGGATATGGTTAAGGCTATATTGACTCCCATGTTTTTTTAGAAATTCATCAAATTGGAGGGACACTGACTTCCCACACCTGGAACTTCTTCTGCCTTTAGCTGACAAAAAAAAAAATGCAGGTTAGGAGGGATGGTAATCCAGTTAGTCTTACACAACACGACTATCAGGGAAGTCATTTGTAAAACTACACAGATATGGCCTATATTGAATTGCCTGCCGTCCCAAAGGGAATGGGTGGGGAGGGAGGGATGGGGAAAATTTGGAACTCAAAGTTTTAGGAACAACTGTTTAGTATTGTTGTTGCTACTAGGAAAGAAGATATATAGTTAATGAGGAATAGAAAGTCATCTGGCCCTACAGGAGAAAAGAGAAGATGGAGACAAGAGAAGGGAGGGATGACAGAAGAGAGGGCAGATTGGAGATAGGGAAAATTAGATTGCTTGGGGTATTGGGGTGGGGGGAGGGGACAAAAGGGGAGAAAATTTGGAACTCAAAATTTTGTGAAAATGAATGTAAAAAGTTAAATAAATAAATAAATAAATAAATAAAAGAAAAGAAAAAAAAAGAAGAAAATGCTTTATAGGGCAAGCTGTGGCCAATTAGGACACAAGGACAGTTTTGTCTCCTTTTAAGGGAAGCTAATCCCTGTTAGAGAAGGCAAACCAGATAGACCAGGGCCTACCCTATTTTGTGAGTGGGAACAAAGAGATTGCATCAAGGAAACTTTGAAAAATAATGTTGCTATGACAAAACTGTACCAAAGTATTGTTTGTACTCAATCCAAACCTCAACCAAACCTTGAAATGAATGAGGAATTCTAAGATTATGATAAAGGAGTTGATGTGTGGAATAAGACATAGCCAGTAGAGAAAGAATGGGAGATCCAGTCCTAGGTTTGAGGAATGAAAAGAAAGGTGGTTTGCTTGTACCATATTATGACTGAATGGAGAAGGAAAGACAGAATAGGTGGGAACTAGGTTATGAAAGTCTACAGATAGCCTGAGAAATAAGTGTTTTATCCTTCAGTGAATAGGGAACCACATTGGCCCTTAATAAATTGTTGAATAGATTAGAATTAGAGTAGCACATTATCACTAAAAGGTTACCCACTCATCATTCGGTTCAGTGCTCTAACTTTACAGCTTAATAAACTGAAGACCAGAGAGGCCGAGTGATGGGCCTAAAATGCAGCTGATTATTTGGAGACTCATAGATAAGAACCAAGGTCACCTGGCTCCCAGACCAGGTCTCTATGCATCATAATATCAGGTTATAACCTCTTCTCATATCAACAAGATATGAATTATATTTATCACCTATATCTTTCCCTGATCATTTAATACATTCTTTACCAAAAGATTCAATGTAGGTAGCTTCAGGATTGTCTTCTAAAGGAAAAAAAAATAATCACAGTCAATTAAACTGACATTTTTCTTTCCTTAAAAAAAAAAAAAATTACACCTTTACCCTACACAAATCAGAGAATAAAAACCCTAGTGATTTGCAGCAAATATTGATTTCATTTATGTATTTTGAGGCACAAGATGAAACCAGAATCCCTCTCTTCCAGTTACTTTATTCTGCTGTGGATGAATTTTGGTGATGAGGTGAGGTGAGACAGATTGTATATAACCCTGAGAATACAGCTTTTTAACACAGCTGCTGAGTCAACTCTGAAAATTCACACTTCTTCTTAGTTCAAGATAAAATGGGTTCTTGCATGTACCCAACACCTTCCTCTAGTTCTGCTATGCTGCAAAAAGAAATTAACAAACTCTTAAGAACTTGTTAAATTTCATGTTGATATTCTGTTAACACCTGGATCTGAACAGCAGGAGAGCTTTGACTGTGTTGAATAATGGTATCACAAATTTATGCTATAGAAATAGGAAACAAATAGGTGAAAATATGTCTAGAATCAGAATTATGGAATTGGAAGTACCCATGTAGATCATCTAATTCAGTTACTTCATTATCCAGGCAACCCCAGACAGGTAAGTGATTTTTCTAGGATCATGCAGTTGGTTAACATGAACTAAGTCTCCAATTAAATTTTACTGATTCCTAGTATAGTGTGTAAGGGATGATTGAACTTTGTTTCCCCAGAAATTTTACGAAACATAATTTGTGAGACCTAAGAAGTCATACTGATGGCAAACTGATTTAATCAGCATGTCTAAAAGCAGACTTCTTTTCTTTCATTCTAAGGCCTTTTTCCTGTGTATCAAAAACAAAAAACAAAACTGACAGACCAGGTGTGTCTCACCAAGGATGAGATCATTTATCCAAATACTCTCTTAGATAATGGAAGTCATGTTAATGGTCAAGGAAACAGACATTCAGGGTTCAGATTTTACCAACTGAGAAAATTCCTTTAAAGGCATTTATGGCTTGGCATTTCCTTTACTAAATAAAGAATAAATTATGTGGATGAAAGGGGAGAAGGGAATTGAAATGTGGAAATAAGAGATATAAGCAAGGGTGTAGACATACATGGAGGTGAGGCTTAGGTTTTCTCAGATAGGCTAGGAACCTTGAAATACCTGCCCAATGGAGCACAAGGAGGGAAATGCAAAGCAGGATGGGATGTAAAAGGCTTTGTAATTGTCTGAAAAACTGTGTCTCCTTATGGGTCACCTGCTCTCTTGCCATCCCTGGCAAGAAAATAATTAATAAAATTGTTCCTTTATTCGTTGAGGGCCATGTGGAGAAGTTTTTGTAAAATGGTTATTTCTTACAAGTACTCCGTCACCACATATTATCCTCTCCGCCCATGTACATCTACCATATTCATTTGAAATCTTTAGCATTTGTTCTAACAAATAGAAGAAGCATACCATAGTCAATAGAAAGTTGACTAATGAGCCAGAAACATTTTTGTTAAAGACCTAATCTCATACATACTGACCGTGTGACCTAGAGCAAGGCAATTAACATCTCAATGCTTTAGATGACTTTTGAAGACTTAAAAACTGTAGATCAGGTATTCTGCATTACTAGAAGGAATTTCTTTATCTGGTTGTTCTATTTGCCACAGAAATCCTAGGTCCAGTTCCTATTACTTACTTTAACTGAATAACATAATGGAGCTAAATATAATAGAGTTAAATTGTCATATATCTTTTTGCAGACAGATTTGGTCACTATAATTTTATGAAATTCAGTTTGCGCCTGTTTTCTAATAGATGCTATTCTTTCCAATTACATTGTTTTAGTCATTGTATATGTTATTTTCTTAGTCCTGCTTACTTCAATATATGTAATTTCATATCTCTTCTCACATTTCTTCTTATCCATTAATTTTCATCATTTCTTACAACACGGTAATACTCAATTGCCTTCAGGTTCTAAAATGTTTTCAGTCATTCTTCAACCAATGGGTATCTATTTTGTTTCCTCATCCTAACTAATATAAGAAAAAATACTGCTTACAAATACGTCAACTTACATGGAACAATTATTTTTATTATTGACTTCATTAGGTTATATATATAGCAGTAGACTATCTTAGATGAATGTATTCAATTTCAATATTTTCATCACTTTCTTAGCATAATAGTAATGATTGGATCAGTTCATAACTCTACCAACAATATTATTAGGCCTATTAATGCACAATCCTTCCAACATGGACTACATCATTTTTTTTCATTTTTATCAATTTGCTAGCTTTAATTTCTTTTATCACTAGTTAGTTGGACCAATTTTTCATATGATGTCACGTCATTCTTATTTTGTTATTTTTTCATATTCTTTATTCACTGGGGAAAGACACTTGTTCTTATACATTTCTTTTTAATTAGATACAAAATTTGATTTGAAGTTTGTTTTTTGTTTTTTTTTTGGGGGGGGGGTTGTGTTTTTTTCCCAATCTACTGTTTTCCTTCTTATTCTGACTTTTTTGATGCAGAAGTCTTTCAATTCCATGAAAGGGAAAGTACCTATTCTACCTTTTTTTTTTTTTTTTTTTTAATATATTTGGGACACCCTCTCTCACTCTTGTTAGGCTAAAAATTCTTCCTTTGCTAGTAACTGTTGATCTTTATTATTATTATGCTAACCTTAGATATTCAGCTTACATATCCATTTTGGACTTATTAGGGTCTTTGTTGTAAGTCACTGATCTACATATAATTTTTGCCCATCTGATTTCCAGTTTTCCCAGGAATCCTTGTCAAACACGGAAATTTTAGCAATCTAATTTATGTTCTTTGGTTTATTGAACACTGGATTATTTCATTTAACAGTATCTGATTCTTCCTTATCTATTTTGTTCTAGTGATGTGCTCTTCTATTTTTTTTAATTTGTGCTAAATACTTGTCATGATTAGTGCTCTAAATGACTTTAGATATAGAAATATTGTTTTTATTCTTACTGTAAAATGATTTTTCTTGACATTTTAAATTTTTTGTTCCTCCAAAGGAATTTTGTAATTATTTTTCTAGATCTGCAAAGTATTCCATTATTAGTGTTTTGAGCATTCAATATGAAACTTAAATCAGGCAGCATCATCATTTTTTCAATATATTGGCATAACTTAATCACAAGCACTGAATATCCTCCCAGTTAAGCCATTCTCAAGGAATATTTTGTAATAGTCTATGTTATAAAATATGAATAGATCTTGACTATGCCTTGATAGACAGATGCTTTGAAATTTTGTATATTTTTGATTTTTCTGAATATGAATTTTTCATTATTTTATCCTTGATTTTCTTACTGCTATGTAGAAATCTTGATTTCTGTGGGTGTATTCTATATCATCATATTTTATTAATGTTATTGGTTCTCTTATTTAACTGAGGGGAAAAAATTCAAGATAGCTAATGGAAGAAAAAGGAACATTTTAAAAGAATCAGAATTGGCATTTTAGTAAAAAGCTATTATAATTAATGCCTGACATTTTTACAGCACTTAAGATTTGCAAATACTTTATACAAGATATCTCATTAGATTTTCACAATAGCCCTGTATTTCTGATTTTATAGGTAAGGAAACTGAGGGTGAGGGAGGTAAAGTAACTTAAACAAGGTCAAACAATTTCTCTTAAACATATTGCTTCACAAAGGGGACCATCATGCATATGCAAATTTCCTTTGTAGGTTTAGTCATAGTCTTAGTCTCAATGCTTTAGATGGCTTTTGAAGACTAAAAACTATAGATCAGGTACTGTGCGTTTCTAGGAGTTTCTTTGTCTGGTTGCTCTATTTATCTCTGAAGTCATAGGTCTAGTTCCTACTACTTACTTTAACGGAATAATATAATGGAGCTAAATATAATTTAGTTAAAGTATCGTATATCTTTTTGCAGACAGGTTTGGTCATTATAATTTTATGAAATTCAGTTTGCACCTGTTTTTTAATAGATGCTATTCTTTCCAATAATTAAAATTTATTTTTATTATATATATGAATAAATTATATAAAATGCCTACATAATCTTATTTTACAGCATCAACTAATTTTTATAAAATAGGGTTATATAGTCAACAAATATGTTTGCCCCTACCATTTGGACTCTGAATAAGATGCTCTCCATGGTAGTGATAAACCTGCATTTGAAGATCTCATGTTCAAATCTTGGACTCTTGTTCACATAATATGTGTGATTTAGAAACGTCAGTGACAATCTGTATTTTAGTTTCCTCACCTATAAAATTAAGTGGATGCAACAGGTAGCTTCTCACTCATCTTCCAATACTAAGTCAATAATTCTATGATGCAATCAGGATATATTCAATACACTGTTCTCGGTTCTTGGAGAGGAGCATGGGACAGAGAGTGAAGATAACACAGTATCTGACTAAATAGCAGGTCTTTAGTAATGTTTATTGATTAATTGAATAGATCAATGACAGTATTAAGTGTGGTAGATGAGTGTGAATTGAGAAGGAGAGGTTATGTGAGGTGAGGTAAGGTGAGGCACTATTAGCAAGTTTGTATGGCTCCCTCCTTTTCAGTGTCAGGTGTTTATGGTTGAATCTTTGCTTCATCCTTTATTCTGACATATATCTTGCCCAAATATCAATCAAACCCTAGCCTTCTGAAGTGTAATTTAAATCTAGCAGATCTTTTTAAATAGGATGTTTTTAATATGTAGAATAATTAAAATAAATTGCATTAGTTGTATAGAAGTGGTGGGAAAAAAATCACCTTCCTCATAAAGCAGCAATTCCTTTGTGGAAATATCTTTGAAAGCAATTGTGAGGGATTTTCCTTTCAAAAGATTCAGCTTCACTTATGAACAAAAGACATTTGATCATCTATCTCTTCTACTCTATATTTTGAATATAGCAAAAGCACAAAATGATTTCTTTAAAATAAGGTGGCCAAAAATATAAATTAATTTTAAGTGTTTTATGGGCATTTCTTTTGCTTCATTGTTTAATCTACTGGACTTCATTTAAAAAAAAATTGATAAAGAATATTTTTCTCTACTAAATATATATGTATGTGTGTGTATGTACACACACACACCTACACACAGTTATAAAATGGATGGAGGTAACCCTTTTACAAAAGTTCATGGAAAGTATCTATATTTATTCAATTAAGGTTAAGCTGTCAGGACATTACTCTTGAAGGAACAGAGAAACCACCTCCCTAATTACAGTGGCACAATATTACTATCTTCTGAGATGGCTGCAAGAATTAGAATTAGTCACTGAAAGCCATTTACTTGTTAAATAGCATCAACTCAGAGTAATAATTTTAATATTAATTGAGGCTGTTTCCTAGAATGATTATTTTAATGCTAAAGTTCACTCATTAAAAGTGTTTTTGTATAAAGAAAACCTAATGTTTGACCCTACCATCTCTGGGTGGCAAATTATCTGTTTACATTATAAACTTAACAGGTAACATTTATCCCTAATTTTACTATTGGACCTTAGTTTCCTCAGCTGTAAAATTAGAGTATAAGACTCAATGATATTGAAGGTCCTTCACAATTCAAGATCAATGATCTTTTTTTTTTTGGCAGCTTGAGATCCACATAGAACTTTACAAATATTACTTATTTTGTATATTACAAAAACAATACCAGCGGTAAAAACAGCCACAAATAATACCAACTAGTGAGATACTTAATGCTAATATGATCCACCACAATTTATAGTTAAGGAAACTGAAGATTAGGGAGATAAATTGCCTTGTTTAAATTTTTATAGGCAGTAAGTAGATTTTGTTATACAGTTCAGTACTTCAAGAACCAAAGTCAACACTTTTCTATCAGACTACTGTGCTTTTATTACTGATATCCTCTGGTATGTAAGTATTTACCATAACAAAGACTTTTTGATCCTTCCTTTGTACAAAATGGAGAGCCTGTAAGAATTATGTAAAATAAACTTTTCCCTAGCACCACTAGTCAAGGCTTTGACATTTAAATTTCAAAATCAGAACTGCCAAGCAAAGGAAAGAACCCTTGCTTCTCAGGTTATAAAGCTAGGGAAGGAGGTGGTTCAGTGGATAGAGCTGTGAACGGGGAGTCAGGAAGGCCTGAGTTGAAATCTGGCCTAAGAAATTTACTGTTGGCATCTAACCTCTCTTAATCTCAGTTACTGTAAAATTGAAGTTATAATAACAACCACCTTCCAGTTGTCTTAAGAATAAAATGAAATATTTGTAAAACTTAAAAGTGCTATATAAATACTAGATATCAGAATTATAAATGATTCACAGAGCTTCACAGCTTTTAAGGATATGGTGGAGGAAGGGTGTCTTCTGGTCTAGTATATTCTGGAACATTTATGTCTTCTAAACCATTCCTAAAAAGTGATCATCTAGTTTCTGCCTGAAAACAGTAAAGAAAAGGAGAGGGGAAAAGGGCTTCATTGATGAGACCCCATTCTCTTTCAGTAGCCGTAATTATTATTTCCTCAAATCTAGCCAAAATCTTTTTTTTTTCTGAAGCTTTTCTCCATCATTCCTATTTCTTTACTCTTGTACTGACCAGATAAAGTCTTAATATTGCTCAAATATGTGGAGGTTAATCAAGTATATCAAGACCATAATCATGTCCTTCAAAGTTTTATATTCTTCAGGCTAAATATCTCTAATTCCTTCAATAAATCGTTCTAAAAATTATTATTAAATTTATTTTCAGTTTTCAACATTCACTTCCACAAGATTTAGAATTTCAAATTTTCTCCCCATCTCTTCCTTCTCTGCACTCCAGGACAGTGTGCATTCTGATTACCGCTTCCTCCAATCTGCTCTACTTTCTATCACTACCCTTCCATCCCCTTCTCTTATCCCCTTGCCTTCTATTTTCCTGTGGGGCTAGATTTCTATATCCCATTTCCTATGTATCTTATTTCCAAATTGAATGTAAAAACAAATTTTAACATTCATTTTTAAAACTTTGAGTTCCACATTCTCTTCTTTCCTCCCTCCTTACCCACCCTCATTGAGAAGGCAAGCAACCCTATATAGGTTATACATATACAAAACATTTCCGTAACAGTTATATTGTTAAAGACTAACTATATTTCCCTCAATACTATCCTGTCCTCCCTTTATTCTATTCTCTCCATTTGACCTGTCCCTCCACAAAGGTGTTTGCTTTTGAATATTCCTTCCCCCAATCCACCATCCTTCTATTATCGCCTTCTCATCCTCTTTGCCCCTGCTTGTAGAGTAAGATAGCTTTCCATGCCCAATTGAATGTGTATGTTATTCTCTCCTTAGGGCAAATATGATGAAAGAAAGGCTCACTTATTCCCTCTTACATCCTTCCTCTTCCCTGCCTTTGTAAAAGCTCTTTCTTGCCTCTTTTATGTGAGATGATTTACTACATTACTATGTTCTCCCTTTTTTTCTCCCATTACATTCCTCTCAGTAATTACACTTTTTAGACATCATCCCTTCATAGTCATCTCCCCCTGTGCCCTCTGTCTATACATATCTATATACATATATAATGCATACATATATACATATATACATTATACATATACATATATACATTATACAAATGCATATATTTGCTCATGCATACAGACACATATATTTATATATAGATATCTATATCGATCTTGATCTAGCTATATCCATAACTATCAATATCTAATATAAATAGGTATGGTTATAGATAGATATAGACAGATAGATAGATAGATAGATAGATAGATAGATAGACAGATAGATAGATATTCCCTCCAATGACCATAATAATTAGAAAGTTTTCATGAGTTACAAATATCTTTCCATGTAGAAATGTAAACAGTTCAACTTTAATAAGTCCCTTATGGTTTCTCTTACCTGTTTACATTTTCATGCTTCTCTTGATTCTTGTGTTTGAAAGTCAAATTTTCTATTCAACTCTGGTCTTTTCAACAAGAATTCTTGGAAGTCCTCTATTTTATTGAAATTCCAAATTTTTACCTGAAGTATTACACTCAGTTTTGGTGGGTGGGTGATTCTTGGTTTTAATCCTAGCTCCTTCAACCTTTGGAATATCATATTCCAAGCCCTCTGATTCCTGAGTCTAAAAACTGCTAAATCTTGTGTTATTCTATGTTTTCACAATACTTGAATTGGTTCTTTCTTACTGCTTTTAATATTTTCTCCTTGACCTGGAAACTCTGGAATTTGGCTGCAACACTGCTAGGAGCTTTCCCTTTGGAGTCTGTTTCGACATTATTGGTGGATTCTTTCCATTTATATTTTATCCCCTGGTTCTAGAATATCAGGGCAGTTTTCTTTGATAATTTCTTGAAAGATGATATCTAGGCTCTTTTTTGGATCATGACTTACAGGTAGTCCAATAATTTTTAAATTATCTTTCCTGGATCTATTTTCCAGTTCAGTTTTTTTCTTTTCCCAATATGATATTTCACATTGTCTTCTATTTTTTCATTCTTTTGGTTTTGTCTTTTTAATATCTTGATCTCTTCTACATTAATTAGCTTTCATTTGCTCCATTCTTATTTTTAAATGAGCTTTTGAGCCTTCTTTTCCATTGGGCCCATTCTGGTACTCACTGGATTTTTGGACCTTTTTTACCATTTGGATTAGTCTAATTTTTAAGATGTTATTTTGTTGAGCATTTTCTGGGTCTCTTCTAGCAAGCCTTCATTTCTCTTCAAAACTTTTCCTCTACTTCTCTTACTTGATTTTCGAAATCCTTTTAGAGCTCTTTTATAGCCTGACGCCAATTTATATTCATATTTTTCCTGAAGACTTTGGATACGGAGCCTTTGACTTTGTTGTCTTCTATTCATGTGTTTTGATCTTCCTTGTCACCAAGGTTGTAAATAAATACCTTTTCACCAAGAAAGTAAAATTCTTTAGTCTGACTTTCCTCCCTGTTTGCTCATTTTCCCAGTCAATTACTTGACTTTTGAGCTATTTTTTAAAGTGGACATTGTACTGCCTGAAGTTTCAGAGGTTTTGTTTAGCTGTTTTCAGAAGTATTTCTAGGGTCCTGCAAATTTTCAGTTCTTCTTAAGTAGTATGATCAAAGGAGAGGTGTTTACTCCTCTCATGGCCTGTTCTCTGGTCTGTGAGCAACCACAAGCACTTTTTTCTTTCTTGGAACCATGAGGAGGATTCCCTCTCTACTGCTTCCATAAGTTCTGCCATGCCACAGTTCCTCCTTGCCCCAGGATAGCCATCCAAGACTATGACTTATTTCCCCACCATTTGTAGGCTGATTGCTGCAGAAGTAGCTACCACTGTGGTAGTGACTGCTGCCACCCTGGGACTGGGGTCAAGATCATGCTCCTCTCTCACCCAGATGAGAGACCTTTCCCACTGGCCTTTCAAGCTATCTCTGTTTTGTGGGTTGATTAGTCTGGAAACCCAGCTTAAGGTGATTCAGTCCCCTAAGGCCTGCTCTAGGCTGTCTGTGCCAGCAAGGCTCACACTGGACTATGCTTTGCTCTCAACCTTGTATGATAGACCCTTCCTAGTGACCTTCCAGATAGTCTTTGGTTGGAAATTTGTTTCAGTCTGTCATTTTATGACTTCTGCTGCTCTGGAATTTATTTAGAGTCATTTTTACAGGTATTATGATGGTTTTGAGGGAGAGCTCTAGCAGGTCCCAATTCTACCATCTTGGCTGTGCCCCGTCAATACATCTTTTTTAAGGCATGGCCTCCAGTTTCCTCACCACCCTTCTTGCTTTACTCTGGATCTACTCCAGTTGTTCAATGCTTCTCTTAAAATGCTGAGCTCAAAAATGCACACAATATTGATGAGATCTGAGCAGAGAAGATCATCCTGGGACTGTCCCATTTCTTTGTCATTCAGGATATAATACCTCTCAATATAATTTTATATGATTTTTTTTATATTACCTAATATTCTTTACACATAGATCTGTGGATATGAGCTCTGTAATGCCTGTATTTCCCAATTAAATATGCTAGAGCTTTCCTTTTTCACAGGTGAACCAGAGTAGCCCAACAACCAGTGAAGATGGAGGATTTCTAATGCCTAGCACTGCTTGACATACTGGTGATCCTTTGTGAAGTAAACTTTAACTGAGCTCAGAGATGCCTGCAACTGCTGAAACCAAGCTTGTCCAGCTCAGAGAGAAAAACAAATATCTTGCTTCCTGACTTATCTAAAGAGTTGAAATCCTCCTACATTCTGATTTATTGTGTTATTAGATACATTCTCCCTATATCTCCACTTCTCACATGACTTTCCAGTTTATTGAGTTTTCAATCCCCCCTGAGTATGTATAAATACTCACCCTTTTCCTACTTCCCTTTGAGCAGATGAGATATTGTCTCTTTCCAGCTTGAAAGCTTCTCCTCAGTCAATAAATGAAGTTATAATCTTTGTAAACTGTGATTGAACTCTAGCTTATTCCAGGTCCCTCTTTTTGGACCTAGGGTTTCTTTCATTTTAGCAGTTCACAGGGATATTTATTTTATCAGTTCATAGTATCATAAATCTCCAGTTGGAAGAGACATCAGATGCTTTTCAGTTTATTTCTCATTTTAAAGATCAAGGACTTGCATGACAGAGAGGTGGAGGGCTTTGTCCAAACTTATTGTTAGTAAATGTGATTCAAGTAAAGATCTATAGTCATTCCACAGCACTTTGATGATTCATCTACCTCTTCCTCTAGACCATTAATTAATCTTTGGGTTATCATTGATCTTGAATTGTTGTAAAACCCCTAGATTATTTTTATGGAAATCGTTTGCTAGTCACTCTCTCAATACTTGCAAAGTTAATTATCTTTAATTAGGGAATTTTAAATTATCCTTTTTAAATTTCTTCTTTTTGGGTTTATCATAAAAGAGGCTCTTTGGTATAATGTGCCATAGATACTTGGTTTGAAGTTGTAAGTGACCAAGATTTGTTGGTCAAGAATCCAATAGAAATTACACATTATGAATTTAGAGATAACATTCTTTTGACTGGGGGCAAACTTCTTTTCCCAGTGTTTTTAAATACTCCTACTTCAGTCTCAAACTGTTGCCATAACAAGTTGTGTAGAACCAATAAACAATAAAACGAAGATTTCCAAGCCATTATTTCTGGCAGTGAGTCAGGTGGAAAATATGTAACTTAAATCTGGGGATACTATATCCATATAAGGGCATTTTGGTACTTTGGATCCTCTCTATTTTTTGTTTTTGTTTTAGTGATTAGTATTAAAAACAGTTCAGAGACATTTTTAATAATAAAGAACGGCATTTTTACCTGCCCTTTTTCTTATATGCTTTTTTACCCTTTTAACCCAACATGGTCTGAATAATTACTTAGCATTCTTGTCTGTTAATGAAGTGGATAAAATAATTGGAGATATGATAAGATACTCAATTTGGAATGTTGTTCATTGAATAAATGCTCCTAAGAGACATACATAATTTATATATGAATTAGCAAAGTTGCAGGAATATAATATCTCTGAGAAATGGTGCTGAGGCCAAATGAATTAGTAATAGGCCCTTATAAGTACTGAAAGACACAAAATGCTAAAGGTTGCAATTATGTTACCTAAAGAGAATAGTGAAACTGTTAATATTGGTGGGAATTTTTAAAATTCATTCTTATTTTTGCATGCTGGCAAAGTATCTAGCATATAGTCACCATTTAATAATTACATTTGATGGGGCCTGGGGTAGGAATCGACCATTAGACAATTAAATTTCTATATGCCGTTGAATAAGTAACTTTATTTCTACAGGCTTCAGTTTCCTCATTTGCAAAAAGAAGAAACTATCTTAGATGGTCCTTCAGTTTCTTAAAAATGTGTATTCAAAATCTCTAAGTGTGAAAAAAGGAACTATGTAAAATACAAAGAAAAAGAAAGATTCCTCCAACCTAATCATGAAGAAAAGGAATACTAAGAGAAAAGAAAAGATAAAGCTAAAACAAAGCTAAAGTTATAAAAGAACAACATAAAAAAGTTTGTGATTAAGAAGCAAGTAGATTGGAAAAAAATAAATTTTATTCAGTAAACACATATTAAAAATACTTTCACTGTGCAAGACACTGGGGATATAAAAATGAATCAAATATTAGATCCTACCTTCAAGTACAACCTAATGAAGAATGAAAGAAATAAATACAGTTTTGTATGTGTAAGAGTAGATCATTTTAAAACTGTTCCTTTGTGAGTACATAGATTATAGAAAACTATTTTAATTATGTTTTATTTTATTGAATATTTCCCAAGTATTTTAAAAATTTAAACATTCTTTTTCATAATTTTGAGTTCCAAATTTTCTTTCCCCTTGCTGCCTCTGCTCTATCCATTGAAAAGACAAGCAATATATCAGTTATACCTGTGAAGTCATATAAAATATATTTCCATATTGGCTATCTCCCTCCCCCCTCCCCCGCCAAAGCAAGGAAAATAAAGAACCTGAAACAAAAACTTTGTTTTAATCTGTACTTGCTCATCATTTCTCTCTTTTTCAAGTGGTTTGTATTTTACATTGTGGGTCCTTTGAAATTGTCTTGAATCATTGTCCTGACAGGAGTAAGTAATTCTTTCACAGTTAATTATCTTCACAATATTGCTCTTACTGTGTCCAATGATCTCCTCGTTCTGCTCACTTCACTTTGCATTAGTTCATATAATTCTTCCCATTCCTTTTCTGAAATTATCTTGTTCATCATTTTTTGGACCACAGTTGTATTCCATCATAATCATATACTATGATTTGATCAGTCATTCCCCAATTGATAGGCATACCCTCAATTTCGAAAAAAGAGCTACTATAAACATTTTTGTACATATAGGTTCTTTTCTTTTTTAAAAATAATATGTTTTTTGGATCCCAACTTAGTGGTGGTATAGCTGGGTCAAAAGGTATGCAAAGTTTTATATTTGGGGCATAGTTCCAAATTGTTTTCCAGAATGTTTGGTTCAGTTCAAAACTCCACAAATAGTGCATTAGTGTACCATTTCCCACATTTCTTGCAGCATCTATCCTTATCTTCTTCTGCCATTAAAAATGAGGCCCTTTCCTTAATTTCCCTACTTCATCAGTTTTTGAGTGCTCTCAAAATGAGACCTGACAATTTGTCTACATTTAGCCAATGTAAAACTTTTGTAACATTCTTGTCTTTGTAGATTACGTGTAGATATGCGTAGATTACATCCTGTTCAGAAGAATAGTGACATTTTTTCCCTTTCTGTCTCTTCCCTTCCATACTATTCACAACCCTTTCTGCCTTCACAACCTAATGTCTCGAATACCATCACTCAAAGTTGTTGGTCCCAGGGGTGGAGCAAAGATGGCAGAGTAGAAGCAGGGACTTGCTTGAGCTCTCCCCCCAAATCCTCTCAAAATAACAATAAAAATACTCTAAACAAATAGTAGAGCAACAGAAACTACAAAATGACAGACTGAAACATATTTCTAGCCCAAGGCAATCTGGAAGGTCAACAGGAAGGGTCTTTTGCACCCGGCTCAGAATGAAACACAGCCTGAGATGTGCCACATGGGCATAGACAGGATTGGAGCAGGCCTTATAGCGCTGAATCATGGGCAGCTGCTGCAGTTTTCGAACTTCTCAACAAACACATACCAAAGACAGCTTCAAAAGTCAGTGAGAAAGTTCACTGGGAGCATGGTCTTGGCCCCAGCCCCAGTCCCAGGGTGGGTGCAGCCACTGCAGTAGGGGCAGCTGCTTCAGGAGCTCACAGCCTACAGATAGTGGGGGAGTTGTGTGGCTGATCTGGATGGTAGTCCTGAGTGGTGGTCGTGGGGTGAGGAGGAGTGCTGGCATAGCAGAGCTGTGGAGAGGGAATCCTACTTGCAGTTCCAGGGTAGAAAAAGTGGTTGTGGTTGCTCACAGACCAGAGCACAGACCAGGAGAGGAGTAAACACCTCTCCCTTGATTATACCAGTTTGGAGGAATAGAGAACTTACAGGTCCCTAGAGATATCTCTGAAAACAGCTACACAAAACCTCTGAAACTTGGGCTAATGCACCCTTCACTTAATAAGGAATTCAAAAGTCAAGTAATTATATGGGGAAATGTTCAAAAAGGGGAAAAAATAAGACTATGGAAGGTAACTTTCTTGGTGAAAAGGTATTTTCTCCCATCCTTTCTGATGAGGAAGATAAAGCATATGACTGGAGCAAGATCAAAGTATGTAATGGAGGAAGACAGCAAGATCAAGACTCCTACCTCCAAAGTCTCCAAAAAATATGAAATATGGAAAGAGAAATGAGAGCAATGGAAGAAAATTATGAAAACTAGTCAACAGCTTGCTAAAGGAGGTGCCCCTAAATTGCTGAAGAAAATAACACTTTTAAAAAGACTAACCTAAATGGCAAAGGAGGTCCAAAAAGCCAATGAGGAGAAGAATGCCTTGATAAGCAGAATTGGCCAAATGGAAAAGTAGGTTCAAAGGCTTGTTGAAGATATAAATTTCTTCAAAATTAGAGTTGAGCAAATGGAAGCTAATGACTTTAAAAGAAATCAAGAAAT
Source organism: Bettongia penicillata ogilbyi (assembly GCA_023548195.1). NCBI lineage: Eukaryota > Metazoa > Chordata > Mammalia > Diprotodontia > Potoroidae > Bettongia > Bettongia penicillata. The sequence goes on along the minus strand of JAJHZJ010000115.1, from coordinate 2,782,848 downwards.
CATAAAACAAAACCAAAAGAATGAAAAAAATCTAAAACAATGTGAAATATCTCATTGGAAACACAACTGAACTGGAAAATAGATACAGGAGAAATAATTTTAAAAATATTGATCTACCTATTAACCATGATCAAAAGAGTCTAGGCATCATCTTTCAAGAAATTATCAAGCAAAACTGCCCTGATGTTGTAGAAGCAGAGGGTAAAATAGAAATGGAAAGAATTCACCATTCATCTCCTGAAAGAGACCCCAAAAAGAAAACTCCTAGCACGACATAACCAAATTCCAGAGTTTCCAGGTCAAGGAGAAAATATTAAAATTAAAATATTGAAAATATTAAAATTATCCAGAAAGAACCAATTCAAGTATTGTGGAAACACAGGATAATATAAGATTTAGCAATTTTTACACTAAGGGATCAGAGGGCTTGGAATATGATATTCTAGAGGTCAAAGGAGCTAGAATTAAAACCAAAAATGACCTACCCAACAAAATTGAGTGTAACACTTCAAGGGAAAAATGGAATTTTAATGAAATAGAGGAATTTCAAACATTCTTTTTGAAAGGACCACAGCTGAATAGAAAATTTGATGTTTAAATATAAGAATCAAGAGAAACATGAAAATGTAAACAGGAAGGAGAAGCCATAAGGAACTCATTAAATTTGAACTATTTACATTCCTACATGGAAAGATGATATTTATAACCTGTGAGAATTTTCTAAGTATTAGGGTAGTTAGAGGGAATATATATATATATATATATATATATATATATATATATATATATATATATACACGTATATATGTGTGTGTCTATCTGTATATATAATATACACACGTGTATATATATGATATGTGTGTATATGTATATGTGTATATACACATGTGAGTGTGTTTGTATGTATATGTATGTTCATATATATGTGTAGGTATGTATATGTGTGTATGTATATATGCACACATATGCGTATATGTTATGTGTATGTGTGTTTGTATGTGCACGTGTGTGCATATTATATATGTATTTATGTATGCATATGTTTGTGTGTGTGTGTGTGTAGACAGAGGGCACAGAGTCAGTTGAATATGAAGCAATAATACCTAAAAAGCAAAATTAACTGTTGAGAGGAATTTATTGGGAGAGAGAAAGAAGGGAGAGTGGAAAATGTATCAAATCATGTCTCATCAAAGAGGCATGAAGGAGTTTTTACAATTGAAGGGAAGAGGGGAGAGATGAAAGGGAATAAGTGACCCTTACTCTCATCAGACTTGGCTTAAGGAAGGAATAACACACACTGAATTGGATATGGAAATCTGTCTTATCCAGCAGGAAGGCAGGGGGTTAAGGAGAAAGGAGAGGGGGGATAATAGAAGGGATAGCAAATGGAGGGAAGGCATAATCAGAAGCAAACACTATTGTGAGGGGACAGGTCGAGGAAGAGAATGGGATAAATCGAGGTCAGGACAGATAGAGGGAAATGTGGTTAGGTTTTTGCAACATGACTGTTATGGAAGTGTTTTGCATGGTTACACATGTATAACCTACATCAAATTATTTGCTTCATCAATGTGGATGGGAGGGAGGAAAGGAGAGAATGTGAAACTCAAAGCTTTAAAAATGAATGTTAAAAATTGTTTTTGCAGGCAACTGAGAAATAAGATGTACAGGTAATGGGGCATAGAAATCTATCTTGCCCTACAGGAAAAGAGAAGGTAGGAAAATAAGATAAACGAGGTTGATAGAAGAGAGGACAGATTGAGGGAAGGGGTGGATAAAGTACACACTATCCTGGGGTGAGGGATGGGGAAAGATGGGGAGAGTATTTGGAATTCATAATCTTGTAGAAGTGAATGTTGTAAACTGAAAATAAATAAATTATATGTTAAAAATAAAGAATAATAAGAGAAATAAAGTTGTTAGTCCCAAGACAATCATTACAATGTCAATTTAATGGCCAACAACTACTTATTATAGGCAATCAATAGTTAAGTGTATGTATGAATATATAAAACACATATATGCCTATAATAATATGTATTATGTAATATATAATGCTTTATATAATATATATATTTGAATATGTGTGTACATAAATTCTACCTCTTAAGCACATGGGTTCTCAACTAGGGATACTAGAATCTTTGGATAGATTTTAGTTGGGACATGAACAAAATTCAGGGATACTATGAATTTAGAGGAGAAAAAGATGCACCTTTCTTTTCTCTAACTTTTAAATTAAAGTTAGCGTAAGAAATACTTCTAAAAAATGGATCCACAGACTTCACAAGACTGCCACAAGAGTCTAAGACACTGAAAAAGGGAAAGAACCCTTTTTCTAGAGAAACATGAGAAAATGCAAAAATGAAATTAAAAAATCATATATTTAGAAGTATAAGGTTTAGGATTAGAAGAGAATTTGGAATTTATTCAGTCCTATCTCTTCATTTCACTGGAGAGGCAAGAGAGGCCTAGAAATGCCCAGTATTTTGGCCAGTCTTAAAATTAGTATCAAAATCAATATTTAATAAAACCAGTTTCTTTTCCCCTAAATCCAATACCATATCCAGTGTTCCATTACATTCCTAGTTCTATGAATTAAGAAGCGATAAGGAGGTGAAAGGGGCAGCTAGGTAGTATGTTGGATGGAGTACTGAGCCTGGAGTCAGGAAGATCCATTTTCATGAGTTCAAATCCAGCCTCATACACTTACCAGTTATGTGATCCTGGCTAAGTCATTTGTCTAAAACAGTAACCTAGTTCAGAATCTTGGCAGCCTATAGGTGACAGCAAACCAAAGCACTGAGAGAGACTCTTGTGAAGAAAAGAAAAGATGAGATTATTTTTTCTTCTCCTCTGCCTTGTCTACACACACACACACACACACACACACACACATACACACACACACACACCCTTTTCATTAAAGACTTTGTAAACTCAAAAAGTTGCAAAAGATTTTGAATTTTCCATTGGCCACCAGCAGCATCAGTTTAATAGCTACTATGTATGTGCATTTAGAGGCAAGGATAAGTGGCCGTTAGGATTCAACAAAAATCCTATCCAAAATAATGCCCTACCTAAGAGGACTCTCAGGAGTGCTCCCAAAATAGAAGACAATGATTTCTAGTAAAAATAATTCCAGGTGCTTTTTGCGCCTACCCCCCCTCCCAATTTTCTTTCTAAATGTGTTATGAGTTTGAGCCTACTTATCCTTGGATTCTGTATGAACTTATAAGAGAGTGTGCCCCCTTAGTTTGTATCAACCATTTTTGCTATCACATTCTTGTAAATATATGCTTCTAAAGGTTTAAATTAAATCTGTCTGGTAACTGATATTCTTCCATAGTCATTGGGAGATGCACACCAGTGAAAATTTGTTAACTATAGTATTAGAGAATCATCACCTAATCCTTCAAATTCTCCTAAAACCCTGATTGAAGACGTAGTTGTCATTCTCTGGGTAATCATTTCTGTCATTACTAGATTAGCCAGTGCCACTGGGAGAGTAGCTGTAGAGCCTTCATTACAGAATATACCTGATCACCTCCAACATTGTGGTTACCATCATTTTATAAGTTTTGTTTAAAAGCTTGATTGTAAGTGAAAATAGCTTGTTTTCTTAAGTTGTTTTATTTTTGTACTGTTACCTTACTTAAAGTCACCTGTGGCACAGTGGAAAGCATTAGTCTTGAAGATAGGAGTTAAACTCCAATCTTAGATACATACTGACTGGGTGACTGTAAGACAAGTGCTTTTGGGCTCCAGTCTCTAGCAGATTCACTCTTCACTCTTAATCTAGGCAGCCAGAAGGACAGCATCAGAGACATAATAAGGAGTTAATTACTTTATTCTTCTCAATGGGTTCTGATAACGGGAGCACCAATTCCTATAGGATCCCCTGATTACTCCTCTGGCAGGGGTTGTGGACAAGGAGGAGGAGCACTAACTCGTACAATATTCTCCTATGTCTGGATGGGGACCAGTCAAGACAAGCACATGAATTTCATTTTGTGAATTTCACAAATGTGTAAATCCATAATCACTGACCAATGCCCAGTTGATTTATAGAGAAGCACACAAAGAACGCAATTTGCTAGCAAAAGCCTCACCAGTTTACATTCACTTTAGCAATATCATGGTGATTTGGCATAGCACAGGTGTATATTGTATTATCTTGGTTACATAATGATTCGCAAGCTCAGTGAAATTGTTTACAAGCTATGATCATAGGAACTAGTAGATTGTTTATGGCCACAGATCCTGAGAACTAGTATTTTAAGAAGAAAGCAAATTGACCTCACATACGGGAGCTCTGACTCTGGCCAATCATTTTATCTCTCTGTGCTCTCAGTAATTCTCTAAAGCTATAGTATTCAGAGATGGTGCTAACCTGTGTTGATAGATGAAATTTTATCACTTGAGAATTGTACCTAATGAAAACACAGGTGTAGTCCCTATGTATCCAGTTTATTTTATTAATTTGCTTAGCAAATCCTTGGAGGATGAGTTGAAGTTTACCATTTTACTATATGGTTAGTGACAAATTGAAAATTAATTGAGTGATAATGAAATTTTACAGTGCTTAAAGGATGATTTGATATTTGTGTAATTATCTGAAAGTATTCACTTCTTATATCAACTAAGCTAACATGTATGCTCTTTGATTTACCTTTGGGGTAATCCATCTTCAGTATGCAATAAACTTAGGAACACAATTTTCTTTTTTTCCCAATGCAATGATTCACTCCATCAATGATTTTTCTAAACTTGTATACCCTAGTCATTGTTTTAGTTGTTTGAGCCTTAGAGTTAAAGTAAGGGGACCATAGTTTGATAGGTATTAAGTGTCAAAAGTTGAGGTGATTTTTTTGATTCTAGATTAAATATTCTAGGCATACAACTTTCTGTTTTTCATAATAATCATACATCTGAGGCACAGTTTTACTTTTTTGAGTTCAGCAAATAATTTAAGGCATAGAGTTACTACCATGAAGGACTGAGTTCCAATTCTACCACTGACACATAATGACTATGTTGCCATATGACTCAAGTATTCAAAGCAAAAAAACCAAATAACCTGCAGATCTGCATCTGTGGAAGGAGATAATAGAGAGAGTTAATATCCTTAGAGAAAACCATACCACTGAAATAGCAGTCTATTGTAATAGAATATTGTAGCACAATATTCAGAGTTAAGAAACGTAAGTTAAAATGCCATTTTAGATTCTTAGGAGTCATATCAAAATGAGCAAGTCCCTTAATCCTCTCTTAGTCCTATTTTTTTCATTTGTCAAAAGATTGCATTGGAGTCAGTGACCTCTAGTACCTTTTCTGTAAATCTATGATCCTGTAATTCTATGAACAAGCCTGGGGGATAAAGTAATTAAATAATTAAAACTACCAAATCAGAGTTGTTGCTGTTTTCCATTTAAAGGAACATTACCTTTTGTCTCCCAGTGGAGATTTCTTATAATTTGGGGGAACATTGGCTGCCTAAAAAGGAAGGATAGTGCAATGTTTGAAAGCATGTCACTATGGAAACTACATTCTTTTTATACAATTGATTTTTCGAGGACTGCTACCAATGTTTCTTCCAAGCCAACACCTTTACAGAAATTTCTTTCTTAACTATAACTTCAGCTTTGTGCTGAGGGTATTCTATATTTTTAGCCTATGGACTATTTGCTTTTCTTTCCTTCTACTTCCTATTTAATTGAAGTATATTAATTTTTCCAACCAGGTATACTTCCCTTTCCAGTCTGTTTTCATCGAATTCCTGCTGATGGCAAATAGCAAAAGTTTCTACCTCCTTTCTACATCTTTCCACTCACTTAGCCACCTTTCTCTTTAGTTTCTCAATAGAGCTAATGTATACAGCACAAGGCACTATTTAACTCTATAAATAGGGTGATTTAGAAATAAAGGGGGGATGACAGGTTATAACTATATTACCTGGCATTGTACTCAGAGAATCATGTGAATAAGTTCAAAAGTGCTTAATATTTTCCCAGAACTAATTTAGCATAAAATGCATTTATTAGTCCTTAATTTCATGTGGCACCATATAAATCATTCATCTAAAAGAATGAACAGGTGCTATTTAAAGAACTTTATGTTTAAATTCAGAGGAATTGAATTCAAATACCAACTTTCCTATTTTACTACTTGTGTCATCTTGAGTAAGTCACTTCTGGGGGCTTCAGTTTATGTAAGTTTTGAAAAGAGGGTGTTGAACAGATGAAAGACTAATAATCCTCCCAGCTCCAAATTTTTGTTTCAGCAATCACTTGTGAATTTCATAGAATCAAATGGAGAATTTCTACAAGGTTGTCTTTTTTTCCTCCCCACGATTACAATTACGTATGTGATGGCATTAGCCATCACAATGGGAAAGCTTAGCTTGGAGAAATATGGAAAATTCAAAATTGAGCAGCTTAGTTTCTAGGATATTTATTTGACAGTAAGATATGAGATCTGGTATATGTAATACAAAACAATCATTGTTGATAGATTGTTGGTCCTAGAATTAGAAAAATCAGCAGAGAATCTTGTCTTTGCTGCATACTAAATTGTAAATATAGACAGTTAATTTGACCTATCAGAGTATCACTTTGTATATATATATATGTATATATATATATATATATACATATATGTATATATACATATAAAATGAGTTGTATATATATATACAATGAGATATATCTATATAAAATGAGTTGTGTGTATATATATATATATATATATATATACATACATACATACACACACGCACATAAAATGAGTAGAATGATACCTGACTGTTGTCTAGATTTAAAAGGTTAAAATACATGTAAAGGACTATATGTATGTTATAGCATGGCAGGGAGAAACTAACTGAGTTGACACAATTTTGTGTATGTTCTCTAGAATGATTTCATTTGAGTCCATTTCAGTAGATAACAGAGAATGGAAGAAACAAAACTTTGTTATTCTCAGCTATTTCCTACAATGTATCTTGATAGTGAATCCTCCTTTCCCTTCAATAAGCCTTCAATTTCCAACATTTTCCACCTCATATTTCTTTGTGAGATATTTCCATACAAATATATACATACAAATATATTATGAATGTGTTTATTTGTGTATATATTGGCATATATATGAGTGTGCATATATATACATATATATGTAAACACACATATATGTATGCATGCATATATTTTTTAAGAGAAGAAACTGGGGAAAGGTGGGTAAAGTGAATAAGTTGAAAGGAGGTACAAACTTTTGACATTTAGCCTGTGTAGGAATTCAAGAAAGTAGTCTGTGTGTTCCAGGATAAAAAAAAATACTGTACTTCAATTAAACAGAATAAAAGCAAATGAACAAAAGACTAGAAATATAGAACACTCTCAGCACAACCTGAAAAAGACTCTCTAAAGGTAAGGTGATATTGGACATAGATAAATATACACATATTTGTGTATATGTATGCACACATTTGTATAGTTTATAAATACATGAATACATGTTTATGTATAAGGATATTTATATGTATATACAATGCATATATGTGTACATATACAATGTATATGTGCATATATGTATATACATACACACATATAAATATATATATATATATATCTGTGTAAGTATATTTGCACATTTTATTTTCTAAGCCCTACACTTTTTGACCCCTAATACATAAACCGGATTGTACATTCCTCAAAGAGGGATATGATATCTTATCCGAAGTGCTGAGATTTTGTCCGAAAACCGTAATAAATTATCTGCCTCCTCTTAACTCAGTTGATGAAATTACAGAATGTTAAAGAGACAGTTAATAGAGATCAAAAAATGTCTTTAATATCTTTAAGAAGAATTTGCCCTCATAAATTATGAAGCAATTTTGACAGAATTAGAAGAAGGCTAGTCACTGACTATGAGGGTTCAACCATGTCCTATTTCAAAAATAAAATAAATGACCTGACTGCTTAATAGAGACCTAGCTATGGATTCAAGATATTAAAATCCCTTTTGCTATGTCTACTTCATACTTCTTGAATCTATGGTAAAGAAACAAATATTTTTCAAGTATCTGGTATGTGACAGGTACTATGCTAAATGCTTTACAGCTAATATCTCATTGATTTTCTGGTGGAGGCAAAGTAGGGAAGGCAAAGTGTAATCTCTTCTAGAGAGCCATAATTGGCCTCTAAAGGTAATTCTTTTGCCTGTTGTCTGTTATGTCCCTCATACCTTTCTCTTGCCTCCACTGACTATTAAGAAGGTGGGTCTAGGTTTAAAAAAAAAATCATGGTGAACCTTTTGGCACTAATGGCTAACCATCCTCTCGCTCTTTTAAGTTTAATCGATGATTTATTCACACCTTGCAAGGAATAACTTCTTAGTAATTAAGATTTTAAGCTTTATTTTTTCTGACCTGTGAAATTCCAAAATTTCAGCAATCAAATTGGGGTGGGGAAAATCAATTGATTAAGGACTTCCTGATCAATCCTTTTTACATCATATCCATCTTAGTATCCCTTTCAGCATAGGAATGCGGTTGTGCACATGATTATTTTTTTCCTGTATCTCTTTCATTTCAGACCTGTATTAGATAATCCTTAACTTTTTTTTTTCTCTACAGGGTTCCTATCCAGTTATAATATATAACCCCCTTATAAAGTTTGTAAGAACTGAGTCAGTTCTGGAATATCTGGCTACAGGTCTGAGGAACTTCCTTTAAATTCCACTTACCTCTTTAGACATAAATTAATATAATATGCTTCCTTATTCTTTGCTATCAAAATAGGGTAATTTTATTTTCTAGTCTGTTATTTTTTTTTTCTGATTTCTAATTCCATTCAGTTATCTTTAACTAAGCTCCTATTATGTTCTGGGCACTGTTGTTAGCTTCTACAAATACACATAGGGCCAACATTAAATCAGCCCGTGCCAACAAGGAGCTTACATTGAGGGCTAGAGGGTGAATAAAAACTGTTCACAAAAATAGTAAATTTCTTCACCTATTTATTTGCTTTCTTTTAGATTACTTTATTCTTAATAAATAGGAAAGAAGGGACAAAAACAAAAACTAGTGTTATCTTGCTCTGCCACAGTATAATTATAACTCAGTAAGCTAGGAAAGCAATGAGAAGTACCCTCAAACTTTTACTTATGCAAATTTTGCCTAATATATGTCAAATTCATCATTTGATTTATAAGTTTCAGGAAGCAAAATCCCACACTTTGGGTTTTTTCTTCCTGAACAAAAATGCATTGTTATTTAATTTCTGAATTTTTACATGCCACTTCTCTATGAGGACATCCCACAATTCAACTGGGCAGTTCAGCTTTTCTCTCTAGGTAGCTGTAAGCACTGCTGCTTATTTGGGATAGAGAATATAACATGAAAAGTAGAAGATATATACACACATGCATATATTTGTTTGTCATTTATTCATTTCAATTGTTTTTATGTCTGACTCTTCATGACCCAGTTTGGGGTTTTCCTGGCAAAGATACTGTAGTAGTTGGCCATTTCCTTCTCCAGCTCATTTTAAAAATGAGGAAACTGAGATAACAGGATAAAGTGACTTGCCTAGGGTCATACAACTAGTCAGCATCTGGGGCTTGATTTGAATTTAGGTCCTCCTGATTCCAGATCTGGTGCTTTACTACTGAGCCACCCACACAAACCTACACCCCCACACCCCCTCCCCACTCACTCCCCCACATGTATACATACACTCTGAAATTAAGATTTAAAACGTCCTTGTTTTTGCCCCCTAAATTATATGATTTCATCATTTGAATTGGGGGTGGAGGATGGGAATTAGTTGATCCAAAGTCTCTTAGTCAGCTCCTCTCAACACTATTGAATCTAGAATTGAAGACATCTGTGTATTTATATGGACATAGATATGCTTATGCTCTTATCTACCCCAGCCTATATATATAGAATATTGATATGCACAAATTGCAACATAGAGTTTCCTTTCAAAAGTCAAAATCAAAAATAAAAATACAGTATTTCTCTTTCATCATTTAACAATAACTTCAAGGTGGCAAAATTGGGCATTCCTACAATTTGATCCACATTCATTAAGTGGGGCATTAAATAAAAGCTAGGACAATTACAAAGTGAAGGAACAAAGCAAAATTAAATCCAATCAGGACTGATTTTCCAATATGTAAATTACTCAAAATTCTTACTTATTCTATGACTCTTTTAAACTGGCAAGGAATACATACTGACTGAGGAGAAAGAGTGACATTATATGTCAAAGTTCTAAAAAGATAATTGAGTTAATTGATATTTAACCACAAGTAAAATAACAGATTATTTTTTTCCTGGCTAAGGAATCATTTTCTGTTTGAAGAACTGACAAATATAGAGGGCTGAATCATCTTATTGTTTTCAAGGAAAAGCTTTGTTTTGTTAGTTTTTATCCGATTATTGACAACTTATTTGCTTCTCTCTTCTTTACCTGCTCTGCCGACTTTTGTGACAGAATAGTAGTAGCTGAGTATGAGTTGGTAATTGTCTGATGACATATTTGCTTTGCAGAATTCTGCACAGGATGCATACAGAGTTATCTTGAGATAACTTATTCATTCACTTAAGATGTTTTTTGATCTACTTCCATTCCTTTATTATCAGTGGAGTTTAGCTATACCATATATATTGGGTCCTCAGGTTCATACTTAACAGTGTTCACATAAAAGAATTATACATCTTAGAGCTTAAAATAGCTTAGACACAGCATACTCCAACTTCTTTCATTTTTCAGTTGGACAAACTGAGACTAAGGAAACTGAAGGTTACATGGGCACCAAATAGGAGAATGATGCTAAGAGCAGAAAATATTTAAAGGAAATGTGTATGTGTGTGTGTGTACACTTATGTGTGTACATGTGTTTGATATTTTCAGACCTCTTCTATGATACCAACTAAGTAGGAGACTTCCTTTGGCTAAGATCATAACAGAATTGATTATTTGCTTTAGACATTGTTACCCTGGGAGTAAGACACATGTATAGAAAAAAAGTGGTATGGATGGTCTTGGTAAATATAAATGATAAAACTATGAAATATCAGGTAAAATTGCGTTAACTATCTATTTAAAATACTTATAAGTATAGCAGAATGTTCTGGCAAAATATTTTCTTCCATATATAACTTTTAAATATGGTATTTAGTCTTTTGCAAGCATTAAAATCTTTTATTAATGTGAGGTATTATTAATAATGAACAATGATGGTGATAATAATAACAATGCTTTGTTAAAGTGATAATAAATGCCAGCCTACTTTGTAAAATTTATTCCTTTTCACTAAAGAAAAAATCATATATTCTCATTAGAAAAAAATTCTAAGTTTAAAGTTTGAAACTTTAAAAAAATCATTATGTGGGTTCTATTCTTTTCTTTATTATGGTTTCTATTTTTTAAACAGAAAAACCCCACCTTCCAACAAACATTCACTTTTGGCTTTAGTCCCAGTTCCTTGATAATTACCTGTTTATATGAGGCATGGGAGTAATAAAGCTCTGACTTTGAGATTACATTGAAAAAGTGCATTCAGTGACTTTAAGTAAGCTCAATGAATACAATGAAACTCAGTTATATTTGAATTAAATTTTATAGTTTATGTAGTTCTTCAAATAACTGACTTTGGTATGTGTTTGGAATTTGACATGTCATACATTAGAAGGTCCTTAACCACCCCTCACATTCTCTCTCTCTCTCTCTCTCTCTCTCTCTCTCTCTCTCTCTCTCTGTACATATACTACATATATATATGTGTGTATATATATATATATGTATATGCATATGTATACTCACATACTTCCCTTACTCTAAATAAATTATTATAAACACGATAATTTTTACCGAATTTCTAACATTGTAACCTTTAAAATATTAAATGTTAAAGAGGTATTCAATAATTTGTTGTTAAAAAATAAAATGATGTCATTTTCTTTCCAATTAAATTATTCTAATCATATGTAGGGATATACATACTGACCCTGACTAACCTTGAGGCAAACTCTCCCAGATCACCAAACCAGAACTTAAATTTATGATAGATGTTTTAAATATCTGAAGGGCCATCATGTGAGAGAGAGATTAGATTTGTTCTGCTTGGCCTCAGTAGACAGGAATAAGAAAGCTGGGTGGGAGTTCAAAACAGGCAAATTTAGGGCACAGATAATTTAATAACTTTTGGGCCATAATTTCAGATTACTCTCCAAAATGTTTGAATATGTTCAAAATTCCACCAATAACAATTAGCGCCTCAATGTTTCACATCCCCTCTGACATTTGTTACATTCTCCTTCAGTCATTTTAACCAATCTGATATATGTAAAATGATATCTCAAGGTTGTTTTAATTTACATTTCTCTAATCAAAAATTATTTCAAGCATTTTTGTATGATTATATATATATACATATATATCTTTTATTTCTTCATCACATAACTTCTGGTTCATGTCCTTTGACCATCTGTAGTGTGGTGGGGTGAGAGGAATAAAGAAAGAAAAAAGAAATTTATATGACATTATTATATATTTAAAAGGAATAGCAAGTTGTACATAATTTGCTACTTCGTATACATTCAAATTTTTATTATACTTTTATGGAAAGGCTTGTTTTATACTATAAATTAAAATAAAATGAATACAAGATTAAAAAGGCAAATTTAGACTTGATGTCAGAAAAATCTTCCTAACCACTAAAGGTATTTAAAGGTGGAGTGGGCTACCTGAATAGGTGATTTGTTCTCTTTCCTTTAATTTCTTCAAACAAAGATAATTGGGAATATGTTTTGGGAGAGGGAGAGTTCTTCTTCATGAATGTGATGGTGGAAATTCTTTTCTAGTTTTATACTGAAATATGAATGGATCCCAAAGTCACTTCCAAAGCCAGATTTTGTGACTTTAAAATTGTACTGAAGTAGTTTTTCTATCACAAGTTCAATGTGTTTGTGTTAGCAAATTTATTAACTTCAGAACTGAAATATTTAATATTGATCTTCTGCTTCTTTCAGATTCCTGTCTGACATAGCTTTGATGTTAAGATTGGAGCTGTATGTCAAGGTCTAACTAGGATAAAATCAATTTTTAATAAAATTCTTCACTGCATGTGACAGGTCCATCTATTTAATTGATAAGAGTGCACCCGGGTATTAAAAGAAAAAAAAATCCTTTCCTAGCAAGATCTCAGTAATACATCAAGTGTCTGTGATGTAGAGCCACAACATTATGTGTGTGGCTTGAAGAGGGAAATTAGTAAATCCCTTATTTTGAACCAGACTTTAAAATGTGATTGGTATACACCGATATTCATATATCCTATTAGGAAATTTTAGTTTCTGACACTCAAAATCCATGTTGACTTTTATTTGTTAATTTCAATCCTTTAATCAGCAAGCATTCATTATGCATTTACTATGTGTTAGTCACTATACTGGTCTACACCTATAGCTTTTGGGATGGATACAAAGACACAAATGAAGCATTTCTTGCCTTCAGGATAATTACATTCTTTTGGTGGGAGAAAATGTGCACACGTAGGCATATAAAAATACAGAAGGTTAAAAAGATAAGCTGATATTTGTAACAGGAATATATCAGTTACCAATTTTACTTTTTGGCCACTTTTCAGTGATTCCCATGTTTTATCATCTTGATCTCTAGATTAATGTTTACATTTCCTCATTAATTAGTAAAGTTTCAAAAAAATCCCTCAATCACCTTGACTAAGAGGTTCAATACTAATTCACTAAATAATTCTAAATAGATGGCAAGATCTTCCAGATGTTCCTATTTGAGGATGACACTCTGCAGAGCATATCAAATCTCAAGGCATTTACAATGATTTTTGAAAGAAATCTATACTCATTTGAAGTTAGTTCTGTCCACCTACACAGAAATCAACAAACAATTGATAGCAGAAACAATAAAAACAATAATAATGTATATTACATAGATTGAAACACTCATTTGAAAGGACATTTTATAGATTTTGTTCAATTGAATACACACACACATACACACAGAGAAAAGCAGGCATATTGGTGTTAGGAAATAATACAACTCTTTTTCTGCCTCCAAGCTTACTATGAAAACAAAGTGGCAGTGACATGTGGAAAATCACTGCCTATGAACAACATAAGATGAGTATTACGTGGATGAAAATGTTCATGGTGGATGTGAGCAGGCAGCAACTTTATATTATCGCTTTATAAGGAACTTCAAATATGGACAAAAGGAAAGTATGTCATTAAAAAAGTATGATAGGAAGAGAAAATAGGAAGGTTAGTATTTGAGGATGAAGGTTACCAGTGGATAGCTTGTGATATCAAGAGACATGGCAGGTTATCTGAAACTGATGTGAAGAACTTTCGAAAGAACATAGATATATATATTTGTACACATGTGCACACACACACACACACACGTACACACACACCCCTATTTCTGTCTCATCATAGCCATCTCTAGGTTGGAGTGGATGTGGGTAGAAAAAAAGAAAAAATAAATTTATATAGTAACCTTATATATTTAAAAGGAATAGAATGTTGCACAAGATTTGCAATTTCATGTGCAATCTTTTTTTAAAAATCATACCATGCTATGAAAATACTTATTTTATCCCACAAGTTAAAAATAAAATAAACTTAAAAAAGAAGGGGCATTCAAAAGAGTTACACAGGACAAATAAGACTAAATCTCAATGAGCATCTTTGATGGAAACTCATAAATCTGATAAGGTCCTAAATCCATTTTAATATTTGAGTATTTGAAAATATATCAATGAAGACAAATATCTCTAAAGACACATATTCTGGAATGTGGGACATTATTGCTGGTGAGGCTTAATAAGTAGAGCTGGAGTTATTGATGCCACTATATTTTAAGAACTCAGGTCCTCCTGACTCCTTCACTGGTGCTCTATCCACTGCACCACCTAGCTGCCCCTGACACTTGACACTTGGGCAAATCACTTGGCTCCAGTTGCCTCATCCTGGGTCATCTCCAGTCATCCTGATAAATATATGGTCACTGGATTCAGATGGCTCTGAAGGAGAAGTGAAGTTGGTTACCTGCACAGCCCTTCATCACTCAAAACAAAGTCAAGTGCAAGTCATGTCATCATTTCTCTGATGGCATGGTCTTCTTGAGGCAAAGAAGGATAAACACACACATATTTTAAGAAAGTTTTACCCCATTTAAAATAACAACAGGATGCTAAGCGAGTGACTCATTATCTACAAGATTGCAAATAATATCACCACCAGATTCTACTTAAAAACAAACAAAAAATGCAAAAGAAACATGTTTTTGTAGCTTAAGAAAACTAAAATCATTTTCACTTTTGAGGTAAAAGAAAATTTGAGCCCCAATCTCTTCAGGGAGAAGTTATTACATTAACCAAATTTACCACCTAAATGAATGTGTACTTTTGCTGGGAAGGAGGACTGCTTTAATTGCTTTGAGTACTGTTTGAATTTTTTTTAGTTTGGTTCATTATCATCATAATCAAAAGCACTTATAAAACACCCATCTCTACCTTGTGCTGTGTACAAAGTGGATTAAACAGTGTGAACCTCTTTCTCCTGGGTTTACAGCTGGAGAGGATTTTGCAATGCAGAAATATTGCCACTGTGAATGTTTAACCCAGTTTTCCCAAATGTATTAGCTCCTCCCCGGTGATAATTCAGATGTCTCTAAAAAATTGAATTTACAGGTTTAGGCCTCAAGGCTACCATATCTTGTGGAGATTCAGTAAACTACTACATTGATTTGATAACAGCTTACAATACCTAACAAGAAGTGTTTACCATTCCTAAGGGCAACTTTATCCATTTATGAATCTTAAGAAAATAGAGGAAAATATATTTATTGACACATAATTTTGAGATCTATGGTTACATTTAAAATCTAGCAATGTAGTCTGAAAAAATAAACATAAAGGGAAGATTAGAATTTTTTGACAAAAAAATATCTAGGATACCATTTTTAGGGCTAGGTACTAAACTTTTGGAAATATTACAGCACAATAGAGCTGAATGTTGGACATGACGGGAAAAGGTTTGGAGATCATGCAAAGAAGGATAAGCTAAAGGAACTGGGATTGTAAAGCTTATCACAGAGAAGACTTGATGCATTGGGGGTAATAAAGAAAAATATTTGCCTCCATGTATTTGAAAGGCTGTCTCATGAATGATATATTAACTTTTTGTTTATGAAAATGGCTGAAAGTTGCAAAAAAGTAGACCTGCTTAATTTCAGGAAACTTTCTAACAGAACCCTCAAAAAAGTGCAATGAGCTTTATTTGGCAGTACTGGGTTCTAAGTCTTCAAGTGAGAGACCAATACTTATTGTGTTGGAGAATGAATTCTAGTATATCAAATCATAATGTAAGTAGCAAAATAAAAATGTAGTACAATAAAGTTATAAAAAATGTAATAAAGGAGTACAATAAAACTACAAAAAAGCAAGGATTTCCTAAGTGATGTCTTTGTCTCTGTTCTTTTATGGATTAGTTTTAGTCATGAAACTAAATGTAATATTAGTGATGAAATAATCAAGAGAAGTATATAACTTCATTATAAAACATCTTTGTTGGTTAAACATTTTAGGCAGTAGTCTCAGATATTTCAAATTCAAAATATTAGAAATAGATTTCACTTTTTTTGCCCCAAACTTATCTTCTCCTCCAATCTTCCCCATTACTGTTGAAGGCTCTGACATTCTCCTAGTTACCCAATTTGAAACTTCACAGAATGAGATACCATCAATTCTTCATTCATTTTCATCCCACATATCCAATTTGCTGTCAATTCCTATAGTTTGTTCTTTCATGGCATCCCTACCATATTCCCCCTTCTCTCCTCTGACACTGCCATCACTGCAGTGCAAACTCTAACAGCTTCATTCCTAGACTATTGTGATACTGTGCTGCTTGGTCTCTCTGCCTCAGGTCTCTCCTCACATAAATCGATCCTCTATTTTGCTGTCAAAATGATTTTCCCAGAGGGTGCAGCCAAGATGGTTGAGAGAAGCCAGAAAGGTGTTTGAGTGCTTCTGTGCTTCCCTTAGAAACAACATTAAATCAAGTCTCTAAACAGATTCCGAAGTGATAGAACTCACAAAAAGGTGTAGTGAAACAATTTTCCAGCTTAATATAACTTTAAAGGACTTCAGGAAAGGTCTGTCTCACTTAGGTAAAAGGGCTGCACAACCCAGCACAGACAATGTCTGGACAAACCAGTGGGAGACTCTTAACCCCAGCACAGATCAGCAACTGTAGGCCCCTTGGTCCTTGCTCAGCGGGCTAGTGGCACAACAGGCCACCTATTAAGTCTCCAGCTCCAGTGTAGATGGCAAATTGCCATCCCTAGAAGTCCAGCACAAAAAGTATGACGAGGGTGGAATACCTCAGCACAGTGGGCAAGTCACCAGCACCTGAGTCCTGGCTCAGAAAGTGAGGGACCAGGCACTTCATGCCCAGCACAGGAAGATTGGGCCAGTACCTCCTGTAACCCAGGTGCAGAACTCAACTTTTAAAAATTAGCAAAACCTAAATGGAGCCCTGACTAAAGAAAGCTATTATGGAGATAGGGAAGATCAAAATAAAAATTCAGAAAACAATGTCAAAATCCCACAAATGAAGCCTCAAAGGAGAATATGTATTGGTATCAAGCCTAAAAAAGTCCTCTTGGAAGAGCTCAAGAAGGCATTAAAATCAAACAAGAGAGGCAGAAGAAAAATCGGGAAAATAAATTAGAGTTATGAAAGAGAATAATAAAAAAAAAGTCAACATTGTGGAAAAGGAAGCACAAAAACTGACTAAAGGAAACAAATCCTTAAAAAATGAAATTATCCAAATGGAAAAAAAAAATCCACTGAAGAAAATATCTCCTTTAAAAGTTGAATTGGCCAAATGGAAAAAGTACAGAAGATAACTGAAGAAAATAATTCCTCAAAAATTAGAATTGAGCAAGTAGATGCTAATGACATTATGAGACTTCAAGAATCAGTCAAACAAAATCAGAAGAATGAAAAAATAGAATAAATGTAAAATATCTCATTGGAAAAAACAGTTGACCTGGAAAATAAATCCAGGAGATAGAATTTAAGAATGACTGGATTACTTGAAAGTCATCATCAAAAAAAAAAAATGCAGGTCAGCATCTTTCAAGAAATTTTCAAGAAAAGCTTCTCAGATATCTAAGAACCAGAGGGTAAAATATTCATTGAAAGAATCTACTCATCACCTCTTGAAAGAGACCCCAGGTGATTTAAGCAAGTCATATGAACTTATTAATGGATAGGAAAGATCTTCTCACTAAGAAGCAAAATTATATCAATAATAATCAAAAATGCATTATCAATACAGAAAGACTAATAGAATGGAGGGCATAGGGAGGGAGGTGGTGTTTGGAAGCAAAACACTGGTGAAGGGGCACAGGATGAAAGCAGAGAAAAATATAAATTGGGAAAAAACAGAATGGAGAAAAATAAAGTTAGAAATCATAACTTTGAATGTGAATGTAATTATTACTCCCATAAAACAGAAGTGGATAACAGAATGGATTAAAAACTAGAATCCTACAATATGTTGTTTACAAGAAACACATTTGAAACAGAGAGATATACACAGAATAAAGGTAAAAAAAGCTGGAGAAAAATATATTATATTTCAGGTGAGGTAAAAAAAAGAATGATAGTAATCCTCTCAGACAAAGGAAAGGCAAAAATAGATCCAAATAAAAGAGATAAAGAAGGAAACTATATCTTGCTGAAAGGGAAAATGAAATATCAATATTAAACACACATGAGCCAACTGGCATAAGCATTCAAACTCTGAGGAGAAGTGAAGTGAGTTGCCAGTAGAAATAGACAGGAAAATATATTAGTGAAAGACCTCAACCTTCCCCTCTCAGAACTAGATAAATCTAACCACAAAACTAACAAGAAAGAAGTTAAGGAGATGAATAGACTTTTAGAAAATTTAGATATGATAGAACTCTGGAGAAAATTGAATGGGGATAGAAAAGAATATATTTTTTTTCTAAGTTCTATATAGGACCTACACAAAAATTTACCATGTATTAGAGCATAAAACCCTCAGAATCAAAGGCAGAAATTGTAAATATATCCTTTTTCAGATCATGATGCAATAAAAATT
This sequence comes from Bettongia penicillata ogilbyi, assembly GCA_023548195.1. Lineage (NCBI taxonomy): Eukaryota > Metazoa > Chordata > Mammalia > Diprotodontia > Potoroidae > Bettongia > Bettongia penicillata. The sequence continues at coordinate 2,763,659 of JAJHZJ010000115.1, read as the reverse complement.
ATGTGTAATAAAGGGCCATCAAAAAACATAGACTAAAATTAATTGGAAACTAAATAATCTAATCTTAAAGAATGAGTGGATCAAACAACAAATCATAGAAACGATCAGTAATTTCATCAGAGTACAACAATAATGAGACAACCAAAACTGATGGGATTCAGCAAAGCAGTTCTTAGGGGAAATCTCTATATACTTACATGAATAAAATTGAGAAAGAGCAGATCAATTAATTGGGAATGCAGCTAAAAATGCTAGGGAAAGAACAAATTGAAAATCTCCAATTAAATAACAAATTAGAGATTCTGAAATTCAAAGGAGACATTAATAAAATTTAAAGTAAGAAAACTTGAAATAACAAATCTAAGAGCTAGTTTTATGAAAAAAATAATGCAATAAAATAGCTATACTTTTGTTTAATTTTATTTTTTAAAAAAAGAAAACCAAACTATCAGTATCAAAATGAAAAGGGTGAATTCACCACTAATGAAGAAGAAATTAAAGCAATAGTTAGGAGCTACTTTGTTCAACTATATGTCAATAAACCTGACAGCCTAAGTGAAATGGATGAATATTTACAAAAATATAAATTGTCTAAACTAACAAAAGAGGAAATAAAACACTTAAATATCCCCATTTAGAAAAAAAATATATTGAACAAACTATCAATGAACTCATTAAGGAAAAAAAAATTTCCAGGGCCAGATGGATTTACAAGTAAATTCTACCAAACATTTAAAGAACAATTAATTCCAACACTACATGAACTATTTGGAAAATACCAAATTCCTTTTATGACTCAAGTGCAGTACTGATATTTAAACCATCAAGAGTCGAAACAGAGAAAGACAATTATAGACCGATTTAACTAAGGAATACTAATGCAAAAATTGTAGACATAATATTAGCAAGATATTACAAGAATTTATCATGAGGATAATGCATTATGACCAGGTGGAATTTATGTTAGGAATGCAGGACTGACTCAATAGTGGGAAAGCTATCAGCAAGACTGACCATATCAATAACAAAACTAACATAAATCATATAATCATCTTAATAAATACAGAAAAAATCCTTTTGACAAAATATAGCACCTATTCCTATTAAAAACCCTAGAGAGTATAAGAGTAAATGGAGTTTTCCTTGAAATCATGAGAAGTATCTCTCTAAAACCATTGGCAAGTATTGTATGCACTGGGCATAAACTAGAAGCATTTCCAATAAGATCATGAATGAAACAAGTGTGCCCATTGTCATCACTATTATGCAACATTGTACAAGAAATGTTAGCTTTAACAATAAAAGAAGTAAAAGAAATCGAAGGAAGCAGAATAGGCAATGAGGAAACAAATGATCACTCTTTGCAGATGCTATGATAATATATTTAGAGAATGCCAGAGAATCAATTAACAAACTTTGAAATAATTAACAACTTTATCAAAATCACAGGATATGAAATAAACCCATATATATCATTAACATTTTTATCTATTACCAACAAAGCCCAGGAGCAAGAGACAGAAAGGGAAATTCAATTAAAAAAAAACCAACTATAGATAATATCAAATATTTAAGAATCTACCTGTCGAGACAAATCCCAAAACTACATGAGCACAATTGCAAAACACTTTTAACACAAAAAAAATCGGATCTAAACTACTGAAGAAAAAATTTATTGCTCATGGGTAGGTCAAGTTAATATAATAAAAATGACAATTTTACCTAAATTAATTCACTTATTCAGTGCTACACCAATCAAACTACCAAAAGTTATTTTATACAGCTAGAAAAAATAGCAAAATTCATCTGGAAGAACAAAAGGTTGAGAATATCAGGGGAATTCATTTTAAAATACCAATGAAGGTGGCCTAGCCATACTAGACCTGAAAGTGAGGGGTTTTTTTGTTTGTTTGTTTGTTTTGTTTTGTTTTGCTATTTTGGGTTTTTTTTGTTTTTTTGTTTTTTACTTCTTGGAGTTCAGTTTCCTAGACTCAGGCTAAATTGTGAACACCTGAAGGCACAATCTCTTTTGAGCCTCTGATAGGTCACAGCTGTGCTGAGTTATATGGGTTATGATGTCTTTTGGTTCTGAGTCTATTTGATGAATACTTTTTATACTGAAATTGGTGTTTTACTTTGGGGGCTTGCTCTTGAGAAGGACCTTTTGATTCCCTGGACAGGACTCTGAGCAGCCATTTGTTAAGAACTCCTCCTCCCCCAACTACTCAGAGGTTTGTAATCTCCAAATCTATTGGTATATATAGCTGGTTGTGTTACTTTATGCAGACAGTAGAAACCCCATTTGTCCAATCTCTGTGTTAATTTCTCTATGTTTCTCTGCTTGCATTTTCTCCATATTCATGGTATTGACCTTTCCCCTGAACCAGTGATGAATTATTAAACCCTTGGAGATTGTTTTTCCTTTATAAAGCAGATCAAAGAAATTGTGCTAGCAGGCCAACCTGGGTATGATATATATATATATACATATATATATATATATATATATATATATATATATATATATATATATATATAGAGAGAGAGAGAGAGAGAGAGAGAGAGAACTGAGTCAAATTTAAAAGAATACAAATCATTTCCCTATTCATAAAAAAATCAAAGGATCAGGGGTTTTCAGATAAAAAAATTAAAGCTATCTATAGTCATATGAAAAAATTCAATAAATCATTATTGACAAAAGAAATGCAAATTAAAACAACTCTGAGGTACCACCTCATATGTATAAGATTGACTAAAATGACAGAAAAGAAACATGATGTGTCTTGCAGATAATGTGGAATAATTGAAACACTAAAGCATTGTTGGTGGAATTGTGAACTGGTCTAACCATTCTGGAGTGAAGTTGGGAAGTATACCTAAAGGGCTATAAAACTGTGCATACCTTTTGATCCAGAAATACCACTTCTAGATCTGTATCTTAAAGACATCATTAAAAAAGGAAGATGGATCCACATGTACAAAAGTATGTATAGCATTCTTTTTCTGTGATGGCAAATAATTAAAAATTAAGGGGATGCCCATCATTTGAGGAATGCCTGAACAAGGTGTGATAGGTGAATCTAATGGAATAATATTGTTCTGTAAGAAATGATGAGGCTCAGATTCAATTCAGTTCTGATTCTGTCTAGTTAAGAGTCTATCTGCCTCTCTTGTTAATACAAGCATCACAAGTAGACTTCTTAAGAAACAGTTAAGGGGGTAGAGCCAAGATGGTACAGTAGAAGGATGGAATTGTAGAAGCTCTCCCCACCTCACCCATAAAATACCTATAAAAATGACTCTAAATACATTCTAGAGCAGTAGAAGCTATAAAACGACAGATTGAAAGAAATTTCCAGCTCGAGGCAGCCTGGAAGGCTGAAGAGGAAAAGTTTATCTTGATGGTCTTGGAGCAGAGCCCAGTCCATGGAATGCAGTCCAGCCTTGGCCACACAGAGTGGCTTGGACAGGACTGGAGCAGGCCTCATGGTGTGGAATCCCGGGCAGCAGCTATGATTCCAAGATTTCTCAAACCACAAATGTCACAGACAGCTTCAAAGGTCAGTGAGAAAGCTTTTTCACCTGGGTGAGAAGGGAGCAAGGTCCTGCCCTAGCCCTGGCCCTAGGCAGCAGCAGCATCCATTTTTGGAGCCCTGGGCGTCAAGACCCTCAGGGAATTGAGCACCTGATCTGGGTCTCAGCCCTGAGTGGAGGTCCTGGGATGAGGAAGAGCTCTGGACTGGTGAAGCTGGTGGAGACTCTGGAGAAGGAATCCTACTTGCAGATCCTGGGCAGAAAAACTTGTGGTTGCTCCCAGATCAGAGCACAGGCCAAGAGAGGAGTGAGCTCTTCTATGATTGTGTCACTTTGGAGGAACTGAGAACTTACAGATCCCTAAAGTATAGACTCCTGTTGACAAAGGACTCAAAAGTCAAGTAACTGGCTGGGAAAATGCTCCCCAAAAAGGGGAAAAAATAAGACTATAGAAAGTTACTTTCTTGGTGAACAGGTATTTTCTTCCATCATTTTGGATGAGGAAGAACAATACATACCATCAGAGGCATGAAAGTCAAAACTTCTGTATCCAAAATGTCCAAAATAAATATGAAATTGTATCAGGCCATGGAAGAGCTCAAAAAAGATTTTGAAAATCAAGTAAGAGAGGTGGAGGAAAAATTGGGAAGAGAAATGAGAGTGATGCAAGAAAATAGTGAAAAGCAAGTCAGCAGCTTGCTAAAGGAAATTGAAAAAAAATGCTGAAGAAAATGCCATATTTAAAAATATACTAACTCAAATGGCCAAAGAAGTCCAGAAAGTCAATGAGGAGAAAGAAGTATGCTTTAAAAAGCAGAATTAGTCAAATGGAAAAGGAGGTTCAAAAACTCACTGAAGAAAATAGTTCTTTAAAAATTGGAATGGAGCAGATGGAAACTAATGACTTTATGAGAAACCAAGAAATTACAAAACAAAATCAAAAGAATGAAAAAATAGAAGACAATGTGAAATACTGGTAAAACAACTGACCTGGAATATACATCAAGGAGAGACAATTTAAAAATTATGAGACTATCTGAAAGCCACGATCAAAAAAAAAGAGCCTAGATATCATCTTTCATGAAATTATCAAGCAAAACTACCCTGATATTGCAGAACCAGAGGGTAAAACAAATATTGAAAGAATCCATCAATCACCTCCTGAAAGACATCTGAAAAGAAAAAGTAGCAATACTGTACCCAGATTTCAGAGTTATCAGGTCAAGGAGAAAGTATTGCAAGCAGGCAGAAAGAAGCAATTCTAGTATTGCAGAGATACTATTAGGAAAACACAAGATTTAGTAGTGGCTTCTACATTAAGGGATCAAAGGACTTGGAATATGATATTCCAGAAGTCGAAGGAACCAGGATTAAAAACAAGAATCACCAACCCAGCAAAATTGAGTGTAATACTTCAGGGGAAAAACTGGTCATTCAATGAAATAGAGGACTTTCAGCATTCTTGATGAAAAGACCAGAACTGAATAGAAAATTTGACTTTCAAACACAAGAATCAAGAGAAGCATGAAAAGGTAAACATGAAAGAGAAATCATAAGGGACTTACTAAATTTGAACTATTTACATTCCTACGAGGAAAGATAATGTTTGTAACTCTTGAGACTTTTCTCAATATTTGTGTAGTTGGAGGGATTACACACACACACACAAGGCACAGGGAGAATAGGAGAGAATGATAGCTAAAAATAGGAGTTGAATAGGAGAGTTGAATAGGAGAGAATGATAGCTAAAAAAATAAAATTAAGGGGTAAAAGAGGAATATATTGGGAGGAGAAAGGGAGAAATGAAATGGGCAAATTATCTCTCATAAAATGAGCAAGAACAAGCTTTTTCAATGGAGGGGAAAGGGGGGAGGTGAGAGGGAAAAAGTGAAGCTTACTTTCATCATATTTGACTTATTACATGGACACTCAATTTGGTATGAAAATCTATCTTACAATAAAGGAAAGTAGGAGTAGATGGAGGGTCAGGGGGGATGATAGTAGAGAGGGCAAATGGGAGGAAAGAGTAAGTAGAAGTACACACTTTAGGGGAGGGACAAGATCAAAAGAGAGAATAGAATAATTGGGGAGCAGAATAGGATAGAGAGAAATATAATTAATCTTTCAACATGAGTATTATGGAAGTCTTTAGCAAAACTACACACACACACACACACACACATATATAATATATATATTGAATTGTTTGTCTTCTCAGTGGGGATGGGTGGAAAGGGAGAGTGGGAGAGAAGTTGGAACTCAAAGTTTTAGGAATGAACGTTGAGAATTGTTTTTGCATGCAACTGGGAAATAAGAAAGACAGGTAATGGGGTACAGAAATCTATCTTGCCCTTCAAGAAAATAGAGGAAATGGGGATACAGGAAGGGAGGGGTCTGAGAGAAGGGAGGGTAGAATGGAGGAAGGGGCAATCAGAATGCATGGTGTTTTGGGGTGGGGGAAGGGGAGAGATAGGGAGAATATTTGGAACTCAACATCTTGTGGAAATGAATGCCAAAAACTAAAAACAAAGGAAGGAAGGAAGGAAGGAAGGAAGGAAGGAAGGAAGGAAGGAAGGAAGGAAGGAAGGAAGGAAGGAAGGAAGGAAGGAAGGAAGGAAGGAAGGAAGGAAGGAAGGAAGGAAAAGAAATGATGAACAGATAAATTTCAGAGAAAACTGGAAAACTTACATGAATTGAAGGTAAGTGAAGTGAGCAGAAACAGAAAAACATTGTACAAAGTAACAGCAATATTGTGTGGTGGTCAGCTATGTTAGACTTAGCTTTGTTTAGAAATATAATGATCCAAAAGACTCATGATAGAAAATGCCACCCACATCTAGAGAAAGAACTAAGGAGTCTGAATGCAGATTGAAGCATACTGTTTTTATTTTTTTTGTTGTTTTTTTTTCTTTTTCTGTTTCTTATGTTCTGATTCTTTTTACTTTTTGTTCTTTTGTTCTGATTCTTTCAAAACATGACTAATGTGGAAACATGTCTGATATGATTGTATAGGTATAAACTATGTCAGATTATTTTCTTTCTTGGGGAGGCAGGAGAGATGGAACTGAGGGAGAAAAATTTGTAACTTAAAATCTTATAAAATGAATGTTGAAAATCATCATTACATGTAATTGAAAAAAATACTTTTTGGTGCAAAAGCATTTTAAATTTTTTCCTGAAAAGATATATCTGACCATGCCATAACTCCATGGCTCCTCTTACCTCCAGAAATGTGTATATTTGTGTGTGTGTGTGTGTGTGTAATTCTCTGTTTAGCATTTAAATTCATTTATAAAGGGAGACCTTCTTTTCTTTCCAGTCTTTTTACACCTTTTTCTCCTTTTACATAATCTAAGATCCATAAATACTGGCCCTCATACTCTTCCTCAGAAATCATGTCACATATCCCCACTCTGTATACTTTAACTGGATAGCCTGTATGTCTAGAATACTAACAATCCTTCTGTCTTTGGCTTTTCTAACTTTCTTTAAGAATGAGCTCAAATCATCTTCTGATGAATTCCCCTGAAAGATTGGTATTTGAAGCTTAAAAGAGATAATAGATTTAAAGCATTTTGGAAACCTTAAAGACTATACAAATTCCAATTTGAAGTAGCAGTTGTCCTAGTAGCTCTAGTAACCATAGTACTCACAGTACTGGTAGTAGTGGTAGTAAATAGTAGTAGTTGTAGTAGTAGTAGTAGTAGTGGTAGTAGTAGAAATCATAGAAGGAGGAGGAGGAGGAGAAGAGGTGAAGTAAAAGAAGTAGTAGTAGTTTTTACTTTTTATATCTGGTCAATCAATAAAGTAATATTCACATTTGCAGCTTTATTGTTAATTTCTGACATGCAAATGCTCATGATAAAAATTTTTAAATGATGTATTATAAGACAGAACTGACATTCCTCTCTACTAGTGAACTCCCTCCATTTTCTATTAACATTGTATATATCACCTATATATACTTTTTGCATATTGTCTCCCCCATTAGACTATAAGCCCATAGAGACCAGAAACTGTTTTTGCCTTTCTTTGTATCTCCAGTGCTTAACACAATGACTGACAGATAATCAGCATTGTTAATTACTCGTAAGGATGAAATTGAGAGTTGAAGTTAGATAATTGTTGAAATCCTAACAGTCAACACGAGACTGAATATATCTCATCACTAATAGAAGCAGTATAATGTCATTTGTTAGCAGAAATTATCATGCACATTAACAAAACAGTGGATACAATATAATTACAGAAAACTATAACTGGTAACAGTTAATTGAACTTATATAATGAAATTGAGAGTTTATGAGAAAGCAATTTGTATTAGCCATAGCTACTATAATTGAAATACTTTGAGTTTTGTATGTGATACTCTGGAGGATAAGGTATTATTTTTTTCAGTACTTACATGCATAGTTTGATACCTGGTACATAGTTGGTGTTATATAAATACTTATTTCCCCTAACCCAAATGGTGTAGTGGATAGAATGCCAAACTGAGAGTCAGGAAGATTTAAGTTCAAATCCTGGCTCAGACATTTACTAGCTAAGTGTCCCTATGCAGGCCATTTTCCTCATGTCCTCATGTAAATTGAGGATAATTATAGTATCTACCTTAAAAAGGTTGTTTTGAAGATCAGCTGAGATAATACTTGTAAAGTGTTTAGCATAGTACCTGACACACAGTAGGCACTATATTAATGTTAACTATAACTACGATGTTATATCAACTCAGATATCTTCCTCCCTGAGAAAAATGAGATAACAATCCTTCATGCCCTCGTTTTTGTTTTTTGGGTTTTTTTTTTTGCTTTTTATTTAATTTTTGAGTTATCATGACCAAAATTCTGATGAAGAGACCACCATCTAGACTGATGATTCCAGTGACAGTCCCACTCTCCGCTTCCTAAGTCGGGTCAACTCTGTATTATTGTATTCAGTTCTGGCAAAACACTTGAGGATGGGCATTGATGTAGACAGCATATATAGGAAGTCAACCAGAATTCAGAAGTACTTCAAGTCAATGTCATGTGAGGATCAGTTGATGAAAATTAGAGAGTTTTACTTGATGAATTGAAGGCCTAGGGGTGATATAGTTGTCTTTAAGTAATTGAAATTTTATCTTGTAGAAGAGGGATTAGGCTTTTTTTTAGATCACCAGAAAGTAGAACTAGGCTTAACAAGATGAAGTTGAAAGGAACATATTTAGGTTTAATTTAGGGAGAAACTTCTTAAGAATTGGAGACATTCAAAAGTAAAGGTAAATGTCTTGTTAAAGCAACGGATTCTTCTTTTATGTGGAACTGTAAGAAAACAAGCAAACAAAACTGAAGTACTAATTGTTAGGTTTGTCACAACAGTGATTCCTTTTCTATAATGAGTTGATCTAGATTCCCTCAGAAATCTCTTCCAACTAGAATTCTCTGAGTTTTGTAGTGGCCAGGTGGTGCAGTGGAGAGAGCATTTGGACTGGAGTCAGTAGTATAATGTGAGTTCATATCTGACCTCTGAAACTTACTAGCCTTGTGACATCATCATCTTCATTATTATTTAACTGCTTTTGTGATTCTGGCCATTGGGTGACAAATATAGAATGTGCTAGACTTTATCCTTCCCATAGAACATAAATTTCTATAGTAAGGAACCCCTGCTTTTTATTTTTTTCATGTTATCTCTGGTGGCTAGCAATCTATCTTGTATATAGTTGGTAACTAATAAATGCTTGATTAAATAAATTGTCTCTGGTCCTCAAAGATCTTTGAAATTTGGTCTTTCTTGTCTAAGCATGTTTCACTTAGGGTAATCTTAAGGAACCTAACGTGGCCTCCACGCTAATCAAGCACTGAAGTTGACCTGTGGCCACACCGCATTTATTTGTAATCAGCAAGCTGTGAATGTTTCCTAGATATGAAACTTCCATTTAATTGAAATTTATCTATTACTTTAATTGCAAATATGTGTATTTTATTTAAATTTTGTTTCAGTTATTTTAAAATATTTCTAAAATTTATCACTTCTTTGCTTTCATCAATTAGGAATATAACTCATAATTTCAGTTTCTTTAACTATAAAAAAGATTAGACAAATTTATATTTGAGTTCTATTCTTATTCTTAATCTCATGATCTAATAACTTAAACTCTTTATGATGATATAGTCATAATTATGCATGCTACTTATTACAGTGGGCTAAAAGAGTTTCCACATATTTAAGACTTTTGACTCCTACTCTAATTGGAACTAGAGTGCCTTGCTTTGAGTTCTGAGGTTTTCTTGTTCATTTCTTTTCTTTTCTTTCCCTTCTTTTTTATGATAAGCTCTCTCAAAATTTTCAAGTATAATTTTCCATTTCTCATACATTGTGGTCAGTAGAACAGATATGTAGTAGAACATGAAGTCTTCATGGGATAGGGCTCCTTTCAGTTAATTTTGTCTTTGTATTCCCATGGCCTAGCATGGTGCCTTTTATATGGTAGGTATTTAATAAATGCTAAGTAAATTGAACAAAATCACTCCTTAGATGGAATCCAAGCTTGCAGCCTTATATCCAAATAAAAAGATGTAAGTTACAAAGAAAGAAAGGTACAAGATGTTTCCCCATCAACAAAATATGTGGGATTTTTAATAGGTGATTATGTTTCTTTGCTTACTTTTCTTCATGGACAGACATTTTAAATTTATTTTTAGTATTTTCCAACTTCATTGGTCAAATTTAAGATCATATGATAAGGAATTTCAGGTTATATATGGTATTATTGTGTCTATAAATTGTATCATTTGAGGCTTCTATTGCAAGTAAAAAAATGGTGACAGAATGAAGTTAGATACTAAAAAAAAAAAAGAAGTTGCCTGAAAAGAAATAACACACAAATAAGCTGAGAAGATAGATTAGGGTCAAGAAGAAATGAGTTAGAGCATAAGAAATTTCTTAATTAGCCTCTTCCTTTTCATTTTTTAGGAGATGCATATTGAAAATCTTACTAGTCATATATACTTTTTAACATAGCTACATAGGAATTGTTGAATCCATTCCAAGCAATAAATCTAGAATAATTTATTGAATGCTGCTATGTACCAGATACCATTCAAAGTGATGGAGATAGAAATATGTAAGCTACTTTCATGTAGCTTACTATCTACTATCCATTTATAGGAAACTAATGAGAATCAAAGAGCTGGCAGTGACATCATGAAGACATAGATTCAAGTCTCTGTTACTTACTGATTTTAAAAGTCACTTAACCTCTCTGTTGTCCCAAGCAACTCTAAATGAGATTCTATTGCTTTGAATTTATAGAGAAAATCCGTCAAACAAACACAAAGGTTAATAACACATAATAATAAAAAAGTTTTAGTGATTGAAAAAAGCATGGACATGGTAAGTAGGGAGGTAGCTTTAGAATTAAGAAGACATGCGTTTGACATAAATTATCTCTGTAATCATGTGAAAGTTGCTTGACCTCTTAGTGGCCCCAAGAAATGCTTTTAAGTTTTAAGTCACAGAAGAGTTTAGAGTTTGTTAGCCAGTCAGTCTGTCAATAAATATCTCTTAAGTGTCTACTGGGAATATCAATCTAGTGTTTATAGATGAATATTATAAATAAGAAAGTCTAAATAAATATTTTGAAAATGTATAGAAGAAAATTATTCTTGGTATCGACTTTGAGAGTCAATGGGGGAATATCTCCATACAGTCAATGCAGTGAGAAGCGTGATTCAGCCTGGACAACAGTGGTTCCTGAAAAACGTTTCATTCAACTGTAATGGTTTGGTACTTGTAGGATTTGGAGAGTTAGTTCCTTAGAGGGTACTGTATGTTAGATTAATGAGCTTTGGCAAATCATTTTGATTCAATTGGCTTTCCTTAGTATAATGTAACCTTGGGGCTCAACTCAGATCCCAGCCTTCCAGAATGCAAGTTCATTATCAACCCAGTATGTCTCCCAAATTTCCTTTCCCCAGATTGACTTCTTATGAGGACAAATGCTGTCTGATTTTTAAAGATGTATATACATTACGTATCAGAGTTCTAAGATAGGGTGGCTAAGATTTCATAACATATAAAATGGTCATGTTGATTATTCCTATCACTGGTTAATGACAGCCTATAAGAGTATTAATTTTTCTTCATGATTTTCTTATTTTCATGTCTTTTCATGCTCAAAGTCTGTGAAAAACCTCAAAGTGTTAAACAATGTAGTATTAATCACACATGCATAGTGTACCCTTTTATAAGGACATTTTAAAATGAGAAATAAATTTATGCATACCTTGTTATTTCAAAAAGTAGGTCATTTTTAAAAAATCATACAAATGTACACAAATTATACTTCTTTAGAACTGTTCATCTTACTAAATATTGCTTAAAACAACACATTGTGCAATTTTTGCATCACTGCATTATGCCTTAAAGCTAAACAATAAAAATATTAAAAAGAAAAAATGTTTTAATATTTCCTCAAGTGCAGCCTCCTTTAACATCAACACTGAATAAGGATGTGTGAAACCTGAAGTCCTTATAGAAGTCATAAGTAGGGATGCCATTTTAATAAGGCATAATTTAGGTCTCTGCCCACTTGACAAGCTTTAATTAAATAATAATTCCCCATTCACCCTGAGACTTATTGTATGTGCAAAATAGTGTTTGTTGCATAATTAATAGCAAGGGCCAAATGTATTTTTGGAAGAATCATTCCACTCGAAGAAAGGAAGTTGGTTAAAAGAATTCATTGCGTAGGGGCTCTTTAACCTTGGATTTGTTTCTTTATATTTAACATTTCCCTGTTTATTCTGCTCTTTCCTCCCTTCTTTTTCCCTCCCTTTCTTTTTCATTTTCTCTCTTCAACCTTTCCTCCCTCCCTCCTTTTCTATTCCTTTCTTCCCCCTTTCCTTCCCTTCCTTCCTTCCTTCCTTCCTTCCTTCCTTCCTTCCTTCCTTCCTTCCTTCCTTCCTTCCTTCCTTCCTTCCTTCCTTCTTCCTTCCTTCCTTCATACATTTCTTCTCTCTTACTTCCTTCATAGCTCCTTTAACCTTTCTTCTTTTTCACCTTTTATCTTTCTTATTTTTTTCAACATGAGGACCCAAACAAATTTGTTTTCTTGTGACTAGTTAATTAAATATATTTTGGGGGCTCGTTATTCAGGTATTTCAATGACTTCAATAATACTTAGATTTACAGGAAAGAATTTATGCACAAAAATCAAAAACTTGTTTTAAATAATTATCAAAAGAAGTCAATTCCATTTTAATTATCTTTCTACTATAAATACTCATTTTAAAATATCCTTGAAATTTTTGTATCTTTTGAAAATAACTTCCTTTTATACAAAGGAATTAGCAATTTGGAGATATATATTTTTAAAAAATAAAGTGGTTATAACAAACGTTAGAAGTAGTTATGAAATTAATTGATGTAATTTATATGCTTTAAATTGAATTTTCTACCTCTCCCTATACTCAATTAACCTAGTACTGAATAATTGATATATAAATTTTATATTTGATAAAAAATTAAAAGGAAATTTTATATATATTGTTTGGAAAAATAACAGATGAACAAGGTAGAGACCGCTAAAACTTTGGGCATAGCATGGGGAATGATTTGAAGAAATGTATGAAATCAGTGCGGGACATAGGCAGAATGAGATTTTGAGGACATCCACTTTCAACAGTAATGTACTATACCTGTAGAAGTTTAAACATACAGTATGTATGAAGTAAGATTGGAAAAGTTGTCTAGAGCCTCATTGGGAAGGATTGTGAATATTAAGATCAGAAGTATATACTGTGTTTGGTTGAAAGTGGGGAGTCATTGAAGATCTTTGAGTCCTGATCTTAGTGATACATTAGAAATAAATTCAGACTGTGATGAGAATGATGTATTTAATAAGAAATAGATCAGATGTGAGAATACTAGATGACTATTAGTAATCTCTAAAATGTGGAGACTACTAGATGAAACTCTGTTAGTAATCTCTACAATATGGAGACCCATAAGCCTTGTCCACTGGATAATACAAGGAACAATATCTATAATTTGGCTAATGGGAAAAGTAAAATGAGTAGAAGTATGTAGAAATAAAATAGTAGAATGATTTTCAAAAACCCTAGAAAACCACAAAGAATCAGGGGAAAAATAGGCTTTGTGCTCTGATGACCTAGCCTCCTTGTGGGTAATGATAGTTTGTATGGTCTACAAAATTTGTGATATCATAGATATGTGCTATTTTTGTGGGAAATAGATATAAACGGAAGATGACAGAACAATTACGTTGGTTAGTGAAATTGAAGTCAGAACAAGGCTTTTTTTTTTTTTCCCTTTGGTCTATGCAGAAAGATTTCTGGGAATTCTAGTGTTCTGAAGTATGAAAAAAACATGTTATTGCATGTTATTTCCTTTTTATTTCTTTTGTTGTTGTTTAAATAGTTTGAAAGATGTATTTGGAAAAGTTTCCTCAAAACTTAAAAAAAAATTATTTGTATTTTACTAATGAGACAGTAAGGTAGATGAGGCAAGACCTGAGTTTAAATCCTACCTCAGAAACTTAAATACTGTGAGACTGGACAATTCAAATAAACGCTGAGCTTCAGTTTTTTCTTCTGTAAAATGAGTCTGATAATAATTACTACTTCACAGAATAGTTAGGAAGATAAAATCAAATATGAAAAGAAATGTAATCTTTGTAAACCTTAAACCATGATTTAACTCTCAGTTGGTTTCAACGCAATGTAAGGGCTTGGTGGGGAGTGGGAGGGAGGAAATACTCCCAAACAATAAAGCTATCTACAAATGTAATAACTTGCCTGGAAAGGTAATTGTTTGTTGTTCTCATTAGAGATATTTATGCTATGGTTGAATTACCATTTATACATGTTGTAAAGGGATTATATTTCCACTATGATTGGAGTAGATGAAATATTGAAATCCTTTCTACCCTAAATTTGTGTGATTCAATGTATCTGTGATCTGACAAAATGTTTTCCAAGTAGTATTATTTTAAATATTCTTAGTGCATTTTTTACCTACAGTATTTTATCATACTGTAATACTGCCTAACGTTCCTTAAAGTTTATGGAATGGATAACTTCTTTATGGTTCTCCAAGACAGGTATGATAACAGGTACCTATGGGCAGCTAGGTGGCCAAATGGAGAGAGCTCTGAGCCTGGAGTCTGGAAGACATGAGTTCAAATTTAGATACAGATTAGCTGTGTGACCCTGAACAAGTGATTTTAACTCCATTTGCCTCAATTTCCTCAGCTATAAAATGGAATAATAATAGCACCTACCTCCCAGAATTGTGAGAATCAGCTGAGAGAGATAATACTTGTAAAGTGCTTAGGATGCTCCCTGGCCCACAGTAAACATATGTAAATGTGAGCAGCCATCATTATCATTAATATCATAATTGTTGTCTTTATTAATATAACCAATGAAACTTAAAATGGAATAGTATTGTAGAAAAGCATGATAGCGATTCTGATTTTATCTTTGAGGGAAGCAAAACTCTGAATATATTCAGGGACATGGGCTCTCATGTTTAAATATCAGACAAAGTAAAAAGGGAAGATTTTCCCTACATTCCAATGGCTAGCTGTTTAAAAAAGACTACATGTAGCCTTCCTTATCACAGTAATAGATTACACTTGTAATACACTTGAGATAAGGCTTTTAAAGTGCTCCACAAAATTCAATTAAGGCTTACTGAATTCTTCTGAGGTCTGCAATTTCCTCAGCATACAGGTGCACAAATCTTTTCTATGGACAATGACATGGAGGTTAAGTGACTTACTCACTTTTATGAAGTGTGTCAGTAGAAAAGCTAAGATGACATTTGAGAAGTCCAGTCTTTTCTTTAATCCAGCCTTCTCTGGAGATGGACCCATTGCATAGTATATTGCACAATACCTCTCTCCCAGGCTCCAGGACAAAGAGAATACTGAACACCGTTCTAAAATTAATTACAGCCTTTCAAAGCATCTATTGTAGGGGCAGAAAGTGTAATGGGCAAAGTTTTATTTTTCCAAAGCTTTTTTATTATTTTTCCCATGAAATTTTTCAATAGATGCTCAGCCAATTGAAAATCCTTTTTATAATCATTAGAATTCGTATATATTAATTCCCCCTCCACTTTGTGAAGACCATTTGAAAAAGCACTTTAAGCATGCTGTGGTTTCACTAAATGTTCATGAATCTCTATTTTTAGATCAAAAGCATATATGTTTCACCAGGGATCGTAATACTGTTATACATTTAAAACTCCATGATTCCCTAGGCTACCTAAATTTATTCTTAAATAATCCTTGTTAATCTTATGTATACTATTCAATTCCCCAACCACCTATTTATGTCAAATAGAATAAGTTGAGAAATTATCTCTGGAGGAAAATTAAGAGCTGCTCTCACCAGAGCTTCATTGGATTGAAACATGAAGGATATACTGGGCAAATGATTTCCAGATTACTTGATCTAAGCTAAATATAGACATTTATCCGAAGGAATGTCTCGCCAGCTGAGACTTAGGTAATAGGTTTTGTTGGAGAGAGCACATTGTTTAAAATTTATTTTCAAAACACCTGGTTTGCTGCCATTTAAGAGGGGTTTTATTACACCAAAGCAAAACTTGTGAAAATGAGTAAATTAGAGCAAGTATAGGTATCTATTAAGTTTTCAGATACACTGGGATTTCTGTTCTGTTGAATGTACATTGGTTTGATAGGATAGACCTGAATCAATGTAAGACAATTATATGTTTTGCTCATTTATAAACTAAAATTAAAGGGAATCTGAGAGATCATTTAAAAAAATATACATACATGCCCAGTGAATAATATGTATCAACATTTTCAAAAAATTTCAGTTAACTATTTGTGTTCATTATTAATAATATTAATAGATGAAGAAAATATGAATGAAAATGCATTTATTAGGAGTTATCTATGTGCCAAGTATAGAGAGAATGAATATGATAGTAGATAAGAGCTAATTTTAAAGCCACAAAGACATAGACTCAAGTCCCACCTTTGACATATTCTGTGTGTGTCTGGGAAAATAATTTAACTTTGACACCCTAGGTAATTCTTTAAAACATAAGTTTCCTAGAAGCTGCCAACTTTCATTGATAAATTGAGTTGCAAGTGAACTAGTATCTATTGGGCATTTATAGTGTGATAGGCACTATGCTAAATGATGTGGATAAAAGGAAAGGCAAGAAAAAAAGAATGGAATAAAAGAAAAATCCCTTACTCTCAAGGATCTCAGTCTTATGTAGGAGAAGTATGTATACAATGAGGTGCAAATAAGATGATATATATATATATATATATGTATGTATGTATGTATACACACACATACACACACACACATATATATATATATGTAATGTGTCTGTATGTGATGCACTGAAGATAATCTCAGAGGGATCACATTAGAGTTAAGGAACAATACAGATTTGTTGCAGAAGTTAGGAGTTCAGCTAAGACTTGAAACAAATCACAGAAATCAGGAGGCAGAGATGCAGAACAAGAAACTGAAGACAGACAAAAAGTAATTCCAGAAATCAAGAGATGGAATGTTGTGTGGTGTGCCAGAAGGCTAATGTCACTGGATCTCACAGTATGTGGATGGGAATAATGTATTAAAAGACTAAAAAGATAAGGAGGATCTTCAATATATAAAGGACTTTAAAAGACAAGCAGAAGAATGTATATTTGATCCTAGAGGCAATAGAGATCCATTGGATTGTTTAGGTTGTCAGTCTGGATTATGAGAAAGAGGAATAGTATCTTCAACAGTAATAGGAAAGTCAGTAATAGGGAAAAATTTGCAGGAAATGTAATGAGTTTGGCTTTTAAAGATATCTATGAGACATTCATTTTGAGATACAATTCTTTTTTTTTGAAAATTTGTATTGTTATTTTATTTGTTTTCGGTATTCTACAATCTTTCATAAATCTTAGATTTTTTTTCCTCTCCCTTCTTCACCTTCCACACTCCCTCCCTGAGAGGGTATACAATCTTATATATGTACATTCCTATTAAATACATTTTCATCTTAGTCATGTTGCATAGAATAACTAAAACGAATGGGAGAAACCATAAAACAAAATAAAACATAATACAAAAGAAAATGGTCTGCTTCATTCTGTGATTCAGTTTCATAGTTCTTTCTCTGGATGTGGAAGGCATTTTGCACTGAGTCCGTTGGGAATTTTTTAAGTGCTTGCATTGCAAGGAAGTACTAAGTCTATGAGAAAAATTCCTCACACACTGTTGCTGTGTACAAAGTTCTCCTGGCTGTGCTCCTTTCACTCAGCATCAGTTCATGTAAGTCCTTCCTGGCCTCTCTGAAGTCTTCCTGTTCATTATTTTAGATACAATTCTTGAGATCACTTGAGTTGTTAGAGTTATACAAAAAGATCTGAGAATCATCTGCAAACAGATGACAATTGAACCAAGGGGAGCTGATGCAATAACCAAGTGAAATAGTATTGGGAGAGAAAAGAAGAGGGCCTATGACAGAGCCTTCAGGGATACCCAAAGTTTGTGGGTATGACCTCAACGAAGTTCCATCAAAGAAGCCTAAGGAACTGACAGAGTAGTAGTAGGAGGAATATCCATGAATTTAATTCTTATACTTATTCTTTAAAATGTCTAGCACTGTGATAAACACTAGGGATGCAAATAAAAATTGAAGGCAATATCCTCACACTTAAATTCTAATAGAGACAGATAACATACATAGGCAACTCATATCTAAGGTGAGTCAAAACATAGAGAGTAGATAGAGTCAAGCTTTCCAGGAAACATGGCAGTGTTGATGTAATTATGGCTTCAGATGTGAAAAGAGAGAAGTGTCATGGATTTTAGGCATAGCGCGGAAGTTGCTAGCAAGAAAATGACCGGGAAGTAAAGTATAGCATGTCTGCAGCCAGCCTAGAGGTAGTGGACAACTCATCAGGGAAATCAGGGAGTAGATAATACTCAATGTATTTAGGGTCTCAAACCTAAATAGATCAAATCCATTCTAATCTTCATTCCTATAATTTCACATA
The DNA here is from genome assembly GCA_023548195.1 of Bettongia penicillata ogilbyi. Taxonomy (NCBI): domain Eukaryota; kingdom Metazoa; phylum Chordata; class Mammalia; order Diprotodontia; family Potoroidae; genus Bettongia; species Bettongia penicillata. Next base: position 2,745,076 of record JAJHZJ010000115.1, on the reverse strand, counting down.
AATCCTCCATGATAAGCCCACCATGGGCAACATGAATTTTTGATGACACACAAAAAAGTCTATTTGAGGTTTTTCACTCAATTATTGACATGGTGTATTTGGGAGGAAGTACTTATTAGAAGGTGATAATTGTTGGTAGCACAAGAGACCATAGCTTATTTTTTTCTTGATATTGAATTTTCACAATTACCCAATCTTGTACGTATTCTAAATGATTGAAATACTGTCCACATAAAATGTAAACATTATAACACAATATATAATATAATGACACTTTTTTGGGGTAGACACTCCTGTTAATCCATATCGTTATCAGGATATCCTTTTGAAATATAAGGTACTTCTAAACAATTTTTGGCTGTCTTCTGATTTTTCTCTCAATATTTCTATATCTCTCATCAGTCTATATCAGTTACTCCAATCATCTCACCCTGATCCCACTGGTATCTTGGCAACACATCTCTTGTCTTCATATTCTGCCTCCAATGCCTTGATTCTGAATCTGTTTAGCCAGTACCAAATATATACCTTAACCTTATTGATGATCTTACTTCTACATATAGATATTACATACAATATCTATCTATGTCTATCTATCCATTTCTGTGTTACAGCTTATGCTTCTTGATAGGAAGGACAACTTGTTCCTTTTATTTGTTTTCCTTGTGTTTAACATAGTGTGTAGAATGCTTGATGGCAGTGCCTAGAACGTGGGAAATGTTTAATAAATATTTGTTAATTAACAGACAGAATATTTTTTTCATTCACTTATTCTTTACACCCTGATATAACAAAAAACTGAGATTTTGGAAAAAATGTTTAGGTTCATTTTCCTATATTAAAAAAAATAGTTGATATGATAAAAATCATCTGAGGGATAGATTCATGTGGGGCTAGTTGAAAGAGAACAGCAACTAAAATGTGAGGGACCAGATAATATTAGCAGCCATCCAAGTGAAGATACAATGAAATCATTGTTTAACTCCTGGGATATTTTGCCCATTTAAAATCATTAAATAGTGGGAAAAACATTAATAAAACTTTTTTATCCTATCAAATATTTGCTGTTTCAGAGGGAGTAAATAAAGAGGAAAAGAAGAGACCTTTTGAAGAGACACTGAAAAAATAATTTGACAAGTTTAAGGAAGTCAAGATTTAGGAAATTCTGTATCTAGGTTGAAGCAAAAGTCATAGTATTCTGTGGTGATAAAGAGAGCAGGTAATGAATGGAAAATAAAATGATGAGTAACCTCAAAATCTCTGAGAAAGGTACACATTTGAACTCTTGCCATTTGCAGTAGATCATTTAGATTTTCAAGGCCATAATTTATCTAAGAACCAATTAGTATTCATGTTAGCATTTAAGTTGTCAAGTGCTCATCTTGTAGGTGACTAAATGCAAAGTTAAATGCTTAAGTATTTGGTCTAGGAATGGTGTGAGGCCAGAAGGAGTAGAAATCCAAATAAGATTCACCATTTTTCTTGACCATACCAGGCAATAAAGAAAATGGAAATTGTGCTGATGTCCTTTTTTTTTCTATTAGCTCATGTAATCAAAAGAGATCATGAACATGGAATTCTATATTTTTCATGAATAAGCAAGTATAACATGAAGGCTTAAAATAATATACACTGAAATTTCATTTCTTATTGTTATAAAGTTGATAAAAAGTAATGGATGGAAACTCAAGAGAGGCAGATTTTGGCTCATTATAAAGAAAAGCTGACTAAAGATCATAGCTCTTGAAGAGTGAAGTTGATTGCCTTAGGGGATACAGGTTTCCCTATCATTTGACTTCTTTAAGAGAGAGCTAGATAATGACTTTTGGAGTATATTGAAACAAGTTCAAATCTAGATTCTATTATGTGGTTTCTGAGTTCTCTTCCAAAACTGATGTTCATACACACACACAGACACACATATTTGTGTGTCTGTGTATGTGTGTGTGTGTGTATATATATATATACATGTATATATGTATATATACACACACACACACACACAGATACACATACATATATTTAACCAAGAGAAATGAATTGCAATGAATCAAGTTTAAATTTATCATTGATAACACTAAAACAAGGATACTTAAAATTGTGCATTAAAAGAATTCTTGTATCTTATTGATTTCTAAAGTAGCAAACATTCTTACTCTTTTAGTTAATAGAAATTTTTATATTGTTGACTGAAATAATCTCTTGAAAAAAGGATCAAACTTTTTTTTAAATAAAGAATGGGATAATTTCTCAGCACAGTTGTTTTTGTTTTGCTTATTTTTTCATTTATTTTTGCATGTATATATTGTTTTATTTTCCTTTCACCATATGGTATGGGAGAATTTGACAAATAAATTTACTTTTATTATTAGTCTAATACAATTCCTGGGATGCTCATACATGCTTTGCATGGTAGAGGGGGTGAAACCAAGATGAGAGAGAAGGTGAGAACTCCCCTGGGTTCTTCCAAATTCCCCTCCAAACAACTCAAATGATACCTCAGAACAAATTCTGAAGCAGCAGAACCTACAAAAGGATGAGGTAAAGCAATGTCCCAACCCTAGACGATCTAGAAGATTGGCAAGCAAGGTCTCTCACAGCAGGATGAAAGTCGAATACAGTCCAGTGTAGCATAAGCTAGGACAGGCCATGCCATGGTAAACCAGCAGCAAGTATTGGGTGAGACTGAATCAGTGGCTACAGTAACTTCTTTCAGAGCTTTTAGCCCACACACAGTAAAGGAGAGGAAAAACCGGTCAGATTACAAGGATCCTTTTGTTGGCACTGGGTGCAGGACTCTGTTCTCTTACCCATACTCAGATCCAGGTTGTAGTCCTGGGTCACAATCCCAGGACAAAGAGGAGAACTAACATACAAGAGTTTATGATTGCAAAGGAATGGGGACCCTGCCTACAGTTCCAGAATAGAAAAGGGTGTTTGTGGTCACTAATACACCAGAGCACAGGGCAGGAAAACAGTAAACACATAGCTCCTTGGATCATGCCACTTTGGAAGAAATGAAAGCTTACAGACCTAAAGAACGAGCTCTGAAAACTGTTGCACACATGCATACACACACACACACATACATGCACACACACACACGCACACATACACACATACAAAGCTGAAGCTTGGAACAGTGCTTCCTCTACCCTAGGAACACAGCCTAACTTTAATAAAAAGCTAAAAGTCAAGAAACAGAGTGAGAAATAATCAATAAAATGAAACTTTCCATAGAAAGTTACTATAGTGACAGAGAAGATCAAAACAGAAACTCAGGGGAAAAATAGCAAAATAAAAATTGCTATATTCAAAGCTTCAAAGAAGAAGATATCAGTTGGCCTCAGATCCTGGAAGAACTCAAAATGAATTTTAAAGATCGAATAAAAGAGGCAGAGGAATAATGGAAAAAGAAATAACAGTAATGCAAAAACAAGAGCACAAACTAAACAAATTAAAAAAAACATGAAGTTTCAAAAGCTTGGTAAAGGAGGTATCAAAAATACTGAAGCAAATAACACCTTAAAAAAAGAAGGGATGAAAGGGCCAAAAATAAATCCTTTGAAGAAAAGAATTGCTTAAAAAGCAGAATTGACCAAATAGAAAAAAAGTACTAAAATTCACTGAACAAAACAACTCCTTGAAAAATATAATTAGCTAAATGGAAAAGGGGGAACAAAAGCTCCATGAAGAACATAATTCCCTAAAAATTAAAATGAGCAAGTGCAATATCTCCATGAGACATTAAGATGTAATAAAACAAAATAAAAATAATGAAAAAAGTAGAAGAACATGTGAAATATCTCATTGGAGAAACAACTAACCTTGGAAATAGTTACAAGAGAAATAATTTTAGAATTAATGAACTATTTAAAGTCATGATAAAAAAAATAGAGCCTATATATCATCTTTCAAGAAATTATAAAGGAAAACTGATATGATACTCTAGAAACAGAGGGTAAAATAAAAATTTACAAAATCTTCTAATCAACTCCTGAAAGAAGAGTTAAATATTAAATTAAATATTATTAAATTAAATATTCCAGGAATATTATAGTCAAATTTCATAATTCCCAAGTGAAAGAGAAAATATTGAAAGCAATCAGAAGAAGCAATTCAAATATTGTGTCACTGCAGTCAGGATAACACAAGATTTAGCAGCTTCTACAGTAAAGATCAGTGGGCTTTGAATATGATATTCTGGGGAGCAACTAAATTAGGAGTAAAACAAAGAATCAATTACCCAGCAAAAGTGAGTATAATCCTTTAGGGGGAAAATAGATACTCAATGAAACAAAGGACTTTTATATGTTTCTGATGAAAAGACCAGAGATGAATTTAAAAAAAAAAGACTTTCAAATACAAAACTCAAGAGAAGCTTAAAAAGGTAAACAGAAAAGAGAAATAATAATTTAATAAGGTCAAACTGCTTAAATTTCAATGTAAGAAAATGATACTTTTACCTCATTATTCATGCAGTTAGGGGTATACATAGAGAGCATGGGTTTGAGTTTAACATAATGTGATGTGATCTAAAAATAAAATTAAAGGGTGAGAAAGAGGAAGACACTGGGATAAGGGGAAAGTTAGTGGTAGAATGGGGTAAATTATCTCACATAAAAGAGACAAAAAGTTTTGAGGGTAGAGCATAGAACATTGAGGGTAGCATGTGAATCTTACTTAGAATTAGCTCAAAGAGGGGATAACGTAAGTATCGTGCAATTATATATATATATATATATATATATATATATATATATATATATATTATCCTACAGTAAAATAGGAGGGGAAAGGAATAAGAGAAGGAGGAGCTAATAGAAGGGAAGAAAGACTGGTGAAGGTGGTAGTCAGAAATAAAACACATTTCAGGGTGCACAGAGTGAAAGGAGAAAGAGAGAGAGAGAGAGAGAGAGAGAGAGAGAGAGAGAGAGAGAGAGAGAGAGAGAGTAGGATAAATAGAGAATAAATAGGATGGAGAGAAATACACTGTCAGTAATCACAACTCTGAAAAGAAATTTACAAGTCAGTATCTATAATAAAATTCCTACTTTTTTCAAGTATGTAGAGAACACAATTAAATTTATTAAAAAAAAATCCATTACCCAATTGATAAATGGGCAAAGGATGTGAACAGGCTGTGAAAAACAAAGTAATCAAACCTGTCTGTGGTCATATGGGAAAAAATTATCTAGATCACTATTGATTAGAGAAACACAAATTAAAACAAGTTAGAAACACCATCCCATATCTGTCGAATAGGCTAATATGACAGAAAAGGAAAATATGAGGGCATGTATGGAAATTGAGTCACAAATGCATGGTTGGTGGAGTTATGAACTGTTTGAACCATCCTGTAGAACAATTTGGAACTATAACACTAGTAGGACTATATCCCAAAGAGATTTTTTAAAAAGTAAAAGGAATTTATATAATGATATTTATAACAGCTCTTTCTGTGGTGGCAAAGAATTGGAAACTGAAGGAATACCCATCAACTTCATAATAGCTGACCAAGTTGTGGTAAGTGATTATGATGGAATACTATTGTACTATAAAAAATGACAAGAAAGATAGTCTCAGAAAAACCTGGAAAGACTTAAATGAACTAATGTTGAGTGAAATAAGCAGAACCAGGTGAACACTGTATATACCAACAACAATATAGTATGATAATTAGCAGTTAATGACAGCTTTTCTCAACAATGCAATTATCCAAGATAATTTCTAAAGACATGATGAAAAATGCTATCCATCTCCAGAGAAAGAGCTGCTGAAGTCCACATGCAGATTGAAAAATGCTTTAAAAAAAAACTATTTCTCTTGGAGTTTATTTACTCTGTGTTTTCTTTCATGACATGACTAATTGGGGCAGTTAGGTGGTGCAGTGGATAGAGCACCATTGCAGGAATCAGGAAGACAGACATGAGTTCAAATATCACCTCACACACTTGACACTTACTAGCTGTGTGATCTTTGGCAAGTCACTTTACCTCAGTTGCCTCGTCCTTGGTCATCTCCAGTCATCCTGATGAATATCTGGTCTCTGGATTCAGATGGCTCTGAAGGAGAAGTGAGGCTGGTGACCTGTACAGCCCTCCCTCACTCAAAACAAAGTCAAGTGCAAGTCATGTCGTCATGTCCTTATTTCTCTGATGGCATGGTCTTCTTCAGCAATGAAGGATGAACATACACACAACATGACTAATATTGAAATATATTTTGTATAAAAGCCCATGTATGTAAAAGTCTATGTCAATTTGCTTGCTTTTTTCAATTACTGGAGGGAGGGAGAGAGAGAATTTGGAACTCACAGTTTTAAGAAATGAATCTTAAAAACGATTTTACATGTAATTGGGAGAAAATAAAATATAAATAATTTTTAAAAAGAAATTGCAAAGTGTAATTTCTATACAATTTGAGGTGCAATAGACAGAAACTTTTGGCACACTTCCTTGCCAGAGCATCCCTTTTAAGAACCACTGCCTTAATTTGTTACCAATCCTTGAGGTCTTCATATTCATTTTTAAAGTAACCAAATCCATAAGCTGATTTCTGCAATGGATTTCCAGACATTAAAGGAGTTTTGAGGAATTAAGCTGTCCTCTAATCATACCACATATTTCCTCACCATCCTAAAAGCCACAGTTTTTAAATAGCCAGATATTCATACACACATCTCCATGTTAGTATAAGTGGTTTCTTTTGTATTCCTATAGTTTTATGTGTTTAAAATATTGATTTTAGAAGGGGTCTATAGATCTATAGATTTCACCAGACTGCCAAAAAATTCCCAGAGGGACAAAAGAAACAAATAACCTAGACCCATTATATAGAAAGTGTGTGTGTTTATGAATTCTGTATACACAAATATATATACATATATATATACATATATATGTATATATATATATATTATATGACCAAGGATGAGGCAATTGGGGTTAAAGGACTTGCCCAAGATCACACAGCTAGTGAGTGTCAAGTGTATGAGGTGAGATTTGAACTCAGGTCCGTCCTACTGATTCCTGCACTGGTGCTCTATCCACTGCACCACCTAACTGCCCCAATTAGTCATGTCATGAAAGAAAACACAGACTAAATAAACTCCAAGAGAAATAGTTTTTTTAAAGTATTTTTCAATCTGCATGTGGACTATGCCAGTTCTTTCTCTGGAGATATAATACACACACACACACACACACACACACATTATATAGAAAAATTAAAAGGAAGCATGTAGAGGAATGCAATAAATAAAGGCAAAGGAAACCATTTTTTCTCCCTCTTTGTTACCTCCTAGATAAAGGGAATATATCTTTGACTGTGTTATATTCTCAACAGTGGGAATACATATAAGAAATAGTAAACTCTCTGCAGAAAGGTTTCTTGATGATTAACATGTCTTTTCAATTTTATGAAATCATCTGAATTCAATCGGTATTGCTAAACACTATAGCAATATAGAGATCTATGAGATTAATGACATTTTTTAATGAAACTTATATAAGACAGGGGCAGACAAGAAACTGAAAATATGTGCAATCAAAATAAACTGTAGAGTCTTCAAAGAAAAGAAATCAGAATGTTTAAAGGGTTTGGATATGATATGATACCCAATGGTGCATAGTATACCAAGGAACTAGGACAACTAGATGGTGCCATAGATAAAGCACTCTTTCTAGAGTGAAGAAGAGCTGAGTTCAATCAAGCTTTAGCATTTATTAGCTACGTGACCCTGGACAAGCCACTTTATTTCACTTTGCCACTTGTCTCATTTGTTCCTGGATTGTTGTGAGGATCAAATGAGACAATAATTGTAAAGTCCCTAGCACATCATAAGTGCTACATAAATATCACCATCCTCATCCTCACCATCTTTATCATCATATTTATCCTGGAGAAGAGAAAATAAACAACTCAGAGACATTTGGAAAGGAAAACTGTTTCAAAATAATTTGAAGGTTTATCCTGTGAGAGAAGTATATAATTTGTTCCCTCTGACTCTGAAGGGAAAAACTAGAGCAATAAGTGAAAGTGACAAAGATGCAAATTTAGGCTTGATGTGAGTAAATAGTTACTTGCTATAAATTGATGGTAGGAATTTCCTAACAATTATAGTTATCCGAAAGTGGAATTGGCTTCCTTAGATTCATATGCATTACTCCTGCACTGGAAAACTTCAATTTGTGATGCATGATTCAAATATTGTGATATATAGATTAGTAAATCAATTAAGTGGCACATGATTCCCTCACAATTTTTTTTGTTAAAGCAGAAAAAAATAATGTTGTTTCTTATTTATCATGCTTCCTCCCATTAGCTGCAATTCTTCTTTACATCATAATTAATGTGAAAATATGTTTAATGTTAATGCATAAGTAGAACCTACATCAGATTTTAAAACATCTTGGTAAGGGGGAGAAGAGGGAGGTGGAGAAATTTAAAACTCAAAGTCTTATGGAAGTGAATGTTGAAAACTAAAAATCAATTAATTAATGAAAAAGAATGTAATTTAAAGCATATATTTCCTTTTTTCCCTCTCTTACTCATTCCTCATCTGATATACATAAAATAGGGAAAACTGAAATGAAAAAATGCAAATATTGGTCTCTTCTTTGGGTTCAAAGTTCATTTATTAAAATCTTGATTCTGTGGGGAAGAAAAGATCTCTATGAATTATCCTTTTAGCAAGGATCAAAAAAGACCTAAAAAAACTTCTTTTGTGGATTACAAACAACAGAAATTTTATTTTTATTTTTTCTTCTTTTATCAAATACATTATCATTGATAATATTAAATGATTTTTAGCTCCATTAATCAATACAGTGGGTCATATACTAAAGGTGGGAAATTATTATCAGGAAGTAAAATGCTTTGTTTATTATAAGTGTACATATTTCATTTTTCTCAATTTCTTTTTCTAATCTTTTTGGTGAGGTTAAAACTTCCAGACATTTTTACCTCTTCTCATCTGTTTTTTCTCCTTAAAAGTAATCTGGTATCTGGATTAAAGAAGTCTTTAATGTATCTTTCTGTAATTGTTGATTTCTTTTGTTCTTTGTAAGAAATCTGCTATTACAATACTTTTCCTTAGACCCAGGAAACATTTGAGTTACTTCTTACTTACAAGTACGTGTCAACTGGAAATATTACTTTATGTTATGATACCATACCTCATATTTTAAATAAAATAGTTCCGAAACCCCAACAGGAGCTTTTCCACTAATTTGCAATGACAATCACCTTTTCCAAAACCAATTGTGAAATATGACATTAATAAAGATAATAAGACTTCTCAATCTTTTAAATAAGAAAGTTATATTTGTGTTTTGTAGTTGCTGTTGTTTAGGTCAATATTAAAGCCATTAAATACTTATCAAGCTATGCCAAAGGTACTAAGGCTCAGAAGTGGGGAAATAAATAGAAAAACCAACATGTGCCCTCAAGCTAGTGAGATTCTGTTAAGATAGCTGGTAAGATTAAAACTGTGATTCAATTACTTTAGAGAATTCCCCAGTGTGAAATCTCACTGTACCCATGTAGATCTCTACTTTCTCTTTTCTCTGATAAATTTATAATTATTTAGATAATTGGCAAGAGTCCTGAAAGGTTAACTGGCTTGCCCAGCATTAAACAGGCAGTATGTTAGAATCAATAATTTCATCCAGGACATCGTGGCTAGACTATTACAACACCTTGATAATAAGTCATTCTGATTACATAATTATATTTTTCCCCTGTTTAAATTCATATATCATACTGCTTTCACAGTTACCTTAAAAATACATAGATTTGAGGGCTTCTTTTCTTTAACAATCTATAGTTCCTGCCTGTCCTCTGTTAAGGATAAATAGTACTCTTCAAGTTCTTCCACTACCTAAAAGATTTCCTTCCTATGACAAATTCTGCAGACCAAACTAGATTTTTCCATGTCCCAAGAATATGTCCTGTTATCTTCTACTTCTAAGTATTTGTTTCTACTGTTTCCAGTGAATGAAGTGCTCTCTGTTATGTGGAAGGGATAACTACATATACACATGTGTATGTGCATGCATGTGTGAGTGTATCTAAATATTTATTTATCTATAACATTTCTTTGTCACAACCACCTTTTGGAATAGGTGCTATTATTACCTCCTTTTTTATACATAAGGATTCTTAAATAGAATTTAATTTCCCAGTTTCATACAACAAGAGAATGACAGAAGCAGAATTAGAACTCAGCTCTTCCTGATTCCTAATATATTCGCAATGAATATTGTATATTAAATAGTTTATAAATCAAAGATTGAAGGGATCCAGGGTTATACTTTCATGAGTTCCTTTTCCATAAGATTCCTATCCATGTCCTCCCAACAACTTTCCATAGAGACATGCAGGTAAGATATTGTTCTAATGGGTCATGATAGTAGAGTATAAATCAGAGGTGTGTGTATTTGTCCTTCGTTGCTGAGGAAGACTATGCCATCAGAGAAATAATGACATGACTTGCACTTGATTTGTTTTTTTGAGTGAGAGAGGGCTGTGCAGGTCACCAGCCTCACTTCTCCTCCAGAGCCATCTGAATCCAGTGACCAGATATTCATCAGAATGACTGGAGATGGCCCAGGATGAGGCAATTGGGGTTAAGTGACTTGTCCAAGGTCACACAGCTAGTGAGTGTCAAGTGTCTGAAGTGAGATTTGAACTCAGGTCCTCCTGATTCCTGCACTGGTGCTCTATCTACTGCACCACCTAGCTCCCCCAGTAGAGTATAAATAATCTATAGATAGTAGTCAGGCAGGTTCTACCAAGCTGTAAATAATCAAGTACTGTCCCAGTACTTGATGAGTCTACTATCTGACAATCAACCTGGAGAGAATATTTTTTTCTCCCTGAGGCTGAAGAAGCTGTCAATCTCATATGTCAAGATGACCAAAATAACTGACCAAATGTAATACTTAGGTGATAACAATAGTTAACAAAGACAGGGAAAGGAAACAATCTCTGATGTGGAATCCAGTAACATTTGCAATAAGTAGGTGCGTTCTCTATTCTTTGATGGTAAGGATTATCTAGTTCCAATCTTACAACAGCCAGGCTAAAGGTCAGAGGAGCAACACCATCTTTCCATATGTCTTTTTCCTGCTAAATTGACACTCACCCACCAAACATTTACTACACCCCTAATATGTACCAGGTATAGTGCTAAATACTAGGGATACAAAGAAAAGCAAAAGACAGTGCCAGATTTCAAGGGTTCCCAATTGATCAGGGAAACAAGAAGCAAATAGCTACATTCAAACAAGATACAGGAAATTTTCAACAGAGGGAAGGCACTAGAATTAAGAGAGATTGGGAAAGACTTCCTGTAGGTGATAAAATATTAAAGGATCTTGCAGGAAATCAAAGAACTGAAAGGCAGACACAAGCTAAGTGAGAATTCTAGGCAAATGGGGCAGTTAGTGAAAATGTCTGAATCCAGTAGATGGAACGCTTTATTTGAGGAACAATAAGGAGGCCAGTATCACTGGATCAAAGAGTCCATGTGTATCGGGGACTATAAAGGTGTAAGAAGACTAGAAAGAAAGGGGGGTATTGGTTTATGAAGAATTCTGAGTGTGAAACAGAGGATTTTGTATTTGATGCTAGAGATAAGGAACCACTGGAGTTTATTGAGTAGAGAAATTACATGATGGACATGAACTTTAGGGAAACGATGCTTTGAACTTGAAGGGAGGATGGATTGAAGGGGGGGAGATTTGTGGTAGACTAACCAGACAGCTATGGCAATAATCCAGCCTGAGGAGATGAGAGATTGTATGCAGATAGTGGCAGTATCAGTGGATACTAGAGATACTAGAAAAAGAGATGGTGAAATCAATTGACTGTGGCAAAATATTAGATATAGGGAATGTGAAATAGGGAGGAGTTGAGAATGATATTACATTTTGATCCGGAGTAGGAGGATGGTGTTGCTCTTGACAGTAGCAGAGAAGTTGGAAGGGGGAGAAAATTTGGGAGAAAAGATAGTGAGTTTAATTTTGGACATTTGAGTTTAAAATGTCAGCATAACATCCAGATTAAAGTGTCTAATTATTTGGAGACACAAGACGAGGTCAGATGAGAAGTCTGGACTGGATAAGAAGATTTGAGAATCACCAGAACAGGGATGATAATTGAATCTTTGTAAGCTGATGTTATCATCAAGTGAAGTAGTTTAGGAGGAGAAAGGACAGAGATATGAGGGATATCAGTTAGCAGATATGGACTATGAACTGCCCTCAGAATCATCCTTCTTCAATCCTTCCTCACACAGTCATCAAAGTAATTTTCCTCAATCCTGTTCTACCTTCGTGCATCAAGGATTAAATACTAATTCTTCCTCTTTACCATTTGAACCCTTCATTTTCTGACTACTTTTCTTTCAAGTCTTATTTCAAATCCCCTTCCCTTGCTCTAATGGGCTATTTGTTCCAAATCAGATTCCAACTCAAGCAGCACTTTGTAAAATTATTATTAAAAATGTTGAGTTCTCACTTGATCTTTCTAAGTCACCAGTGCATTGATATATATTTTGATATTGTTACATGAGTGAAAAAGGCAACTTTATGTTTGTCTTTTGGCTTTAGAGAAACTTATCCAAGCTAATTGAATACCCATTCTATCCATTACTGTCCTCCATTTAACTGCTCCTCCCTAAAATCTGATTTAATCTTGTTGGTTCTGTTGTGTAAGTTCCTCAGCTTAGGAAGCTACATCAAACAGTTTTTTTTTTTTTTGGAAGCAGATTGGTTACAAGTCATAAATACAGCTTTAAAAAAACAACTTTCACAGGTTACCTTGTAAAAATGACAGAAGGAGAATTTTCCAAATAACTCTTTAGTCAGACATCTATTTTATGAGATGTTTGGGCAATTTCTATTTCTGATTAATGTGCTGAGACTCATTTTAGTCAATCATTTTATGCTCCATTACCTTGGAGATTTTTTTTAAAATTGGATTATAACCTGTTGCATCATTGTGATATTTTATCATGTACATGGATGTAGGTGAGGTGACATCTAAAGTGATCTTGATGGAAATTCCTTTCTAAATAGATAAAAAAATATTGCAACAATGAAATAAGTTCTTAGGTTCCTATTTTTCCACTTCATTATTTAAGGGAATGACAGTTGAAACTGCACAAAAGATACACTTGAAGGAAATTGCTTTAATGATTATCTATCTTTCCCAAGAGTTAATAAAATCAATACAAATACAGTACATTGTTATAGCATTAATATTTTAAAAAACAAAACAGCATTTCTTTATGTTGGTCTTTTCAGCCTCCCTGTATTAATTAGATTTTCTCTGTATCAGTCATATTTATGACTTTTTAATGAATTAATGCTTGGTAATATAATTTCAAAGGATGTTCACAATAGTCTAGTACAATTCGATATATAGTGCTCTGTTTAATTGTAGATGTTTACAATTTCCTTTTTTTTCCCGAAGAATGGGTATCAGCCTGGCGTATATGTGTGTGTATCACTATATACATAGATATATACATATATATGCGTGTGTGCATATGTATATGCATATGTGTTTACACACTTACAATCATTCTTAGGACAAAGAGGGAATATGCACATACGTATTATATACAAGTGTTGAAGTATGTAGATAGATGTAGATGTGTAATTTATGCAATATTTAATTCATAAACCTATTTATAGACATATCTGTATATATAGTATATACTTATCTCATATGTACACATATATATCATATACACATATTTGCATATAGATACATAGATATAAATATCAGAAAATTGATATGAATACATGTGTATACATTTCAATTTTCTGAGATTTAAAATTCTTTTTGCTTAAAATAAATTTTAAAGGCACTCTCAGACAAGAATCCTTCCTTCAAGTCCACTTCTTGAATTTAATTTTGACCTGAAATATATATTTTTTAAGATCACTATTCTATTTTGTAGTTAGTATCATAACTTATTATGGCACAAGGAATGAGATATCCATATCAGGAAGGGACAATAGAAGTTATATACTTCGAACCCTTCCTTTTATAGATGAGGTAACCAAAGCTACTGAGAGAGATTATGCCATTTTCCCAAGATAACACATGTAATGTCCTGGGTGTGATTTAAACTTCTACCCTCTTTCTACCAGCTTGTCAAATTTCAGGCCATTAATGATATTTCCATTAAGAAATACTTATCAAAGGAAAGAATCACCTATATTGTCACTGTTTTATTTTTGTTCAACCAAATAATATCTATAAGAACTCTTTATAATTGCATATAGTAATTTTAACAGGTAAGATGACGTAGGCATTGGTATGTTTAATCTCAGATATGATATAATGACATAATGTATCTGTGAGTTATGTTGGGAAGAATGCTAGATTATGACTCAAACACCTAACCTGAAGTTCAGCTCCATCATTAAATGTGACTTAGCTTCCTGGTAGCTCAGTTTCTGAATCTATAAAGTTAAGGGTTTGACCTTTAAGGTTTCTTCCAACCTAACAGGCTATTTTGCTCTATGTATATTATGACATTTTAGTGATTTATGGGTAACAAGATGGCAGGAAAGATAGAATGCTTAACCTGTAATCAGGAAGACCTGGATTCAAATTTGATCTTAGAAACTTACTAGATTTGAGATCATGGGGAAATCAGTTAATCACTAGTTATCTCAGTTCCCTCGTACTTAAAATGGAGAATAATAATATTAGCTCCCTGAGTTGGGGAGAAAATTAGTTAAAATTAGATAATTTTGTACATCATTTTGTTTTTTTCTTTTTTCTTCATTTTTAAAATTTATTTATTTTTATTTTTCAACATTCATTTCCACAATATTTTGAGTTTCAAATTTTCTCCCCATCTCTCTCCTTTCCCACCCCAAAACAGCATGCATTCTGATTACCCCTTCCTCCAATCTACCATCCTTTCTATCACACCCCTCCCTTCCCTTATTTTCATCTTCCCTTTTCTTATATGGCAAGATAGATTTCTATACCTCATTACCTGTCTTTCTTATTTTCCAGTTACATGCAAAAACAATTCTCAATATTCATTCCTAAAACTTTGAGTTCCAACTTCTCCCCCTTCCTCCATCCCCACCCAACCCCACTGAGAAGGCAAGCAATTCAATATAGGCTATACGTGTGTAGCTTTGCTAAAGACTTCCATAATAGTCACGTTGTGAAAGACTAACTATACTTCCCTTCATCCTATCCTCCCCCCCAATTATTCTGTTATCTCTTTTGACCTTATCCCTCTCCAAAAGTACTTATTTCTAAGTATCCCCCTCTTCTCATTTTCCTCCCTATCATCTCCCACACTCCACTTAGTGTGCATAATCCCTCCAACTACCCAAATACTGAGAAAAGTTTCAAGAGTTACAAATATTATCTTTTCATGTAGGAATGTAAAGAGTTCAACTTTATTAAATTTCTTATGATTTCTCTTTCCTGTTTACCTTTTCATGCTTCTCTTGATTCTTGTGTTTGAAAGTCAGATTTTCTATTCAGTTCTGGTCTTTTCATCAAGAATGCTTGAAAGCCCTCTGTTTCATTGAATGACTATTTATTCCCTTGAAGTATTATACTCAGTATTGCTGGGTAGGTGATTTCTTGGTTTTAATCCTAGTTCCTTTGACTTCTGAAATGTCCTATTCCAAGCCCTTTGATCTCTTAATGTAGAAGCTGCCAGATCCTGTGTTATTCTGATTGTATTTCCACAATACTCAAATTGTTTCTTTCTGGCTGCTTGCAATATTTTCTCCTTGACCTGGGAACTCTGGAATTTGGCTACAATATTCCTAGGAGTTTTTCTTTTCAGATCTCTTTCAGGAGGTGACTGGTGAATTCTTTCAATATTTATTTTACACTCTGGTTCCTGAATATCAGAGCAGTTTTCCTTGATAATTTCATAAAAGATGATGTCTAGGTTCTTTTTTTGATCATGGCTTTCAGGTAGTCCCATAATTTTTAAATTGTCTCTCCTGCATCTATTTTCCAGGTCAGTTGTTTTTTCAATGAGCTATTTCACATTGTCTTCTATTTTTTCATTCTTTTGGTTTTGTTTTGTAATTTCTTGGTTTCTCATAAAGTCATTAGCTTCCATCTTCTCCATTTTAATTTTTAAAGAACTATTTTATTCAGTGAGCTTTTGAACCTTCTTTTCCATTTGGCTAATTCTTCTTTTTAAAGCATTCTTCTCCTCATTGGCTTTTGAGCCTCCTTTGCCATTTGGGTTAATCTATTTTTAAAGGTGTTAATTTCTTCAGCATTTTTGGGGGTCTCCTTCAGCAAGCTGTTGAGTCACTTTTCATGATTTTCTTGCATTACTCTCATTCCTCTTCTCAATTTTTCCTCCACCTCTGTTACTTGATTTGCAAAATCCCTTTTGAGCTCTTTCATGACCTGAGACACTTGCATATTTATTTTGGAGGTTTTGGATGCAGAAGCCTTGACTTTAAGTCTTCTTCTGATGGTAAGCATTGTCCTTCCTCATCTGAAAGCATGGAAGAAAATACCTGTTCACCAAGAAAGTAACCTATTATCTTATTCTTTTCCCCTTTTCTGGACATTTTTCTGTACATTGAATAATTAAAGTGATTGTTGACCCTTTAAAAGTTGTCTTTCCTTTTATAAATGCACATTTAAGAACTTGAGGTAGTAAGCTCCATGTGTATTTTTGGGTGCTTACTGTTACAAATATGATCATTACTTTTACCATATTTTCATTTTCCTTTAAGTTTACATAAATGAGGTTAAGGGAAAATTAAATGTCAAAAAATGGTTTCAATTTGAAAGGCTCCAATAGCCCATTATTTATCATAGTATCATAATCACAACTGACAGGCTTTAGAAATGTATTCTAATCTAACACATGTAACTTTCCCTTAGATACTTGAAAAATATGTGCAAAAGGTCATTGTTAGAAATTTAAATCTTGAGTCTATCATTTACTACCTATTTAATTCTAGTAGTCTCAATTTCCTTATCCATAGTATTTCCTATAGCTATTCCATGAGGCTATATGGAAAGCGCACAATCAAGCAGAATTGTTCATGAAAATTGACGAGTTTAGCTAGAACTTTTTGAGCCCTATTTAAAGGAAGGCTTTTGGAGCAGTTTATTGCTCTCCTCTCCATCCCTCCAGAGGGGAAAGGAAGCTGAGGGTACCAACTATATGTTGAATATCAGAGCTATATCAATCTCTGTGATGAGATGATATTTTATGAACTCCTTCCTGGAGTGGAGACTGAGTAGAGCAGCTGATATAAAATGAAGCCAGAAGAACCTTTCCCATTCCAGATATCTAGAACACCATTTGATATGTGTTTATTTCTGTTTGGATAAAGATATATAAATAGAGATGGAGGGGAAAAGGTGAGAATTATATCTACTTATAACCACAGATGTAATGGTTGAATTAACTCTCCCTTTGCCATCTCCACATCCACCAAATGGATTTTTCTGTATACGGTCTATTTACTGTCCAAATTGATTTGGGTCACAAGAATTGGTACAGGGTGGCAAAAGAGGTTGTGGATGGTGGTTGAATAGAATTGAGAGGGCAAGTTTTGAATTGATACAGGTGCAAAGCACCATGAATTGGTTTAACTGAATGTGAATTGAAGTAAATTATTAGCTGGAACTTGTCCCAGAATGCTTTTTGTGCAGACATATGAAAATTATTAAGAAATCTGGGCATTATTTATAGAATGATTCATTTAAATGTATTCATGCATATACATAAATGTGTGTATGCAAGTATGTGTGCGTATATATATATATATATATATATATATATATATATATATATATATAGAGAGAGAGAGAGAGAGAGAGAGAGAGAGAGAGAGAGAGAGAGAGAGAGAGAGAGAGAGAGAGAGAGAGAGATACCCTCAGGAATCTGGGGGAAGAAGAAGTAGAAATGTGAAAAGAAATCAAAGCTACTTACTTGGCTTATTTTTTTTCTTGCAAGAGATACAGCTTTCTCCCTAGTCTTTCCTTGGGCTACTGAGTGATTATTAAAGAGGAACTACAGCTGAGCATTTCTTTAGTTTTTGAAGCTGTGCTAAAAGTTCCATCAAAAATTCTAGTTTCATGTCTTGGAAAAGCTCAATTGTGAAAATTCACTGGGGTGAAAATAGGCATAAAGTGCCTTGGGCCTTCATTAATTACTCATATTTCAAATGTTCTATGCCCCTATTTTGATTGAATTGAACTGGTTTTATTGATACAAAAGTGTTATATCATAGATTTTGAACTAGACAGAACTTTAGAGGTCATCTACTTTAGGTTTTACAGAGGAGAAAAATCAGTGAATTAGAAATTCAACTAGCTAACTCCAAAGCAAATGTTCTCATTAGTAAAATGACTTAAAAAAAAAAAAACTACAAAACATATCACCCTACACATAATTCTTAAAGAAGAGTACTAAATTCTTAAGACATCTATATTGGTCAAGGAACAAACAAAAATACAGGTAATACAATAGAAATAGCATTAAGTTTCCAGTCAAAAGACCTAGGTTCAAATCCCAGCTCTTTAAACTACAATCTGTAGAGTCTGGGCAAGTCATTCTGTATCCTATATATCAAATGAAAGGTTTGGACTATATTATTTTTTAGCATCATTTATAGTTTCAAGTCCAGCACCCAAATCACTATATAAGTTGCATCATCACTTTAGCACTCCACCCCATTATTTTTACAAACTTGAAGTTGCCTGTTGGATCTGTCTTCACCACTTAGATTCAGTTAATATAGTCTTGTTCATCTGTTTCTTGTCTATATTTTAACTTCATTTTATCTTTCTAAAATTCTCTCTCTCTATGTGTATGCATATAAATATGCATACATACAGAGAGACATATATGTGTATACACACAAATATGTGTGTGTGTGTATCTGTCCACCTGTATCCCTTTCTTTCTGGTGCTACAGTTCTTTCTCACACATTGTTGTGTGTGAGAATTATTTTTTTAATTTTTTATTATTTTATTTTTATATTTTATTATTTTTTTCTTTGTAAAAACAATTTGGTTTTTATCTTTCCTTTGGAATCTTTCTTTGTTCACATCCAGGGACACTTACTAGTTTATTGAAAGGGAAGCAGAATTTCATGTTCCTTAATGATCCCATTAGTATTGTAAAAGTCCTAAAAGTAACTTTGTTTCATTATTTCATCTACAACTCCTATCAAATATGTCTTTGCTATTAACATTGTATGATCAGCAAATATTTTGAACCTCTGAGTTTAAGTTTTCTTACCTTTAAATTCATAACAATAGCAGCGCCTACTGTTATAAGGAGTCAGTAGTCAATAAATGAACATGTTTAAAGCATGTTTAAATTAAAAGCAAACTCTGTGGATTGAGGTGGGAATATTACTGTTTACCTGTGGAAGTTCATTTTTTTTAATATAAATCTGTTTCAGTATTCTGACTAAAACAGTTGCTAATTTGTATATTAAAGGCCAATTACACCACCATTTATATATGAGCGATGGAGAATTTAAAACTATATACCATGCTTTCTGTCACCACTTGTTTTTTGGGAAGCATGAACAGGAGAAGGACAGATAGAAAGAGGTAAAGGAAAAGAGAAGATAGAAAATATTTCTCTATTTTATACTGTTGTTCCTGAGAGGTGGAGAAGAAGAATCTTAGCAAATGATCATAGCTGGAGAAGTCTTAGACAATGTGCTGATAAAAATGACTTTTCTGAACATATTGTAATTGTACATCATCTGAAAGCATCAGATAAAAACATCAGATAAGGCAAAAAATGATGGACACTACGGTTGTTATTGAGGATAAATTCCAAATAAGAACTACATAACATTTGAGCAGCAGAGAACCAGCACAAGTATATTGACTCAAACAGCTGATATGGCATGCTTAGTAAGAGATCAGTCCAGCACAGCATGGTTTGCTGGCAACATCTATTCCTGAAATATAAACTTACTACCCTGAGACTTGAGGTATTTCTCTACTTATTCCATAGTGTATCAGCAAGCATCCTAACACACCCAGCATGGCCTGCTAGCACAGGTTCTTTAGTCTGCTTTTTAAAAGATAGACAGCTTCAAAGGGGTTAACAATCCTTCTTTAGTTAATTGTGTATGTCATTCACTAGTTCAGGGGAAAGGTCAACACCATGAACGTGGACAAAATACAAGCAGAGAAGATACAAGCAGAGAAATTAGCACAAAGATTCAACAGATAGGGCTCTTACTGTCTGAACAAAGTAATACAACCACCTACATACATCACTGGAAGGGAGAGCAGGAACCACCACTGAGGGTCCCATGCAGGGGATCAAAAGGTCCTTCTGTAAGGGAACCCCCTAAGCAAAATACCAACATCCCAATATAACAAAGATTCAGTGGCTGATTGGCTCAGAGCCAGTAGGCACAAAACCTACATGACTCAGAACAGCTGTGAATCCCTCAGCGTTCAAAGGAGATTGAGCCTTCTGATGTTTTCAATGAGCCTGGGAAATTGAACTTCAGAAAGAAAACAACAAAAATCCTACTTTGTGTAGTCTTACACATAGACACTATACATTATTTAATAAGATTAATATAGGACCATGAATAGAAGGCTATGTAGATAATGTTTGCTTTTTTCAGCAAAATATTTTGGTTTCCATTATTTGAATATTAATATCTGATTTATTAACGGAGAACACACTGATTTGGAGCTTATAAGATACTGTGATGGTGGGAAATCACCCACAAAGGTGACATGCTCACTAAGTTTATAGAATGGGGCTAATCAATGCAAGGTGGATGAAGTTATAGACCTCTAAACTTTCAAAATTACAAGAAGGCAGGGGTGGGGAAGGGATATGGTTTAAAATCAAAAAAGACCTGAATATTTTACTGGACTTCAAATTTGATATGGTTAAGTAATATTATATGATAAGCAAAATGGAAAGGGAGAGGAAACTAGTGTTATCTTTGACTACAATAAGAGAGGCACAGCTTCCAGAAATATAGAGGAAAATCACAATTATCCTCTGCTTTTGTTGGACTTCGTCTGGGATTTTGCACTTAGTTTTGCACTCCATAGATTAAGAAAAATGTTGATAAGCTGGAGAGTGTCCAGAAACAGACAATCCATATGGTTGAGGGACTTGGTATATGCTATTTGAGAATTACTTAGGAACAGCAATTGGAATTTACAAAAGAAAATTTAGGCTTCATTTTGGCCCAAAACAATGACAATGTAACAACAACAAAGAAAAACAGCCTTTCCAAAACAGAGCTGTATGAAAATGAGGAGGATTCGTTGGGAAATGGTGTATTCTCCTTCTTGGGGTCTTCCAGCAAAGATGAGGCAACCACTTCCTGGGTGTATCACAATATGCAAAAGATTTATGGTGGAGGTTTGGACCAGATGACCACCATGGTCCCATTAAACATTCAAAATCTAAGATTCTTTCATTCTAATTTGATTGATTTAGGAGTTTTCTCCAATGAAGAAATTGAGAATCCTAACATTTCTACGTGTTTTGTGTCAATCTTGTCCCTATAGCTCCAGAATTTCACCAAAGTGGGTTCAGTCAGTTTTGTAAAAGTCTGAAATGATCATTAAAACAATGGAGTACTCTGACTGCCTGCTGTCATTTCTTGTCCTATAATATGCTTCAAATATGAAATATTTTAACGTAACTTGAATCTCCCTCTGAGAGATGTATAGATTTTAAGTATATTTTTATGGTTCTTAATATGGTAGTCAGCTTCTATGCTATATTTTGACAAAAAATAAAGAATAGTACACTCAAACAGACAAATAGAGGTCATGTAATTCAACCTTCCTCCTAGAGTAGGATCCCTTTTAAAATATTCCTGGTTGAATATTCAGTCTCTGGTCAGAAATTCTTTAGTAATAGTGTAGTCATTGCTTTTCAAATTGCCCTGTTTCATTGTGGGGAAGATTTCATTAAAAATTATTTCAGTATATTGAACTAAAATCTATTATTCCCTAAGTTCTACCCATTTCTCCCCATTCTGTCCTCTGAAATCACATCAAAAAAGTCTACTCTCTATTTTAAAAGAAAGTTCCTTAAATATTTAAAAAGATCATGTTTTCATAAATTTTCTCTTATCCAGGCTAAATATCCTAAATTTTAAGTATTTCTCAAATCATATAATTTCCAGTGTCTTCTTCATTCTTGCTATTCATTTTGAGATACTAGTTTTGTCGATATGATCCTTAAAATCCAGAACATAGGTTCAAGCTGAGATGAGATTTTATTAGCATAGAGTAAAGTGGAACTACTACTTATCTTGATCTGGATAATCTATTCCAATTAATGAAGCTTGAGGTAGCATTATTTGGTGTTAGTAATATTGTTTGCAACTGGAATTCTCTCATCCTTTTCAGATAAATTCTTCTAAAATAAAATGCTTCCCATTCATCAGTAATAATTGGTTAACATTTCTCAAACATCTAACCCAACTATGATGTTTTTAATGCACAAATATCTCCCAACTGTCAAATTCCTTGATGACTATATAAATATACAGATATTGGCAATCGATAAATGCATGTGTATGTATGTATAACTATCTCTATCTATATATAATATTTCCTTAACATATCAATTTATTAACTATCCAAAACAATCAAAAGAATAAGTTAGCATGTCAAAATTCATCTATATGAAACATACTACCTAGTACTGGATCACTTCTTTGTAGACTACTTTATAAAAAAACAAAACAAAACATGTCATTTAGGATCATAAGGAAATAGATTTAGAGACTCATAGGTCATCCAGTCTAGTGTTTCTTAAACTGCTGGTCAAAATCCATTTGAGTTGTGAAAAATTTGGCAACGATAAAGGGTTTCTGAACACGCAATGATCAAAAATTAATTTTAAATCAAATATATTATGAGTCTGAGATGTTTCTGGCACCACTTTCCTATTTTGCATCACTCAACTTTACTGAAGCCTTTGTTCTGAACACAAAGCATGCAAAATTTGTACTGTGCACGCTCTCAGGCCATGCGACACCAAGAAAAGCTGCCTAACAGGAAAAAGGTTCTCAAGTAGAAAAAAGGTTAAGAAACTCTGATTTAGTCAGACCTCTCATGTAAAAGGTGAAGAAACTGAGGCCCAGAGTTTCAATTATTTGCTAAATGTTTCCTAGGCTATTAGCTATTTGAGATTGGATTTGAAGTCTTTGACTTCAAATCCAAAACTGTTTCTATAGCACCACACTGCCTCTCAGGTAGCAATCGCTTTGATAATTTTGTGAGAGAATAGTATAGTGTTTCAAGATGATTATGTGTTTAATTTTATATAGTTGCTAGAAACTGACTTTTCCCCTTCTCCTTTGTAAAAATCATCCCAATACCCATCCATGCCTATCCTTCAAGGACATTAACAATGATTTCTTAAAGACAAAACTGTATTTATATCTTCAAATTCTGTCTGAATGATTAAATAGTGTTTTTTTGGTCAAGGTATGAATCCATCTATAGGATCTAGGTGGCTTAATTTTATCCTTTCTATTATCTTCAGCCTCAAATTTCTATTCACAATGTTTATTTTACTATAGTCAGTTTGAAGATCATTTATCTTTATTGAGGAAAATAGATATTGTTAGCAGTTGGGAGCAATCATGTTTTATCTGTCTACATGATGCAAGTTTTTTTTCTCTCTCTCATTTGCTCATCATATTCCTTTTATGTTCATTCTGTGACTTTTTTTTGGGGAGGGGGTGGAATTTTTTTTGACATTACTGAATATGCTCCAATGTTTGTGATATCATTATCGTATATGTGTTACTAACCTAAGGTCATCCTTGTATCCTTTATATTTGGCAGGGTGGAGGAGGTAAACTTCTTTGGGAAATATCTTTAAAACTGCATTGTTTTCTTTCAGAGTTTCTCTTCTTGCTAACACTAAAGATTCAAGCAATTTCTTAATTGATAAATCTAATGGTCTTTTCTCAATGCTCAATCTTCTCGATCTCTCTCTGGCTCTTAACCCTGTTTATTTCCTTCTCATTGATACATTATTCTCTCAGTTTCTACAAAACTACTTTGCCCTCATTCTTCTCCTACCACCTTCATCTTTTCAGTCCTCTTTGCTGTATCTTTGTCCAGATCATGTATGCTAGCCATGGGTATCCCCCAGCATTCTGCCCCAGATCTTTTCTTCCTCTATACTATTTTATTTGATGATTTCATCAGCTCCAGTCAAATCAGTTATCAACTCTATACTGATAATTTTATCCATCCCTGTCCTCTCTCTTAATCTCCAGACTTCCATCTTCAACTGACAATTGGACATTTAAAACTGGATATACTGTAGATATCTTCAACTCAACATGCTCAAAACTAAACTCATTTTCATTTCCACAAACTCTTCCCCTTCCTTAGCCTCTTAGTTATTGCCCAAACATGTCACTATCCTTCCACTTACCCAGGGTTCAAGACAAGGGTGTCTTGCTCAAAGTCCTCACTATCACTCAGCCTACCTCCAAACTGTTGCCATGTCTCACAAAATTTACATTCATAAATATACTGCCCCTTCTCTCTTCTGATCCTGCCAAAACATTGGTGTAATCCCTCCTTCCTTCACACCTATGTTGTTGCAAAAGCAATATGTCTCTTCCTGTTCCTGTTCATTCTCCACTCATCTGCCAAATTAATTTTCTTTTTCTAATGTGTTTATTTTTAGTTTTCAACATAAATTTCCACAAGAGATAATTTACCCCATTCTGTCTCTCCCTTTTTCCTTCTCACAATGTATTTCTCTTACCCCTTAATTTTTATTTTTATGTATCTTCCTTTCATATTCAACTCACCTTGTGATTATTTATCTCTGTATCTATATATATATACTAATAGTATATATATAAAGCTATCAATGTATCTTTCTAACTATCTCCTCCTAACTACCCTAATACTGAGAAAAGGTTTTATCAATTATAAATCTGACATTTCCATGTAAGAATGTAAACAGTTCAACTTTAATAAGTCTCTTATGGTTTCTCCTTCCTGTTTACCTCTTCATGCTTCTCTTAATTCTTGTATTTGAAAGTCAAATTTTCTATTCAGCTCTGGACTTTTCATCAAGAATGCTTGAAAGTCCTCTCATTGAATGTCCACTTTTCCTCTGGAGGTTCATACTCAGTTTTGTTGAGTAGGGGATTCTTGGTTTAAGAATCCTAACTCCTCTGATTTCCAGAATATAATATTCCAAAGTCTTCAAGTTCCTTAATGTAGAAGCTGCTAGATCTTGTGTTATCCTGATTGTATTTCCACAATTGTTGATTTTTTTCTTTCTGACTGCTTGCAACATTTTCTCCTTAATCTGGGAACTCTGGAATTTGGCTACAATATTCTTAGGATTCTTCCAATATCTATTTTACCCTCTGATTCTAGAACATGAGAGCAGTTTTCCCTGACAATTTCTTGAAAAATTGTGCCAAGCTCTTTTTTTTATCATGGTTTTCAGGTAGACCAATAATTTTTTTAAATTATCTCTCCTGAATCTGTTTTCTAGGTCAGTGATTTTTCCAATGAGATACTATACATTGTCTTTTTATTCATTCTTTTGGTTCCATTTTATAATTTCTTGATTTCTCATAGCTATTAGCTTTCATTTGTTCCATTCTAATTTTGAAAGAATTATTGTCTTCAGTGAGCTTTTGGACTTCCTTTTCAGTTTGACCAATTCTGTTTTTTAAGACACTCTTCTCCTCATTGGCTTTTTGGATCTCTTTTTCCATTTGGGTGAGACTATTTTTTAAGGTGTTATTTTCTTCAGGATTTGTGTGTGTGCCTCCTTTAGAAAGTGATTGATTCACTTTTCATGATTTTCTTGCATCACTCATTTCTCTTCTTAATGTTTCCTCTGCTTCCCTTACTTGACTTTCAAAATCCTTTTTGAGCTTTTTCCATGCCTTGTGTCCATTTCATGCTTTGTTTGGGGGCTTTGAATGTAGGAGCTTTGACTTTGATGTCTTCCTCTGGTTTTATGTCTTGATCTTCTTTGTCACCAAAGTACAATTATATAGTCTGAGTTTTTTTATTATGCTTACTCATCTTCCAAGACAAATACTTAACTTTCTAACTCTTTCTCAAGGTAGAACTCAGCTTCCAGTGAGAGTGGATGTAGGGGTGGGTGTACTGTCCCAGGCTTCAGGGATTTTTTTTTATCAACTGCTTGATCCCCCACCACCTGTAAGCCTAGAGCTCCAGGAGCAGCTTCTGTCACTGCCTCTGCTGCTGTTGTTGCAGCCAGCCATCCTACTGCCACCTCTACCATGCTGGAACTGAGGTCCAATCCACCCAGACCTCACTCTCTTCTTTCATCCAAGTCCCATAAAATTTCCACATTGATCTTTTTTGGCATTTGTGTGTTGAGAAGTTTGGAAACTGCCATAACTGACAATGATTTAGTCCACTGAGACCTACTTCAGCCAATCTGTGCATTTTCATCTTACACTGGACTAAATTCTGCCCCATGCCTGGTGGGATAGATCCATCTTATTGACAGTCCAAGTTGTCTTGGGTTTGGGAGTTGTTTCACTTGGTCATTTTATGAGTTCTGTAGCTCTAGAGTTTGTTTAGAGTCATGTGTTATAGGTATTTGAAGGGCTTAGGGGAAGATTTTTAGGAAGTCCCTGCTTTTACTCTGCCATCTTGACTCCACACTGCCCCTCCAGCCCCAAATTAATCTTCTTAAAGAATATCTGACCATACTCTTTTCCCTTTGCTTCAGCAATTTCAAGGTTTTCCTTTGTTGGTAGTCTGAAAAGTCTGGGCCTTCACAGATATCCTCATAATGACTGCCTCTGCATACAATGTTTCTATTCCCTTTTTATTGATTTATAAAATATTCATAGTTCTGGAAATGTTTTGAGCAGATTAACAGGTGTTATTTCCCAAACTGATGCATTTATTCAATTAAAAAAGAATACAGAATACAAATTACTTGTCCAACAGAGAATTTTGGCTTTGGTTTAGTTTTCCATGATGGTTCTAAGGTAACCATAATGTGCATTTTCTTGCTTCTTGTTGGTGAGAAAAAATGGTTAGAAAATCAAATATGGGGGGAGAGGATTCTGGGAATATGGCACAGTAGGTCAGGAAATTCTAAGCTCTCAGTATTTTCCCCCACAAAAGAGATAAAATAGAATCTTGGAGCAAAGAAAGTGTGGATAAAAATAAATAAGGATAGGGCCATAACAGGGTCTTCCTAGGACAACTTGAGAGGATCAGAAGAAAAATCCCAGGACTAGGTTTGGTCTGTCTGAAGAGTAAACATGTCCCTGCTAGGGTCTGCTTTAATAACAAAGGATAAATTGTGCGGTTAGCTGGATTGGGAAGTAGCTGATCCCAGCCACAGGAAGTTTTACCCATGGGATAGTGAGGGGAATTGGGTGTCTTAGCAAGTGAATATTCAGGGAACCTCTGTTGACAAGGAACACCAGACTCACTGTGCTGGGAAGGGTGGGGGGAAAGAGCACACATCCAGTGAATGCAGAAGCACTGGGGGCAGAATTTCCCTGACTGTGGCACTTATGGGAGGCTGGAAGTTTGGGTTTGGTTCCAGGATAGAAGTGACAACAGAAGATCTGGGGAGAGAGGCACCATCCCCCATATGCCAGGGCTAGAGGTGATTACAAAAATTGAGGCATGACTACAAAAACAATTGCACAAAGGAGAAAGAATCCAGCCATAAAAAATTATTATTATGGGAATAGGGAAGCCTGGGATTTTTCTTCAGAGGAGGATATTGAAGCAAAGAAACCCTTTTCTATCCCAAAGAGTAACCTCATGGTCACCTGCCCAAAAAGAATTCATAGAAGAACTTAAAAAAGAGTTTCAAAATTAAATGAGAGAGAAGGAGTAAAAAACTTAAAAAGAATAAGAGTAATCCAAGAAAAACATGATTATGGAAATAACATCAACTAATTAGAAAAGGAGATTCAGAATCTTAAGGAAGAAAATTACACCTTGAAAATTAGAATTGGCCAAGACAAAGCAAAGAAAGTTATAAGAGATCAAGTACTAATTGAGTAAAATATGAAGAATGAAAAAAAGTGAAAGTGAAACACAAGAAAATCAGCTGGTCTGGGAAACAAATCAAAAAGAAAAACATAAGAATAATTGGACTACCTAAAAGATATAATCAAAAGAAGACTCTTGATACAATAATACAAGGAATAATTAAAGGAAATTATCCTGAAGCATTGGAACAATGCACGAAAGTAGAAATAGAATAAATCCATTGATCAACACTTGAAAGAGAGCCTATGAGGAAAACTCATGTGAATGTCATAGTCAAATTCAGAAAACCCCAGTTCAAGGACAAAATATTAAAACCAAGAAGAAAACTTAAATATAATGGTGCCACAATTAGAATCACACAAGACGAGAAACTAGTTTAGAAACTAAAGGATTGCAAGTCTTAGAATACTATATATTGAAGAGCAAAAGAACAGAGGCTCTGGATGGAATTATCATGCCCAGCAAAGTTAAGCATAATCCTGAATGAAAAACAAAATGAACATTTTATCAGTTGTCTGACGTTCAAGACATTGTTTAAAACAACAGCAACAAACAATAACAACAACCTGAACTTAATTGAAGATTTGACATACAAGAGTGAAGAGAAATGTAAGGTACACACCAAAGACTGATTACATTTACTTTTTATGTATGTAAGCTTATGTCTAAGATTGTCGTTAGTAATTGAGCAGTTCATAAGAGAGGTTGGAGCAGAACTGAGTATGATGTGACTTTAAAAAATAAAATCATTTAGGAACAGCTAAAAGCAGTATTTTTTATATATGGGAGGTGCAAGAAGAAGAATTATAAAGGAATTAGATGGGAGAGGAGGGCTGGTAGTTCTGATAAGCCATTTTCATGTGAAATGGATTTCAGATGGAACTATATATATATATATATATATATATACATATATATATACATATATGAATAATATATGTGCATATACATACATATGTATGTATAAAAGTCTTCTAAATTCAGAAAAAAGTAAAATAGAGGACAAGAGAGGGATTTAAAGAGGGCAGGGGAGAAGGAATAGGTTATATGGGTGGTATAGGAGGGTGTTTAGACCGATGAAAACGGGAGGATAAGCAAGGGATCTCCAGAGGAGAGGGCAAAGGAATAAGCTATAGGGAGCTATAGGGTGTTTAGATTTATGAGAATAGAAGCATAGGGGAGGGAACCAAATAGTAATAGGATGGCAAGGTAGCAGGTAGAAGTAAAGTAGAGCAGAAGGAGGAATAAGAGATATGCACAAGTATGAAAACAAAAATCGAGTAGAATTTCTTAGGGAAAGAATATGTCTATATAGGTGTGTATATATGTGTGTATATACATATACATACATACATATACATATGTGTGCATCTATATAGAGAACTACATCCACACTCAGTTGTGGCTTTGGGAGGGTAAGGGAGAGCGCAGAAAAAAAAGAACAAAGTAAAA
Source organism: Bettongia penicillata ogilbyi (assembly GCA_023548195.1). Taxonomy (NCBI): domain Eukaryota; kingdom Metazoa; phylum Chordata; class Mammalia; order Diprotodontia; family Potoroidae; genus Bettongia; species Bettongia penicillata. Next base: position 2,715,564 of record JAJHZJ010000115.1, on the reverse strand, counting down.
AATGCACAGCAGAGAAGAAAAGAAAACTCATAAGGAAGCAAAGAAAAAATGGACAGGTTTCAACACAAAGTGTAGTATTTATCATACAGGCTTTTTGAAAAGAATATTTGTCATTATACATTTTTGATCCTCTCTGCTGTGCACAACATGCTTTTGTTCTTCTCTTACTTTGTATTTATGATCCAATGTTTAAGTTTATGATATTTTTTCTTTACTTTGCATTTGCATTCTGGTGTTTGAATCTCAAATAAAATAGTTTTAAAAATCTAATTTTTATTTTCCTGAAAGTTTCACTTTTATAGGGAATTGACCTCTAGCAGTAATTAAATCCCTCCACGTACTAGTTTTGCTAAGTATTCAAAAAACGTTATCCATATTATCCATCCAGAAGTCCAGCCTATACTATATTTCCACAATAATAATTTTACTTCCTTCTTACAAATCTTGCTCACATTTTATCATCAGTTTTGTTTTTTCATCAATTTTAATATCATATTCCATACATGTGTTTATCCTTCTACCAGATGGTGATTTATTGTTTCCTCTATCATTTTTTTCACCTTCAGTAAGATACATTATTCTGTTATCATATTCCAGCTATAAATCCTACTATACTTCATTTTACTGACTGTATCACTATAAATTATTCAATTCAGAAGTATGTTTGCAGAATCTAATTCAGTTGAATGGGAGGAGAAAAGTGACTAGGTCTTTGCCTTCAAGTAGTTTCTAATCTTTTACTTCTGCTACTACTAATAGAATGATTCATTGACAAGTTCAATTAAAGAGAGGTCTATTAAAGCTTAAAGTATGGAACAACTTCCTTAAAGATTGAATTACATTAAATTAGAATGAATGTCTTAGGAAGGAACCGTCCCCCTCACAGGAGTTCCTTAATGAAAGAATGAATGACCACTTTTGAGACATTTTGTCTTAGGAATTATAGCAGATGACCTCAGAAGTTCCCACCAAACCTGAAATTGTGTGATTCTAAATTATAAAATACTTTGAGATAATATTAGGGTGCTTTGGCAGAAATAAAGCTTAAGCTAACAATTAAAGACTGTTAAAGATTGCCAAAGTAACTCATGATATCTTGGAAGAGTTAATTTCATTTCTTTAAAAATGAAAACATGCTATTCATAGGTAGTGGTGAGAACACTTTGACTAGAGTCTCATTCTTGTTGATTTTTTTAATTTAATTTTTCCCTTTGTTTTCTGTTTTATTGTTCATTGCTTCTTTTAACCTTAGTGTACAGTATCAATTTGAGTAATTACTTTTGTAGTATTAGTCATATAACAAAAGTGGTGAAAATGTAGACATAATGAGTTTTTTATTATTTCTTTTTTATATTACCTAGACTTGCTAAGAGGATTTACAGTACTATAATTCTGATTATCACAAAGTATAGGATGACACAAAGGGTTTATCTGCACTATTTAAATTTGGTGAGAGATAATTCTGTTTTGAAACCTAGATAAGGAGATTAATGAATGAAGTAACAAGGTACACACACACACACACAGTTATTAGAGCTGAAATCTCAATGAATCATTCTATCAGTAGTAGTAGAAGAAAAACATTAGAAACTACTTGAGGGCAAGGGCATAGTCATTTTTTTTCCTCCCATATCACAGTACTCCCAGACAGGCATGTACTCTCAGATCAATTTGACTTAAAAAAAATTGTTTATTAGATGGCAGAGTAGAAAGATTCACATATGCTAGCTCCAAACTCACAGCCCATAAAATGCCTGTAAAGAAGAACTCCCAACAAATTCTGGAGCAGTGGAAGCCACACAGCAACAGAGTGGAGGAGATTTCTGTTCCAGAGAGACCTGAAAAACTGACCCCAAAGGTTGATCAGGCACCAGACCCAGAGCAGAGCCTAGCCCTGCCTTGGCCATGCAGCACCAAGAGGAGCATATCCAAGAAGGCTTTAGGGACAGAATCTCCAGCAACAATGCAGGTCCCTCCACCTACAGGCACAAAGGTCAGTGAGAGAGCCTGTTTGGCTGCCTGAGAGAGGAACGGGGTGTCTCCATAACTCAGGCCCCCTTGGGAGGCAGCAGTAGAGGCTGCAGAGGACAGGGGCTCCCAAAGCAGGCAGGAGTTCAGGTCCATTGTGGAAGGTTTCTGCATAAACCCCTTGAGGGAACTGAGCCCTGTGAGGCAGCCCTGCACCCACCTGAGCAGCTGAACTTAATCTCACACTGAATAGCAGCCCCGACCCTGCCGAAAGCCCTGAGGCTGGGAAGCAGCATTTGAATCTCAGGCCCCAAGCACTAGCTGGGCAGATCTGGAGGCAAGGCAGGGGTGGAGAGGAATCTCAGAAGTCAAGTAAGTGGCTGGGAAAATGCCCAGAAAAGGGAAAAAAAATAAGACCATAGAAGGATTTTTAAATCAAGTTAGACAGGTGGAGGAAAAACTGGGAAGAGAAATGAGAGAGATGCAAGAAAAGCATGAAAAGCAGGTCAACACCTTGCTAAAGGAGACCCAAAAAAATGCTAAAGAAAATAACACCTTGAAAAATAGGCTAACTCAATTGGCAGAAGAGGTTCAAAAAGCCGATGAGGAGAAAAATGCTTTAAAAAGCAGATTAGCCAAAGGAGGTCCAAAAGCTCAATGAAGAAAATGGTTCTCTCAAAATGAGAATGGAACAGATGGAGGCTAATGAATGACTTTATGAGAAACCAAGAAATCACCAAAAACTAAAAGAATGAAAAAATGGAAGATAATGTGAAATATCTCATTGGAAAAACAACTGACCTGGAAAATAGATCCAGGAGAGACAACTTAAAAATTATGGGACTACCTGAAAGCCATGATCAAAAAAAGAGTCTAGACATCATCTTTCATGAAATTATCAAGGAAAACTGCCCTGAGATTCTAGAACCAGAGGGCAAAATAATTATTCAAAAATCCACCAATCTCTTCCTGAAAGAGATTCAAAAAGAGAAACTCCTAGAAATACTGTGGCCAAATTCCAGAGTTCCCAGGCCAAGGAGAAAATATTGCAAGCAGCTAGAAAGAAACAATTTGAGTGTTGTGGAAATACAATCAGGATAACACAAGATCTAGCAGCTTCTACATTAAGGGATCAAAGGGTGTGGAATAGGATATTCCAGAAGTCAAAGGAACTAGGAATAAAACCAAGAATCACCTACCCAGCAAAACTGAGTATAATACTTCAGGGGAAAAAATGGTCTTTCTGTGAAATAGAGGACTTTCAAGCATTCTTGATGGAAAGACCAGAGCTAAAAAGAAAATTTGACCTTCAAACACAAGAATGAGAAGAAGCTTGAAAAAGTAAACAGCAAAGAGAAGTCAAAAGGGACTTACTACAGTTGAACTATTTATATTTCTATATGGAAAGACAATATTTGTAACTCTTGAAACTTTTCAGTGTCTGGGTAGTTGGTGGGATTACACACACACACACACACACACACGTGCATGCAAACACAGAGACAGAGAACAGAGAGTGAATTGAATAGGATAGAATCATATCTTAAAAATGAAGTTAAGTGGTGAGAGAGAAATGTATTGGGAGGAGAGAGGGAGAAATGGAATGGGGCAAATTATCTCTCATAGAAGAGGCAGGTAGGAGACTTTTTAGTGGAGGGAAAAGGAAGGGAGCTGAGAGAAAAACATAAAGTTTGCTCTCATCACATTTGACTAAAGGAAAGAATAAAATGCACACTCATTTTGGTATAAAAACCTATTTTACAATGCAGAAAAGTGGGGGAGAAGAAGATAAGCAGGGTGGGGGGGATGATGGAAGGGAGGGCAATGGGAGGAGGGAGCAATTTGAATCAACACTCTTGGGGAGGGACAGGATCAAAAGAGAGAATAGAAGCAATGGGGGGCAGGATAGGATGGAGGGAAATATAGTTAGTCTTACACAACACGACTATTGTGGAAGTCATTTGCAAAATTACACAGATAAGGCCTATATTAAATTGCCTGCCTTCCCAAAGGGAATGGGTGGGGAGGGAGGGATGGGGAGAAGTTGGAACGCAAAGCTTTAGGAACAACTATCGAGTATTGTTCTTGCTACTAGGAATAAGAAATACAGGTAATGGGGAATAGAGAGTTATCTGGCCCTACAGGACAAAAGAGAAGATGGGGACAAGGGAAGGGAAGGATGGTAGAAGAGAGGGCAGATTGGTGATAGGGGAAATTAGAATGCTTGGTGTATTGGGTTGGGGGAAGGGACAAATGGGGAGAAAATTTGGAACCCAAAATTTTGTGAAAATGAATGTTAAAAGTTAAAAATAAATTTAACTAAAAATAAATTGTTTATTACATTTTCATAGTTTACTCGAATCACATGGTGTTATTTTTTCCTGAGTAAGAAATACAAAACATTTAAAATTTATCAGTACAGGATGTTGTAGTTACTTGGCCAACAATATGCTCACATGGTTGGGGGTAGTGAGGGAAGAGAATTAGCAGTCTATGTTAATGTAGAATGTCCGGATGGATTCTTAGATGGGATATAAAATTTGGTGATTGTACATTTTATGTACATTTTTCCTTTCTTTCTTCCCACTGTTCTTTCTAAAGATATATTTTGTTTATAAATGCACAGGTGTTCTATAAGTTGTAGCTTACCTAGAGTAAGAGGTTAAGTAACTTGCTCCAGTCACATAGATAACATCTGTCAGAGATGGATCTGGAACCCACATACTTTTTCTCATCCTCAAAGTCAATCCTTTATTTTTTGTGTTAGTGGTCTACTAAATAGTGATTGTGTCTTGACTTCAAGATTGATTGTCATCCACAGAAAGGGAGAGTTGTAGGGTGGGGAGATTGGTAACATCTCATTTTCCCCATGTTGGCCAATCAAGGGAATTGTCCTGAACACAACCACACAAGTATTTACTTTCTAAAATTCTTCCATGGTTGTCCTTTGCTCCATTGTATAAAGAGCAAACAGTCCCCCTTCTGACTCAAGCATTGTAGCTTCATTTATTTAAAAAAAAAAACACAAAAACAAAAAAAAACAAAACAAAAAAAACTTCAGCATGACCCCCAAAGCAACAAGTCTGCAGGTAAGGTGCCTGTTAATTTAAAAAGAAAGTGGTTTTCTCATTTCCAAATTTCCTGCCACACTAGGATAGCCAAAAACTTTTGATTCAATTCTACCCAAGTAATTTGGGACAGGAAGAAGGTACTTTTATTGCTAATTTTATTCAACATGGTTATCCTAACTAGTCAGTCAAAAAGCATTTATTAAGCACCTAGTGTGTACAAATCACTATGGTAAAGCTGGGAATGCAAAGAAAGACAAAAGACTGTACCTCATCTTAGAGTAGTTCAAAATCTAATGATTTCACTGTTGTCCATACAATTTTTTTTTATCAATTATTGTAACTATTTTGCATATTTTAGACCTCACTGAAAAAGAAGAAAGAAAATAAGGTCATTTTTCAAGATAAATTGTATGCTATTGTATTTGGGATTCCCTCATTTCTGAATTATTTTGTATGATTTATGTGATTCTATATCCAAAGATCTCTAAGTTTCTGTTCTACTAAACTTTGATGATTTCTGAGTTTTCCAAATCAGTCTTTGATGATTAGAAAAATAAAGGACCTGTACTTTGTCCATTCCCAAATTATACACACATGTATCTGCTGAAACATTACTAGGAATTCTTGAGATCTATTAAATTATTTTACATTAAATAGGTTTTTACATATCACAATGACTTCTTGCTCTATAGGATCAAGGGCCCCATACAAACAAAAATAATAATCCAAAAGTGACCTTATAAGTAGGAATGCAAGCATCTGCTTTAATAGGTGAGTGTTTATTAACCTTCTGCTAGAATGAATAACTTATTGTCAAACAATTATGTTAGACCAAGTCCCTGAAATCAATCATTTTTCTAGGCATAGTGCATATATACCCTTTTACGGGAAGGTGCGTGTGTGTGTGTGTGTGTGTGTGTGTGTGTGTTTTAATGGAACAGTGCCAAAGCTGTCAAAGCATGTCTCCTAATCTCAGTTAGGAAGACAAGTCATCCCTAAGAAACAATTTGTTCCTAACTGAAAAATTACATGACTAAAGATGATTTCAAGAATGTTCACAAACCCTGAAATTATACCTGTTACAAATGAGGACCACAGAAAGCCAAAGCTCGGATCAGATTACGCACACTTGAGTGACTGGCCCTTTGCTTAAATTGAAATGAAGCGGAAACAGAAACTATGTAGAAGACATGAGCGAGAGACAATCATGTGAAAACTTGGCACGGTGAAGAATGCTTTTCTCATTAGTGTATTTGAAGACTTTTGGTAAATGAAGGTGGCAAAAATATACTTAACTGAAAAAAGATGAGTCTGTTCAGGACTATTGTTCAGCTATTCTTGAATTAGCAGTAGTTTTCCCTTGGTTCAATGCATTTTCAAAGGGAACAAATTGTGAAACAAATTTGAATATCAAAAAATCTACCTGTTGACAGATTTTCAATTTAAGGTGGATATGAAGAGGAAATACTATAAGATGGGAAAAGTAAGTGTGTAGCCAGGAAATGATATCCATTATATTAAGGGTATGGTTGATACCCCGTTTTTGTAAGGAGAAGAGAGTTGGTATTCAATCATGGAAGGAATAAGCAGAAGGAGAATCTTTCAAATAAACTTCTTATCCCCTACTAAAATTCTCTCTGTGTGTGCCTGTGTCTCTGTCTCTCTCTCTTTCTCTCTGTATGTATGTCTGTCTTCTCTATGTCTCTTTCTATCTCTCTCTCTCTCTGTATGTGTTTCTCTGTCTCTTTCTCCATTGCTCCCTCCTCCCTAGCTTCTCCTTCCTTCCCATCATTTCTTCCCTATCTCTCACTTTTTTATGTGACAAATTATTGAAACATTTTTAGCAGATGGGAGCAAAAAAATAAGTTCACTTTGAAAAGTGGCCATTACATCAATGTTCAATTTTAATTAAATTCTATAGTAGCATATGTGTTCAAGGTGACAAAAGGGTAACCTGATTTCAAGCAGCTTATAATCTATTTGGAACAGAGAACTGAGTATATACTTGTATACACATAAAAGTGGTACAGTGTAATTTTTTAAGGTCAAAGAATAAATCCGAAGGATTTTTTGCTTTGTTTTGTTTTTAATTGAAGAGGAAAGATCCCTTTTAGCTTGTTTATGGGTGGGGAAGGGGAAGATCAAGGAATTTTTTTTTAATGGATTCGTTGGCAACTGAGTCCTGTTTTAAAATAAGAGGAGGATCTCAAAAGGCGGAGATGAGTGATGATCATGCTTCAGGCATAAAGGATACCTGTATGAATATATAGACCTTGTCAGGGAGCAGAATGAGATTCGAGAAATCTAGAAGTTCCTTTTGGCAGGAAGATGGGAGTGGCGAAGGATATTTGAATGACAAAATGTTTTTTGAGGAACATTATCCAACTGAGTAAATAGATTTGAGCCAGGTTATGGATGACTTTAAAAGTCAGGCTAAGGAATGTATATTTTATTCTTTTACACCTTAGACTATTGTAGCAGCAAGCACCCTGTCACATCCAGGATGACCTAATAGCACAGGGTCTTAGATATTTTTTTTTTAAAGAAAGTAATTTTTGAGGGGCCAACAATCTTCTTTAATCACATGTATCAATAGAGAAAATATAAGCAGAAAAATAAAGACCAACAGACAGGGCTTCTAACTGTCTGACCATAAGAAATACATGCTTCACAGATCAACAGAGAGATCCAACTGATAATTACACACATGTATGCATCGTTAACAGAGAGAGAAGTACTAATATCTAGGTTTTCAAAGCCTGGTGGAGTTTTGCAGCCTTTGCAGCTTAATGGCTACTCAGAGTCTCATGTGGTCATATTACAGAACATTCCTCCAAAGAGTAAATACCCAATGCAAAGCCTCATTTCAGAGTATATATACACTTTTCAGAGCCAGAGAACACAACCCTCATGACCCAGTACCTCTTTAGCAATTACCAAACAGTGTCATCCTTTCTATAAAACAAGCCTCCACTTAATGGTCTCACTTGCGGCCTATTAATGGTCAAGGAAGATTTAAGTCTCATTTATATTACAACTATCTAGACCACAAAAGGTTTTAAACTGATGTAGTGACACAATGAGACCTTTATATTAAGAATATTGTTTTGAACAGCTAACAGAAAAAATTGAAGAAGGGAGATTGGAGGCATGGAGAGAAAGTTAGTAGAGACCCTGAAAAAAAAAGTTAAGAAAACCAAGTACTTTCAGACTTAAGAAAGCTAAGAAAAAAATAGACCATAATGAAGAACAATGTTGAAAGGAACAGATAAATCAGAGAGTCAAAAACTTGGAGCCATAATGGCTTCACGAGTCGTTTAATTGAATTATCTCATTTTCCTAAGAGGAAACTGAGAGCAAGAGAATTTAAATAACTTGTTCACCATCACAGAGAGAGTAATTGTCAAAAGTTCTACTTATTGTCATTCTATTTATTCCTTCCATGATTGAATCCTAACACTCTTCCCCTTAAAAGAAATTGATATCAATAATGATGATTACCCTTAAGATAATGGGTATTATTTTTTTTTCTTATTTCCTGGCTACACCACCTCCTAATGATTCCTCTTCATATTCAACCTTAAATTGAAGATCTGTCAACAGGGTAGATTTTTTGATATTCAAATTTGATTCACAAAATTATCTAAACATGGTCTCTATTACACCAAATTCCTCTGTAGACTAATAAAATGACATTGAACTTGTGAATGTCATTCTTTTCTACTACACCAGCACAACTGGAGCACAAACCCTTATCATTTCACACCTGAATGGGTATAATAGCCTGTGGGATCTCGTTGCCTCAAGTCTCTCCCTACTTCAATCACTAAAGTGATTTTTCCTAAAATGCAGTTTAATCATGTCATCCCCCTACTCAGTCAATAAACTGTAGCATATAACCTCCAGGAACAAAAGTAAAAGCTATTTGGCATTTGAGACCACTCATAACCTTCTCCCTTCCTAGATTGCCTATCTTCTTACATCTTACTCCTTAACATTTATTCTTTGGTCCAGTAACACTAGCTTCCTAGATGTTGAACAAGACACTTCATCTCCATCTATACTGGTAAACTAAGAGACAGAATTGTTCTGGAAATTCCATAATACAACTGGAACACTACAACATATCTTTACACCCTGGAACATCAGAAGTGTTCAAAAATGTATACAAGAGATACAAATAAATATGCTTCAGTGGCCTCATTAAAAATATAGAAACTTAGGTAAATGGTCTATACATCAAAAATATATGTGATATTGAATGCAATAAAATATGGTATAATAATCTAATATTTCTATAGCACCTACTATTTGTCAGGTATTATGCTCAGTGCTATAGGAATATTATCTCATTTTATGCTAAGTATGTATGACCCAACAAGATAAGTACTATTATTTTCTCCATTTTACATATAAAGAAATAGCAACAGCAATACCTAACACTGAGCACCTACTATCTGCCAGGTACAGTACTAAAAGATTTACACATATTATCTCATTTCATCCTCAGAATAATCCTAGGAGGTAGGTTCTATTATCATCTCCATTTTGAAGAGAAGAAATATAACATTTATAAAGTACTTATTATGCACTAATCCCTGTGGCATATTCTTTACAAGAACTATTTCACTTGATCCTCACAACTTGGAGGTAAGTGATACCATTATTCCCATTTTCCTATTGAGAAAGCTATGAGAAAAAAAGTTAAGTGACTTATATAGGGCCGCACAATTGGAAAGTGCCTGAGGTGGGATTTGAACTCAGGTTCATGTTCAGTTCTATATCTGCTGTGTCACCTAGTTACCTTATTGTCTCATGAGTTTGTGAACAATATATCAGGCTAGGTAAAATAGATGATTGCAGCAGAAAGGGTTCACATTATATACATGTGTATTCATGCATATAATATGTATTCCATAAGTACAATGCATGTATGTGTATATATGCATGTATATATGCACACATATGTGTGTTCATACATGTGTGCATATATACATATACATCTGTGTATATGTATATGTATAATATATACATATATGTATGTATATATAAAATTTAAATTCATAACATTTGGAAGGTTTATTGTCTTTACTTATTTTAACTTTTGCAAGTTAATTTACAAAATACTGTATTGCAGCTTGTATCCTCCAGGCAACATTCACAGCACTAAAGGCAACTACGAAAATGCTGGCATAGTTCAGAATCACAAAGTATAACAGACTCTCCATGTAGAAGGCAGAAGTAAAACATTTATTCAGACATCAGAAAATCAAATCCCCAAACCAGAAAGTCAAATCCATAACTGTAGCCAAGAAGTCAAGACACATTATCACTGCAGGAGACAAAGCCATTCCCAAGCCTCCACCCTCCTGCCAAGGTTTTCCCACAAACAAACACTCACAATTCTAACTGTACCTGGTTACCTGCGTCCTCTCTCTCCCTGGACCCTAACTGCTTTCAGTAACTTCCTCCCAGCTCTGCTCCACACTTCCCGTTCCACCCATTCAGCAAGTTCCCACCACCTGTGACTTAGACTTCTATGTGATTTAAGCAGGTCACATGGGTCTATTAATGAATGGGAAAGATCTTCCCATTTAAATTACCATTACAAATTTCTTGCATGACATTTCATCTCATATTTTCATTGCTTTGCTCTGCTTTTCCTGCTTGTCAGAAATAGATATAGAATTTGTATATATAATACTTGTAACCCTAACACCCAGCACAGTACCTGACACATAATTTAGCACCAAATAAATGCTAGTTTATTAATCAATCGGTTAATTGAAAATCTCTAGTGAGAGGAACCCACCATTCCCAGAGGAAACTAATTCTATCCATTCCTGTTTTGGCTAGATCAAGTTAAGAAGTTTTACCTCATTTCAAGATTATTTCTGATTTTATGTAACTTCCACATTTACTTCCTAGTTTTACCCTTTGGATCTGAACAGAATAATTTTAGGATCTCTTTGATAGAATAGTTCTTATAATTCTTGAAGTCAGAAATAATCACCCTCCTCCCAAACTCTACTTTTTTATGCAAAATATCTCTAATTTCTTCAGTTAATCCAGGTACTGAGTGATCTTATCCTCTTTATCATTTGATTTCCTACTTCTAGAGTCTATCCTCTCCACCACTATTTTTTCTTCTATAATATGCCGCCCAGAATTGAACCTAATGGATTGTGCTCAGGAAAACTATTTCTGGAAAAAAAACCAACCTAAATTAAAATGTCTTTAAATAATGTATACATAAAAAAGACCAATTATTTGGGGTGCAATATCCAAATAGTATAGGGCTAAAATGCTATTTTGACTGATATAACAGATCATTGAAACTTAAATGAAATATTCTAAAGAAACCTCAGTATTCTAGTTTGCTTCATGAGGTAGAATTCAATGACTCGAGCCACTAGAGTACTACTCTTTTGGTCTCCCGATGGTGATTCTATTTATCTTCTTTTATTCTTTTAGAGATTTTGTCATAGGGAGAAAAAAAATAAATGTTTGCTTCCTTTTTACCATCAAAATGATGGCTGAACACTAGGTTGTTTTTTTTTTTAAAGAGAGAAAAGAATATCATAGGGGTTTGTATGTGAGAAGTTGATTTTTTTCTATACCTGTAACAAATATAACAAAATTATATCCCTTCAAAAAAAAAGGCGAAAAAATGATAATGGTCTTCTATCTCAATTCACTTCTAGCTTTAAAATAAATCCACAGTTATTTCCCAGTATTTCTCTCTCCTTCATTGAACTCTCCTTTGGAATATAGAAAGATAGTTAAACCAAGACTAGCTGATAGGACATCTGATGAAATATTCAGCTAGTTATATTTAGAGTTTCCACCATTTTCCTGAAAGGAACAGAGCGTAACCAACCTCGTTTTAAACTAATGACTGAGTAGAATACAATAATCTATTCATATGATAATTCTATACTCTGTTAGTGTGGACTCCCTTTACCAATTAGCAAGTTCTCAAACTTCAATTTTATCTAAATGTCCCAGGACAACCATCTGTTATTCTTCAGACTTAGTCACCATCTAATCATGATATCTACTATCCACTCACTCGATAGTGTGCTGGTAAGTATTTAACAATTTTCTCCAAAGAGAAAAAAAAAATATGAAGAATACACTTTAAAATTTAACCTGCATTATTCTTTCTCCTATACTTTCTTAAGTCTAAACAATCTGCAAAAATTACGTCCTGATTTGTAGTATTTAACCATTTCCAAGATAAAAATGCTCCCAATTAAAATCTAACCGTTGGCTTCAGGATGAGAGCAGATTCTATGATGTTCTAACTCTTTGCTACCCTCCACCTCAGTTGTAAGCTTCCCATTTCTGAATTGTCTTCTCTCAGAACGAGAGCTCTTTAAGGGTGGGAACTAGCTTTCTTTTTGCTTGTGTGCCCAGCTTAGCATGGTGCCTTATTTGGTGTTGAGAAAAGGAAGAGAATAAACATTTATATAATACCTATGGCATATCATATCTTTGGCTAGATACTTTGAAAATACTATATCATTTGATTCTCACAACAACCCTGAAATGTAGATACTCTTATCATCCCCAGTCTATATCTGAGTATAAATTTAAACTCATCTTTTTTATTCCAACCCCAGTGCTCTCACCTCACTTCTAATATACCATAACAACTAAATGCTTATTGGTTTGTGGAATGCAAGGAAATCTTATTTTGGCATTTCTTTAAAGATTAAAAAAAGACAATTGGAATTTTTAAAAATTAGTACTAGGATACTGGACATTCTGTTAAAAGTCTAAGAATACTGGTTCTTTGTAATCTTTGAAGCCATTTATCTTAAGTTCCCTCAGAGCAACAACCCTGTGCTATGAAAACCTTCTGTCTCTTCATTCCCCAACACAGTATTCTGTACACAGTAGATGCTTTAAAAAAAAGTTTAGCTGAAATAAATGAATATATTTTCTACCACTATAATTATTTTTCGTGATCAAAGCTATGTTTCATTTTGACCACATGATCACGATGATTCCTGAAATGATTAGAATAAACATGTCATTACCCAGTTCCTTGTAGCATACAAATAGATATAACCAAAAATTTTAAGTTCACAATTAATTCAGGTTTGTTAAATAGGTGATAATTATTTTAATGAATATATTTAAATGTTACCATGCATGAGTTATAGCAGTAGAAAAACATAAACATGCTTATTCTTTTTTTCTTTTCTGACAAGTAATTTTTATTTTATCATTTCTCAATTACTTGTAAATATTTTTTACATTCATCTGTTAAAATTTGAATTAAATATTTGCTCCCTTAATCTCTTACCTCTTGCCATATTGAGAAAGGAAACAATTTGATGCAGATTATACATGTGTAGTCATGCAAAACATTTCAATATTAACCATCTTGTAAAAGAAAATGAAGAGGAAAAATCAAGAATAATAAAGTATAAAAAAGCATTTTTCTATCTTTATTGAGACATCATCAGTTCTTTCTGTGGATGGGGATGGCATTTTTCATAACAAGTCCTTCAGAATTGTCTTGGGTCATTGTATTGCTGAGAATAACTAAGTCATTCTCAGCTGATCCTCACACAATATTGCTGTTCCTATGTAAAATATTCTCCTGGTTCTGATAGCTTTCATTTTGTATCAATCCATGTAAGTCTTCCCAGATTTTTTTCCTTAAATCATCCTGCTTGTAATTTCACATAGCACAATAATTCCTTACCACAATCATATACCACAATTTGTTCAACTATTCCCCAGCTGATTTGCATCCCCTTAATATCCAATTGTAGGTCTGCTGAATTGAACTGTTATAAATAGTAAATAGTAAATAGTTTTGTACAAATAGTTCCTTTTCCTTTTTTGATATCTCTGAGGTACAGACTTATTAGTGTTACTTATGGGTCAAAAAGGACAGACAGTTTTATAACTTTTAAGTCATAGTTCCAAATTGCTCTCCAGAATAGTTGGATTAGTTCATGACTCCACCAACAGTGCATTAGTGTCCCAATTTTCCTACATCCCCTCTGACAATAGAAATGTTTTGTCATATTAATCAATCTAAAAGGTGTGGTGTGGTACCTTGGAGAGTTTTAATTTCCATTTCTCTAATGAACTTCTATTTAGAGAATTTTTTCATATGATAGTAGATAGCTTTAATTTCTTCTCTTGAAAAGTACATGTTCATGTCATTTGGCCATTTACCAATAGGAGAAAGACTCATACTCATATATTTTTATCTATCTATTTGATAAATGAGGCCTTTTCACAGGTACTATAATTTTCCCCCAGCTTTCTGCTTTCCTTCTAAATTTATTTACATTAACTGTGTTTGCAGAAAACCTTTTTAATTTGATGTAATAAAATAATTAATTTTGCATCCCATAATGTTCTCTATCTTTTCTTTGATCACATTTCCCCCTCAATCTTACAGGTAAAATATTTTATACTCCCCTAGTTTGCTTTTCATATCATTCTTTATGTCTAAATTATGTACCTATTTTAACCTTTTCTCAGTATATGGTTAAATGTTATTCTCTACCTAATTCCTGACAAATTTCTTTCCAGTTTTCCCAGCAATTTTTTAAAAAAAACTTTGAAAACTGTCTGCAGTTCAAGGTTCTTTGGGTTTGTCAAATACTAGATTATGATAATCATTTATCATTGTTTATTGTATATCTAATGTATTCCGTTTATCTATCACTCTATTTTTTTAGCCAGTACCTTATTATTTTGACAATTAATGCATTATAATGAAGTTGGAGATCTAGTACTGCTAAGTCACCTTCCTTAACATTTATTTTTAGAGTTGATTATCTTTTTAGTCTTGTGGTTTTTTATTCCACATGAATATTATTTTTTTCTAGCTCTATAATTTTTTTTGGTAATTCAGTTGGCATGGCACAGAATAAGTAAATTAATTTAGGTAAAATTGGCATTTCCATCATATTACCTTAGCTTACATATGAGCAATTAATATTTCTCCAATTGTTTACATCTTATTTGTGTGAAAAATGTTGGGTGATTGTGTAAATATAGTTTCTGGGTTTGGGTTGACAGGTAGACTCCCAAATATCTTATAGTTTACAGTTATTTTAAATGAAATGTCTCTTTCTATCTCTCATTTCCCCCTCTGCTTCTTCCTTTTTTCACCTCTATCTTTCTCAGTTTCTTCCTCCTCTTTTATCCAGTTCCTTTTCTTCTCACATTTAAACACTTCTCTATTAATTGATCACAACATTTTTGAATAAATTATTTTCCAAATATGTTTTTCCCATTACTATAGCTTTATGACTCTGAGGATGTAAATTTAAAACAAGTGGGAAAATATTTATTGCCTTTCTTGATGTCCCAGACATCTTTTAAAACATTTTCTACCTTCAGAATGAAGTGTTGCCCTTCTCATTCCTGTACTTCCTTGTCTGTGAAAATCTGCTAGATATGGAATAGTCTTCTAAAAAAAAAAGCTTGCAGGACTATTACTTATTTCTGACTTTATTTTTCCAATAAGAGATTAAGAAGTAGCTATCAATTAGTCTAACCAAAGAAATAAAGTTAAAAAAAATGTTAGGTGAACTTCCATCAGAAATTAATGCTCCAGACAGGAAACCTTATCCATTCATTACTGTGATTAAAAATTAAGTACGTGTGTGTGTGTGTGCGCATGTGTGCGTGTGTGTGTTCATATATACCTGACTTGTATTAGAAAAAAGAGAGGAAATGTTTTGGCCGTGATGAAGAAATTTTTCACTTTTTATAAGCATTGTTTTTATATCCTTCTGTCATTTGAACATGACAGAAGTTGAGTCTTTTAAACACAGTTGTCAAGATAATTCATCTATGAACAACTTGTCAAAAGTGAAATTAAGATAAAATGAGTTTTATGAGGCTTGAAAAAACATATATAGTCTCATTTCTCTAGGACAAAATAGCAAGGCAACAAGCCTGGCATGCAGTAAAATCGATGTATCAAGTAATATTCAATAAATGATCCTACCGAATCATCATGTTGATAAGCAGGGATAACATCAGACACTTCAAGTTCAAACTACATAAAAGGGAAAATGTCAGAGCTCTCAAGAAGGGATGCTTTTGCTTGATAGTTGGTTTTTGGAGTATCTATTGCACAGCAAAGAACTGCCCCAAACTGAAGTCCCCAAGCACATTTGTCACGATGTTTGATTTGAAGATGGCAACTTATACAATTAGAATGATAGGGTACATAATAGTTATCCCTTACACATTTTAACTTTACCCATTGCAGTTTAAATTTATCAAGGATTGGTTTAAAAAATTAAATGGCAACTTTAGGGGAGTTTTGCAGAAGCTACTGACAACACAGAGCCTATGGCTAACAATTAACCCAAATTTAACAAGAAGGTGTTGTAAATAGCCCATAGAAGGAAAAAAAGTCAGACTTCTCAGGTATAACAGGAGGCCCCAAAATTTTACACAGATTTTCTAGATTTAGAAGACACTATACCTTTAACCCTGCTGATGTGGAGAGGCTAATGGTAATACTTCATTTATTTTGGAAAAGGATACATCAAATCATTGAAGACAGGAAAAAGTACCACAGTATATTGCCACACTTGTTTCTGAGTAGCAGGGTGGCTTCCTAAGCAAAGCATCACAGCTTGTCCCTTCCCCTCATCTATCTGCTCTATCACTCTGACATCCTTTCCCCCTTTTCCTTGCCCTTCTATGGTGTCATCTGAACTCCTGTTCTGTTGTTAACAAATTGCTCTTTTCATTAGACTGTTGTCTTCCTTCTCCCTGAATTTTTAAAAATCATTTTTTTAATACTATAGCTATGGAAAAATCTCATTAACTGCTTGTTTTCATAGATTTACTGCCTAAGAAATTTGATCTTTTTTTAATGAAACTGTTGTCTAGATGAATGCAAATCAAGCTCTTTGAAACGAAGAGTCCTAGAGATTCACTTGGGGCATTGAGAAGTTAAGTTACTTGCCTAAGATTGCACAACATTTGTGTGTCAGGGAGGACTGGAATATCATAATTCTTGACTCCAAAGCCAGCTATCTATCCATTAAATCGTTTGTGCTTTGAAGACTACAAGATTTAGCAAATAATTACATTGTAATCAAATTCTATGTCTTAGTAGATGATTGTGTTAGCAATCTGGCCAGAAAGATAAATTACCCGATAGCCACAATATACTGATTAGATTCTCAGTTCTCAATTTAGTTGACAGCAGACAACAGTTGGTCCTCCATGCCCATGAATTCTTTTCAAATGGATGAGTCCTTGGAAGATGGAATTTTGCTTAACTGTCAAGAACAGTTATTCTAATACCACGATAATGCATCAGAGAACTTTAGTGGAAGAGGGTCCTTTAAGTGTTTGAAAGTATAGTATTTTAGAGACAATGTAACATTCTTTGCCACAAAAAAAAAAATCCTCCTCTTGTAAACTAACCAGTTTATTTTTGTGCTGAAATTGAATAAAAAGTATCTTCTACTTCTTTTCTCTTAGTTCAGTTATGTTACCAAGGTGACAGTGCAAATGATTGGTGTTTCAGCTCTATGTATGTAGCCTTTGAAAACAATCACTTTTAGTATTCTTTGAGGAAATAATCATCAAATGCTTTGTGTTCCCAGCATGGTGACAGGCAATAGAGTTAAAGAGAATAATATACTGCAGGCAAGGTTTTCCAGAAATTAACTAAGGAGGAGACAGATGGACTTAAATATCATTATGATATAAGGAAAGCAAGATAAGTTTAAAGGGAATACTAGCATATTGGGCTGAAAAAAAGTTAAGGAGGGAAAGATAGCTTTAACCTTTTGAGTTAAGGGGGATGTGTAATGGATATTGATGAGGAATGGCTGTCAGGAATGCAATCGCCTCCGAGGTTTTGAATCTTAAAAAAAGAGGGACTTCCACAAATGAAAATGGAGGAATAGAATCCATCCCAGACAAGCACAAATAACTTTACTCATAAGACTAAGTTATTACACAAAAGCAGTTATCAGTGATTGTATAAAGTCTTAATAAAAATTACTACTAACAGCTACTGAGGTCTACACTTGCATAGTTCTTTATTTCTTGAAAGTTAAATATTTAATAATTAATGGGGGAGAAAAGCAAATTTTCCTAGTATCTGTGGAATAAAGCGTCCACATCAATCGACTTCCAGTAAACATATATGCCAAAGGTTTTTGGACCCCGGAAATAGCCTATCATTGTGATAGTGTTCAATTTGCTTTCTCAAACATAGAAAATCATTCCTTACAATGGGGATTTTGGTACTGATGAATTCTATCAAGTCTCCATGGCAATGTTCCTGGTAGAGAGGCTATAATGCAATCTGGGGCACGTGTTCTTTTATACTAGAGGACCAGTAATAAACAAGAGTAATTTATTGGATTATAGTTATTTAAGATTTGCTACTTCACATTAATCAAAATTGGTTTTAGAATTAGCATCATAAATCCTGGGTTGAAATGGAGCTCATCGATTATCAACCCCAATGGTTTGTGTGGGAGAGAGAGAGAGAGTGAGACAGAGAGAGAGAGAGAGAGAGTGAGACAGAGAGAGAGAGAGAAAGAGAGAGAGAGAGAGAGAGAGAGAGAGAGAGAGAGAGAGAGAGAGAGGCCCAGAGACCGAGACACAGAGACAGAGATACAGAGAGACAGAGACAGAGAGAAATGGAGAGAGATAGAGAGAATATTAGACTCTAAGTGCAAACAAAAGCTGGATTAATTTTCATATAAATACATTATATAGAAGAAAGATTGAAGACTGAGACAGACTATATAGTTGACTAATTAAATATCATTATTTTGGAATAATATTGTCCTATAAGTGATGATGAGCAGGATTCTTTCAGAAAACCTTAAGAAGGCTTATATGAAGTCAAGCAAAATGAAGATAGCATAACCAGGAGAGCACTGTACACAGTAAGATGAATATTGTAAGTATGATGAACTGTGAAAAACTTCGATGTTCTGATAAAGATAACCATCCAAGATTATTTCAAAAGACCCATGATTAAAAATATTATTCACTTCCAGAGAGAGAGAGAGAGAGAACTAATGAACAAGGATGGAAACTTAAACATACTTCAAAAATACTTTACTTTTAAGGAAAGAAGGTTGTCTATATTTTCTTTTGCAATAAGGCTAATTTGGAAATATGATATGCATTGATTCACATGCATAATCAATAGAAAATTGGGGGGGAAGTGTGAGTAGAGGGAGAAAATTTTGAACTCAAAACTTAAAAAATATTTTTTTTACATATAATTCAGATATATTTAATGAAATAAATAAAATGCAGTTTAAAAATAAATAGCATCACTTTCAGTCCTGGATCACTTTAATCAAATCAAAAGAGAGTTCATAGGAGGAAGACTGTAGAGTCAGCAACAGAACCTTAGAGACACCAATACAGGATGAGGAGGAAAAGCTAGCTATATGGCAGAGAAGGAGTAGTCAAAGGAGAAGGAGAAAGAAATACTTTAAAATGAACACTTACATTTCTACATTAATTTTTTTAAACAAACATCATGGTACATAAGCAAAAATATCTTTACAGATGAGCCTTCTCTGTTTATACAGATAAATTCTTTGGATATTCTTATAGGGTATTCTGGTACTTTCTTCACTTCATAATTTCTTTGTTCCACTCTGCAGCACACTGGATGATATTTCTTACCTCACAGATACTCTGATCTCATTGTCATCTATTATAGCAGCAGCATTTAGTGAGAGTTTAACTCTGGTCATATTTCTGGATCTCCTTATTTAGAATGCTGCCACTGTCCTCCTCTTCAGAATTTCCATTTTTGCAAATGAAGAACTCGTTGCTCCTTTGACTGCTGGTTAGACTCTCACAGCTATGCAGAGAAACTGCTACCCTCCCCCTTTATATGACTTTTTAAATCCTGAAAATGGACATATTGTTTTATTTATAAAAAAAATGATCCATTATGGATGTTAACTGAACTTCAATTCAAATTTAAAATAACTTCAATTAATAAATGTATTTTTTTTAGAATTATAAGGCACTTTCAGTGTGACCTCCTACCCAAAAGAGCAACTCACTGTAGAAAGCTAAGAGCAATCAGTGGGTACATCAGACGATGGCATCTCTATAGAACCTACTCAGCAAAAGGCTTAGGGCAGCTAAGTGGTAAAGGAATAGGAAATTGGGAGAGGGGAATGGATGCAATAATTTAAGAGATTTAAAGTTGGATTGTGTGAAAACGTAAAAAAATTTACTAAATGAAATACCATCAAATTGCTTATTTCATTTCAAGATCATAGCAGTCAAGCTCTGCAACCCCAAACAATGGTTTGCTTCTGTGTGTGTGTGTGTGTGTGTCCATCCTTCCTTGCTGAAGAAGACCATGCCATTTTCCAAAAGATCCATCAACGGTTTACCTCTGTGTGTGTGCGTGTGTGTGTGTGTGTCCGTCTTTCCCTGCTGAAGAAGACCATGCCATTTTCCAAAAGATCCATCATCGCAGCAGTTTGGGAAAACACTCCCTACAGTAGAATAGAGGTCAATTTCTCTCGATCTTCTTATCAAGCGTGATGGGATTGGACTAGACAGTTTCTAAGCACTCTGTATGATCCTGTGATCCTATGCAATTCCATACAAAATCACCCCAATGTGGTTAAGGCATATGTCTAGGATTTTTGATATTGTGCAAATACTAGTGAAATATCTGAACTTTCCAGTTTCTAATCATGCATGTTTTTGATGATAAATATTCTCTATAAATAGTGCCTATTAAAAGTGCTGGAACTGATTAGGAACTTCACAAATGCTTATGGAAATAATCAATAAATAAGTGAATGATAGATTTTAAACCACTTCTCAAACATAAGTAATCATGAGGAATTTATCTTAGCCCATTATTCTCACCACTTATCTTTCCATTGCTCCTCAGTTCACTGGATATTTGATTTGTTTGAAGACTAAGGTTCCCTATCACATAAATCACTGAGAAAATAAATGAGGTAAAAAAAGATGGGCTTTTTTTAAGTGCTGTGGAATTACCCAACTTTAAATCAGTGCATGTTGCAGCTGTTCTTGGCATGCAAGATGAACTTCTGAAAATTCCTGAAGGATAAGGTGAAATAATTGCTTATACATATTCCATAGCCTACTAGTAAAATCAGATTTTTTTTTCTCACACGGTCCATGTATTTTTTTGTGGGAGAGGGGAGGTTACTGCTGTTACTGGCATTCATTCAGTCTACTCCATAGAAGCCTTAGTAGCTGTACTTCCAAGTAAAATTAAGTCTTGTTATTAAAAGTGACTTGGGGACAAAACCCTTGACATTTCTGTTGCTCTAAGATTAGCTTAGGAGATAATTTGGGCAATATCTTTTTAGAAAATTGAAATAAAATGATGCTGAATATGCAGATTTTGTGAAGGTGAAAGAACCTCATTAGGGAGTTGGTCTTACAAGTAAACAGTATAGGCTAAAGTGAAATGCTTTGGGCTCTCTCGGGGAGCTGTTTCCGCAACAAAACCCCCTCCTCTCACTTCATTTCTCCCTTGCCTGTCACTGATGCCTTATCATTGCAAACTATGCCTCTAATTATCTGCCTGACCTTATGCTAGTTCTCTCCTTTATCTTAACCTCAGTTACCTCCTCTGTAAAATTGGAGGGTTAAGCTAGTTGACTCCTTAGATCTATTTGACTTCTAGCATGCTGTGAGTTAAGCACTGGGTCTCTGTGGTAAGGATACTGCTTCTGTAGTTATTACTGTTGCTTTAATGTGGAGGGATGAATGAGTTGCCTATTGAGCTAATAACAGCATACTGTGACATTGATAATCAGTGTAATTTTATGACCCTTTAAGGTTTTCAAAGATTTGTATGTACATTATCTCATTTGATCCTTTGAATAATCTTGTAAGGGAGATGATAATATTCCCATTTGATAGATGAAAAAAGTAAGGCTCACAGATCCTCCAAGTTACGTTGATAGTGAGCATCAGGGAAAGAATAGAATTCAGATATCTCCTAAATCACAGGTCTGTTATTCTGTATACTGTTCTATGAGATGTCACAATTCTATAGTGCTCTGATATTTCCAAAGTGTTTTCTTTCAAACAACCCTGTAAGGCAAATTGTGTAATTACTGTTGTCCCCAAGATGCCCCATACTTAATATAAACAATAAGGAGATTGTTAAATTAAGTTATCAAAGTGAATATGATTATCATTTAAACCATTTTTTTTTCAGGTGAGAATAGTAGATTACAATAGTGGAAACTTGTCTTGCCTGTGGTCATATACATAGTCAATATGGAAACTGGAAATTAGTTTGCTAGATAGCCTTTCTCTGGGTCTAGAAGAACACAGGGCAATATAAGAATAATCCTTCCCTACAGTGAAGGAGTACAAAAAACATAGTGGAGAAGGTTCAGTACTGTTTCTTCCCAAATTTTTCAGATCCACCACTGCCTCAATTTTGCTTTGCCTTACACTACAATGAGTTATCTCCTAAAAAGAGACAATGACTTTCTAGTAGGGGGCTGTGATTTAGAAATTCTTCATGTGGGGGGAAAACAAACAGAGTGACATAATAGATAAAGATATCTCTGTGTGTGTGTGTGTGTGTGTGTCTCTCTCTCTCTATCTATCTATCTGATATATCTACCTAGCTGTCCACCTATCGCCATAATAGCCATATAGCCATAATAGATAAAGATCTAGCCAATAATGCCCACTTGCTTCTGGCAAAAAAAAAAAAAAACCCTCCAAAACAAAATCTGAATGAAGACAGTGAGAAGGGATGAGGAACAGGTAGCAGTTTTCCTTCACTTGGCATATCTTTTTTACTTTTGATTAGCTTACAAAACCAAAATCTTCTTGAGTCTAAAAGAAAACAGACCTATAGGAATAATTATGGAAGCCTCCTTTGTGATTTTAGCTCTTTCTTAAGAATATATTCTGCCTCCTGCGTATTAGAAAACTGTGCCAAAGAGCTGAGAATACAGTTTGTTAAAGAACTGGACAATAAAATCTCCTTAAAATTACAACATGAATGAACTTGTAGTAATACAACACATTTTGCACGGCTAATCAGAAAGCAACAACCAGACAATCCAGTCAATTTCCAAACTTTTAAAAATTTGCATTGTTAAATAAACAGGACCTATTTATTTCTCTTAGGGCAAGTTGTCATGTGACCATGGTATATACCATAGTGATGTATAAGGCATCTGGATCATATAAATTATTGATGGGAGTTGCTTTTTTAAAATGAGCTGTCACCAAATCAGAAAAAAATTCTGTATATTTTAAAGTATGCTCAGAAAATGAGGAGAAAGCATCAAGCAAAGCTCTAGAGAATGTATCCATTTTCAGTATGGTGATGCAGAGAATGCTAGACTTGAAGCCAGGGGAGACTTGGATTCAAAATCCACCCTAAGACTTTTTATATGACTACAAACAAGCCAGTAAGCCTTTCCAATCCTCAGATTCTTTATCTATAAAACTGAAATAATAGTAGTTACATCAAGCAAGTGTGGTGAAGCTCAAATAAGATATCATATGAAAAGTATTTTACAAACTTTTAAATAGTATATAAATGTCATCTATTATTGAGTTTTAAGGTTTGATGAATCTAAGATCTGATAGAACTTTATATATTTCCCTTTCTGTTTGCAAATGAAATGTCCATGGCTCAGCAAAAAACAAGTAAAGAAGATTAAAGGTTATTTAAATGTCTGGATTTTGGAGAGAAAATATATATATTTAAATAAAATAAAACAAAATGTTGCCCTTATCAGTAGAGGATCCTAATGGACAAGTCCTAAGATCTAATATCCATTATCTCAGTGATATAACTAAACTCACATGAATCTGTGATCTCACTGAAGAGAAATATTAAAGTTTTCTCTGAGGCTATAGTCTACTTCTGACCATATTTTGTGACTCTTTCCCAAAGGTCCACCCAATATTTTGGAGTCTTTTGTTACTTTTTCATGGTATTGTAAGGGTTAGAGTTAATGAAGCACTCTGGATCCTATCACTGCTCACCGTTGCCACCTGATCACTTCATTTTCTCTTACTATCATATAATGCCTTTATGATGACCTTTGTGAGTACTTTCCCAGTTAGATGCTGGAACTTGCTCAAAGATAAGTGATTCTCTTCAATTGTCTTATGTATAATTCATTTTGAATTCTTCAGACACTCTCTTATTCGACATATCACAGTCATATAATATTGCAACATTAATAAAATGTTAATGTGAGAAAAGTCCTCTGTTTTCATGGAAAGCTTAAGGATTATCATTAAAAAAAAAGCTTCACAATTTCCTGAAGGTAATCCAGCCAACTCTGCTCCTCTTCATGTCAAATTCCTTTGAATAATAACACTTTTTCCAGGAGGTGCTACTATATTTGGGGGCTTAATCAATCAAAGCAATGTCATCTGTAAACAGGAGTATCTGAAGGACTTTACCATTCAAAGAGCATTTCTCTTTAACTCAAAATCTCTGCTGAATCTCCTCCATCATTGTGGATAATACCTTTGGCAAGCATTGATCTTCCTGTTTTCTGCTTCCCCTATTTATAAATAGAAGTTCATTCAATAGAATTATTTCTCTGTTTATGCCTTTCAAGGAAGCTTGTATGATTTAGATGTATGGATTGGAGATATATTTTTTAATATATATTTCTTATTATTTCCCAATTATATGTAAAGCAATTAATCACTTTTACATTTTTTTGATTTCCAAAGTTCCTCCATCCAGTCTTTCCCCTCTCCTTGAGAAGGCAAACAATTAGATATTTATTACACAAGCAAAGTAAAGCAAAACCTACTTCCATGCAAAAAAATCACAGAAAAAAAGAAAAATAAATGTAAAAGAATGGTTTAATTTACATTCAGTGTTCATTGTTCTCTCTATGGAGGTGGATAACACTTCACCACAGTCCTCTGAATTTATCTTAGACCATTGTCTTGATTAGCGGTGCTAAGTCTTTCAGTTGATCATCAATATATTTTGCTCATATTGTTTGCAATGTTCTCCCTCTTATGCTCTTTTCAATTTGTATGAATTCACACAAATCTTCCCAGGCCTTTATGAAACCATACTGCTCATCTTTACTTATAGCACAATAGGATTCCATCACAATCATGTACCACAACTTGTCCAGTCCTTTCCTATTTGATGGGCATCCACTCAATTTCCAATTCTTTACTACCACAGAAAGGAAAAAAAAAATTCATACAAATAAATCATTTTCTCTTTTCTTTGTTATCTTTGGGATACAGACGTAGGAGAGGTATTTTTGGGTTAAAGGATATGCACAGGTTTATAGCCCTTTGGGTGTAGTTCCAACTTCTTACCTAAAATGGTTCACAATCTACCAACAATGCATTGGGGTCGCAGTTTTTCCACATTCCCTCCAGCATTTGCATTTTCCTATTCTGTTATGTTAGCCAATCTAATATGTCTAAAGTGGTATTTAAGACGTTTAATTCTCATTTCTCTAGTCAATAGTGACTTATGGGTTTGTTTTTTTTTATGTGACTATTGAAACATTGGTCTAAAAATATCCTGCTCATATCCCTTAACCATTTGTCAGCCATGGAATGAGACCTTTTATTTTTTTATAAAATTGTGTCAGTTACCTATAACACCTTGAACCTAATTGATTTTATCTATCTTGGAACCTCATTAGGACCTGACCTAATTGATACTTGGATGGGATACTGCCTGGGAATACCAAGTTTTGTAAGTGTAATTATTGGGGCAGGTAAATGTACAATGTAATAAAGTATTAAAGCACTCACCCCTGGAATAAGCAGGACTTAAGTTTAAATATGGCTTCCTTTTTTTCTCCTTGATTTCCAATTCTTTGCTACCACAAAAAGCAAAAAAAAGACACTTACTAGCTGTGCAACCCTGGGCAAGTCATTTAATCCCAATTGCTTCAAAAGAGAAAGAAAAAGAAATGAAACCTTTATCAGAGAAAACTGCTACAAATGTTTTCTTCCAGTTTTCCTTGAATTTTGATTCTATTATTTTTCTTTATACAAAAATTTCTTAACTTTATGTAATCAGAATTATACATTTTATTTCCCATGATGTTCTTGAACTCTTGTCTGATCATAAATTCTTCTCTTGTCCATAAAACTGACAGATGCATTTTTCCAAGCCTATTAATTATGATATCACTCTTTATGTTTAAATCTTTTATTTATTTTAACCTTAACTTGAAAAGTGATTTGAGAGGTTGATCTAAACCTAGTTTTGGCCTAAACTGCTTTCCAGTTTTCCAAGCACTTTTTGTTAATTTGTTAGCTATCCAAAGCTTTGATCACTGGGTTTGTCAAACATTAAATCACTATGGAAATTTACTACTGTGTATTATATACTAATTTTTTTCACTGATCTACCATTCTATTTCTTAGCAAGTACTAGATGTTTTTTAAAGATCATGTCTTTGTAATATAGTTTGAAATGTGGAACTGCTAGACCTCCTTTTTTACATTTATTTTTCATTTGTTCCCTTGATATTCTTGACCTTTTGTTCTTCCATATCCACTTCCTTATAATTTTTTGTAGCTCTATAAATAAATTTTTGGTAGTTTGATTGGCACTGATTAGGTAAATTAACTTAGGTAGAATTTTCATATTTATGATAATAGCTCCACCTACTTGTATCAGTAAGTACCCCAATGTACATGGGGGGTGGGGGTTGCTACCTCAGGTTCTTTGATCTGCTTGGCTAAAAGAAAAGGCAACTTTTGAGGGGTTAACAATCACTTTAATCAAGTATAGTTGTCAGAGAAAATCAAAATTTCAGAGAATTCAAAAATCAACAGACAGTACTTCCACAATGCCTAACCATTAACATACATACATCTTTGTCAGAGAGGGAAGCACCAACATCTGTGTTTTCAAAGCCAGGGAGCAACTTAGTGGCTTCCCAAAGTCATCTGGCACACAAAGTTTCTTCCAAAAACTAATCCCCAAAGTAAAACCTCACCTTCAGAGTATTTATACTATTTTTAGAGCATCCTAACCCTTGAAAACCAGTTCTTCATTAACAAAAGTCATGGGCCTTCCTACAAATCTGAATTCTGGGTTTTGTTGGTAGTATAAAGTTATTGATTATTTATATCAGTTTATTTTATGTCCTACAACTTTGTTAAAGCTATTAATTCAATTAGTTTTTTAGTTGATCCTCTAGGATTCTCTAAGTATATCATCATTTCATTTACAAAGAGTGATACTTTTGTTTCCTCATTGCCCATTTTTATTTCTTCAATTTCTTTTTCTTGTCCTATTGCTATTGCATTTCTAGTACAAAATTGAATAATGCTAATGGCAATGGACATTCTTACTTCATCCCTGATCTTATTGGAAGGCTATTAGTTTTTCAGCATTGCAAATAAAGCTTATTCTTGGTTTAAGAGAGATATTACTTATCATTTAAAAATTAGATTTTACAAAATAGATAAAATAATAAATTTAATATTCTCTACTTGACCTGGGTACATTCCAATGGGTTTTTATTTGGGCTTCTTTTTCATGTGGTGATCGATAGAAGCTTTCATTTTCTATTTTAGCCTCTGATTCTAAGATAGTAGGTCAGTTTTCCTTGATAATTGCTTGCAATTTTTTGTCTTGGCTGATTTTTTTAAAGATCATGACTTTCATCTAGTCCAATAATTCTTAAATTATCTATCTATTTTTCAGGTAAGTTTTTATGAGATACTTCTCATTTTCTTCTATTTTTTCATCCTTTTATTTTGTTTTGTTTTTTTTCTTGATGTCTGACAGGATTATTAATTTACATTTTTAAGGAATTATTTTCTTCTATGAGCTTTTGTACCTCCTTTTCCTTTTGTCAGTTCTAATTTTTAGGAGTTTATTTTCATCAGTGATTTTTTGTGCCTCTTTTACCAAACTCTTAGTTGTCTTTTTGTCGCGGGCGATGGTCCCCGATCAACCCTCCCGGTGGGTAGTAACCCCTCACTCTGCGTCACGCAGCTTCAGACGTCTCTGGACCCGTCCCCGGGGATCGGAGTTCGGGCGGAAACCAAGCACGAGCCAGGGTGGTAGAGCAAAGCGGGTGTTTATTCAGTAATTCACATCAGTCCAGTCCCCCCGAACCCCTTAGGGCGTTGCCTTATATTCCTTATCCTTTCCGGGTTCTAGCCCTTACTTCTCTGATTGGTGGTTAAGCCTTGGTCAGCCCTCAGCACCTGTTCTTAGAGCCACGTTACCGAATTGGCTGATCATGTCCCATTATGATAGGTGGGGGCCCCACTAGTACCTCCCCGAGGGCAATGCCGAGCCTTCCACGAGCCTTCCTTGCGCCCGGAGTGGGGAAGTCACGAGCTAGGCGCGTGATCACCAGTTAGGGCGGGTATAGACTCCCGGCCGTCACCTATCCACCCAGGAGGCCCGGTGGCGGCCCCTCACATCTTTTCATAATTTTCTTCTTTAACTCTCATTTCTTTGCTTAATCCACTATTATTTGATTTTGAAGCTCAGTTTTTTTAGATCTTCCAGGAATTCTTTTTGAGTCTGCATCTGATTCATTTTTTTTATCCTTTTGAGGCCTTTCTTATTGTAATTTTGACTTAATTATACTACTATTATAATTGGAAGGCATCCCTATTTCTTTATGAGTAAATTAAATGTCTGCTGACGAAGCACTTTTTAAACCTTTTGGTCTATTTGCTATGACAATGAATTTGCTGTTATGCAATGTAAACAGTAGTTATCATTTGTTCCTTAACTCTACTTTCCAATATCTTATCTTCCTCAGTTCTTTACTTGGTTAGTAAGGAAGAGAATAATATTTAATATTTTTTTCTCTCTGAAGGGTGTATTTTTGAATTAGTAATTGATAACATTGATTTAAACTGGATTTCACAAGACATGAGTTCTTATTCTACGTGACAACTATCACTTAAATAGTTGCCCTAGACCAAGGCCTACAAATTTTGCGTCCATCTAAAGATTTCATAGGGTTTAAGAACTCAGTGGGTAAAAATGTACCTTCCCCCATCCCTCACAAATCTGTAAGTAAAATTTAGCATTTTCTTTTATTATATATATATTTTTTTCTGAGAAGGATTCATAGGCTTTTTCATAATGCCAGTGTAGCTTATGTCTCTCTCTCCCTCTCTCTCTCTCTCTCTCTCTCTCTCTCTCTCTCTCTCTCTCTCTCTCTCTCTCTCACACACACACACACACACAATTAAAAATCCCTGCTCTAGACTACCTTAAACTTGATCCATACAATTGGAAATCCATCTATAATAAGTAAAATTTAGGTTATTATGAAAATAATTTATGTTGATTTTACTGACATTCTCCCAATTACTCAAGTTGAAACCTCTATTTATCTTTGGCTCTCCCTTCTTCCACTGATCTCTGTCTGACTCTAGCCTCATTGTGACTATGAACAACAAAGATCCATTGATACTTCCTTTGATTTACGTCTAATCTGCATCTTGTTTCTGCTCCTCGAGGCCCTTGTCTAAACTGATCTCTCACCTAAGCTAGTACAATTGCCTTTTAGCTAATTTTCCTGCTTAGTATTTTTAATAGTCTAATCTCCTATGCAATATACCAAGAAAAGTTTTACTTTTTTCATATTGTAATTTCCTCATTCACAATGGCTCCTCATGTCTCAATGTTACAAATCCTAGTACTTTAGCCTGGTATTCCAAATTCTGCAAAATCTATCTTTAGTGTATCCTTCTACCTTTAATCCCAACCATATTTGTAGATATCATCTCAACATTCACTAAACAGGTCTAGTCATTCTTACACTTCAACCACTGACATATCTTAGTAGAATCCTTGAAAAACAGGAAGAACATTTTTTGTCAAAAGAATTAATTATGAAAGTTTTTACAAACTTTAAAAATGTTACATAAATTGCAAATCTTTTTACTTTACTTTTTACTTTTTACCCTGTAGTGGCCTTGCAATCCTTGTCATCCTACAACGTTCAAATTCAAATTCAACCTCCTTCTTATAGCCTTTCCTGATCCTCTTGAACCCACTAATGAAATAATTTAAAATGTTTTATTAAACTTCTACTATATTCCAGGAACTCTGCTTGGATTACAAAGTTAAGAATACAATAGTCCCTGCCCTCAAGCAGATATTATTCTATTAGGCAGAAATAACATATGTGTATATAAAATAAATACATGGTCATCTCTCCTTTGTATTTATATTTTTCTTATCTAGTATTCACTGCTCATAGCACTATTTACAAGGTTAGTTACTATTTCATATTTTCCCATATTATCTTCCTAGCTATATTTTAAATTGGATGCATGGAGCAAGGATCTCACATACTTCTCTGTAGACTCTGAAGAGGTGCTCATAGCATTTTGCATATAGTAGCTGTTCCATAAATGTTTGATTTCTTGCTATATCATGACTATCATTT
The DNA here is from genome assembly GCA_023548195.1 of Bettongia penicillata ogilbyi. NCBI lineage: Eukaryota > Metazoa > Chordata > Mammalia > Diprotodontia > Potoroidae > Bettongia > Bettongia penicillata. The sequence goes on along the minus strand of JAJHZJ010000115.1, from coordinate 2,685,101 downwards.
AGATATTAATACATATCTAAAAAGCCCCATTCAATTTCAGATTTATGACAATAAATTCTTTAAAACCCAAGTAATGGGAAACATCTCAGAGGTAGTATGTGTACAGTAGAAAGTCAAATAGGTATGGAATTTCACTTCTACCACTTACTTTCTTTGAAAGCGATGGCAAATCACTTTACCTTTCTACCTATTGTGTAAAAGAAAAATGACCCTTTTTAGCTTGCTGAGTTCTAAAAATCTTGTTTCTGCTCCTCGAGGCCCTTGCCATCTGTATTCAGACTCCATGGATCATTGTATTGCTGAGAAGAGTTCAGTCTATAATAGTTGAACATCACACAATGTTGTATTACTATGTATAACATTCTTCTGGGTCTGTTCACTTCACTCAGCATCATTTTGTAGTTTTTCCAGGTTTTTCTGAAATCTGCTGAGGCTGTATTTGAACACAGGTCTTGCTGACTTCAAGTCTGATACTTTATCTACTGTGCCATCTTTTCCTATCTCTCAGTCCAGAAGCACAAGAGGTCATTATTTTTAGCCTAATCTAACATTGCTATCCTACTGTGAGCCATGGAGAACTAGTTTTTAGTTAGCTAAAACGGCGTACATCTAGAAGGCATCGGAAGAGTACATGCTAGGTGTGTAACAACATAATAAAACATATAACAAATGCATAAAATACTTGCATGTTACATAATGTAACATTATAACAAAAGCACTTTGAAAAGAACTAGAGTAAAGAATGCCAGGAGGGAAATGCAAGAACAAAAAACAATAGTGACCAGTCATGTGGCACGGATGAGGAACAATCTGTACAACTAATGCCATCCATCAATCTTCTTGAAATGTAAGGAGAAAATGAGGAAGGTTCTCAACACGTGGAGGGCATTCTCTTTTGTAGGCTTTTGGGAGGATGTGGACAAGAACTTGAAGCCATTTCTTGTGCATGTTGGACAGGCATGGTTGAGTTTCAGCCTGCATTGTTAGAGGAAATAGCTACAGTGAGTGGTGAGATTATAAATTCTTTTGAGCATATTTGAAAGAGTACTAAAGAAGAACACAATGAATTCCATCTTGGAGTAACCTTGACAATTACAGCCTGATACAACAAACACATTCGTACGAAGTCACAAAGACACTTTTGAGGCAAAATATTTTGGAATACAAAACATAGATACTAGAGTTTGAGAATGTAAACAAAGAAGTTGCAAAATATCAAAGTATTCTTGACATTTTCCCACTATTTTCTACTATTACTTCATCCATTCCCCTCTAAAGTCCATAAAAAATATAAAGCTAAGTAATGGAATGTTGGAGCAGGGTTTAGAGCAATTTGACTCTACTTCTCCTTTAAAAAAATACAACCAATTGATTTATATGACTTCTACACAGAATTTATATATATATATATATATATATATATATATATATATATATATACATATATGTATGTGTATACATCTTTCTATCCATACCACAAACATACATATATGTGTGTGTGTATATGTGTGTGTGTGTAATGTGTGGAGAGAGAGAGAGATATCTCATCTTCATTTTGATAGGATAGGATAGCTTGATTTCAGAGACTCTAGTTCATTAAGAAAACGTCTAACATTCATTATTGTAAGAACTCACAGTCATTGAAAATAATTTCCTTACAGGTATCCAGAACATGCCTCTCATATGTGTTCTCTAGAGCAGGGCTTCTTAAACTTTTCCCATTGGAGACCCCTTTTCACTTTTCAGCAGTCTTGTGGTTGTGTGACCCGAGGGCATGCACAGTGCAAAGTGTCCAAGATTTGTCTTCAGAACCAAGGTTGTAGTGAAGTTGTATGAGGCAATACTGACAAGCCAGGTGCTGCCAAAAACACCTCGGATTCATTATGTTTTTGATTTTAAATTAATTTTTGGTTGCTATGTGTTCAGAAACCTTTTAGTATTGCCAAATTTTTGAATTACAACCCTCAGTTTAAGAAGCATTGCTTCAGAGAAAGTAAATTCAGAGTGATGCTTTTCTTGTCCTTGTTTCCTTCCGAATTTCCTTCTTTCCTCTTCAGTGCATTGTAATGGTAAGGGAATTTGAAGGTCCTCCCTGCCCTTCAATATGTTCATGTGACCTGCTTTGCTAAAGTTTTAATGTCATGAATAGTTTTACTGGGCTAGTGCAACATGTTAATTATAATCTATTCAGGAATGGTGAGCTGATGCAAGTTTACTTTTTATTATTATTTTTAATTTACTTCAGGTGAAAAAATTCCAAAGCCCAAAATATAAGGAGACTAGACATATATATGTATATATATACATATATATGTATGTTTGTGTGTATTTGCAGATTCAGCGCTTAATTGTAAAATGCTTCATCCACTTTTTATTAATGTCCTTAAAAGGACAGCACATAGATTAATACAAGATCTTCTTCTTCTTCTTCTCTTTTTTTGCTTTTTTAAAGAGTAAATCTTGAATTATGAACCCGCCTCTTTGATCTTTAAGGAGCTTTGCACGTGAGGGCAGTTAATTTGAATAGTCCCATTTGTAGCCAAATATTTGCAGGTAATTGTAGGTAATCTCGATTGAGTTTTAAGGCTACAAGTGTTTGTGTAAGTGGTTCAGGCTCTGGGAGCTCAAAGTAAATACTAACTCCTTGATGGGATAATGTGGGTATAAAATGATAGATGAGTGATTATGTACAATGTGCCACTGCAGGGCTCCCTCCAGCTCCTGTTGGTTTAGAGAGGAAAAAGGAAATGAGTGAATCAAACAGGGACTTTCATGTTGTGTCCCTGACTACAGGCAATAACTTAGAGACTACATGGTAGCTGTGTCTTTTGCATTTAAACTCTAACATCTTAAGAATGGATCCAACTTGATCACTCCAGAAACTTCTACTTTGCCCCTTATTAAGCTTTGTCCTGTAGTGGGAAAAGACCTGCACCGGAGAAAGAGGAAGATGGGACTCTCTTCCCAGGTTTAGCACTGTATGATGGTGGGAAAGCTTTTAGGTTATCAGTTACTTCAGCTGTGAAAGAAAAAGTATTGCAATCCACAAAGGGTTCTTTTCTTTCTTATGTCAGAGATGCCTTTGTCAGTCTGGTAAAACTGATGGAGCTCCTCTCAGAATATTACTTTTAAATCATTGAAAGAAATGCTAATTCTGAGTGATTAAGTTAAAATAAAGATGTACTTTTCCTCATCCAGTTTCATAACCCCTCTGAAATCTACCCAGAGATTCCAGAGTATCTATATAGATCAGGTTAAGAACTCATGCTCTAGATGATCTCTGAAAATCTCTTCCAGTTCTAAAAATGAGTGATTCTGTGATTATTCACTAGCATTTGCAGAACCAGACTATTCGCTTGTAAGTTACATTGTAGTCAAGTAGGTATTTCTGTCAACTGGCTTAATCATTCAACTAACCAGTGTTTTCTGGCTTCTCTGATTGGGCCGGGCACATTTCCTACAATGATAAAAGCTAAGCAGTTTCTGCCTTACCGTATCTTACAAGCTATTCTGAAAAGACAAGATGTATATTTATAGGTATTCACAAACTAGATGAAACATAATTTGGGCAATGAAATTACTAGCAGTGGGAAAGGGATAAGTGATAACTCGTACTGTCTGGATTCCAGTTAATATTTCAAGAAAACATATAATTGTTTTCCATTTGCAAGTTATGAAAGAATTTAAACATCAAGAAAGTTCAGGATAAAAGCAATTTATTCGGATGGCAAACATATTAAGGACCTACAATGTGCCAGGTACAGTGCTAAGTGCTGGGGATAGAAAGGAAGGCAAAAGATAAGCTCTGATCTTGAACAGCTCTTAATTTAGTGGAGGAGAAAATATGCAAACAACCATGTACATATAAGCTCGATAGATGCTAAATAGGAAATTGTCAACAGAATGAAGGCACCAAAATTCAGGGGGATCTAGAAATTTTCCTGTCAAAGGTGGGATTTTTATCTGGGGTTTTATATTTTATTTTTGTATTTTTATATTGACTTTGTTGTCAAAATAACATATAAGACTATAAGACCTGGGGAAATAATCCATCTGCACTGGTAAAGGGAGTTAGTTCATTTGTGTTCTGTATGCTAATGAAATAATATTTGTTTAATTTTAAAAGAAATTAATAGGCAGCATGAAATAGATAAAAGTTTGCTAAATTAGGAATCATAGGAAATGTGGATTCAAATCCAGCCTCCGGTATTTATTAGCTGGTCAACAGTACATAACTAATTAGAATTTCAAATCATTTTCCTCTCTATAAAATGGGATAATAATGCCTATAGTGCCTACTTCCCTGTGTTCTCACTGAGAGTTGAATGAAACAATATGTATCAGATTCTTTTTAAACCTTAAATGGCAACTATTATGTACCTCTGAATAGGGTGTCCTTATAGTCTTGGTGAAGTTTTAAGACAGTAAGGTTTAATTAAGCTAATAAAGCTTAACATTGTGCCAATATTTTGGAGTTACTCTGTACAATAAAGCACCTGAGAGCCCGGTAGAGTGAACAATTTAGGTCTTTATCCTAAGAAATTTTATCTGAGGTTGAAGAAAGGCACTTAAATGATATAAAATTATGTAGTTGTTCTAATGTAGCATTTATGCTCAGAGCCAGGATGCTCCATGGCCCTCAGGGTTTCTGGGGATCCTAAAGAGTATGAAGTTGTTTCTTTTCATCCACAGCTACCATCAGCTCAACCCCATACTAGTTGGGCTCCCTTCCATTGACAGTGGTCAAGAACAGGTGTCTCATTTTGATTTAACTACTTAAAATTGGGTATTATTTGCAAAGAAATATTTATGTCAAATCTATAGCAAGGCAAACTCACAAGTATCATCCCCAACACTTTTAAGTGTTTTTATTTTGTTTTCTTTTTGAATCAGTTGGTTAACAACAATATAATAAAATGATAATCATGAATAATAATTAATGATTGGATAAATTTGGCTCCTAAATTAAGACCTACATTGTAAACATTTGTGCCTACAATTTCTTCTTTATTCAATTGCATTTTTTTAATTCTATACAGATATGTAGGATGGTTTAAAATAAAAATTGAGATGAAAGGTGAAAGATTAACAAGATACATTAGACGTATAGATGTTTTGACTATTTGAAAGACTGATAGTCCATCTTGCATAAATTTCTGTCTGCTTTACTCTCGATGCCTTCCAAAACCTAGCACCAATCTACTTTTCCATGATTATCTTACATTGTTCCCACTCATGCAGTCTATGTCCCAGTTAAGCATGTGCCATATTCTAATTAAACTCCCTCTGTGTTTGTATATAATGCTACCTGTCCCTGGAATGGTGACTGTCCTCTTCATTCTCACTCCCTCCCTTGACAACTTTCTTTGGGCTCCAAGGCTCAATTCATGTCTTAATTCTTCCATGGACTCTTTTCTAATTTTTCATAGTATTTTGTGTCCCTCTTTCTTTTACATTCCTGGTTTAATTTTCACTAGTTATTTGTATATATTTTATTCACACTTCTACCCTAACTCACACACAAATAGCCACAAATACATACTTTTTGGATTATAAACCCTTTGAAGGTAAGAGTTAGAGTAGACAGAACATAAGACTTGGAGTTAGAGGACTAATTATGAATTATTTCAATACTTTCTTCTGCCTATGTGACCTTGGGCAAGTCCTCCCTCTCTTTTGCAAACACCACATCATTTTTGTTTAATTGACAAAAGCTTTTCTATTTGAGAATCTTGATTAGTCATGCATTTTAGCTTGCTGCGGAAGAGCAAGAGTCTCTTTTTAATTTCTTTATTGTGGAATAAAATAAGCATTTCTTTAACAAAGTACAATAAAAAAAGATGATTGTACATGAAACTGCATACTTCCTCTGTACAACTTGCTATTTTTTATAAATATACAACATTATATTTCTTTCTTTCCTTCTTTCTTCCCTCCCCTCCTACCCTAGAGACATAACTTCCACAAGGCATAAATATGCGTGTATGCATACACACATATTTATACATATATGTATAAAAATTATTCTATATATACTTCTTCTTCTAGATGATGATAGTGCCTTCTTCATATGTCCTTTATAATTGATCTGGGTATTTAAAAAAGACAAAATAACTTATTGACTGAAAGTCATTCTTAAAGCAATATTGCTACTGCATACAATGTTTTCTTTGTTCTGCTTATCTCGCACTTCATTATTTCACATACGCCTTTCCATGAATTTTTTTCCTAAATCACTGAGCCTCATCATTTCGCCTTCTATCATTTTTATTATTTTGATAGATGTAAAATGTTATCTCGAGATTGTTTTCATCTGTATTTCTATAAGCAATAATGATTGGAAGCATTTTATATGACTATAGATTGATTTGATTTCTTCACTGGAAAATTACCTGTTCATTTCTTTTGACCATTTATTAATTGGAAAATGCTTCATATTCTCACATATATGACAAAGTTCTTTATATATTTTAGATATGAGATCTTTATCTGTAAAACTGTTTATAAATTTCACCCCCCGTTTTCTGCTTTCCTTCTGATCTCGGCTAGATCTGTTTTATTTGTATAAAATTTTAACTTCATATAATCAGAATTATCTATTTTACACCTAACTTGAGCAACAGTTTCTTTAAAAAGAAAGTTTCAAGGAAATCTTCAACCTGGCAAATTCTGAATAACTGTTCTATAATAAGTCATACCTCAATGTGTTATGTTATACTCCTTTGTGAGAAGAGCATTGGGTCACAATAATCTATAAAGCTATCTGAAATATATCACCTTTAGGGTGATGGTGGGGACCTGGTCAGTATCAGTTCTGAAAGCACTAATAAAGTAAATACATGGATTCAAGAACTGTATAAATAATTTAACAAACCAGTCAATTAACCTTGTCAAGGAGGAAATATTGACAATGTTATTTTTGTGTGAACGAAATGAAGCCTTAGAGAAAAGTGCATTTTAAACATAATTTTATTCAAATGACAGTTAATTGGTATAGGTATAAGCTGATATCATGTGAAAAGGCTTAATTAATTCGAGAATCCTATTTTTTGTAAGGGAGAAATCTTGAAATGTCACTGTGCATTTACAGTTTCTCATTCTTTATTACAAACTGCAGAATGTATCTCATTTTGATCTAAAGTCACCTTTGAGTGCCCCAGTAGAAGATGCAAGTGAACCAGTGTCACCAAGGGCCACACTAAAGAAACACAAATCCTGTCATCTCAGTCCAGCCTAGAAAGGTTTAGTGTAAAGACAGGTGATGCACTGGAAGTCATTCATTCAAATCCCAGTCTACTTGGACTCCAGTAGGTTCATCACTTAAATTAATGCAGTTGGATTTATTTTCTTGCCACAACCCTGAAAAGTCATGTTCTAAGAGGCAAAAATTACAGATCTGAAAAGTACAATGCTAAAGTAGATTTAAGTCATTGAAACTCAGGATTTGGGGTTACTGAGGATATATAACTTTGCAAAGAGACATTTCTCACAGGAGCTTCTTCACACGTTATATTCTTAGCATTCCATGTGACTTGCCTAGATTCACGCATCCAGTATGGAAAAGGGGTGATATCTGAATGCAGGTCTTTTGTGTTTCAAGGATAGTTTTTCATCTACTGTGCCATATTGTGCAAATTATATAGGAGATGAAAACAAAGCAGTCTGGGGAGGAACATGATAGTAACTGACCTAATATGACCAATATGAAGGTTTAAATCAGTCTTTGTCATATATGAAAGTAAAAATCCTCTTTGAAAGTGGTAATGGATAAATGAGTTTATCAGTCTCTTCCAAGACAGAGGATTTGAATGGAAGTGGCTATCAGAAGGAAAATTAGTATCTGTTAGAAGGAGGGGTCATGTGAGTAGGGAAAAAAATAACTCTGAAAGGAGAGTAAGAGGAAATCAAAGACACAACTGCTTCATGAATTTGCTCAAAGTCTATCCTGTCTAAGAGGGAAAAAAAGAGGCAACTGTGATAGAGGAGGGAAATAATGTGATATTTGGATTCTGAATCTGTTGGGTTTCATATCCTACTCTGACCCTGCTCAGGGGACCTTAGATACTCTGCCACTTGTTATTATCTTTAAGACTTCAAATCAGCCACTTGGCCTTTAGTGGCTTCAATTTTCTCATCTTCAAAATAAAATGATTGCAATTCAACTCCCTACAAGTCAATTTTCTTATATTCAATATGAGCGAATTGGATGTTGATCTGAATTCCCTTCTATCTCTTAGTCTAATGAGTATGTAAATACTCATAAAACACTTCTTCTTCCTCCTAGGTTGTCAATTCCATGAAAAAAGAGGCCATATATTAATTATATTTCTATCCATCCCAGTGCATGGTGCAGTGTTTTGCACAGAGTGTGTGATTAATAAAAGATTGTTAAATTGATGCCTGGATAAATGAATAAATCTAGTTCAGTACCCTCATTTAACAGATGAGAGAACTGAAGCTCAAAGCCAAGATCTAATAGTTAATATCATTACCAAAACAAAAGTAAATCAAGAAGTTTCCCTTTGCTGATGATGAGACAAAGCATTCTATATAATAGAACTGGTTGAATGGCTAAACTTAAAGAACAAATAATTTTTCTGTGTTAATTTGGAAAGATGGCCCTAGCAGCAATCTTCAGGAATCTGTGCTTGAACTTAAGCTTTTTAACACTGTTACCAGCTGCATGAATGAAACGTGTAATTGATACAAGGTTGGGGCTGAAAAGTAGCCACTTGAAAACAATTGGGATTCAAAAAAGTGCTTGACATGCTAATATGTTGGGCTGAATTGAAAAATATGGAAAAAATAGGTAGAATATACACATAGGTTAAAATAAAACGTACACGAGATTAGACTTTGCAAAAAAAAAAAAAAAAAACGATTGATGCAATAGAAAGCAGCTGTTATCATATGACAGCCCCAAAAGCTAAACGCAATCATAGTTTCAAAGAATCACTTAGTGAATCAGGAGAGGTGGTATATACCTGAATGCTTGCTTGCTACTAGTAATGCTGAATAGTGAATCACAACTCCAGAATTGTGAGTTGTATTAAAGCTAAAGCCAATCAGATGACCTCATCATTATTAACACAAAAAAGCTGAGCCAATGGGAGGAGGGCTTGGAGTTGAAGGATACTTAAGGAGAGGTGAAGTGGCCCAGGATCAAAAAAGTTAAAGTTAAAGCTTCCATGCTGATCGGTAGTGGTATTATGTCTGTGAGTAGCTCTTTCACTTTCAACCTATGTGATAAAGTTAGATGCAGTCATAAACACACAGCTAATGTCCAAGATTTTGAAGGGTGAAAGGCTTCTTGTTTTTTTTGTTTTGTTTTGTTTTTACCATATCAAACCATCTGGATTATTGTACTTATTCCTAGGTGCTGTATTTTAAGAAGTTACATATATTGCCAAGCCAGAAAGCACTCAGAGTAGTACAGTTTCCAAAAGGCTGTAAGATCATCATATAAATAAAAAAATCATAAGACTAAAAATGGTTAGTTTCATGGATAAAATTTAGGTCATGGCATCAAGTATTTAAAGGATTATTATGTCAGAGAAGGGTATGAAATGTTCTGCTTGGCTCAAGAAAACACTATTAGGAACAATGGATATGTATTGCAAAAGGGTCAATTTAGACTTGTTATATGGAATGATCATACAATCACTAATGATTAGAAAAAGAGAGAGAGTGGGAGAGAGTGAGAGAGAGAGAGACTACCTCTATAGGAAATGATTTTCTCCTACTAGCCCTGTTCAAGGAAAGGGTTGCACAAGCAGCTTTGGGAGGGAAGATATAGAGGGCACACTTGATCACAAACAAGTTGGAATAGGTATCCTCTGAGATCTCTATTGTTTCTGGGAAGTGAATTCTCCAACATGAAGGAGTCTGCTTGAGCCAACTTTAAATGGTTCATGGGAGCTAAATGGTAAATTTTCAATGTAAGCACTTTTACATCAGGAAAGTAACAAACACTACAAACAAAGCTTGATTTAATATTTTTTCTACTGTCTAGAATTAAGAAAGTGATACAAAAATATTAATGATGCAAATTGAACTTGAAAATGTCACAGGATTTTTTGCTAATATTTATTAGCACATGCCTGGTAACTTACAAGAAGGGTTAAGTGATCAAAAGAGAGGAATGGAAGTATTTTGATTCTTAATTCTGTGCTTTTGTCCACAAAACTTATGTATCTTACTGGAGTTTGAGGGAAAGAAATCTACCTAGTTAACCATCATGTTGAGAAAAAACATTTTTTTTCACTTTTATTATTTTCATATCATTGAAATAATCACTTTTTTCCCTTAAAAAGATTGTGGGAGATTTCATGAAATCATTAGCCCCATTTTTTCAGGAGTTATTAATCAACTCATTGTAGAGGTAGAATATGATACAGTAATGAAATTTTAATTCTATCTATATCTATATAGATATATGTATGTATAAAACCTGCAATTTTCTTGGTATAGGGAAATCATGGTTAAGGCAATTTCCTCTACCAAAGTAGGCCAGAATCTTTTCTGCAACATATTGTTTCAGAAAGTTCCCTTGAGAACTGAGATATCAAGTGAATTGAACAAGGTCACACAGTGACCATGTGTCAGAGTTGGAAGTGAAACCCAGGTCTTCCTGTCTTTAAAGATAGTTCTCTAGCTACTATTCCATGATGCTTTGTTTCTATGACTATGATCATTTAGATCAATATCAATACTTTTTATGGCACCTGAATAAGACACAAAATGAATGTCTAACAACTGGGCAACAGTAGAACTAATTATACATTTTGAATATAATGGAATAGTATTATAACATAAGAAAATAAACAGGAAACTTGGCAGGAATGCTAGTTGTGACAGTAGATAGAAGGCTTACAGTCAGGAATATATGAGTTAAAATTTGGCCTCAGATACTGAGTAGCTGTGTGACATTGGGCAAGTCATTTAACTTTGCTACAATTTGCTCAACTGTAAAATGGGAATAGGAATAACATCTACCTTAGACAATTGCTGCGATAATTCAATAAGATAATATTTGTAAAGCACCTAGCACAGTGCATAGCATATAGTAGGTGCTTAATAGATGTTCATTTCATCCATCCAAGTGAAACAAAATAGAATAAACAGAATTAGAACAATTGATATAATGACGATAGTGATGTAAAGGAAAATAATGAAAGATATCAGAACTCCACGTAACTGCAGTGAATAAATGTAACTGCATTGAATTATTATTAAAGCAAACCTGCCTCCTTTGTGCCCAGAGGTGGCAGATTATAAAGTATTAATGATGTATGTGGATCACGGTTCACATTCCATCCAACTATCCACAAGAAAACTAGAGACCATTTGGACATCTATTCTATTTCTGCTTCTCTTAACTAGGAACAGCCAGCCTCTGGATAAAATCTCCAGGAATCCATCCAAGTTTGCCCTCCCCCCTCACTGCCATTTCCATTTAATACACTAAATTCTGGAATTCTGCTCTGTGACTAAAATGTTTTGATTGATGAGTAAATGTGAAGTCAAATAACTCGCTATATATAGTTGGCCCTGTGCCATGATTCAAATTCCATCCAAATAACCAATAAAACTAGTGCCTTCCTATTATGTTACTATCTGCCTGCTGCAGAATGCATACTGCACCCCCTTTCCACATATGACTTTAGGAACAGTTATTCACTCAAAATTATTGGAGAAAGTATTACATTCCTTTGACCTTTGAGTCTGCTCATAAAACCCATGACTTTTAAGAACAAAATCCCCTCATCTCATCACCATTCTTTTGTTGGTGTTCGCCCCCATAGACTATGCATTTCTTGAGGATAAGAACTATCCCGCTTTTATGTTTTTTAAGTCTCCTGTAACTAACATAGTGACAAATTTATGCTTGACACATTTTATTTCATTTTCTTTTTCCATTTTATCTTTCTTTTTCTTTTCATTCTCTCCTCCCTCATCCGTCCTTCTTGCCCTCCCTCCATTTGCCATTCCTTCCCTCTTGCCTTTCTTCTTTTCTCCTCAATTTTTCTCCTTTTTCCTTCCTCTGTCCTCCCTATTCTTCCTTTTATCCTTTTCCATCCCTCTTTCCTTTCTTCCTCCCTCCCTCCCTTCCTTTCTTCCTCCTTCCTTCCTCTCCCCTCTCTCTCTCCCTCTTCCTTTCCCCCTTCTCCCTTTTTCTTTCCTTTTCTTTTTCCTCCCTCTTTTCATCCTTCCTTCCCTTCATATTTCTGTCTCTTCTTTCTGTCCCTCCTTTCTTCCTTGCCTTCCTCCTTCTTTCCTTCCCTCCCTCCACCTTCCTTCTTTCCTTCTGGATTTCCCACTAGCTGACTCTATGGCCTTGAATACCTCACTTCTATGCTCTGGATTTCTGTTTTTTCATCCAGAAGCTGAATTCAGGGGTGGGGAACCTGTGATCTCGAGGCCACATGTGGCCCTCTAGTTCCTCAACTGCAGCCCTTTAACTGAATCCAAAGGGGTTCACTTGAGGAATAGAGGGCCACGTGTGGCCTCAAAGTCACAGGTTCCCCACACCTGGATTAGGTGATATTAATAATCTCTATGGTATCTAAGATTTTATTTCATTCTGGTATATATTAAGTTTTCTGACAGCCTGCACAACCACACTATTATTAGTACTCTCAGATTTTCAAATTTTGTATATCCTTATGAAATATATTGGCCTTACTTGTAAAAGAAATCTGACTACTGCTTCTGTGTTCCATTCCTGAGATGTAGAGAAGAATGTGTGACCATTCAGTCTCTCAAACTTTAGCCACATCTGTTCCATGTTTCCCCCCACATTTTATTGCCTGATCTCCTAGCATCCTGACTTATTTGCCTATAAATACTTTGAAATGATCAATTTTCATTTCCTTCTTACTTTATATAGTATCTTCTTTTTTTCTCTCATCTTTAGTGAAATTTCACCTCTCAAAAGAGTGGAACATGAATTTATTTTTGCAAAAGTTAATGCCATAGATAGATCAGCTATATATCATAGCTGTTCACATAAATTAAGTCTTGTATTAATCAAAAGATTCCACATCACAATTTTATATAGCCATGAATTTATATAAACATGCAAATTATTATTACCAAGGGACATACTAGGTGAATTGGGGGTATGTTTGCTGATAGTCCTTCTTTGTGGAATATATTTTGACAGCCAAAATTCTAAGAGCTCTGACTTATATCTTAGTTTTTTTCCCACTTCTGGTTAATGATATATTAATTTTTATTTTCCTTTTTTAATTGAAATTTTGTATGTATGGTTGGAAAGTTCAGTCGATCACAACCATAAGTGTGACTTGATACCCCATCTGAAAAAAAGGAAAGAAAAAACTATTTCACAATGCTAATTTATGTAACTTTACCTATTTATGTTGTATGCATGCACTACTGAACTAATCATTATCTGTATAATAAGTGTTGCACAATGCTCCTTTTAAAAGAATGAGATAAAGAAAATTCACATTTGATTAATTGTTTAATTAATATTTGACCTATTAACTATAGGAAGTCATTGGAGTTTATTGAGAAAATGACATCATCAACAGTAATGTTTTAGGAAAGTCACTGTGGCATTTATATGGAGCTCAGAAAGGGGAGAAGAATTTAAAAAGAGGGATAGCTTAAAGATTATTTTGTTGCTTAACTTTTGAAGACTTAACTAGTGTGGTCAAGTTATTTGAACAAAGAAAAGGGGATAGTTGAGAAAGATATTGTGGACAGAGATATAGTAAGATTTGACAGTTGTTTAAATATGGTGATCAGTGTTTCTTTGAGTTCAAATCTCATCTCAAACACTTGACCTCACTAGTGTGTGACTTAACCCCAATTGCCTCATCCTGGGTCATCTCCAGTTATCCTGATGAATATCTGGTCACTGGATTCAGATGGCTCTGGAGGAGAAGTGAGACTGGTGACCTGCACAGCCCTCCCTCACTCGAAACAAAGTCAAGTGCAAGTCATGTCATTATTTCTTTGATGGTATGATCTTCTTTGCCAATGAAGGACAAACACACACACACACACACACACAAACACACCCAATAATGAGAGGACAGCAGCACAGAGAACATGAATGACTAGAAAGATGATTATCCTTATCCCCAGAATAGTAGTCAAGTAAAAGTCCTGTAAAACTCAGTCTCATCCAAAATGAAAAGATGACAGGTAGAACTCTTATGTACCATTCACTACCCTGGAATTGAGAATCTACTATGAAAGGGGTACCTGCCTCACCTATGCTGTGATCATAGGTAAGAGGCTGGTGAAAATTTTCCTAGTGACATTAACACAATATATGAAGGCATAATGATCTCCCCTTAATTATTTTTAATGTTGTTTGAGTTTTTCTAAGCATAAGATTAGTTAGTGGGTAGCAATTCAAGGAGAATTCTCTTTTCACTATAACAGTGATTATGTCATGTACTATTTGATAAAGCTCTATGAATCCTTTCATAATAGTCTTGTATATCACTGAATCATAGAGTTGTAAAACATGAAAGATTATGTACTTCCATCCTCTTATTTTACATGTTAGAAAATGAAGGTCCAGGAGTTGAACTTATTTATCCAAAAAGAGACAATATTCCTAATATCCATCAATATCTAATGTCTTACTACCTAGATGAGAAAAATGAATTTAAAGTAACAATATTCACTTGAAGGAGCTCCAGAACACAAAGTTACCACAGAAATCAGGATTTACCTAACATCTAAACATGGTCAAGAAACATAGTGAGGGGTGGGGGAAAAGAGTATTTTGACATTTAAAATACCACTAATGTATTGTGAATATAACAGCAGTTTACAGATGTGAATCTCTATGGAGAAAACAGATTGGTCTTAAGGAAAGTATGAAAAAGGACAAGGATAATCTGGGACTTTATGATCACAGTGAAGTGCTAGAAAACAATGTTAATGTTTTAATGCAGTTTATAAAATATTGCTATTACTATTGTCATAACAAAATCATGTCAGGATGATGTTATAATATGCTTGGGGGTAAAATCTGTTTAGATGTCTGTTTCAAGTGGTATGTCACAGTTCTGAGTGGTTGTAAAATAATATTCCCAAAATAACCTGTTTCATTAATGGGAAAAGCTGATCAGTGGAGAAATTCTTGGGAAAAGTTGTTTAGAATAGATTTTGATGTGGAAAATTCTTTTTTAAAAGGCATTGTTATTAGAGAACAGTTTTTAATGGAAAGTGAAATCTTTCAGGAACAGATTTTTGTATAGAGCAAATAGGGATATCTCAAGTTTATTAAACCATCACAACATGTTGATCTTCATTTAATGGTTTTGGAAAAAATAAACCATATGATGCCTGTGATATAGGCAATGATACATTTGATGGTACTCACAGCCCTTTCACTGTGTGGGCCTCTAAGGAGAATGAACTACAAGTTCTAAATAAATGAAAGTGCTTCATAGAAAAATATAATTTTGTTTTTTATTTTATCTGTAAGAGATATAAAATCCCATAGCATTTGGATAATACCTTTACAAATTCAGCCTAAATGATGCAACAAAATTTTTGTAGTAAAATAAACTATAAATCCCCCCGAGAGAAGAAAGTGTCAATGGCAATATGTTAGTCTTAGAAACAAAGATACAATAAAATACAGGTGGTGTAGTATAGAGGAAAAGAACTCTGGTTTTGGAATATTGAGAATCCAGGTTCTACTCCTGGCTCTGTCACTTACAATAGTAGTCATTCGGTCCTAAAAAAAATGATTAAAGTTTCCATCCTCGGATTCCACATGTATGAAATGAGGGACTCAGACAATGTAACCTCTAAAGTCCCCTTCGATTCTAAATCTGTGAAGGTTATAGCTGAATCATTGTGAAAGAGGTTTTATAAGTGATGAAGAATTTACTATTGTTGACTTCCATTGACTGAAGTCCAGGTATTTTATATTTTACTCCTCCTCTGTGGTTCTCCAGTATCGTTAATTGGAGGGTAGGAGACAGAGTGGAACTGAAGGTGTCTAATCTCTCCCATTACCATAGAGGAACAAAAATTCCCAATTTTTATGGGTCCTCTGCAACCTATCAGTTCACTTAATAGTCAGAGTAACCTTACAAAAGAATATTAAATTTAAGCCATAATAATAACAAAGATACAAATATTTCCCCCCAAACTGTGAGGCCTAATCACTCTTATACCACACAAAAGGGATTAGATCAGTAGTTTAGCTCAGTTCCTATATAGAATAATTCTCCCAAGTTCCAAGTTCAGAACTTGCCATAGGCTTTCCTTCTGGCACCATGTCTTGTTAAAGCTTTCCTTCTGGGCTTCTGGGCTGTCAGCAACATCTCATCTGTTATCCTGCTGCCAAGAATACTATGGCTTAGGCTTTCATGTTTGCAGACATGTGATTAGAACTGAAAAAGGATAGGGTCACAGGCCCTAATGGGGAAGCAAAAGGGGTCACCCTTCCCCCCCTATTCATTATATCATGCCCAAGTTTCATGTGAACAGGACATTTATCCCTCACGACAGAGAGCAGGAGAGACAGAGATAGAGACAGAGAGAGAGATCGTATTAGCTTAATAGTTTTAAAGATGCCATGTATCCTGTCTCTTCGCCTATGGAAAGAAGATGTTTCCACTCATGTTGTAGAAGAGCACAATATACTTTCTCTCAGAAGCAGATCCAACACTGGTGCCTCCATTTCAAGTAAAGGGCATGCATCAAATCCCCATTACAAGTCCTAGGATAAATCTAAGAGTTGGTGATATTTTTCAGAAACTTTTTACACACACACACACACACACACACACTCAGACAGAGTGGGGGTGGGAGGGAGGGAGAGAGAAAAAAGAGAAAGAGTAAGCACTTCTCTATTTCTTGATTCCACAGGATGAGCCCTATGTTGTCCCCCTCTACATAGAATCCTTTATTCTGGAAATAGTTTTCATCCAGCATCACCTGACTTATTTGTCTTGTATTGGAACAAGATAAAGTGCATTTCACTTTTGTCTTCCAAGTTGGATTCTGTTCCAGTAAACATCCATCTCTTTAACTTAAAATAGACAAAACTGGATAATGGACCAAAAACAGCAAACCTGGCCATTTATGATAGGTTAAACAAAAATGGGAAGGTAGAGGTACTTCACTCTTATTATAAAAGGGGAAAATAGCAATAACAAAAACATACATAAAGGAAATCTCAGATAATTGTTGTGGGTGGGATAAATTTGTCAGACACAATGTTTAGATGATTCTGAAAATGTGAAGCAAGTACAGTCCCATTTTCTGATGTTCATATTTTCAGAAAACTCCTAAAGAAAAAGTGTTAGGGGAAAATATCTGCCTATTTGTCCATATATCTGTCTATACATAAACAATGTACATATATTTATGTATGCATAGACATATATGTATGTATATATACCTACGTGTGTGTGCATGTGTGTATACGTGTGTGTGTTCTCAGAAGGAGGGAAGAAGAGACACAGAGAGACAGAGACAAAGACAGAAACAGAGACAGAGAAGAGAGTCTCCAATTTTTGTGTAAAGAACATGAGAGATTTCCTTTCATGTCAGTGAAATGAGAGGTTTTCTTTCCTATCAATGCATGCATACTAGTTATTTGGGCTGTGGAAAACAGAACTGATATTCTCATTTGCCTTCTAATGTGAACATGCTATATACTTGAAGGACTCATGCTGCAAAGGGAAAAAAAAAGTTAACTTTGGTTGAATATGCCTTAAAAATATAACAAGGAAATTAATTTCCAGTCTTTTTTTCCTTGAGTTTTCACATACTAACAATCATATTTATTGATTTTCTTACACACACATATATATTCCTATGTATTATATATGTGTGTGTGCATGTATTCAGCCCCCTCCCACATACATGCCATGTAAATTCTTGAGGACAATACAAATTTTATCTTGTATTCCCATCCCCAAGTGATTGGCACATAGGTGATCAATAAATGCTTGTGAATTGAACTGAATTTAATGTATTGTTTGCGGTTCAAACATATTTTTGATCACACATGTGCATCAGTAATTTCTGATGATTTTATTTATTTATATGCTATATGTTTGTTTTGCTATACTAAATAATATGTACCTTGTGATACATTCAAGAGATGATTAGAAGGATGACATGATATTTTGCTTTAGAGTTAATGGAGCAGCATTACATTTTACTGAGAAAGTGAATGACCTGGTCAGATTTACACTTTAGGAAATGGTGGAGGGTCGCTTTGTTTGGGAGACATAAGACAGAAGAACTTGTTAGAAATCTGTTGCAATATTTCAGGTGAGAGATGATAAGAGCATGATCTCAGATGGTGGCTGAGTGACTGGAGAGAAGGGACCAGATATAGGAACTATTGTTGAGACTGAAATGACAAGACTTGGTAGCTGATCAGGTGTTTCAGGGTAAGAATTGAACACTGTCAATAATGCCATGATTCTGGATATATTTGCACCCAGTAGAATTAAGGAAGTTTGGAATATGGGTAGGGCTGGGAAGAAAGATAATATAATGAGGAAAACAGGCAGTAAGATGAATAGAGTATAACTCTTGTAGTCAAGTAAACATAAATTTGAATCCCGTTTTAAACATTAAGTATGTGGCAAGTCATTTAGAAATTCTCAGTCTTTTTTCTCATCTGTATAATGGGAATAATGACAATATTTACTGCATAGACTTATTGAGATGTTGAAATAGAATATCTATAAAGCAATTTGCAAACCTTGAAACACTAAATACATACAATAGAAATGTATTGCTAGGGTTAAGTTGGCATTTGGCTACCACTGTAAAGTGGGACGACAGTGTGCAATGCATCTTAGCATTCTCCAGTTGGTTAATCACATACCCATTGAGTTCAAGCCATAGCATCCCACTTTGGAGAGTACCAGACTATCATAGATGCCTGCATTGTGTAGAGAGAATATCAACTTTGAGTGTTTCCTAAACTGAAATTACTATTTAATGGATTAATATGTATCTTCATTTTGAAAGCTTTAATCCAAAGGAATTAGCTTCTAATTAAGGAAGATTTTCAGATTCCTCTATGTGATACAATGTAGGTAATCAGGTATGTTACCTTATAGGCTAGAACTAATCTAAAGTAAGCTTTTGCATTTACTGTGGTTCTTTGTGTTGCTTCTCAAAAGGAATTTATTCTTACTGGATTGAATCAAATGTACCACATTTCTAAAATGAAGTTCTAATCCAGTTAACATTATGTTTGTCACTGCCTCCCCCTTCATTGTCACACATCTTTAGCATGGAAATATAAACTTTCATATCTGAAAGATTGAGCTGTGCACTGCATGGTGACTTCTAAGTATGAATGTGGCTAAAGAGATCAAAATATAATTCATTTTACAATGATTATAGTGAGTGCTTGCTTTGACTAATAGCCTTGGCCACTGCTCTCAGATCCTGCTGGCCGTCAATAGCTTGGTATATTTATCTCATGAGAAAGACAAAATTTTGGCTCAATTTCAGTCACTCCATTGATCTGTCTGCTGCTATTAGTGCTTCTGAGCTGTCAGTGACTATTTCTATGGCTTCAGGTTGTGCTTCTTGGAACTACTGAGTGTGGCTTTTGTCCTTATTCTTTCAAATCACCCTTCAACAACTGGCTTGGCATTGGAAGCTCATCCCTTTTCTTCAAAAGGTCAATCAAATGAAGACATGTAAACAACAAGATGGCTCGAATGCTGATGGACTAAATGAATCCCAGGCCTTGTCCTTTCATTTGATGTGATCTTCTAAGTTTAATCTTTAGCAGATCTGAATTTAGATTCTGTAACTGTCATTTACCTCTGTGATCTAAGTCAAGTCACTCCCCCTCTGAGACTCAGTTTATTTATTTGATTTTCCAATGAGATTCTTGGCATAATAATCTGTAAGGTCCTTTCCTGCGATAATTCTTATGAACTTATTTTAACCGGAGTAAACTGAAACTGTTAAAGATAAGAATTGTCCTAGTTCATTCTGATAAATGATAGCTAGATATGTGGATAGATAGACAGAGATAGATAGGTAGATAGATAGACAGATAGATAAAATAGGTAGATAGATAGAAATTGAAGCCATGTGAATATCTGGTTCTTTTATAAGTTTTATTTTTTTTCTTGATTTCCTGTTTCTTAGAAGTTCACAGGAATTTAAGGATATAGCAGAATTCTTCTGAAAGTTAAGTCTGAGGTCAGGATAACCCACATCACAGATGGTATACTAGAGAAAAGTACACTAGATCTCGAATCCAAAATTAGAATGAGATTCTTCATTTGGAAAGCGATTTCTTTTGTAGAACCAAAGAATGGATTTTGAAAGTTTAGACACACTCATGAAAAAAAATGCCTGAAATACTCTAGGATGTCTTTTGGCTTTCCAAAGGGCTTTCTAAAATGACAAGCATTAACACACACATTAACACACACACACAAACACACTCACACACACTCACACACGATTCCTTAAGACAAACTACAATCCTCGTCATTCTCTGTTCCCTTGCTTTACCTTTGAATCCAGGGACTGGTTTGGAATACAGTCTCTAACATTTGTGAGATGTGGGACAATGGGTACTCCCTCTACCTCCATGAAACTCTCCTTAATTGTAAAACTAGAGATAAAATTACCCTATAATTTACCTCACAAGTTGTGTGTGTGTTTGTATGACTATTGAATGACATAATATTCATAAGCACTTTGTAAACTTTGACATTCTTCATCTCGGTTTTGTGGTTAGAGAATTGTCCTTTATAAACATGATAATAGTGGCATAGATTTCAAGCTCCAAGACTTGATCCAGAGAGTTCCCTGAATTCATGGAAGTAATGGTGACAAAAAGCTACCATGACTTTATCAAGAAGAGTTTGTTCTGCTTATTTCATTTATCTTTTCTCACTAAACATAAAGTTACTAAATTGGAGATCAGGAGAATGTTTATTAAAATCATTTATCTAGACTTTAGCACAGGATTTGATATTATTTTTATTAACAACTAGAATGGAGATATAATACCATATAACTGATAAGGAACTAGTTAAAATGTAAAACTCAAAAAGTAATCATGAATGTGTTTGGAAAAAGGTCGCCAGCGGAATGCCCTAGGTGTCTGTCTTTGACCCTATACTATTCAAGTGTTACTAGTGACTTGGATAAAGGCACATAGTTGACATTCTTATCCAAAGCAGATTATAGGCAGCCAGTTATTCATTCAACAAGCATTTATCAAACATTTATGATCCAGGTACTTTATAATGCCTAACACATTAATTTGTAATATGTAACTCATTTATTTCTCATTAATTGCTTAATATGTGACAGACATTTTGCTAAGTGCTGGGGATACAAAGAAAAGACAAAATAAAAATTTTCATTCTCAAGGATCTCACATTTCAAAGAGAAAGAAAACATGTAAATATCTAGATATATACAAGATACATAAGAATTAGTGAAAAATAACCTCAGTGGAGAAGACATTAGCAGTTGGGGATGAGAAAAGGCAGCTAGCTAAAGGTGGTATTTGAGCTGAGTCTTAAAGGAATCAAGGCAGAGGTTGGGAAGGGGAGCATTCCAGGTATAGAGAACAGCTGTTCAGAAAGCATGGAGATAGATGATGCAGTATAGGGTGTAACAGTCACATAGCAAATAGGAGACAGCAAGTTAGTCAAGGCAGCAGGCTCATAGAAAATGCAGGAGGGAATAAACATAAGAAAACTAGAAAAGTTCTAAGGGGTGAGGTTATAATGAGCCTAAATGGCAAACAAAAGGCAATAACTGATCCTTGAAGTAACAGGGAGCCACAGGAATTTTTTGAGGAGAGGGATGGTGTCATCCCTATGCTTTAGAAAAATTACTATGTTAGATGAATAGGAAATGAGAGTGGGGATACATTTGAGGTCAGAAAAAATAATTAGAGGCATGGTACAATGAAACAAGGCTAGAAGGGATAGCTAACACATGGATGAAAGAATATAAATCCAAATAAATCTTGACAGGTTAAAAGATTATTTACTGCTTCCATCTGAAGGTAAATCTAAAGGTAAAACCCTTTTGTGAATTGTCTTCTAGTTCTTAGAGAAAACTTTACAAGACATAAAAATATTCCTCAACTTGTAATTGGACAGTAACTACTAATGAGAAGTCAACTTGAGTTTTTGTTTTCTGTCGTTGATGACTATAGATGATGACGTCTGCTATATGGCATGTAACTTGTACTTGTGTTAAACAAGCATAATCAAACATGAACAAAGTATTTTTTTGCTTGTGAATAAGTAAAACCTAACCAAAAACCAAATGCTTAACACTCCTGTATGTGATTTATACTAGGCAGTTATTAAATATAGAAAAGTTGTACAAGATAAACATCAGATTTTGCCTCTGTGGTCTGGGATTCCTCATCCTTTCCATGAGGGAGTGAAACTAGGTGAACTTTGAAATATTTTCTAGTTCTCAATATGTTGAATAAAATAAAGTAACAAAGTCAAGTAAGACAGGGTGAAGTAGATTTGAGTTCAAGTTCTGCCTTTTAGATATATTACATCTACGTATATGTATGACAATGGAGAAAATCCTTAATATCTGAACACTACTAGGCAGCTGGCAAGACTCACAAGTTATAGCTGGGTTGCCATTCTGCGTGGGTTAAAAGTTTCCAGAGAGCTATCTATATTTATGATTTACTTTTATCCGAAAAAAGTTCCAACCAATAAATTAAATAAATATTTATCTGAGACCCTTGAACTTGTTTTACTGCAGTTGGTGAAATGCTATATTCATGTGTGAAATTGTCTAGCATGAAGACATTTACTGTGGACCTTGATTTAATAAAGATAATTATTAATAAGTTAATACTTATTTTAGCAAGCAGAGTCATGACTTTGCCATAATTCTGATGCTGTCTCATAGACACATTGCTCCACTAAGCAAACACTGCTGTTCCATCTCTGAAGCTCAGATTTTTGTCATTCAGTCGTTTCAGTTGTGTGTGATTCTTCATGAACCCACTTGAGGTTTTCTTGGCAAAGAAACTGTAGTGGTTTGTTATTTTCTTCTCTTGTTCATTTTATAGATGAGTAAACTGAAACAAACAGGGGTAAGTGATTTATCCAGGGTCACCTAGCTAGTGAGTGCTTAAAACTGGATTTGAACCCAGGAATATGACTCTTCCTGTCTCCATGCCTGGCACTCTATTCACCATGCCACTTCACTCTCATGAAGCTGGGATACCATACCAAAGAAATCACAGCTCCAGTCCCTAGTCCCTGGTTAAAGAAATGAGTAATGTTTAAATAAACAAAAATCTGAGATGGTACAAATGAAAGAGAAAACAGTGTTGTAATTGGGACACCTAGATCTAAGTCCCAGTTTCCCTAATAAATAATTGGAGCAAGTCTCTTCTTCTTTCAATGCATTAATTTCTTTTTCTGTAAGGATTTGAAGTGGCTAATACCCCAGGCTTCTTCCAGCTCTAAAGTTCTACACTTCTATCTCTACTATTTGATAATGAAGTGCTCAAACATCAGAAACAGATAAGAAGGTAATACAATAGAGTATAATATCTTTTGCAAAATGTTCTGCTATTTATGTAACGCTGTGGCTCAAAAGGCATCACCAATCTGAGGCCACAGGGGCTGGTGACCTTCATAAATTTCTTTCAATTGCCTGTCCTCAGAGGCTGCCCAGGAATCATTGCTCTGGGCTTGCTTATATCAAATGGGGAACTTGGCAGATGATGCTTCAATTCCACCTGTATCTCAGATTCATGGGATCAATTCTAATTTTTGACTTAAGTCTACAGTATTATCCCATTGAAGGAGGTGAAAATGAATTTTTGGGAGGAGGTGAGTGAGTCAAAAAGAGGTGGGAGAAAAAGGTACTCAGAATACAAACATGAACCTGCTATGAAGCAGGTAATTTTAATCATACACATGAAAAAGTTAATCATGAAGAAGCATGGAATAATTAAAATCAGTTGAGATACAGAAATCTGTTACATTTGTGATAGCAATGCGTATTAGCTGTTTTGCATTTTACCTCCCCTACAATAGACTTTTCAATATTTTAAGTGGTCAGTTTTCTTTCTCATGGTTTCTCTCTCTATTGGTGACTCTTTTCTGCCAGTTCACTTTGATTTTGTCACTGTTATTGTTGTTGCTACAACTGCTCTGCTAACTGAAACCAACCTTCTTGGGTGCTTCAGGAACACAGTAGCTGCCATTTGAGTTCTCAAAAGTATGAGTACCAAACGATAGGATACTAAAATTTGTCTCAATCTCAAATATGCCCATAAGGCCAAGCATGTGTTGGTTGGTCTAATGAGGGGAGTCTATGGTACCCAACTATCACTCTAGGTATCAGAGAGTCATAATTTCCCCTTAAGACCAAGAGAAGAAGAGGCATAAAGGCATGAATTGTCCTTTTAATATTTTCGTAGAACTCTGATTCAACAGCCAATTAAGTGAACATGAAGGGCTCCCCTATCTAGCACCACCACAACCAGTGCATGCTACATTCAAAATTAAGTTTCAATAACTCTCTTTCCAGGAGAATTTGTCATCACTTAGAACATTTTGTTGTATGAATCATTTCTGTTCAGATTAATATTATATTCGTTCCATGCTAAAGATGCTACCTTATAATATCTAGTCATTTTTCAAATGATGCATTTAACTAAACTACTTCCTTTCCAAGCATGTAGAACTGAGTAAGCCCAATGTAGAAATTTATTTCTATGACAGTTTCACTTGTATCTTTCCACATTTTCTATTTCTAAGAGTGGCACTGACAAATTCATTTGGGAAGGGCACTATTACCACTTAAGGTGTCAATCTCAAAAATTTAGTAGTGTCCTTCAAAAGATCCCATTTTATAGTCTGTGGGAAAATCCATCTAGATTAACCTATCCCATTTATAAATATAATGATGTTACAATTCACCACATAAAGTACAAAGTTCTTACAGCATATAATGCAATTTCCTGAATGTACTTCTTTCACATTACAAGGAGCCCCAGTTCTAGTAAATGAGAATGTAGTGAAGAAACTCTGTTTACCTTATTTATATCTCATGTTGAGTTTTTATCAGCTTTAATGTAATCAAGAAATCAATGAATTGATTAAATATTGACCATTGCATATCAAGTATTTATGATGGAAGGACATGGAATTCTAAGTAATACATACATACTTACATATGTACATATTATATATATACACATGCGTATGTGTATATATATACAGATATGTATATATGCATTGTGTGACATATATGTATGTGTGTACATGTGTGTGCATACACATAAAATCACAGAAATTGTGAGCTATGGTTCAACAAGCAAGAGCCAGAAAGTAAGACAAGACTGTGGAGATTACATACCAAAACATTAAAATGTAAAGAGTGCAAAAAAATCTGTCAAAATGTAGAGTGTGGAAAATTGAAAACTGATCTTATGGCCTAGTTAGCAAGAATTTGCAATTTAAATATTTGAAATAATATGTTACTACATGACAGTGCTTATCAATCCCTCCCATTTGCAAAACACTAGGATAACTAATTTCCCTTCTCCCAGATGAAATATAAACTCCTCAAGGGTAGATTAATAGATTCTGTTTTTGCTTTTGAATTCTCAGTGCTTACTACAGGCTCTGTCAGATAACCAATGTGTAATAAGTGCTGATTGATTAATTGCTTTTTATACTATTTTCGTGAATATCATGAAATAGAAAGTTGATTGTAGGGGTATTGGCAGAGTCATGAGAATCACTAGATATAGTATTTCTTATGACTCTTCCTTATTTTCTATGAAAATAATATATTATTTGCACACACACATATTCATAAGTACCTACACATGTCTAGAGAGACAAACACACAAAGAGAAACTTTTTTTGACTGTCATACTTTAACTTTTAAGTTAAACCTTTAAACTTGGGATAAACATTATAAAAATGGACTTCTACTTCAGGAAGAGATTTAGTGTTCCCAAATTTGTATCATCCATTTTTAAGTCCTCACAGTTATTGATCCTTATTACTAAATAACTGAGGTAATAGTCTACTTTGAGATCTACATGTTGCCTAATATTCAACAGTGATTCTATCTAGAATGCTTTAAGTTCTGTATAGAGTTTGTCATTTGGTTTTCATGATTTACAACTCTATTTTTACTCATTTTTTATGATTTTTATTAAATAAGATATTTTATTCCCTGTGCAGCATCTTCTACTATATAAACTTATACAAAAGCAATTTCTATTGCCATGTGTGCTAATTGATCAAGGAAAATATACTACCACATGAGCTAAAATATATAAAGTCTCTTGTAATTTAATATTAATCTATTTTCGAAATATGAAGACTACTGATTGAAATTAGTAAGTCTATGTTTTTGTTGTTATTATTTTGTTTGTTAGTGTATCAGTGTAATAAGGATCATCCCCTTGTCCATGGTATTGTCATGATGTGGAAAAGATAGTGGATTTAATGTCAGATAATATGAGTCGAAATCTTGGTACTTCTACTTACTATCAATGTGAATTTGGACAATCTAGTTAATCTCTCTCCATCCCTTACTTTCTTCATCTGTAAGTCAGAACCCTGGACTAGGATGATCTTGAATGTTCTGTCTCATAATCATCTGATTCTTATACAGAAAAAAAAATCATCAAATGTAAATCACATTTATGTAAATCAACCTTTGAAATCTATTTCATTATTTGAGTATTAGTAATGTAGAGTGGTATGAATAGCATGGAGATAAAAATGTGGAAGATTGAGGAATAAATATGTTTCCCAATGATATAGTTTACTTTTTAATCCTCATAACCATAACTCTATCTGCAAAGGATCTTTTTTTCTGCTTAGAATTTTCCTGAGTATTTTATTCATTTTATTTGTGTTCTTCCCTTTAAACTTCATTACTTACAGTATTCAGGGTTGCTATATTTCTGACAGTGATTTGGGTATCTTGGTTGGTATGGCACAACAAAATATTTTGGATGTTTCCAAATGCAATTCATCCTAGCAATTTTGGGAGAGATGGAAGCCGAAATAAATTTGTTCAGTTCAAAATCTCATGTTTTCTGCCCTGTGAACATGTACATAGAAAATAGAAGGGATGCCACAAATCATTTCTCAGTTACCTAACAATCATTCATCTCTGGCAGGTGTGCTCTGTCATTTATCCTGATAGCTAGATGTGAAAAAGGAATTGCTTTTCTTTCAGTAAAAGATACAGCTAATGAGATTCTACAGGACGTCAGGGATAAAACTAGAAAAAGATAGAAAGACAGGGACATGTTCAGAGTGACATTAGCTACACTTATTCATTGACAAGAAAATTGATTTCTCACTGCAACCCTTGTTTCTTTTTCTTCCCTAACTTTTTCTCCTGGATCATTCATTCATTTGTTTAGAACACATTTGTGGAACTCCTGGTAAATAATTCAGCTGACAATAAATGAAAGCAAAAAAAAAAAAAACAACATAGGATCAAAGAACTGGGAGGGACTTTACAGGACATTTATTCTAACATTTAGCTGAAGCCTGGCCTCTGCACATCATTCTTTTGAATATATTCTAGAAGACAGCAGTATTTTAGATAGAGCCCTGGGTCTGGAATTAGACAAGTGCTAAATTCAAATTAAGCCTTAGGCATTTTCCCACTATGTGACCCTGTGCAAGTCACATACTTTTAGTTTGCCTCAGTTATCCTCAATTGTAAGATTAGAATATCATTTATCACATAGGGTTATTGTGAGGAGCAAATGAAATATTTGCAAAAGCAAAGTGATTAGTGCAGCTGATGGCAAATAGTATATATAATATGTATAGGTTTATTTCCTTTCTCTTCTTCCCTCCCCCCACTTCTACAATATTCCTAACTTGTCAATCCTAATCATTTAGAAAGTGGCAAAAATAATTTCCATGATTATGTTTATATCCTTTCATAAATCTCTACGTAGGATTACTTTCTGGACACAGAGGCAGACCTTCTCATGGAGTGTTTAACTTGACTGTTAGAGAAATGGGAACTGTCCTAGTTTGGGGAGATGCCCAATAAAGTCACACATAGCAATAAGAGATGGAGGAGAGGGGAAAAGTATAAAAAACACAAAAGATAGACTATTCTTATTAAGGTTCGGGTGTTCATATTATGTCACTTTCAAAGGATAAAAAAATCACTAAGGTGAAATCCCATAGCCAGTGAGGTACCTGTTCCAATGAGACATATATCGTGATGATGATGGAAGAATGCATTTGTATATGTCAATTATAATATGTTAGAACAGAAATGTGGCACTGAGTGTGTAGTATTGTGGGAATGTTACTCTAAAATTAAGAATAATATGGACTTTTAAAACTTAAAGAAAGCATGAACGTGATCTAATAGTCCCCCACTTGGTGAAGTCATTTCTAAGATATCTCTGAAAGAGAGTCATCCACTTACTGTTTGAATATTTCCAATGACTGGGACTGGAAATAAGAGCATGTCATATTATGAGACGATGTATTACATTGTTGGATATTCTTAGTTTTGATTAAATTTTTATTGTGAGCTGACACTTGTCTTTTTGTAATCCACTCATTCTAATTTTATGCTCTGGAGAAAGATGCAAAAAATCTCTTCCTACTTCCACAGGAAATTTCTTCAAATATCGGAAACATCTGTTTTTTTTTTTCCCTTCAATTTGCTTTATTAAGGCAAAAAGCATCTCTAAATTTTCAATGGCTCATTGTATGATATAATTTTCAGAACTTGAAGTATCCTGAATAGCCCACTGCATATTGGGACTGTTCTAATTGTTGGAAGTTTGGGAGCACCCAATTTACTGAAATTGTTAAGAAGTTTTCACTTACATTGAGACTAAATCTATCTCTTTGTGAATTTCACTTATTAGCTATAGAAAATAAAGTTCAACACATCTTTCACATATCTCTGTAATCTTGAATGTGTATATATGTTAAACAACCTATTCTTCATAAAAAAATAACAGGTATACATGACATGTCTTTAAGTTTAATCTGCATTATCAGCATTTTCCATCAATTTCTTAAGTCTAGACCAGGTTGGGGAACCTACGACCTTGAGGAAAATGTGGACCTCAAATGCAGTCCTTTGACTGAACCAAACTTCTCAGAACAAATCCCCTTAATAAAAGGTTTTCTTTTGTAAAACCCGTACTCAGTTAAAAGGCTGCACCCAAGCACCTAGAAGGCAATATATGGTTTCAAGGTGGCTGGTTCCCCACCCTGGTCTAGATGATAAAACAACAGGTCTCTCCATGTTTTGTAGTATATGCTGATGTCCAAAAGTACTCACTCAGAAAATTTATGAGGTGTGTCTGGCATTCCATTGCTTGTAATTGTTAGAGATGACTATCGTGTCATACCCAAGTCTTCTTTTCCCCAAGCTAAATATTAACTCTTCCTCTGATCCCTATGTGACAAAATCAAGACGATTCTTTATTTTCTAATTGAGATACACTTCATTATATTAGTGTCCTTCCTATAATGTATCATCAAAATCTGATGAAAATATTCCAGATATAGTCAATAGTATACTACAGTATATGTACTGTATACTAACAATGAAGCTCTCACTTCTTAACTCCTAGGCTAGACACTTTGAATTATTTAGTGCAACATAAACTAATGAATTTTTTAGCTGATATGTTTTACAGTTCATAGAATCACAAGGCAAGTAGAACTACAGCTGCAAGGCATCTCAGAGGTCAGCTAATTCAACACCCTAATTAAGTCTTGTCCCAGCATCCTCAGACTTTTTCATACCATAAGTTGCACTTATGAATTTGAGCTTTTGAATCCATATAAGACTTCAAGTTTATCTCTATTAAATTTTATCATACTAGTTTTGCTTCATGATTATAATCAAATGAGAATTTTTTGGAGGGGAAATATTAACTGTGTTATCAAACTCATTCCCCAATATTGAATTATGTTTAAATTTTATAAGCATCCCATTTTGTAAATATCTTTAGTCACATAATTCTGAAATCTCAGGTACTTCACCAGAGATGTAGCAAAAAGCTGTTAATCTGATCTTTGGATCTGATCATTGAGCTGGATCTGAATCTGCACAGTTCAACTATTGTTTGGTTTACATATATTAAATATCCTCAAGAATAACATTTTACCATTGTTTCAGGGAAATCTAGATGAAATCATTTCAAGGACACTCCCCTGGTCATCAAAAGTAACACCTGTGATTTCATCAGTATAGGCAACACCTTGGAGAGGTATCTACCTCTATCAATGAAGATAGACATGATCTCTATAAGTTTCTATAGTATATGGAATTATAACTCTCTATATAGAGTTATATATGCAACTTAAAGTAATTTATTTAGGACCCAATGATATTGTCATTTGCCTATTGTCCCATAGGCAGTATAGGGATAGAGGCTAATAGATTCAGAGCTGAAAGAGACTTACAGAGGTCATCTAATATAGTTTTATAAATGAAGAAACTGAAGCTAGAGGCTTACTGAAGGTCAAAGCAGGAAGTGACAGAAAAAGCATTTGAACTTGAGTCTTCTGACTCCAAATTCATTATGCTTTGTACTGTGTTTATATGTGTCAGAGATGGAACTTGAACACATTGTTTTTGGCAATGTATAAGAAGGAGGGAAGAAAGAAAGGAAGGAAGGAGGGAGGGAAAGAAGAAAAAATGAAGGAATTGGAGTATTTTGAACAATACAAGTATGACAGAGTAAGAGATGAAATTCCAAGCTGACTAGTTTGCTCAGTAAGAAAAATAAGAAAAAAAATGCATAATAGGAATGTGTGGTTTTTGTCATACCATAGATTTCCCACAGCATTTTTATATCAAGTGCCAGAATTTGATGTCAGAGGCCTCTCTTTGGCAGACTATACCATATGGGTACCCAGTATGACTCAGTGGAATTACAATGGAATCAAAATTGAAGTGCCATTGGCTTCCATCGTACCAACATAACCGATTTCCCTTTTTGGACAGACTATATTCACATAGTATTTATAATCCTAATTTGTGTAATGTAGCTTAACAGTCATATGCATATTCCAGATATTCAAGACCCACTTGTTGAGTGACTCTAGATTGAATGAAAACTCCAAGTTATCTTAAGAACTAAAGAAACTCAATGATGTGACTATGAAGCATTCCAAAGTGCCATGAAAAATCACAAATATAAATAGTAACATTTCTTCACTATCTTAGTTACCTAGCTATTTATTACTATTGCTTAGTCCTTATTAAAAAAGCTGTGCTATATTTTAATGTATTTAAGACAGTTAATATTATTATAGAAAATTATTAAAATGAAATGTCTTTCACAAATTGGCATGTTTTATATATAGATATAATCTTGTGAATGCAAAATAAATGTATACCTAGAGATGTGAGAAACATCCTTAAAGATTTAACTTTATTCATGCAGTCCCTTGGGGAATGACTTCAGGAAAATCAAGAATGCCCTAACGACTACCTCCTTTCAATGTTACGACTTTCTTGGCGCACTACCAAGAACACTGCCTTACATTCTTGCCTTGGACACTCTCCCTTAAGTGCTTAGTTAAGGCATTGTCTTCAATAGATATTGTGTTCCAAGCATTGTGTTTAACATCTGTATTCTCTTTCATTTTCAAAGACTTTGTTCTTTGTACAATGAAAGAATTAGTACAAATGATG
Source organism: Bettongia penicillata ogilbyi (assembly GCA_023548195.1). Taxonomy (NCBI): domain Eukaryota; kingdom Metazoa; phylum Chordata; class Mammalia; order Diprotodontia; family Potoroidae; genus Bettongia; species Bettongia penicillata. Next base: position 2,653,409 of record JAJHZJ010000115.1, on the reverse strand, counting down.
GCTCTAAAAATGTTCCTCCAGTTTGAAGTTTATGATCCTATGATCTTTTTTACCAGGAATTCTTGAGCTTTTTTTATGTCAAGGGTACTTGGACAATCTAGTGAAGACCATGGATGCCTTCTCAGAATAATTAGATTTTTTAAAAAAGTTTATTTCTCAGAATATTTTAAAAATCTAAAATAAAATGCATATGATTACAAAGGAAACTATACTAAATACATTTATTTAAATGTTAAAGAAGTTTATATAGCCCAGAATGCGTACCTCTCTTGGCCTATAAGGAGGATTCTGAAAATTCACAAGTGTTTGCACTTATAGGAGGCTTTGAAAACCACTAAATTGAAAATGCTGTGATAGAAAAATAATTTTAAGCTATTTTGTGTCAAATACCATGCTAACCTAGATACAATACCAACATCTACTGTTAGAAGAAATATAACTAAAAGGGGGAGAAAGAACAAAAAAAGGAAAGAGACTAAAAGGAACAGAGACATGAAAAAAGGAGAGAAGTAAAGGACAGAAGAAAAGGAAGGGAGGGAAGTAGAGGGGGAGAGGAAGAAGAAAGAAGAAATTTGTAATTTTATTTTCAGTCCTTGATAATTATCAATATATCTCATCATTCTATTTGATTTTTCCAAGTACTATGAATAATAATAGCCCTGTTTATACAGCAAGATCTGTTCATTTGTCTAGAATAGCATTCAGTAGAATATCTGTGATAGAATATTATTGCTTTTATTCAAAAATAATGCAATTGTTTCTATTTACAACATGAAGGTGAATTAATCGGGTATTTAGATATGATGCTGACATTTTCATTTTTGTCAGACATTTAACTGTCTGTTAATTTCTTTACTAGTTATTGTTAGATTACATGAAAACATAATAAGCTATGTTGAATGGCTTGAACACATTGATTCTGCTACTTGTAGCAACTATAATAGATATATAGTAGCATCAACTATGCCAGCAAGCCAGAATTGCTCCTACTGAGGATAAGTCTTAAAGTAAGTTTCATCATCATCTCTGTCTTCAGCATATTCTCTAGGTATTCTGTTCTGATTCAGAATCCATAGGTAAAATTGATCAAATCTTGCCTGTGATTATTAAAGTTCACTGTGAAATAGAGTTAAGACTCTTATCTTGGGAAAGAATTTACCTGAAAAGACAGTATACACTATTTTTTTTTTTCTGGATGAGAGATTTCTGATAGCCTATACCCTCCATAACATCACCCTAAAGTCTGAAGGCAATTCATAACAGCTGTCAGAAACAGGCACTAAAATTAGACTTCTTGGATTTCCTCTGAGCTTTGTTGACTTTTATTTAGCAGACCCTTCAAATAGTCATGGTCATCTAGTTTCTCTGATTGTGACAGGCAAGAGTTCATAAATTAAAAAGAGAATAGGGTAAGTTATGGTTGGACAAATGAGAGGTAATTGACTTACAATGAAGAGACACTAAAGAAAAATACTGAAGGATGATCATGATTATTATGATGATGGTGATGATCATAAAATAGTATTTATAATTATTACCTTCAGGGATGTATTCAACAAAGTTTAAATAAAGTCTACAGTTTTTAAAACATCATTCAAGATTAAAATATATTTGACCAATATTAAATTGCAAGAAAGCTGAAAATATATACGGTTTTGCCTCAGAAAGTAAGCTTCAGTTATCCAAAAGTCAATTTCAAGGTATATCTTCATCATTAACACTGAAAACTTGAGTTTCCTTCCTTCCTCTCATTTTTCACACCTGTAATAAGAGGAAACTGGATCAGATGACATCTAATATTTATGGTTCAATGATTATTTCCATAGTGATATGCAACAAATATACAAAGGTACCAGGTTGGAATTCTAGATTAGAAGCTACTTCATTATTAACTATATGATTTCCTAATTGCCATTTCTATCATTTTTTTCTTATTTAGATTATCTGGATTTCAGCTGCCATCATCTATAGTGAGTACAGGCTCTATACTCACTCTCTGGTTCACTACAGACTTTGCTGTGAGTGCCCAAGGTTTCAAAGCCCTCTATGAAGGTAAGGTATTTGGTGTTTTATTTATTATTTTAGCATACTATATATATTTTATGTGATTTTGGTTTGATTGATAAATGTTTTGACTCTGAAGCCACACTTCTTGCCTGATGAATATGTTTGTATTAATGTTATAAAACTAGAAATAGTAAGGAATTTCATATGACTTACCAATAAGACACATGTGTCTGGGCTTTGCCCCAAAAAATATTTGGATTCTGTAACACAAAATATATTTTTATACTATTCATATTTTTTTCTCTTTCAAGAAAAAAGATTTCTGGATTTAGTGACTTGTATTTTTAGACGTGTAACGTGGTATTTTCAGAAATGTCAAATGCCAATTAAAAGCACACTTGGTGTGTGAAATGAGATCTTTACAAAATAATTTAAAAGTGTTTTCTTGATAATGTTGAGGACAATTGTTTGGTTCTGGAATGCTTAGATAAAGAAGAATGTTGTTTGGACTTGTGTTTTGTCAAAGTTGAAGTTTGAATTGAAAAATAGTATTCCTGGTGACTTTGGTTGTGTGATTTTTCTTTGCCTTTCTATATTTATTAATTTTGTTCTTAGATGACTAAAGAGATGTATAGAAATGATTCTACCCCTTGGTGACTAATCAAACAAATGGACGCTCTTTGATTAAAGCTCAGTATGTGCTAAAGGAAATCATTAATGTGACTGATGTTTGCATTATACAAGGGAATATTTCATTCTATAATTCAAAGAACCCTAAGACATCAGGTGTACAAAAAAGCATGCTTCCCTAGCCTTAGTCATTAGAATTGCATTCCATCAATCTTGAAATTATTTTTCTCTTTATACATATATATGTATATATGTACATATATACACACACACACATATTTGTAAGTCTGTGTGTGTTATGTGTTAGATGACAGACAAATAGATAGAAGCACTAATTTTTTCATCTCCTCAGCTTTTTGTCTGTCTTTGGTTCAAATTATTCCAATGTACTAAGGTAACTTCTATGTAGTACTCAATCATTCAATCTCCTGAACATAGACTTTCTAACAGCTGCTCAAATGAGAGATCTTTTAAGTATTGTGTGTGCTCCCATTATATAAGCATATAAACTGTGCAAATGGAAATCACAGTGAGACTGATTTAGAGAATATTTTCTTGGGTTGGGTAAATTTAGTCTTTGTTCATTTAGGCTATTTCTTATATGTGACAACTATAAGAACGATACCTAAAGTAGAAAGATTTGGGTTTAATCCCATGTAACTAACCTTAGAAGACAGTGATATTATTTGAAGTCCTTCCCTAGAAAAAAGGACCTGTCTCACAAGAAGAATTAGATAAAATTTCCATTTGTATCCATCTCCCACCAAGAAGCAATATACCCTGTTCTTGCCATGGTTTTCACTTTCCTCCTTCCAGATTTTTTCTTCTTTTGATGGCACATTTTTACTAATTTCCTTGAATATAATTTCTATTTCCCTAGATGCAAAAATTGCCAGTTATAGCTCTGGATATCTCTACACCTAAATATGGAGCTGGTGGCCTTAAAAGGGTTAATTTCCTTTAAGTACCTTGCTGACAATCAGATATTAATTGAGCAGTGGAGAAATATTATGCTCACTATAAGATTAATGGTTACTGTTGGCTTTCAGATTTGGTTATATCCATCCACTACTTTCTTTAAGCACTAAATCTGTGTAATACCTTTATCACATAATATCACTAAACTGTCTCCAAGGCAGCCAGCCCATAATGGTCGGCTGTAAAATATGCCTTTCCATGTTGTTCAGAGGAAAAGAGGAGTTAATATGTTAGAAATCTATGCCATTTCTCAATTACTACAATTAGAATACCCAGCTGACTATCAAAGCAGAAATCATGCATGTGTTTGTTTCTTTAATTCCTTGTTTCAGGAATTGCCTATAGATAACACGGATGAGGCAGTAGGGATATTGTATAATTATATATGTGCATGTGGTACAAGAATGTTTGAAAGATAATGTATACTAGGCACAAGCACCATGCGCCTTTGTTAAAGTACTAACACTATAGGAAGGATTGTTGGTCTTTAACAAGATCTGAAATGAAATACATGTGAATTATTTTTATCAACACATATTGACAAAAACGTGTTGTGTTTCTTTGACAACATTCTAATAGATATAAAATGTTTAATTAAAGATATAGTTTTGGAATTGGAGTCTGGAAGACAGGAGTTCAAATTCTGCATCAAATACTTAATAGTTACATCATTCAGGGTGAGTCACTTAACACCTCTCATCCTCAGTTTCTTCAGTTGTAAAATGTGAATAACACATACATATGAGCTATTATCAAGTAAGACAGCATTTGTAAAGGGACTTGTAGACATAAAATCTTAATTATTATTCTTTAATCTCTCTAAGTCTCAGGCAACTGGCTAGTCTTTATATGAGCTATCATAAACTATAAGTCTTTAATGTACAGTACTAAGTGTATGGCTATATAACTACATCATGTTTATTGATATGATCTATGTTTATATCTACATGCATATACTTACATTTAAGTAAAGATTATTAAAAAATACAAATTACGATTACATGGATGAGTGAAAACATGATGCACTTCCTTGAGGATGTGTCCAGTTATTCCTTTTACTGTGTTAGAAACCTCTCTTCATTTGGCTGAGATTTACTCCTCCTCCCAAAAAGACCTCATAGAGATTTGGCTTGCTGAGTAGGTAATTTGGAAGAACAAAGTAAAATAAAGATTAAATTCTGAATAGAACAATTAGAGAAATGTGTTTCTCAGGCAGACTGTGAAACCGCGTCTTTCAGGCTATAAGGGTAACCCTCTGTCCTTTTTATTGCTCTATATCTCTTAATATAAATAAAGTCATTTCCTATACATATGCCATGGTTTCTTTTACATTTTTTTTATTTACGTTCTTTATTTAAAATTACATATATCTAGGATATCCATACCTGGGTTCTTTCTCTGAGTTACCTAGTGGTACTAGAAGGAATCAGTTGAGAATTTTTGAAACTAACTAAACTAATTGCTAATGATACTTACTATGTGCCAGGTGGCACTGTACTAAGGATGAATGATAAAGGGAAGATAAAAGACAGTCTATAAATGAACATTAGTAGGATTTTAGGATTTTTTATGCTGCCATGGCTTAACCATGACCCTGAATATTCTGCCAGCAATTTTATTTCTTCTTTATTTCTTTAAGGAATGTTTTCAATAGCATCCATATAGATATTGAGTGAACTTTAGTAGATTTACTTCAAAATAGTTCATAAGTTTTATAGATATTTTGAATGAAAAATCTGTCATGACCATTTAATAGTTAGAAAACATTATAGTTTTTCTCTTTTTTATTAAGAAGTACTCTCTAATTTAGATTGAAAGTTTCAGAAAGGTAGGAACATTATCTTGTAGGTCTTTGAGTCTTTCACAATTCTCTCTCTATTCTTCCTGATAGATATGTGTGCGTATCTCTATCTAACTATCTATGTATCTATCTACCATCTATCTTTTTATCTATTTATCTAAAAGCTTGATAGAACCCGATTTGTTTTGCACTTTGAGAGACAAACTTTACTTAATTAATTAGAAGTATAGGAAGGCTAAACCTGGTAGTAAGGTGTTTGTTTGCTTGTAGGAAATGTCCTATACATGAAATGCTATAGAAAAGGATCATAGGAGACTTTTCTTTGATCTATTAATTTTCTTAAAATTTTAAAAAATTATTTTGTTAAATATTTCCCAATTATACTTAAAAATTTAAGAATAACTTTTAAAACATCGAGTTCCAATTTCTCTCCCTTCCTCCTGCCACTCAAAGTTTTAAAAATGATTCTACTGAAAACTGCCTGTTCATATCCTTTGACCATTTATCAACTATGGAAAGGATCTTCTTTTCATAAATTTGGTTCAGTTCCCTAAATTTTTCAGAAATGAAGCCTTTGTTGCAATTCTCCCCCAGTTTACAGTTTTCTTTCTAATTTGACTGTATTAGTTTTGTTTAGGCAAAAGTGTTTTGTATGTAGTCAAAATTATCTTTTTCTTCTCTTAATACCTACTATTTCTTGTTTGGTCATAAACTAATTTCTTATCTATAGAACTGACTGGTACATTATTCTTTACTGCCAAAAATTTATTTATAATATCACCTTTTAGGTCTAAATCATTTATCCATTTTGATTTCTTGGCATATAAAGTGAGGTATTGGTCTATGCCTAGTTTCAACCAAACTACCTTCCAATTTTCCAAGTAATTTTTGTCAAATATTGAATTCTTACCACCAAAACTTATGCCTTTAGGTTTATCAAGCACTAGATTATTATGGTCTTTTACTGCTATGTGTTGTATACTAAATATATTCTACTAATCCACCACTCTGTTTCTTAGCAAATGGCAGATTATTTTGATGATTACTGGTTTGTAACATAGTTTAAAATCTAGAACTGTTAAAGTGGCTTCCTTCTCATTTTTTATTTCTTCTTCTCTTGATAGTCTTTATTTTTTGTTCTTCCAGATTAATTTTATAACTATTTTTCTAATTCTATGTAGTTAATCTTGGGTATTCTGATTAGCTGGATACTGAATAATTAGATAAAATTGTCATGTTATTATAATATTTCTCCAACTCTTTAGATCTGTCTTTATTCTCTTAAAAGATTTTGGTAATTGATTTCATACAAATCCTGAGTTTCTTTTGCCAGGCAAATTATATTGTCTGCAGTTATTTTAATGCGATTTCTCTCTTTACCTCTTCCTGCTGGGTTTTGTTGGTAGTGTGTACAAATGATGATGATTTGTGTGAATGTGTTCTATATCCTTCTAATTCCCCTAATAATGAATAAGAACTTAGCAGTTACATGTCTCATCTTTCCATATAGAAAGATAAATAATTTAACCTTTGAGTCCCGTATGATTTCTCTGACATGTATACCTTTTCAAATTTCCTTTGAATCTTATTTTTGAAAGTCAGATCTTCTATTCAGCTCTGAACTTTTCATCAGGATTGCTCAAAAGCATCCTCTATTTCCTTAAATAGACACATTTTTATCTTTGAATGATTGTACTTGTTTTAGCTGGGTAGTTTATTCTGGATTGTATTCCCAGGTCTTTTTGTCTTCCAAAAATTATATTCCAAGGCTTCTGTTCTTTTGTGTGGTAGTGGCTACATCTTGTGTGACCCTGATTATGGATCCATAGTATTTGAATGATTTATTTCTTGTAGCTTGAAGTATTTTTTCTTTTATCTTTGGGCTCTAAAATTTGACCATAATATTCCTGTCTCCATTGTGGGAACTCTTTGAGGTGATAATCACTGTATTCTTTCAATTTTTATTTTACCCTTTGATTCTAAGATATTGAGGCAACTTTCCTTGATAATTTCTTGGAAATTATGTCTAGGCTCTATGTTTGATCATGGTTTTCAGGTAATACAATAATTCTTAAACTGTCTGTCCTTGATACATTTTTCAAGACAGTTATTTTCTTGAGAAGATGTTTCACATTTCTTCTCGTTTTTTTCATCCTTCTGACTTTGTTTTATTGCTTCTTAATTTCTCATGGAATCATTAACTTCCACTTGCCCACTTTTAATATACACCAAAATATTTTCTTCAGTAAACTTCTATGCATCCTTTTATATTTCTCTGATTCTGATCTTAAAGGAGTTATTTTCATCAGTGAATTTTTGTACCTCTTTTTCCCTTTTGAAAGGCATTATTATCTTCATTATTTTTGCACCTCTTCTACCAAGCTGCTATTTTTCTTAATTTTCTTCCTTTTACTTTCATTTCTTTAGCCATTTTTTCTCATTACAATAAATTTTAACTCCTCTAGGAATTATTGTTGTTCTTGTGTCCAAGTCCCATTTTCTCTTGGATGCTTTGCAGTTTTGACTTCATTGTCTTATTTTGAGTTTGTGTCTTTATTTTTCCTGTCACCAGAGTAACTATTTATGATCAGATTCTTTCTTATTCTTGGTTCATTGTTCTATCTTATTTCTTTATTTTGAACTTTATGTTAACATAGGGTTGTCTTTTCAGAATGGGGACTTGGACGGCTCTGTTTCAAAGTTAAAGCTTTTTCACACTGCTGTTGTCATAGGTAGTTCTAGGGGCATGGAAATGTTCAATACTTCCCGGCTGGTATGATCTGGGGAGGGGTGTGGTCACTGCTTTCTTTATCTTTACTCCACTCTTTACACTGGTAGGGTACCTGATCCCTTGGAATTGCAACCAATACTGCTTTTCATTGCTCCTCTTCCCTTGGATCTGGAAACAATACTGTTCCTCAAGGTCTTTGACCCCTTGGGCTGGAAGTGATACTGTTTGTTAGGGTTTAGGGTTCCCACTCCCTCTTTACTGAAAATTTTCCTCTTTACCCTTAAACTTTGACTAAGAAGTGAGTATAGGCAATGGAATCGAAAAATGTCATCTGGTCTTACGTCAAGTGCTAGCACAGTGGTACCTTGCCATCTCTCTCTTACCAGCTGCCAGATCCCCTTACCATCTTTGGCTTGAGAGCTCCAAAAGCTGCTACTGGTTATGTCACCACAACCTTCTCCCACCACTGATATTTTATCCTCAAGGACTTCTAGCTAACCTTAACCCCATGTCACAGATATCTTTTTTTGACCTGCAAAGTTGTCAGGCATTGGCTCTACCACTCCAGAATTCAGTTTGAGATGTTATTTTCTTTTTTTTGAAGGAAGATATTGCAGAACTCTAATGATTACTTCTCTACTGTGTCATCTTGACTCCACCCCATTTAATTTTTCATGATGATTGATATAGCTAAGCCTGATAGATTTTAAAAATTATATCTTTTTTAATTTTTAGGGCCAATTACTCTCCTTCAATTTAGCCACTTTTGTACTATTAAGAATGCAAGAAATATGCTACTTATTATACACATGAATTGATATAGCAAGAAAAATTAAAAAAAACATAAATATATGTATATACATATATGCATATATATGTATGCATACACACATACATATATGCATACATGCATGTATATTTTAATCTGTACTCCAAATCCATCAGTTTTCTATCTGGAGTGAATAGCATTTTACACCATGAGTCCTTTGGAGTTGTGGTAAATCATTTTATTAATCAGAGTTTCTAAATTTTCATAGTTAGATTATCTTTATAATATTATTGTTACTTCATAGGTTGCTGTTCTGGTATTTCTAGCTTCATTTCTCATCAGTTTATATAAGTCTTCCCAAGTTTTCTTTTTTTATATCCCCTTCATCATGTATCATATAACACAATAGCATTCTGTCACATTCATATACCATAACTTGTTCAACCATTTCCTTTATTACCACAGAAAGAGCTATAATAAATATTTTTATACATTATGAGTCATTTTCCTTTTTCCTTTGATTTTCAAGCACAGTTGTATAGACCTTTGGGCATAATTAAAATGTTCTCCAGAATGCTTAGATGAATTCACACCTCCACCAACAGTGTATTAGTGTTCCTATTTTTCCACATCCCCTCTAACAGGAGTTTTGAGATATTGAGGTTCCTCACAAGTCAGCTAAAATAATTGATTTCTCCACATTATGTGCCTTGTTTTTCTTGAATTTCATGTTTTTTGTTTATATAGATAATTCTTCATATATTCTTCCTAAGTAGTAGAAATCCTTTGAGTAAATCTGGTGAAGAGTAAAGATTGCTTCATTTTGAGCAAGGAGATTCTGAAAGAAACATTTTGTTTTGAGAAGCAAAATGATTATATAGTGGAGAATGAAGGGGAGCAGGAGGAAATGAGGAAAAAGGCTTGTTGGTCTTTTGTAGTACAAGGAAAAAGTTATCAGCTTTCATTTTACTCAGTCAAGAGAAACAGAGAGGTTTTGGGATTAGGGGAACTGCTTTAAAAAAAAAGCAAGAAAAAAATAGACATATGAATGACTTAGGTGCCAAAGGACATTTTTGGGCAAATCATGTTTCTTTGGAGAAGAGCCCCAGGCTGAAGTGAGAGAAGCTTAGATTTTAAATTTTTTCTTAAAAAAGCATTGCTGGAAGTGGGTAGGTGCTGAAAAGGAGATAAGAATTACATAGTAGGTTGTGGCATACTGAGAAAGCTTCCTCAAATAAATTCCTTAGCCAACAAGAAGTCTCAAAAGAGCTTTAATCATATTCTAAATAATCATGTTGAAAATTGTTTTCAGACTTTGTTTTTAGACTGCTGTGTGAGGCACCACAAAATCAAACCAAGACCTGCCATGATGGAGCTTATGATTTAAGAAGGACATACTTAGAAGATTATGATACAAATTAATATACAACACATATATAAGAAGTGTGATTGCAGAATTTTAAATTCAAACAAACCTCAACAACCTTGTAGCACTACCAAAAGACATGCAATAAAATATTACAAATGTTCTGGGTAATGAAGAGGCATAAATGGTGGTGATATGAAGAAAAAAATAATGCGCAATTGCCATTTAAGATTCTCATTAAATGATATGTAGAAATTTAACAGAGGGAGAGGTAGGAAAAAGGTAGGAAACTTGAGGGGAAAATAAAATACGAAGGATTAGAGAACAAAGCATGCCATTTTTGTTTTCAAAGGCAATCATGGAGTTTAGCTGACACAGAGTATGTGGAGAGGACTAAAATTACGTGAAGATGGAAAGTTACACTGATGATAATTTTGAAAGACCACACATGCCAGGCAGAGGTTATTGAACTTTATTTGGTAGACATTAGGGAATCACTAAAGATTTTTGAGCAGAAGAGTGATGTGATAATATCTATGCAAAAGATTAGAGCGGAGGTAACAGGAAGCTTAGTTAGAGTAGGGAGAAAATATTATATTGAAAGGCTTAAAATGAGGGTCTATGTTAAGGCCATTGCAATGGAAACATGGAAAGGGACACAAATTGGAACTATTATAAAGGTGGAATGGACAGTGTCATTAGCAAAGATAACATTTTCCCCCATGAGAATAACGTTAACTCTTATATACTATTACATACGACACCATATCTGCTGGTAAATTTCCCTAGCCTATATTATATAAATGTCTTTCATTTCACAAATAACATATATCCATATATGTTATAATGTTATTTTGGGCAACTAGGTGGTGCAGTGGATAGAGCACCAGTGCAAGAGTCAGAAGGACCTGAATTCAAATTTCACCTCAGACACTTGACATTCACTAGCTGTGTGACCTTGGGCAAGTAACTTAAGCCCAACTACCTCATCTTGGGTCATCTCCAGTCATCTTGATGAATATCTGGTCACTGGATTCAGATGGCTGTGGAGGAGAAGTGAGGCTGGTGACCTCCCTCACTCAAAACAAAGTCAAGTGCAAGTCATGTCATTATTTCTCTGATGGCATGGTCTTCTTTGGCAATGAAGGATGAACACACACACAATAGTTAATAAGGGAATCAGCTATAATTGGTTATTCTGATTTATTTTTAGTTTAATTATAGAATCAAATTCATTTTTTAAAAGGAAAAGCTAGCCTTAACAGTTAAACCAGATTAATAAAAAGAGTCTAAGTTAAATCTAGGTTACCTAAGATTTAGAAAATAGACAGATTGAGAAGACCTTATAATTTAGTAGCAGGTAATTTAGAAGAATAAAATAATCATAAAATTATAAGTTTTTTCAAAAGACTAAGTACCCTTTGTAGCAGAAATGGGGGTTGACCAGAGACTAAATCCCTTTTCTAGCAGTTGAAGAAAGGATCGCCAGAGGTTAAGCTTCTCTTTTCAATCTTAATGGATAAGATTCCATTTTTTCTTGAGCTACAGTCTAAATTGAGTGATGAATTCTTCTAAGGAAGATCTGGGGAGTGGAAAGGGACTGCTAACTATTGACTACAAGTTCCTCTTTGCCAGTACACTTTCTGGTTACAAAAGGCACCACGTCAAGGAAAGGATTTCTGCCAGGTGACATGCCTTGTCTGGTTGAATTATATTCAAAACAAGTCTCTGTATTTATTTTATTCCTCTTTTCTTTTATAAAAATCACTCTTGTGTCGTACCTCTGAGGAGTCAGGTGACCTATTTAGTATACAAATGCTAGCTTTGCAAATTAAATACAGATGGATCAGTAACATTATCCTCAGTTTTTATTTTAGATAATTTTAATAGCTGGGCAAGAAGGAGTTAATTAAAAAAGAAGTGAGGGATGATCAAGAAAGGGGGAACTTCCTTCTTGGAATGAGTCACATAGGTGGAAACTGGTTTGTTGTTCAAGTATAGGAGAAAATCTGTCAATGTGATAACTTCTGAAAGACAACATTCAAGTGTATATGAGTGGGAAACAAAATTAAATTAATGCCCATAACCTGACAGAATAACTTTGCTTGCATTTCACAAAGAAATATACTATAAAACTAAGAATCAAATGAATGCCACATTGGGAGATATGAGACCAAAATTCAAATCATAGCTCTGACAGTTTACTAGCTAGGTAATGTTGTATAGTTATAGAAAATGTCTCAGAGGATAACTGGCTATAACTTTACACTCAGCTTAGTAATTTGCATAGAGATTTCGTTAAATCAATGAGTGTGCTCACATATGTATTTTCTCAAAATTGACAGTCTAGAGTGTAAGCATTCACATTAGCTTAAAGGCAATATTAGAGGAAAAAAATATTAAAATGAGAGCCAGAAAGTATAGATTATCCTCTCTGGACCTTCATTATGTTCTCTGTAAAATGTAGGATTGAACTAGAGGGTATTTGAGGTACTCTTAAGCTTTGATATTCTTTAAATATAGGATTCTAAAGCTATGAAACATATATGATTCTAAATATATGATATTAATTGAATAGGAAATATGATTCTAAAAATAAATATATCATCAAATGAGACAATGAATGTTGTCTTTGTAAACCTTAAAGGACTTACATAAATGTGGGCCCATATTTTCACTTCTTTTATGTAATTGAAGAAATGAAAAAATAACTTTCAGTTCATAGCGACTATTATGTATATCATAATTCTTGAAGTTCTTTGTTCATCATGTTGAGATGAACATTCTTCACTTTGAATGCTCAATATGTCATTATATTTGATCAGTCAAAAATATTATTAAGAACTTACTATGTGTCACACACTGTGCTAGACACTAAAAATAAAAACTGAACAAAAATGTAACCATAGTCTAAAGAAACATACAAATGTTTAGTCTTTTCCACTGGGTCTTTGAGTCTATCATTAAGGAATACAGTGATTCATTTCCATTTATAAATTTATAGGTACCATGAAAATTCACTGGAATTTTTAACAATCTTACTACCTTACTTTGATGAGTTGTTGAAAATCAAACAAGCACCTGGGTTAGGATCTTTTAGCCTGAATTATTCACAAAGGCTAAAGTTAAGCTGTAACTTTGCTAGTCATTTTTCGTTTTAATACTGGCCATAACTTTACATGCCAATTTGTGCCCTCATCTAAAGAGACATATCACATTACCTGAATATGGTGGGGATAGTTGGAGATATTAAAGACCATGTGTTTGTTCTCAGATTATTTTTGGTATTGTAGATTTTTTTGAATTAGTAATTGTATTCATTTGACTTAAAAGTAATTGTGTTTGTGCATGGTTATGTTCAGGAATATTTTCTGTATAAAAAAATACGAAGAAAGAAAAATCAATCTTCTTGCCACTACCAATCTTAGACGTTGGACAAAAGACAAACTGGTATAATAGAAATTGTCTCAAAATGGAAAATATGATCTGATTTCGAGATCATCATGTTGAAGGTGGAAGACAATTATCTTGGTTCTCTGCAATTTATCCTGCATCACTTGGGACAAGACACCTTTACTCTGATCATGTTTACATTCCACTGTGAAATGACTGATCACTTTTTTGGGCAATAAATTTTTATTGATGTCTTTTTAACATCATAATTTCTCCCTCCATTTCTCTATACCAGATAGTCTACCCCTATAAGAAATGATATTTTTAAAGAAAAAAGCTCAACATAACAAAAAGTTATAAAATACACAAAAATATATCAGTCCAAAAATAAGTTCAATATACATAAATGTGTGGCCATCTCACCTCTTCACAAAGGTGTGGGTGTGTGTTCATATTTCCTATTTTGGGCCATGCTGTTGGTAGTTGTAATTTTAATAGGCTTTTCTTACTTCACTCTATATCAGTTCATGTACACCACAGTGATATCTATCCCCTTACATTCATTTATAACAATTTGTTAGCAGTCCTCTAATGAATAAGAATCTACTTTGTTTCCATTTCTTTGTTATCTGAAAATAAATGCCACTTCAAATGTTTTGGACTTTATTCCTTTCCATGAAGTATTAGCCCATAATTGGATATGAAGGTAAAAGAATATGGACATTTTAGATACTGCATAATTTCAATGTGCTTCACAAAATTGTTTCAATTTAGTTTCAACAATGATGCCCTATCATGTCTGTCTTTCCACAACTCTTTCCCATTTCATTAGTAATTTCTTTTGCGATCTTCGCCAGCTCACAAGATATGAGGTAAAGCCTTGTGGATCTTTTGATTTGCATTTATTTTATCATTAGTTATTTGGAATAGCCTTTCATACTGTTGTTAATAATTTGCACTTTGTGGGGGGAGAGTCTGTTCATCTCATTCGACCATTTATCTATTAAGGAGGCCTAACTGATTTCTAAGGATGCTTCAAGCTCCAATTTGTTTTGTAATTTTATTCTTTAAAGCTATTTTTACTATAATTAGTTCTTGAATTATAATTTAGAAATAACTCCTTCAGTCCACATATAAAATATTTATTTCCAACCACAAACTGAAAAAAGCAAATCATTATTCAGCAGAGAGTTATTCAGCTCCTATTCAAACTAATATTTAACTTCTCATTTTTTACTAAATTTAGAGTTCAGGATGTTATTTACTTCATCTCACATCTTTGCTGCTGGGAAATGTGTGTATGTATGTATATTTATATGTGTGTATATGTATATGCATGTGTGTATATAAACATATATGTGCATACATACATATGTATGTGTGTATATACATCCACACATATTCCATTCTGCTAAGAACAGTCTCTCTGGGAAGAAGAGGTTGTTTTGCATTTGATTTTGTTTTCTGCTAAAACCATACTTACAACTGTACCTTTCTGTTTGTAGAACTAGGGTGGTGAACATGTTGAGTTTAGATATTCAAATATATTTTTAGGGATATTTGTTGTTTCTTAAAATGATTGAACAGATCTTGGGAATGAAAATTCCCTATTTATTTCAGAGTGAACTATGTTGTATAAACAACATAGATTGATTTCTGTACAGTAGGTTAAGACTGGGTGGTCATTTCATTGGCTTCCCCTTTTGTTCCATTGAGTCATATCACTTTTTCTTAAAATAGCATTTTAAAAATATTAGGAGCAAGGAAGAACTGCATTTGGGAATGAGGGGAGGGTGGGAGAGTGGACAGCTGGTGTGTGTAGGATGTTGCAGTCTTCCTCTGTCATTCTGTTCAGATGTAGGAGGAGACCAAATGGCAGCATTTATCCAGGAATAAGATACTGAACACATTTCAGCCTTGGCCACGTTATCTATCAGTCCTTCTTGGCAAAGTAGGAAAGTTTTCAACATTCCCAAATCAGAATTTTCATTTCTTAAGACTTTCACACTTGCCTAAATTCTTCCCACATGTCATAATGCTGACATGCATAGCAAAAGTTGCTTGAGGAGCTATTTATTGAACCAAATCTTTTAAAGGAAATGCTTGGATGCAAGAAAGGAACTATATCTGAGACCTTATGTCTGAGTTCAGTGATAACAGGAAGCAAATCTTCAAAATGTTCAAATTTACTAAAACAGTGTTATTTTTTTAAATGATGCTCCATACCACTCCTTACATATTATTCTTAGAAAAGACTGAAAAACAAGCTTAAGCCTTGTTTGTCAGAAACTTCAATGAAACTCATTATGAGTTCATGAGTGGGGCTACCTACTGCACTGGAGCAGTTTTCTATTCATCAACACCTTCTAATCCTTTGCAGTTGATGGCCATGACCCTGTAAAGATCATCTATAAGAAATGTACAATAACCTAGACTCAACTTGTCTAATTCACTATTTTGCCATTTTTTAAACAATATCATACTTACGTTGTATATCTCTTATTCCTTAACTTCCCTAAATAAATGGTTTAGCTCATTTACCATTTTTTATAAAAACTAACATACTGTTTATATCACCATCCAAAATGTCTATTTATATACATGAAACTCTCCATTGTATATTGAACTATACCTCTGATTTGAAATGTTTCCATACTTTTGTATTCATGCTATTTAGTCATATAACACTAGCAGCAGAATACAGATAGAGAGGGGCAGGGAAAGAGACAGAGAGACTAAGAGACAGAGACAAAGACATACAGAGTCATATGGAGACACAGAGATAGAGACCAGACAGGTAGAGACAGAGAAATAGATCCAGAGAGGCCAGGACAGAGGGACAGACCTTTTGAGGTAGAAGATATATAACATCATCAAAAGCACTGCAAAATTTTTTAAAATGTATTTTTATTCTGTATCGTGAAATAAAATTGATGTTTCCATTTAAATTGTAAAAGAGAAAAAGGATTGGACATAAAGTTTTAGCTCTCTATTGTATTGTATTGTTATAGTTACTGATTTTCTTCTTAAAGGAGATGTTGACTTTCACCTGAAGCTTCAAATGCTATCCTTATTGTGGATATAACCAACGTGGGAATTTGTTTTGCTTGATTACACAGGTTTCTGAAAATGTACTGTTATTTTTTTTCTTTTTCCTCGGTGTGGTGGAGTGGGAGAGAGTGTTGTGATAGGGATAAAGCAGGGAGATAATGAAAGGAGGAAGGAAGGAAGGAAGGAAGGAAGGAAGGAAGGAAGGAAGGAAGGAAGGAAGGAAGGAAGGAAGGAAGGAAGGAAGGGAGGGAGGGAGGGAGGGAGGGAGGGAGGGAGGAAGGAAGGAATCATTGAGATATCTTTTTAAAGAAGCTGCCCAGTTTTCCAAATGCAGTCCATTAAGTTTTCTAATTCATTTCTAAGTCCTGCTCATAGTACATCTGCGGTGCTTCTCTGCGGCAAATGTCTTGATAGAGTAACTCAGTGTGCTACCCATCCAATTGGACAATGTAATCTGAGCAGTAGACATTAATCATCTATTTGATTTATCCCATGTGCATCAGATTGGTACTTCCTTGTCTTGTGATATTTTTATATTGATTATTTGAAACAGTGAAGAAGTATTTTTGCTGTTGCCTACATCAAAGCACCTCAAAAGATTTTCAAATTTTTGTTGTCATTCGCTCATTCAGTCATGCCTGACTCTTTATGACCCCATGGACCATACTGTCCATGAAGTTTTTGTTTTTGTTTTTGTTTTTTGGCAAGAATAGTGAAGTAATTTGTCATTACCTTCTTCAGTGAATTAAAGCAAAAAGAGATTAAGTGAATTGCTCAAGGTCACACAGTAAGTGTCTGAGGCTATATTTGAACTCAGGTCTTCCTGACTCTATCTACTGAGTCATTCACCTGGCCCATTATTATTTTATGGAAAATATCTTGTTATAAAGCCTTTAAAACTATACCCTATTGAATCAATTCAACCAAAATAAGCATACAGGGTTTTATATTCTCTATTCCATCCATTAAATTATAGGAGTGTGAAGATGTAATCTGTTAGACAAAACTGTGTAATTTTTTTGCATATTTTCATCATGAATTCTCTTAACACATTTATAAATCACATTTATAAAGTTCTTATAAAAATGAAAAACTAAGCCATTGGGCTAGCCATAGCTAATGTTCTATTTTAAAATAATAATACTCTCCTTCTGTTCTAGCCTTTTTTTTCCTTTTTGAGATAATTTGAAAACTGATCCATAAGTCCCTTTCATATTCTTTCAAATCAGGTATGGATGGGTTTTTGTATGTTCTTGGTCAGTTCCAGATGTCCTCACTATCTTCATCTTTTGTTTCTTTTCCGCCTTCTCATATACCATGTTAAACATTAAAGTGTTAAAGCACAAATATTATCATCAATTATTAGAAAAGCTTGTTATAGAAAAATTATCAAGTTCCTATGTTTCACTGAGACTTTTTGGGGGAAAGATGAAAGCCAAGATATAACCCATGACTTTGGGCAGGAACATGTTATTCCAAAGAAGATGACATAAAAAAGAGAGAAGATGGGACTGTGTGAGGAAATCTATGAATTGGAGTGAGAAGAAATAAAGTAGACAATTTCTGTGAAGGTCACTAGAAGGATGAGATATGATTTTCATTACCAGATTATACTACAGACTACCTGGACAGAAAGAGAAACTGGAGGTTCTGATTACAGAGACTACCAAACCATCAAGAGTTCACAAGCCAGGCAGGGACATATGAATAACAAAACACTTATCTAGACATCAAGAACAGTTAATTTCAGATACACATCTTTTCTTTTTTGGACATGAATACTAAATTAGTAGATAAGTAGAATGCTGGAAATCTATGAATTTTTGTAATTATATGAATTTTAGTTAAACTTACAATAAAGTATTTCATTCTATTGTTCCTTAGAATATGATGAGAAATGCATTTGATAATAGCATAATTAGATGAATCTATAATTGGTTCTGATAGTCTGACTCTGAGTAGTTATGAATACCTTGTTTAATGTCAGTTTGGCAATGTCTCCAGTCTAACGTCCTGAAAATATATGCTTGGCCCTGTGATGTGTAACATTTTTGTCAATGATTTTGAAAATGGCAGAGATGGCATATTGATGAAATTTGAAAGCTAGGAAGTATATCTTACAGATTGGATGACAGAGTCAAGAGATAAAATGATCTAAATAAGCTGGAACTTAAGAGTTGAATCTAGTGATGACAATATATAGGGATAAATAGAAAACCTTTCACTTAGCTAAAAATGGGGGAGGAATGAACTTCACAAACGTATTATGGAGGAGATATGGTTAGACAACTGAAAAAATATTTGAGTGTTTTAATGTACCTCAGTTTTAATAAGAATGAGTGTGTCATATGGCAACCTGAAAAGCAAATACGATCTTGAGGGAAAAGTTTTTTCAAAACTGGGCAGTGCTGGTGCCACTATACTTTATCCTTGTCAGATATCATCTGAAGTATTATATTCTGGTTATTACAATTTAAGAAGGATATTGTTAAGTTGCAGAGTGAGTCGAAAAGAACCAAGATGATGAAGAGACTTGAATTCATGGCACAGGAAGATTACTTGAAAGGAATAATCATGCTTATCTTAGAGATGAGAGGACACAAACAGGGTTAGTATTGTCGTTTTCAAATATATGATGGTTTGCCATAAGGAAGAAGGATTAGATTGTTCTATTTATCGCCACATGACATAAAAATAACATACTAAAAATAAGAAGCTTGAAAAGATGAATGGGCTGCTTTAAAAGGAGGTGAGTTTCCCTACCTGGGATATCTTTAAGTAGAGACTGCATGACTACTGCTTGGGTAGGTTACAGTGGAGATTACTTTTATTTATAGTTTGAGCTAGATGGATGCTGAAGTCCCTTTCCTACATTGAAGTTCTGTGGAGATTACTTTTATTTATAGTTTGAGCTAGATGGATGCTGAAGTCCCTTTCCTACATTGAAGTTCTTTGATTCTGTGAATCTGTAATATTTTTAAGTGGTAATTGAAGCTTCATTGAATTTTTATCTTTTTAGATTTTTATGAACTTAGGTGAATTCAGAATTGGTCATGATACAAAAACTAGTGGTGAAAGGTTCAATGCCAACGTGGCAGTAAGTCTCTAGTGGAGTGCCCTTTAATATATATACCTGGTCCTGTGCCAAATATCGCAATAGTAATATTAATTAATATTACATCCAAAATATTTGATCATGTATTATACTTTCATAAAACTTTTTAAAAATATTTTTCAACTGTATTATATATAGCTATCTAACTTCTGTTGAAACCATTGTTTAAAAATGTGAACTTCTAGCCAATATATAAAAAAAGAAAGCTTTCTATCTTTCCTATTATGTAAGCTAGGACTTTTAGCCTTAGTTCACATGTCAGGATGGCGATAGGAATGGAGCACTAAATTTAGGTCTAAGAGAGCCTTATTGTATGGTTTAGTCCAATTTAGTCTATTGCACATACATTGTATAATCTTAGGAGGAACCTAGAGATTCAAAGAAGTTAGTGTATTTGCCGACAAACATTCAATAACACCAGTTTATTGTTAAATCTAAGCCTTCTTAACGCCAAGGCTGGAATTATACTTACTGTGCTATAATAATTCTAAAATAAAGTCAAATTTGTGTAAATGTTTAATCGATCCTCTTTTCATAATGTTACTTGAGACAAATGTTAGGTTTTTTTTTTCTTCGTTTCCTGAGTTTAATTTTTTTTTGGAAATGTGTATGTTGGGAAGTTCACTGAATTTCATGTTAGACTGCTTTGAAGTCCAACCATTTCCTTATGTGCTATAGACAAGTCAATGCCCTACACTGAATTCATTGTAATATATGGATTAAGTTAACTGTTTTCTAATGATCCTTCTGCCTTTAACATTATATGATCCTCACTTGTTCACATTGCTTGCTCACCCACATTGTTTTGTAAAGGAAAACTGACTTATATAAAGATAATGTATACTCCAATAACAAAAAATGTGAATACAATTTTGTTCAGTTCTTGCTGTAATATTGAGGCTATGCTTCTCCCAAGATATATAGCATTGTGTTCCGCATAAGTTACAATTCATAAAAATGACTCTACTTACCTAGATTGCATTTCAGACTCTACTATTTCAAAAAAAATACCTCTTGGTATTTGTGATTCTCTGAAATCTGTGTATCAGATTTTTTTGTATAATAATTTTGTATAATAAAAATTTTCATTTTATTTCAATTTCAAATTTGCTATCTAAACCTCTATGAGTGGAAGCTAAAGGGAGATGGATTTTGGAACAATAGAAAAAAAAATCTCTGTTGTCTACCTGTCAGGTAATAGAATAGGTTATCCAGTATCCAAGGTAGTTAGATGGCTCATTGAATACAGAAATTGACCTGGAGTCAGGAAGATCTGAGCTCAATGTGGCCTCAGACACTCATTAACTGTGTCAACCTGGGCAAGTCACTTTACTTCTGTTTGTATGAATCTGCTGGGGAAGGAAATGGTAAAACATTCCAATGTCTCTGCCAAGAAAATCCCATGCATGGTCACAAAGAGTTGAAAATGACTGACTGAACAACCATCTAGTATTAGGGAAAAAGAATGAGAAGGGAATCAGTATTTACACAGTGCCTACTACGTGTAGAACACTTTGCTAACTGCTTTTTAGAATATTAACTTATTTCATCCTCACAACAACACTTTGAGCTAAGTATTATTATCATTCATATTTTACAGCTGAGGAAACTTGGGCAGGATCTTATCCAGGATCACGTAGCTACCAAGTGCATGAGGTCAAATTTAAATTCAAATCTTTTTCACCGCAGGCCCAGCATTCTGTCTGCTGTGCCACCAGCTGCCTCATTTAGAGATGTCTTCAACATTTGAGTTGTTTAAGAATACCAGAATGACTAAGTGTTCAAAAAATTGTAGAGAATTTTCCTGTTTTGAATATGTATTTGGAGTAGATGACCTTTAAGAATGCTTCTATTACAAAACCTACATTATTGTGAGGGAAATGTAAACTATTTACAACCTTTGTGGACTTTCATAGAATTATACTTGAGCCTCCGTTTCTTCACCTGTAATATGAAATGAAGATGTCAGCTTATGTGAACTATGAGATCCCTTAAAATTCTGAATCTACGATCATTCAAACTAATAAGTCTTTTTTTTTTTACAACCATACTATTGATTTCTAGAGGAAATGGGGAATTATGGTGTAACTCCTAAGGGGAATTATTTAAAACAACAAACTTTAGCTATGATATTTCTATGTGGTTGGTTTTTCTTTTCCAATTTTTCTTTCCTGAATTTTATCTGATGCAATTTTGTATACTAAAACAGTTAGGCATAACTTTAAATAGCCTATACTGTCTTAAATTATACAATCTGATGGCAAATATTCCATAACAGTGATTTTTGGCATTTGGAATAGGATTTGGAGAACTTTGCAATAAAAACTGTGCCAGTGGAAAAATCCTATTTAGGGAAGCAAATTGTAATATGTACTCCATTATGCTCATTGCCATCTGACAGATGTTTGGTAACCAGTGTGATATGAATTACTGCTGTCATTTTACTAATAAACCAAGAATAAAACCACTGGCGTTGTTTTCAGCAGACATTCTGAAGAGAAACCAAACACTGAATCGGGGTGTATAACAAGATGATACAATGCTTTTTGTGCCATGCAAACTCATTATGAGTAAATAATGTAATATGATCACCAAAAAGAAACTAATATGATTTTATGGCTCAGTTATTTCATTGTGTCTGACTCTTTTTGACCCTGTGTCATATCATACCAATAATGTCCATCAGTTTTTCCTGGTACAGATATTGAATTAACTTGTGATTTCCTTCTCCAGGGTATTAAGGCAAACTGAGATTGAATGACTTCCCCAGGGTCACACAGTTTCTGAGGATGAATTTGAACTTAGGTTTTCCCATTTTGAGGTCAAGTGCTCTATTCATTGAGCCACTTTAAACACAGCATAGGGTACGTTAGTATGGAGATAGAATTCTAGCTCATTTTGCTTTGATGATATCATATCTCAAATATTACATTCAATTCTGGGAAACTCAGAAAGGATACTGATAAGGTAAAGACTGTGGGTATCAAGATGAAAAGACCCAAGCTCATTTTATAATCAGCAGCTAAAGAAACTTGGAATAATTAACTTTTAGAAGAGAAAACTAAAGAGGGAAATCATAGTTCCCTTCAAGTATTTGAAGGCAATAATAAAGGAATGGGTTTAGATTTATTCTGGGTGTTCACAGAGGACATAAAGGAGAATGATGGCTGAAAATTATATAGCATGATATTAGGAGAAATTTAGCTAAAGCTATCCTAGAATGGAATGGACCATCTAGGGAGATGGCCAGCTCCCTCCACTGGAATTCATCAAGTAAAGGTTGGATGTCCATTTGCTGAAGATGAATTCATTTTTAGGTACTGGTTATAGTAGGCAGCGTTTGAGATTCTAGAATTCTGTTTCTGTTATAGGAAGGATACAATCAAGGAAAAGCAGAATTATTATTAAGCACCTATTATGGGTCAGGTACTTTGCTAAGTGCTGGGGATACAAAAAAAAAAAAATGGCAAAGACAATCCCTACCCTCCAGGAGCTCTCTGTCTAGTGGGGAAAGACAACAAGCAAATGAATATTTACAAATAAGCAACATACAAGATAAATAGGAAATAATCAAAAGAGAGATAGCATGAGAAGACAAGTTGGGGAAGTTTTCTTGTAGGTGAGCTTAGAGCAGGGACTTAAAGGAAGCCAGGAAAGCTGGTGGAAGAGATGAAGAGGATGGCATGGTGGACAGACAGAGAAAATACCCAGATCTGAGAAGCGGAATGTCTTGACAATGGAACAGCCAGGGGACCAGAGTCACTGGACTGAAGAGTACACCATAGAGAGTAAGGTGAACAAAGACTAGAAACTTAAGAAGGAGAGATGCTATGAAAGGCTTTCAATATCAAACAGAAAGGAAGCCAATATGGCATAGTCAATATGAATTTGTCCTCAAAGACAAGAAGACCTAGATTCAATTAAAAAAAAAAAGTTTTGAGAAAATTTCATTTTCTGACATAAAGCAATACTTTGACTATGGACAACTGAATGGGTCACTTAATCTCTCAATGCTTTGTGAACCTTTTTTTAAGATTGTAAGGTGCAAAAAAACCACCACCCTACTTTAGTAGAGAAAGTTTCATCATTCAGGTGTTCTCTATGCCAGTTAAATCATGCGTACATTTTCTGTTCCTATCCTTCTTCTACAGTGAACATGGGTAGCAAGAATTATGAGGTTTTTTGTTTGTTTGTTTGTTTTGTTTTGTTTTCCTTTTTAATTCTAGGACAAGACACAATCTTGATGTTTTGACCACTCCACATCTAAGGTTGGAAAATAATAAAAGCTGATTACATCATTTTCAGTTTTCAAAGAATTATTATTTTTATTGGCTCTGTGCAGGGTGGTCTGCAAGCAAAACTATGCATGTTCTAGTTAGTCTTTGACTAAGTGCTAGTCATGTTCTTTTTGCTTTATTAACCTTACTTTCAGCACTATTACCACACTCCCATCTCCATGCCTAGGTAGGCTTTATATGCTGCTTCTCCAGTACTTAGTAATCCCATTGGGACAAGCAAGACTGCCTTTCACTGCCTCCAGGGAATTTAGATTCTCTGAGTTGGGAAGGATACTAGAGTTCATCTGTACAAGACTTCATCCAGTTCAGTAATCTCTTCTACAGAATATTTGACACATGAGAGTATTTCCTAAAACATGAGTGTTTTAACCCACTACTCAATAAGTGTCAATCTTTCTTTTACCTCTAAGATCAAGGAGAAAGCCTTTGTTTATGATATAAAACTCTTTATAATCTCACCTAGTGTTCTTTATCTTGACTTCACACATACTGCTTTGCTACTGCTCTCACACTACACTACCATCAGGCCTTTACAGTGGTTGTTTCCACATACCAGAAATATTCTTTATCCTCACATCTCACTTTCAGTTTGCCTTTAAGTCTCAGATCAAATGCTACCTTATACTGGAAGCCTATTTCAGTCCTCTCACTTGCCAGTGCTTTTCCTTCTCAGATCACTTTCAGTCTACTTTGCAAATATCTTGTTTATATTTAAGTACTGCATGTTACTGCTGTTATTATCATTTTCCATTGGAATGTATGTTCTTTGAGTGTAAGGACTGCTTCAGCCTTTCTTTTTATTCTCAATGCTTAGTGCATAGTAAGCACTTAATAAATAAATATTGACTAGGTATTGACTGAAGTCTGCTAACACAAGCTTTGGATATACACAGAGAAGAGATCACTATCTCATAAAATAATAAATTGCTTTGTCTAGCCCTCATTTTTAAATACTTCTCAAAAATTAAGCCATAATTAGCTTCCTTGTAACTTCTGCTCTTTGATTTTAGTTCTTACCATAGAAGCTAAATAGAATAGTTTTATTTTTTATTTGACAGGACTACTCATCAAATAGATGAAGAGAGGTACAACATCCCCTTTAAATTTATCTTTTCTGGATTAGACATCCTCATTCAGCACTAATCCAGCTTTATTTTGAGATTTCACCATCATATTCATCTTCTTCTGGACACGCTCTAGTTTGTCGGTGACACTCGAAAAAGGTGGATGTTTTAATACAATATTTTGCGATCAATGAACTTGGATTTGGTAACCATTAGAATTTGAAATGCTTTTTTATTCATCAATTACTGATTATTAGAGCCTTTACTACCCACACTGAAGTATGTACCACTTAAGGTGGGGATAAATAATACCCAGAAACTATAGCCATACTGGAAAAAATTGACTACTCAATATTAATGATACTGCTCATTGATTGTAACAAATAGGACAAAAAAGATTATTTGTCTTTTACTTGACATGGCCTAATGATGGTGTATACCAGCACACTATGCAAATGTAGATTTGCTAATCATCATTCAATTAAAAAAATATTTCAGTGAACTGCATTGGGATATTTATCTGATAGTAAAAAAGATAAAAAGAGTATTTACAACATTATATTAATAAAATGATTAGGATCATAGATTGAGAACAGAATCTTAGAGAATATCTGATTTAACACCTTGCTTTTTCTAGTGAGTTAACTAAGACAGGAGAGATTCAATGCCTTACTCAGGGTCACATAGGCAGTAAGTGGCAGAATAAAGATTTGAACCTAGATTTCTGGACTCTGGAACCATTATTTTTTCCTATTGTAACACAGTCTTCTAGTAAATTAGTACTATAATAAGTAATCTTTGTTGGCATAATGGATAGATTATCCTGCCTAGAGTCAGGAAGATTCACCTTCCTGACTTCAAATCTGGCGTTAGACATTTAGCTAACTATGTGACCCTGGGCAAGTCACTTAACCCTGTTGGCTTCAATTTCCCCATTTGTAAAAATGAGTTGTGGAAACAAATGGAAAAACACTCCTATATCTTTACCAAGGAAATTCCAAATGGGATTATGAAGAGTCAGACATAGCCAATAAATGACTGAACAATAGTAAACAATCTTTGACTGAGTGAAACAAAACAAAACAAAAACTACTGACATTTAGAAAAAGAAGAAATAACATTTTAGGAGAGACATTTGAAAAGTTCGTTTGCTTTTTTTTAAATTTGATTCCCATAGTGGGAAAGAATAAAGGAATATATCATATAATAAGCCCAATATATGTGTGTGTACACACATACATGTATATATATATGTATAGATATATATGTACAGATGTAAATAGATACACACGTAAGTCCCAAATATAAAAAAAGTTGAAATTTATCACCAAATTCCTCTTACAGGCAATCCAAAGAGTATTTAAGAACTTTTAGAGATGTGAAAACAAAATTTTCAACATTCTGTTAGCAAGTAAAACCTTATCTGTTCAGCTTGGAGGGGAAGCTTTACATGGAATTGATAGCAAAGCTTTAAAAAAGTGAGTCTCCTCTTTAACCCCACATGATGCAGAACAGCTAGTTCAAGAACTTGATTAACTTTAAGAATCAACAGTGACAAGGGTCAATTTAATTTTAAAGAACTTTTTTTAGTATGATTTTTAGTAGAAATGAAATAGAAAAAAATATTCCTAAGGATCGTGTTTTGAACCTGTGGTCCTTTTGAATGGAAACAACTTCTCCAGTAGGTAATAATTTCTGAAAACATTGGCTCATAGAAAGAAAATAATATTATGCACATTGATGAATACTGTCAGAAACCAAACCACAAATGTGTGTGTGTGAGTATGCATGCGCAGGCATATGTGTGTGTGTGTGTGTGTGTGTGTGTGTGATGGTTCATACTAAATTTGAGGCCAGGATGAATGAGTCCAGGTCAGACTAAATTCAGCCACTGAATTTATATGCTTCAGCTCTAATGGAAGTAATTGGTGATGGGACTGGCTCCATGCCTTGAATGAAAGTCATCATAAGGGCAGTTTTTATTGAGTTCACTTGGTCTCTTAACATCATTCATTGATCTAAAGGCTTTATTTGAGGAGATAGATAAATCTGGGCTTTTGCAAACTCTGCAGACTATCAGGATGATACCAAACTATCCATATTTAGTTCTTTATTGTTGAGGAAAGAATGAATGACCTGCCATTTCCACATTTCTCAGAATTTAATAGGACCATTTTCCTGTGAGGGCTTCAAAAGCCATCTAGTCTAACCCATTCACATTACATATTACTGAGGCCCAAGTAGTTTGCGACATCCGAAGGTCACATCAGTAGTGTCAGAAGCAGAAACCCAATTCCTCTGACTCCAGAGCCATTTTTCTTGCCACACCATACCATTATGCCACGCTGCCTCCCAGTGTCAGAGTTGAAGAGAAACTTCTCTACTGATGTTTATGTTTGTTTAATTTTCACACATCAGTATTTCGGAAAACAAGAAGTATCTAGACTGTTAAAACAATCTTTCTCACAAATCTCAATGCTTCTGTTTTCCATTCTCAGGTCCATTCTACATTCAACTGTTAGGTTATTCTTACTACTTCATAGGTTTGATCACATTATATTGATCCCATGGTTTCAAAGGCTTCACTTATCCACAGAATAAAATCAAAACTCTTCATTCTCGTATTCAAGGCCCTCCATATCTCAAGTCAATATATTTCTCTGACTTTATTTTACTTTATTCCATTTCATATCCTGTATGCTAATGAAACAAAACTAAGCTGTGATAAACTTACTTCTTCCCTATCTTGCACCCACTCTGTTACGGTATGCAATGGGCAATTAATAAATGCTTTAAGTAGTAACCACTTGGTTATGTTGACTTGAACAATTAATTTTTCTGGAGAAGAGACATAAACAAGACACGTCTCTGATATTAAGTAGCTTACAAATTTGGGTTATATATAAAATATACATAAAGTTATACATAAAAGCTCTGACTGAATGTTGTATGTTTATTCCTCTTCATTGAACACTTTACACTTTTAAGAAAAGGCTTGCAGATCACTTTTCTGGTGCATTTTAAAACGCTTTCTTATGTTATTATGTTTTTTTTTTCAGGAAAGTATTTCACCAATGGATGTTGAAATCTCTTCCAATTTAGTTTCTTTGAGAATCACTGTCATGCAGTAGAAAGCTAATAATACTAATAAAATCTTGGATTTGGGATTTGTAGTCCTAGAATTGATTGTTGGTTGTTCCCCTTACTACTTGTGTGACTTTAGGCTAACAACTTATTTTTTCAGGGCCTCATGATATAATGATAAATATCTATCAAGTAGATAATTATTTATTAAATGAAGATTATCGGCTAGGTTAGTGTTAATATCCCCATGAGTAAAGTTTTTTTAAAAAAATGAATGCAAGTAAATAAGGCTAAAAGGGTCACAAATGCATTTTAAAGCAACTGAAGGTAAATGCATGAGCTCGCAGCATTGCCAATAGAACCACAGGAGACATTGTTCTCTCTGTGACTGTCCAGGCCCCTGGCTGTGGTGGTACAAACGTTATTGCTTTCAATCCTCAACATACTGACCTACTTGGAGATTAGATGTCAGGCAGCTAATAATTGCAGCACCTGCAGAGCTGACATCAACTCTTACACACTCCTACACAGCATGTAGTCCCTAATCCAGTTGAATGGTGTGGAGTTCAGGGCATGAAATATGGGGAATGACTGTCTGGCACCTGGGTGAGTTTTAATAGCCTTGGTATTTGGTATTGCAAGAAAGACACCAAGAAGGAAATAGGCTCTAGTCCATAAACTAGCTTTAGTTTGGGAAATTGATATTGAAAGATGTTTGATAGGAACAGTGGTAAAAATGGCTAAGCAAACAACTGAGCTTGAAAAATAGATTCAGCTTAAGAAAATCCTCAGTCATTTTCTGTATATTTTGTGAACTAAAAACCTAATGGAGAAGGTAGGAAGATTACCAAGAAAAGGAGGAAACTCTTACATTTATAGCAAGCTGGACAATCTGCATTGGAAGTTCTGTACTCTCTTGTAAAGAAGAGATTCTAATTCATGTATGACACAGGAACTTCAAATGAAATCAAATAAATAAGTTTTTAGCCAGTGTATATACCATGTGCAAGAAACGATGTTTGGGGTTACAAAGATTTAAAAGAACACATTCCACATGCCCTCCCTTCAAGAAATTTCAGTTGTTTAGGTGGTGGGTGTTTGATCATTCTCCACAATATTTATCTTTTCCCATGGATTGACGGATTTAGAGGGCTTAGCATCTATTTCCTTTTATATGTAACAGTGGCTTCTGTGCTCTTCTTCTAAGTACGTACTCAGTCTCTAAACCCTGGGCATTTTCCCTGGCTATCTACCTTCATCTTTGCCTTCTGGCTTCCTCCTTCAGGTCCTAGTTATAACCCCACCTTCTTACAGTAAGCCTTTCCCCATTCCCCTTAATGCCAGTACCTTTTCTCTACTGATGATCTCCAGTTAAATCTACATATATATTTTGTTTGCATACAGTTTACAAATTATCTCCCACATAAGACTGAATTTCTTGAAAGCTGGAATTGTTTTTCACCTTTCCTTGAAACTCAAATGCTTAGCACATTACCTGGCAAATGATAAGCATTTTCTAAATGCCCAGTAACGGGTGATAGACCTTCCTCCACCACCTTTCTTTCTTTTTTTTTTCCTCACATGAAATGCTCCCTACCTTCCCTTGCTACTTCTGCTCCTTCCTTTCAGTGTAGTGCAGTGAAAACAGCAATGACTCAAGTCTGGAGAAAGAGATTAAAATCTGACTTTTAAAGCTACTTGTGTAGATAAGGTCAAAACAGGCATCTGATTTAGCATAATGGATGATACCATAATAAAATTAAGAGAGCAAGGAATAGTTTAGCTGAGAGATCTATGGAAAAGGGAAAATTTTATGACTAAAGAAAAGAACATTATGAAATGTAAAATGGATAATTTTGATTACATTAAATTAAAAAGATTCTGCACAAACAAAGTCAATGCAACCAAGATTAGAAGGAAAGCAGAAAGCTGGGAAACAATTTTTACTGCCAGTGTTTCTAATGAAGGCTTCATTTCTAAAATATATAGAAAACTGAGTCAAATTTATAAGAATACAATTTATTCCTCAATTGATAAATTGTCAAAGGATATGAACAGATAGTTTTCAGATGAAGAAATTAAAGCTATTTATACTCATATGAAAAATGTTCTAATTCATTATTTATTAGAGAAATGCAAATTAAAACAACTCCTAGGTACCACATCACACCTATCAGATTGATTAATATGACGGAAAAGGAAAATGCTGGGTATTGGAAAAGATGTGATAAAATTGGAACACAAATGTATCACTAGTAGAGTTGTGAATTGATCCAAACATTCTGGAGAGAAATTTAGAACTAGACCCAAAGGTCAACCAAACTGTGCATACCCTTTGATCCAGCAACACCACTACTAGGTAAAGATCACAAAAAAAGGGGAAAAGATCCTCATCTACAAAAATATTTGTAGCAGCTCTTTTTGTGGTGGCAAAGAATTGGAATTTGATGGGGTAACCATCAATTGGGGAATGGCTGAATAAACTGTCGTATATGAATGTAAAGGAATGCTATTGTGCTAGAAGAAATGATGAGCAGGCAGATTTCAGAAAAACCTGAAAAGTTTTACATGAACTAGTGCTGAGTGAAGTGAACAGAACCAGGATGAACATTGTACCCAGCAACAGTAACATTGTGTGATGATCTACTTTGATAGAATTGGCTCTTCCCAACAATACAATGATCTAAGGCAATTCCGAAAAGCTTCCGAAAAACTGATAGAAAATATGATTCACATATAGAAAAAGCACTATGGAGTCTGAATGCAGATCAAAGCATACTGTTTTCATCTATTTTGTTTGTTTGTGTTTTCTTTGTCTTGGGTTTTCCCTTTTGTGCTGATTCATCTTTCACAACATGACTAACGTGGGAAAATGCTTAATCTGATTGTACAAGTATAACCTATATCAGATTGCTTGCCATCTGGAGAAGGAGGGAGAGAAAGGAGGAAGGAAGGGAAAAGCTTGAAACTCAAAATCTTGTAAAAATGAATGTTGAAAACTTTCTTCACATGTAATTAGAAAATAATAAAATACTATTTAAAAACAAAGCAAAAACTATTTGTGTGATCTTGAACAATTCACTTTACTTCCCTATGCCTTCTTTTCCTTAACTACAAAATGAGGGTAATAGACTAGCTGTTCTCTGAGGTCTCTGTCAAATGTGGTCCCTGATTATATTAGCTTTCCTTTCTTCCTTTCATCCACTGATACATCAGTATAGCATTTATATACAAGCATTTACATATTTGACTTTTGCAAAAATTGCAAAAAAAAAAAAAAGACTGCCCTAATTTAGCATTGTTTCCTCTTTTTTCCCCTTTTAGTAGTAACTGTGCTATTTTTTTTTATCATCGTTGATTCAATACAAATACCAGAGGTTTAGAAAAATGTAATGTTGAACAACATAATTGCCAGCTATAATACTAGAATAAATTGCTGTGAAATTGAGATATAAATGCAATTTATTTAAAAATCACATAAATAAGTATGTACACAAATATACACATATGTACATACATACATGCATACATGCATATGCACACATATACATGCATACCAATGATCAAAATTGGCATAAATTTTAACTTTTTTGTGAAAGACTTGTTAGTGGAAAAATAAGTTTGAATTCCCTTTCATTTACCAATTCTTTATTTCCTATTTTAATTATAAAAGTATTTTTATTTACTTTATATTCACCAATTTACAAATCTATATTTCATATGTTGAACATAATTTCTTTCTATTGCTATTTTCATTGTAGATCAACATACATAGTTTTAAAATAGTCCTGCTAAAACAAATCTTTGCTGTAATTGCAGGTTGGGCTTGGTACTAGTTCTCTTAGCACATATTTTTACTAGTCTCAAAAAAATATTATGGTAAATGATTTCCTCTGTATGTAGTTAGTATACAAATAAATATTGCCACCCTCTATTTCACTGTAAAATTGAATTTATTCACATTTTCATAAAGGTCTGTTTTTATTTACCTCAATAGGAATAGCTGGGAAATGATATAATTTCTTGGTTAATGTGAGTTTACATTTCTTTTAAACAAGAACACACATTTATATTCAACAACATAGGGAATGTTCAACTTAGATTTAAGAGACATAAGTTAGTATGCTGGCTCAGTCAAATTTCTTGAAAAAATTGTGATAGCTCATAAAGGAAAAGAAAATGCTGATTTTTGAAATCAGATCTCAACTCTTATCTATGATAGCTCTTACTGCCTTTAGTTCTGACATTTCCTTCCACCTATTATGTCTATATCCTCTGTCTGTATAAACATTTACATAATATACACTCACCCATACCCACACCACCATTACTTTTGAGCTCCTTGTTTGCCCTTTTATTCCCTAGTGTTATGCTCACTATTAGAAAATTAATAAGCAGTACAAAATATATTTTTGATTAACTGTGACAGTATACAAATCATTTTACCTCTTGTGCCTATTTCTTCATTGGACTTAAATTCACAGAGAGAAAACTTTAGATTTGTAAAAGGATTGTAGAGGTAGTCTAGTTGAAAATATGCTCTTCAAGAGAATCCCCATAGTAATATGCCTGATCATTGGTTATCCAGCTTTGCTTGAAAGACCTCTAAAGAGGAAAGCCCACCATCTCTTCCAGTCATCCCTAACAACTTCAGGACAACTGGAATTGCTAAAAAGCATTTCACTTATCCTGGTTCTTTCCTGTGGTGTTAAGCAGAAAAAGTTTAATTCCTCTTCAAGGTCTTGGTCCTTCAAATACTTGAATATAGTTATCATAGACCTCCAAGTTTTCTCTAAGTTAAACATCTTCAGTCCTTCAGTCTTATGATGTGAGCCCAGAGGCCCTTCAGGCTCTTTGTTTTTTGCTTTTGGACACTTTCCAGAAATTTCCTCAAATTCCTAGCACAGTTGAAATACTCTTCTTATTCCTCAAATTAATTGACAACTTTGTTACTTCTCCAAGCACTTTTCCTTTTCGTTCAAGAGACAGAGAGACAAAGAGACTGACAGCTAAGAAAACAGAGACAGAGACGTTGTGTCACCAAGAGCATTGTGCTGATGGCATATTTTCCTGATGAAGTTTGCTTCTCCACATACACTGAAAATTATGTGACAGGACATTTCTATGTATTTTAAATTCAACAATGCACTTAGAAAAGGACTTCCTCAAATATGAAATGAAAAAAAAAATCATAATTGGTTAGGGTTGTGATGAACAAATTAATCAATGAATTTAAAACAATAAATTTTCTATAAATAATTATATAAATGTGATAATGGAGAGGATGAAGATGATAATTGTTTTGTCTTTACTTATTTGTACTAATGAATACTTTTGAAATATATTACATGAACAATTACTATTTTCTTTGTCATGGATACAATGTTTTTATTATTCTGAATCAGAAGGACTCTTGTATTTTCAACCTTCTGGTTTTGAACTTTGTTCTGTTATTGTGTTATGCTGATTATCATCAGAACATAAAAGGAATAATGTATTTGTCATTTTAAGGAAATTATTCATTTGAAACTTTGTCTTTAAGATTCAGTACCATACCTATTAGATAAAACACTGGATATCTGTTGGGGGAAAAACAAACAAGCAAAAACACCTTCTAGCACCACAATCTAAGAAACAAAATAGCTATTGTGCACAGGAGTCTGTCACCATGTTTAAATGCCAAAAAGTATCATTGAATTGACTGTTCCTTAGAAATTGATCAGAATGTGTCAACTAGAATGCATTCTCATTGTACTTCTCTTTATATGTAAAATTACTTTCCAAGTCTCATTATTTCTATCACTTTATTTCCATAATTTCATATTTTGCAAAGTATATTCTTATAAAAAGTAAGATCTGGCATATGCTTCCTAAGAAGTTGCAGTTATGAAGATTATAAAAGGGGATAATTCTCTTTCCTTTTAAACTTATACATGTATTATTTACCCAGTTCTGCAGGAGACAGTCATAGTAGTCTTAGGTAGTTGAAAACAATTAGAATGTTTATTTTGATCTATGTACGATATCATGCTTCATATACATGAGTATTTAAAAAATACTTCTGCTTTTTCTTATTTGATTCAAATGCCATTTTATATTTTTCTAGGGACAATTTAACTGGGAGATTTATTTACTGTGTGAACAAATGTGAATATTCAGTGATAATAGTTATTGGTATAGTTCCAGACTATGGTGTTAGAAGATTGGGGAACACTGATCTTAGATTCAGGGGACCTGGCTCTCCTTATACTAGTTGTAGGAACTGAGGGAGTCACTTAATCTTCCTGAGCTAGTACCTAGTTGGTATATAGCACTTTAAGGTTTATGAAAAATGTAATAAATATTACCTCATTTAAATCTGACCACAACCCAGTGAGATAGTTGTCAACATTATCCCCATTTAAGAAATGAGGAAACTGAGGCATAGAGCACTCAAGAGACTTAAGGTGACACAGCTGAGGCCAGTCCAAAGACACATTTGAATTCAGACCTACCACTGATCCTCCTCCATTTTCTAATCTATGCAATGTGGATAATAAACATTTTACAGGGTTGTTGTAAGTTGTGTCCTACAAGCATTGAAGCACTATATAAATTTGAATGATTAATATTATTTTTATTCTAACTTCTTATATATTTTTTGTCAACTTTTGATGGGATCTCAATCAATTCTATATTGATCCTCTCTTCCATAAGGAAAATTAGAATGTGTATTGCTGTTCCCCAAAAAACAAAAGGATTCTAGTCCTTTTCAAGTTTTGATCTGTCTTAAATACCTATTACTTTTAAGGATCATAGGTAAAATGATTTTTTTTAAAACCATGCTTGCAAACAGAAAGAAAATCTGCATTATTTTCCCCTCTGAATTAAAAAAAAACCCTCAAATCAAATTTACAAAAAATTAAACAGGCAAGTAAATTTTTAAAAATCAGTTGCTTTTCATATTCATAATGGTAGCAATAATAATTCATAATGGCAGCAATAAAATTCTTATGAATTTATAGAGCTTTAGAAGTTACCAACTCCTTCCAATACATTATTTTATTTGATCCTGATAGCCTTGTGAGGTAAATGGGACCGGCAAACTTGAGGAAATTGATTTTGGAGCACATTTTTTTATCTTTTTCATCTTGGAATCTGAAAGGGCTATTATCATTTTTCTTTTTAGAAATATCACTGTATTTAATCACAGAGTAAATCAATCAATCTGCTTGAATAAATTCTTTCTTAAAACCATACTATATTCCACATACTGTGTTAAGTGCTTGTGTTCAAAAGCAAAAATAAAAGTCCCTGCCCTCAAGAAGCTGGCATCCCCTCAGGGGGTGGGGCAAAAGAACAACATAGACATATACAAGTATATACAGAAAAAACTCAAAACAAATACAAGATAGTTTAGGAAGAGGGTCTCCTAACCCTTGGGATTATCAGAAAAGGTTTCATGAAAAAGGTAATGATTGAGCTGATTCTTGAAGGATATAAAGAATTCTGTGAGATGGAGGTTATGAGTTAACGTAAACCTATGGTTACAAACACAACTAGAAACTAGGCTAGTAAAACAAAAAACACATAAGGATTCATAAATCACATAATGATTTATAAAACATACTAATGTTACCTATATTTTGTTACCGTTTTATCTAAATATTTTCCAAATACAAACTAATCTGGTTCAAGTTTCCATGATTTCCACAATCCATACCCAAAACACCTATTTATCATCTTGCCATGTTCCAAATACGTGT
This sequence comes from Bettongia penicillata ogilbyi, assembly GCA_023548195.1. Classification (NCBI taxonomy): domain Eukaryota; kingdom Metazoa; phylum Chordata; class Mammalia; order Diprotodontia; family Potoroidae; genus Bettongia; species Bettongia penicillata. The sequence goes on along the minus strand of JAJHZJ010000115.1, from coordinate 2,617,377 downwards.
GTGTGTATATAATATACACATATATGACTTTCCTATGTGCATTTAAAAAATTATACTAATATTGTTTTCCATTTCCTCATATATTATTCTTGCTCATCCACAAATCTACCACCTATAACAGTTAATTTTTAAAAGGACAAATTAAAAAAAAGTAAAAGAACAGTTCACCAAAAGTTATCAGCACTTTGACCAAGTCTGATAGTGTTTGAAGTACATACCCATCATACTCTATCTTCACAAAAAGGGAAAGAGAAAAAAATTTCATATTTTTTTCTTTGGAGCCATCCTTGATAATTACAATTGCTGCATACATTTTAGAATAAGATGTGTGTAATTATCTTTGGCCAACTGATATTTATGAGTTTCCACTAACCTTATGCTTTTTTGAGATATGTTTTAACATTTTCACTTAAATTTCTGAAGCCTTTGGAAAATTATTAAATAGCTTGCATAACAAATATTTATACATTCCATCTTAATCAGAAAAGCTTCTATCATGTGGAACCTGCCTTTTAGGAATATCATTCAATCAGTTTGAACTTTCTTTTAAATTTATTACTAATAACATTTGATGGAGTCCCTGAAACAACCTACTTTACTTTGTATTCTTTCCAATTCATATTGTGAGAGATGAGTTCAAATGAGAAAAGTTTGAAAAGAGCAAATTATAAATAAGTGAGAAAGAAGCAAAATTTGTTCAGGAAAATGATACAAGTATGCTTTGGCACCGGGCTTTGAATAAGAATTTAAGTATTCAGATTTTTTTTAATGTTCCTCCAATGAAAATCAAAGCTGAGTACCATACTACAGCAAGGACCATAATACAGCCATTTATAACAAGAATTGTAAAAAAAAAAGATTCTTAAAAATAATATAATATATGCTGAAATTCATTTTAGATTTTATTTCATAGCCATAAATATGATGCTGTTGTCTAGTCAGACTTATAGTGGAAAGGGAATGTAGAATCTCAACAGGACTACAGCAATGGAAAGCACAAGGTTTTAAAGGGTGAGGGGAGGGAGTGACAGTGAGGGGATAACATGCATGATCCCCTACATATCTTGCCATTCTTTAAGCCAGCATGCTCATGGTTTCAGTGACCTTCATACCTTCTTTCATCTTGCCTCAGATCAAACACCTTTCACCCAGTCTGGTATTTTCCACTGATGAAATGCCAAGGTCAGTGTGCCTTAGTATGAAGTTTCAATTTCAAATATCACCAATGAATGATTTTGTCCAAAATACCATTGTGGTATCTATGATTAACATCCTGATACACGAACCTAGGAATAGTTATAGGAAGGCAGAAGCGCTTTAGACCAAATCTTTCTTTTTCTTTAGTTCTCAGAGCAGGGCTGTGTTTTGCTATATGCAATACCTTTCAAAGTCCTTCCTGGTTCTTTCCTAGAATCTCTTCTAGTCCAATTTAACTTTATTGGAATTAGCTTCAATTTCTCTTGTGTATATTTTTTATGTACACGGTTGTTTGTTGTATCCCACATTATTCTGTGAGCTTCTAACTACCAAGAGCTTTCAGTTTTGTTTCCTTGGCCTCTTCCTACATCCTCAGTCTTCTTAAGTCTTACTCCTCTTCATGTGTCATGTGTTCCAGTAATACTGGCTTACTTGATATTCATTTCAAACAATCTTTCTCCTAACTCCAGGCAGTGTCACTAGCTGTTCTCCATGTCTCAAACTCTTTCTTTCCTCATTTCTGTCTCCTGGATGCCCTGGCTTCCTCCAAGTCTTAGATAAAGTGCTATCTTCTTAACCAAAGTAAAGAAAACAATATATACAATGACTAGAAAAATTTGAACAAGAGCCACCAAAAACTTCAAAAGTAAGGGCGTCTAAAGTATAAAGAAAAAGGATGGCTCAAATGAAGAAATGTGAGAAGAAAATCTCAATCCACCCCTTTGTTGAGATGACAGGATTACAAGTATATGTGGCATGTATTTTCAAGTATTAACTAAATATTGATCATTAATGTTGATTTTTTCCTCTTTTTCTCTCTTCTTTTCTTATATGTAATTTCTTATATGTGATGAGTTTTTTTGGAAGGTACTGAAAAGGATAATTTAGGAAACTAAGTTATGTGAAAATATAACCCTAAAAACTTATTTCCTTAAAAAATTCTCACACATTCTTCAAGAAGTCTTTCCCAATCCCTTTAAATCTAAGCACCTTCCTTCTGGAATTACCTTCAGATATAGTATAATTGTTTGCAGGTTGTATCCTTCATTGAATTTTGACTTCTAAATAGGAGAAATTAGTTGGTTATTGTTGTTGATAGTTTGTGTTTTGTTTTATTCCTATCTAGGCTTAAGATATTCTGTGATCAGTAACACTGAAAACTGAATTTGAAATGGTTTTAAAAGATAGGGTGAAGTTTAGTTTTTTAGTGTGGTGAGAGAAGAGCCCTGAATTTAGAGTTGGAGTACATCTAATTTAGAGACTGCTTAAAAAAAACACGTTCATGTCTTTAAGAGTACAGAAACAAATTTTAAATAATTTTTAAAAAGTTATTTTTGTATTAAAATGTAGAATGAAAACAATATGAAAATATCACATTTCCATGTACAACCATTGTAAATCCAACCTTCAGTTATATCCTTAGAGGTATCAAAAATAAAGAATTCAATTAAGGATAATAATTTTAAAATATCCAGTGAATATATATCATTCAAACTGTATCTGTCTGTGAACTAAGATTATACTCTGTCTGAAATAAGGAGCCTGTATGTGGCTCCAAAAGATTTACAGCATTCTCTATCCCTGCTCCCTAAAAGAGAGAGAGAAATGAACATCTTTTTCCTTCTTATGTAAGACACTATTTTAACTATGTCCTCAGTCATTATTCTAGATTGTAAGCTCCCTGAAGATAAAGACAATATTTTATCCCTACATTATATTTTCTCAAATTCAATGCTCAATTATACTTTTTTAAATTGGGTGGTGATTTGATCCATAGCTTGTTTAAATGTTGGCATTGAAAAGGTGAGATAATGTTTTTGAAATTATTAAAACAACCTTTACCCAAAAAGCAATCCAGATTACTGTATACCTTTTATTTAATTCTGGGTCCAATACAGCATCCATTCAGAGTTCCTTTATACATTAAATATGATGATAAATAAGCTCTATAGATTGGCCATTTAATTGTAAGTCTTCAATGATGAGGGGAAAACCCTCAGTGTTGCTCTTCCAAAGATAAACAGTTACCATTGACATTCACTCTAAATTGACTCAAAGTCAGGAGGGCCCAAAATATAGCCATTAAGAGGAGCTTGGGCAGGGATCTATTATGGTCTGATCTATGAGCTTCAGAGTGAACTGGGTTTAAGGTTTTGAGAAAGAAATAAAAAGAGAGGGAGAGTGTAAGAAAGAGAGAAAGAGACAGAGAGAGAAGGAGAAGAAGAAGAAGAAGAAGAAGAAGAAGAAGAAGAAGAAGAAGAAGAAGAAGAAGAAGGAGAAGAAGAAGAAGGAGGAGGAGGAGAAGAAGAAGGAGGAGAAGAAGGAGAAGAAGAAGGAGGAGAAGAAGAAGAAGGAGAAGGAGAATAAGGAGAAGAAGGAGGAGAAGAAGAAGGAGGAGAAGAAGAAGAAGAAGGAGAAGAAGAAGAAGAAGGAGAAGAAGAAGAAGAAAGGAAGGAAGGAAGGAAGGAAGGAAGGAAGGAAGGAAGGAAGGAAGGAAGGAAGGAAGGAAGGAAGGAAGGAATCTAGCCAGTAAACCCCAAGTTAACTGGGTAGCTTCTGGCCATCAAAATTTACCTGCTGTTGGAGAGAAGGAGGAGAGGGAGAGGATGAGCTGAGTTACTCGACTAGCTGGGTCCCCATTCAGGCAGCTCAGTCTACTCACAGGTTGTGTCTGTCCACTTTTGAAGAGGACCATGACATAAGGGACATGATGACTTGACTTGCAGTTGACTTTGATTTGACTGGGGGAGGGCTATTCAGGGTCACCACCTCATTTTTTTTCCTCCAGAGTCATCTGGATACAGTGGCCAGATATTCATCAGAATGACACGAGATGGTCCAGGATGCAATAATTTTTTTTATTGATTTTTTTCTTCTAATTAAAGAGGCCATCCCTTTACTTGCTTCTTAAAGAGGCAAGGCCTATTCACACAATGGTGTTATCTCACTTTAAGTGAGTACTTGAAAAGTCCTTAGCCTAAAAGGGCAAGGGTCTCCTATTGCTTCCTGGTCCATTTCCAGTCATCCTGATGATTATCTGATCACTGGATCCAGGTGGCTCTGGAAGAGAAAGTAAGACTGGTATCCTTCCTTGCACAACCCTCCCTCCCTCAAATCAAAGTCAACAGCAATGCGTGTCATCATTTCCCTGATGTCATGGTCCTCTTCAAAAATGAAGGGCAAGCCCAACAACAACAACCTTCATCTTTTAGTTGATGTTATTCACCTTTATTTCGTTCAGCTTTACACAGAAAAAGATGAGTATGGAATATATTATGGAATATGTGGATTGTCTTTTGCCTGAAAGACAGAATGCTTCACACAAATTATATTCACAGACATGTTGGAATGTGTCAGATGCACCAATTATCTTGTGAAAATGCAAAGTTTTCTTGGTTGCTTCTAAACACATGGAGCTCAGATTTGATATTTTATATGAGAGAGGTGTTTTGCGTAAGGGAAATATGTTTGTTTATTTTTTCCCCTCAAAACTTAACAGTAACAAGCTCTTAAGAGCTTCAGGAGAGGCTTCAGAGTATATAAAGTGGCATGCATTTCTTTTTTGAAATTTTACTGAGTGTACTGTTATTTTCCCATGTTATTTTTATATTCTATTGTCATAAATATTTTGTAGAATAGAAATTGACATTTGAAAAACTGATAATTTTGAGTCAGAAATATTTTCATTGGAGATGATCTCTTATGGGATGTTTTTGTACAAGAATTCCATGATGTTTACATGTAAGTTACAATGTAAAAAAAATCATTATACACAGCAGTAAAATAACATTGATGTCATCCATTGAGATTTGCAAAGCACTTCACATAGGTATATAGCCTTTGAGTAGGAAAAGAACGTTAAAAGTCTAGTGCAACCCCCTTATTCTACAGAAGATAAAATTGAGGCCCAGAATGGAGACATGACTTGCCCAAATTGACACAGAAAGTAGTTGAAAAATATTGATCCAAAATCAGGTGCTATGACAGTAAGGTCTGTACTTTTTCCAGTGCACCATATTGCCTTCATTTCTTTATCTCCTTTGATCATCATGACAGCCTTCAGAAGTAAAATTGTACTAGTATTGTGTCCATTTAATAAATGAGAAAGATAAGGCTCAGAGAGCATAGATATATCTCCTAGGATCAGTTATTCTTATTCAGTCATTATTTTAGTCGTATCTACCTTTGTGATCCCATTTGGAGTTTTCTTGGAAAAGATACTAGAAAAGTTTGGCATTTCCTTTTCCAGCTTATTTTAAACATGAGGAAACTGAGGCAAAAAAGGTTAAGTGACTTGCCTAGGGTCACACAACCAGTAAGTATCTGAGGGTAGATTTGAAGACGATGTCTTTCTAGCTCGAGGCCTAGCACTTTATTCGGTCTTGCCATCTAGCTGTTCCCAGGATCACATTGTTAGTAAAGGACAAAGGTGGGATTTAAACCAGGATTCTTCTGGCTCTCAGTACAATTTTGTTAGTATGTGTGTTTTTTGTTTTTTGGTTTTTTTTGTTTTGTTTTTTGCTTTGCCTTGGATGAAAGGAATAGGAGTGATAGGTTCCTCAAATTAGACCATGTAGACATATTCTGCCTCTGTAAAACTGAACTTTAACTTTGGGTATCAGGCAAAGTCCCAAAATATTCAAACAGTTAATATCCCATTAAATGCTTAGCATCTCATCAGTACTTAATTGCCTTCCCTGTAAGTAGACAGTAGTGACTTGAAAGGGGCTACGAAGAAAAGATACCCATAGAACATGCACATAATAGGTATAATGCAAATTTGTTTTGAATGACTCTATATACTTGTAACAGGATTTTTTTCTTGTCTTAGTAGATGGAGGAGGGAAAAGAGGGAAAGAAAATTTGAGATCAAAAATAAAATGAAATTGTACATGTATATATATATTTAAATCATAGTTATTTTCTCTCAAGTCTATCTTGTAGGGTAAAGGTAAGAATTGTAATCGCAAAATAGCCTATTTAAATCATTTAAGTAATCAAATCAGTCTAATTTGCATTTTATTTACTCATAAGATAAAGGGATTTATGATGTCTTGGAAAGAATATTGTGCTTGGAGTCAAGAGATTCTGATTGGAAAATTTAGATTATCGCTGAAACTTCTCTCCAATTCTTGATTTCATTATAAACAAAATTGTAGTAACAATGAATATGGTACTTGACATAAATGATACATAGTAATTTCTTTGTAAAACCTTCAAGTAAGTTAAAGATGTGAACTGTATTTATTATGGTAATTGTACTACTACTAGTGAAAGTCTTAAAGTCTCTTGATCTTTTAGCATATCAGTCTTCAAGTAATAATAATATGACTATGAGAAAAAAAACTGGACAGTTAATCATCATGTTTGATGATAATTCAAATATTTTTAAAGAAGAGGTTCATAACTGATGTTCCGTAAACTTTTTATCCAATATTTTGACTGCTTTTCAATATATTTGGTTTTCTTCATAATCCTAAGTATTCAATTTTGTGCATTTAAAAATCTTATTCTGAGGTGTCTATAGTCTTCCCCAGATTGTCAAAAGAGTCCACACATGCTCGTAAAGTTAAGAATCATTGCTTTAAGGAAAGTGTGTGACATTTGGACAGTAAGAATAATAGATAAGATATAACATGATGGATGGAGTACAAAGAGCTGGTCAAGGAGTCAGGACGAGCTAGGTTATATTTATGTCTCCAAAATATGATGCAAAGAAAATCACTTAAACCTTAGTGACTTGGGTGAGTCATAAATTAGATGAAACAACTCAAAAGTTAAAGTTCAATTAAGTATCTGCATTGCACGAGAAAGTTCTTCAAGGTTTTCCAATACTAATGAAATCACAGGGACAGGATAAAGCAAAGAAAAGAAGGGGGAGGGAAGATTTTTTTTTCTTTGAGAGATTACAGTATACAGTTTTTTGATCAAACTTTATTATAATGCTAAGAGAGAAAACCTGGCATAGTAGATAGAGTCTCAAACATGGAGTCAGAACCACTTGGGTTTAAGTCATGATTTTAATTCATACCGACTCTGTAACCCTCGGCAAATAAATTAACTTCTCAATTCTCTTGGCAACTTTCCAAGACTTTAAGTTATAAGAACTGCTGTTTAGCTTAGAAGATAATTGTCACATGAAGAAGCTCCTTTTCTGTAGTAATTTGTTGTTGCTGTGTTCATCCTTTGTTGCCCAAAGAACCATGACATCAGAGAAAGGATGACATGACTTGCCCCTACCTAAATGTAGTAATAGATAAAGGGAGCCGAACCAATAGGCTCTTTCCCTTAGCAGCTAAATCATAATGAAGACGAATATAGTACTGTATATGGAAATCATAACTGTATAGGCAGTTTGTAAAAGTGAATTCATCAAAAGAGATAGCATTGCTGAAATCTTGTTGGTAGAAAAGAAAAACTGTTAGGAAATTGTTAAATTGTTCATTTATATACAACTAATCATTTAATAAAACTTTAGTAGTTTTATTTCGACAGAGTTAGCATGATAGATTATGAAAAAAGGGGATAGTGGACATAAGTAGATAACTACTTGGGATTGATTTTCTGTTAAGAAAAGAATTCTGTAATTTGTTTCCATTCCTTCAGAAAGTGAAAATCATATTCTGATATCAATCATGTTTATAAGAATTTGTTTTTTATTATCTGTCACTTTTTACATGCAATATGTCTTTCCTGAGATATCATATTGATTCTGGATTTTTTTCTTCGAACAGATATCTGGATGTTCAGTATGAAGCAGCATAGTTGAAATTATAGTTGATTCACACACACACACACACACACACACACACACACATACACACACACACCCCCTAATATTTTCAATGGAAATGTTATCAGCACTAGAAGATGAATCAAAAAAGTATTTTTTCCATCATCATTCATATTACCTATTTCCACGGAAAAAGAGAAAATAAAAACAAAAACTGAACTTACTATTTTCCTCTGAATGCTTCTCAAGCTACCAAAAAAAAAAAATGATTAATGCTTGAGGGCGTAAAAGGGCACTATCTGTACAAATATGGTCCTATGTCATGAAAAGCCTCAATTCGACTTCAAGCCTTTGTAAAATAAAAGTGTGTGTGTATATGTGTGTGTGTGTGTGTGTGTGTGTGTATATATATATACTGTAAAAAGATATGTAGATGATCCAATCTCTGATGGAAGCATAAAACCAAAAAGGAAACTTTGAAGTATGAAACCTCTCAGGACCAATTCAGAAAGTCTCCAAACTGTCCAGAGTATAACCAACTCAAATTTGGTGAAACTACAAAAGTTAATTGAGCAATCTGAGACTCAGTGTTGCAGTAGCTTGAGGCAGTTTATATGCAAACAAAAGATATTGATAGGAACCTACATACACTATAGCATAGGAGAATAATTCTTAACAAAGTGGATAGATAATATTCCACATCAATAAGGTATAAGAATATGAGAAGCACACTTGCTCTAGAAAGACCAATAACCATTGTTGAAGCCAGGAAAACTCTTATTTTATTTTACACTCCTTGTGAATGGGTAACTGCCTAAAGGAGCACATTTGCTAAGGCTAATACAAGGTTATTTATTTCTTGTTCCTGATTCAAATTTCCCCCTTATTCCCCATTGGCAAGATGCAGCCTCCTGAATGCTCCTCCTTGATATGTTCTCCTTCTCTTGTCATGCATTGTATGTGCATTTAAATTAGCTTGACCTGCCCTGGGGGTGTGTTGGATAATATTAAACAGCCTATTAAGCATGTGTACAAACTTCTAACTTTTTGCTTGATCAGAAGCAGGTTCTGTTAGGTCACAGCTCCAATTAGAATCAGTTACCTCTGCCTCATATCCTGTTTTTACTCCTATTATCACTTCTGTGGAAACAGAGCTCCTCCTTTTGTTTCTCATAGAATATATCCACGTCTATACATAAAAGAACATCCAGGTGAATTCTAACTCCTTGAGAGCAAGGATTTTATTTTGTCTTTGTCTTTTTATTATAAAATATAGCACTTAGAATAAAATAAGATAAAGATGGTGAATGAAAAAATGAATAAAAATAATGACTTAATTACTAAAATTTATGTGGAACCTTAAAGTGTAAAAAGTACTAGGTAAAAAGAACATTAAACCTGTGACATAAGTAATAGAAAAATTCCCATTTTTGGTTAAAAAATATTTTTTTTTCACATTTCTATCAAGGCTATTCATGAAATGAGGACATGGGAATTTTGGGAGAATAGATTTGGAATGCACAGAAGACACTCAGGACCCTTGAACACCAAAGCAAAGACAAAAGCTTACAGAATAGGTACTATTCTTGATTCTGCATGTATTATTACTGGCAGGGTCTTTTCCTCTTGAAGGGTACAGTGAGTGAATCCAATTATTCTAATTAAGTAGAATCCTATCACTGCCATTTCTTCCCTAAAATCACTCTCAAAATCTTGCTATTATTTCCCTTGATAAACCCAGTTCAACAGGGTACAGAATGGCACACAGGAAAAAACTGGCACATTGTCAAGTACAGTAGGACCACTTAGGAGGTTTTCAATAAGGAAATTATTCAATTCCTTAAGTCATGTCAATATCTTGGAATCTTAATCAGGCTTATTAAAGAGGTTTTTTTTTTTATTTTGTAATATGTGAAAATGAGTCTTGTTTTACTATGTTTTATAAATACTACAAAGTCAACTTAGGGCTTTAGGTACACATGGAGTGTGAATGTTTCCTTCTTAATGATATATTAATAGTCTGATCTTTAAAAGGAAAAAAATAGTTGTAATATAAATCTAAAAGAAATGGCCCTTTTGGCAGATACTACCATCCGGTGTTACTGGACTAAGACAAATTCATTGAATGAGAAAAGGGCCTTGGGAAAAATGTGTTAATAAGATCACAGTGTTCTCTCCCTGAAAGGAAAGAAAAGAAGATAGGAGCTTTCTCTTTTAATTTAATTAAAAAATGAAAACTTTGATTAAATTAGGATTCATCCCGTAATATTTTAAAAAATGCAATCTTCACTAGGTGCTTGAATCACTGTTGTACATAAAAAATTAAATGAGATAAAAATCAAATAATAACAAATTACTTAGAAGTAATAAGTGCGTTAGCTTCATAAATTGTTTTGGGCGTGGTGTCAAAGAGACTCTCTGTGTCATATACTGACTTAGTAGTTCATTCAATGAAAATATTTAGAGTAGAGACAAATTTTAATGTTAAATGAATTAAATATCAAGAGGCAAAGAAAATTTCAAATCAGTTAAATAATGTGAATTTTTTTTAACATATAACATCAGCAATGAACATTTTCTCACTTTCAATTTGGTGGTAACAAAGAATACCCTTTCTTAACTTAACAGAGTCGAAAAAGCCAGTTAGTATATATCTCCAATGTGAAAAAAAAATATTTTAATTGCTCTGAGTCTAGCATTAGTAAGGGTTTTATTCAACCAATTTATAATGCAAATATCCCTTTGGATATTTAGCAACATAAATTTTATTCCATAGTTCTTTGGCAAAGCATGATATTTCCCCAATAAATGACATTTTACTCAATGTTAAAGTTATAAAGTTATGTATCAATGACCTCTCCTTTTAGGGACAAGTAACTATGTCTTCAGGAAAAGAAAGATATTCTGTAGTTACTTTGGTAATCTTTGTGTGTAGAGGAGACTAAGGTTATGCTTCAAAGGTATGAGGGGGAAGCATCTCCTTACACAATAATATCATTAACTTTAAGTTATCAGAATCTAAATATCCTCAGAAAGTAGATTTTACTCTGACATTTTGTAGATGACAATATGAATCAATAATTTGTTTCCTCTTATTAGGAATTAATTGGAAACATTTCCTAAGGAAGGAAATTCCCTACCTTAAAATGCCAATCTATGTTTCCCATCTACATAATCCCTGCACCCAAGGCTGTCTTCCACTGATTCAATAGCCACAAATTATCGAATTCCAAAGGATTAAGTCCAAGTTAAAAACCAAAGAACATTAAGAATTGGATTGAAAAGCAGAATTTGCAACACAAAAGTTTAGTTGAGAACAAAATGCTTTAAAGGAATTTTAAAGAATTAGATATTTTCTCACTTATACTTAGAAATTGTGAATGCCAACAATGAATCTATGCATAATTCATGAGAAAATCTTGGCTGTTCAAGCTAAATCACTTTTGGGGTTAATAAAAAAAGGAAAAGTTCCTAATTCCTAGTCTTAAGATCTTGAGATAATTGCCTAAAAAAGAAAGAGCCTTTAGACTGGGAGTAAAGAGAGTACATCAGTCAGTAAATTTATTGAATACCTCCTATTTACCAGCTACTGTGCTTGAGAGTTCAGTTATAGGCCTGGCTTATCATTAATCATGAGTAAATGCAAGTGAAATATGGGACCTCTGCAGGCATCAAGTATCCCTAACTTTAAATGGGCTTTGGCGTGGTAAATGTTAATAATAATACCTTTAGTACTCTCTCTGTCTCTGTCTCTCTCTCTCTCTTTATTGGAACCAAGTTGGTGTCACACATAGGTTGTTGGACCTAGAGTCTTGAATTTGAATCCTGCCTCAGGAAATTCCAATATATTTAACTTTGAACAAGGCATGTCATCTATTCATGCCTCAGCTTCTGCATCTATAAAATGAGTGTACTTTTAGCTGGTGCCTCTGAGGGTGACTGTGGAGCTAAAATGGGATGACATGTAAATGCTTTGCTAGCCTTGATAACTTCTGCTATTTTCTTTGTTCTTGCTTAGCCCTGACTCTTACATTTTTCTGGGTATTCAGGGTCAAAATCCTTGTAGGGAGTCTTCCTCTGAGAGAGAAAAGCTGACTAGCTACAGTTTAAGTAAAGGTCATGCCAGTGCTTTCTTAGAAAACAAATTAGAAGTTAGACTACTTTTCTCTCTGATTATCTCTGTGTTCCTATATCTCATGGCAAAGTGGAAGAAAAGTTTCTGGTTAATGATGATTTTCCTTTCCAAAACAAAGAAACAAAATAACAGCATCCAAGTGATAATTTTCTAATTAATGGTTTTATTATCAGATCTTTCCCAATCTCCTTCCTGCTTCAGAATATTACATCTTAAAAACAGTTAAATCTACTCACTAAGCACCAATTTTTACTTGGGCAAGTTGTATAGTCTAACCTTTTACTTCTGTTTTTTGAATTTCAAAGCATTCACTCCCTCTCCATTCAGCAAGATCTTAATATGTTTTAGAAAAAAAGTAATGTTACCCTTGATGATGCGGCATCAAAGAGGTAGCATTAATAAATCAATAATACATGCTATGTTTTATGAAAGCTAACTTTTATCAAAACCACACACATACATATGCACATGTACATATGTATATGCATATGTACATATGCATATACACACATGCATATATTTGTGTGTATATACATGTATATACATTTATACATATATGTGTGTGTATGCATAGATTAAAAATGAGAAGGCATAGAAGAAGCAAATTCACAAACCCCTTCCTATTGACCGTCAGATGATAGTTCAGCATGGATTTATCTGATGAATATTGTACCTGCCTCATTACACTAATTGCATGCATTTTTTTTTCTTTTGGTGAGTTCCAGAATAGAACTGCATTCTGAAAAGGCTACGCATGATTGTAATAATAGTTTCTATATATGTTCCTTATGAGAATCTCCTTGATTGAATTTTGATTCTTATCTTTATTTAATACCATTATTAAAATTCAATGTCACTTGTGTCCATCAAAATGAGTTAAATAATAATGGATTTCTTTATAATGTAATGAAAAATATCTTCAACTGATCTGATTCCATCAAAATCTGTTTTGAATAATTTATTAATGCTTTTGACAAAGACAATTCTCTCTCCCACTCTTCATTTGTATAAACATATATACATGCATAAAAACATTCATACACACATTTGTGTACATGTTTGTTTGTATATATGTATAATACATATATAATACACATATATGTGTTTTTATACATATTTAGAGTCAGAGTCATGAATTCTGAGGGTCTTTAGTTACAGTAAAAGTAGAAGATAAGTTATAATATATTCAAGAACACAAAAGAACCAGGAAGACTAAGCAGTTAGAGTTTAGTGATTTAAGTAGCATTTTCTTTTATTTATTTAATTGGGACAATATCACCAAACTAACCAAAGAAAGTAGAAAATGATTTATGTCCATTAATTTTTAGTGTCTCTATGTAGGAGCCCTAAACTGGAAAAAAAATGTAAGTTCCCATCTACTTTTCCATCATTTTTATGTTGTTTCTGACTCTGTGACCCAACTTTGGGTTTTGTGGTAAAGACACTAGAGTGGTTTGCCCTTTCCTTCTCCAGGGAGATAAGTCTTGATTTCAGGTTGTGTATTCTGTCCTCTATGCCACCTCCCTGACCCTCCCCTACTGGGAATGACTAACTAAGCTATGTTATATGAATGTATATAAATATTATTGAACCATAAAAAATGGTGAAGTGGACGGTTTAATAAAAATGGGAAGACCTCTATGAATTAATGCAGAGTAAACTGAATAAAGAGAGCAAACTGGATAGCACAGTGGATAGAGAACCAAGTCTGGAGTCAGGAAAACCTGAGTTCAAGTCCAAACTCAGACATTTATTACCCATGTGATCCTGGGCAAGTCACTGAACTCTGTTTTCCTCAGTCTCCTCATCTGTACAATGATCTGGAGAAGGAAATGGAAAACTACTCCAATATCTTTGCCAAGAAAACCCCAAAAGAGATGGAAAAAGTTGGACGTGGCTTAAAAATAACTAAAGAAAGAACAACAAAAAAGTAAACAAAACTAGGAGAAAAAATATACAAGAACATTATAAAGATAAATAACTTTGAAAAACTTTAAAACTCCATTCAGCACAACAACAGTAACAATGAAAACCAATTTTAGAAGACTTAAACTGTAGAATGAAGCCTACATTTTTGAACATAGTCAATGTGGAAATTTTGTGAATTTCATCTACCTGTTTTCTTGAAGCCTAATGGATTCCATTTTCCTTTTTTATCATCCTTATTAATTTTATGGGAATAATGTGGTACCTTGTTGCCCTAAGTTTCCTCTCTCCGTTAGTAATTTAGAGCATTTGTTTCTTCTTGCTTATTAATACTTTCGATGTCTTCTTTTTAAAACTGCCTATTCATGTCCTTTACCTATTTAATATTGGAGAATGGCTCCTAGTCCTAAATTTGAATCAGTTCCTTATGGAGGACAGATTTAAGGACAGTAGCAGAGAAAGTTTTAGAAAAAAAATTTCCCAGGTAGTTGTTTCCCTTCTCATTTTAACTACATTCATTTGGTTTATAGGCAGAAAAAAAAAAAAAAAAAAAACTTTAAAATTATGTAATCAGAATTGTCTATTTTACCTTCTATAATCCTCTCTATCCTTCATTTTTTCATGAATTCTATTAACTTCAGCAAGCATTTATGAAATACTAACAATATGTATAGAAATTGACTAGCCTCACAAGCTAGAAAGAAGATGCAGGGCACAAAAAAGAAATGAGGTCCTAGCCTGTCCTCAAGGATTTGACTATTCTCATGGTTTTAGGGATAAGTGTCTGATTTGTAGGCAGTGTCCTAGCATGATCCTGTGGTGTTGCCTCCTCAATGGCTTATCAAGTCCCTACCCAACCTGATTTCAATCTACCTCTAGGTAGATTCTTTGTATGGTACCTTCTTTGTATGTACCCCATGCTCTAGTGTATTTCCTCTTTAGAAAGGTTTTTATTCTCTGAGTATGTATTATGTCCATGGTCACATGAGTAACAAGTGTCTGAGTTTGGACTTGAACTCAGGTCTTTCTGACTCCAGACTTATTGCTCTATCCACTGTGCTACCTAGCTTGCCTTCTTTATGCACTTTACTCTGCATCAATTCACAGAGGTCTTCCCATTTTTTAAAAAACTGTCCACAATTTCTTATGGTTCAATAATATTTATATACATTTATATATTCATGGCAAGTACTGGAAGTCTCCCTACGGGAAAATATTTCATTTTACAATTACTGTAGGAATCAATCTTATACACATACTTAACATGTCCACAAACACATATGTGTGTACATATATGTACACATATGTGTATATATGAGAGAAATTAATTCTTCTGCTATTGTAGGAATCAATGATATATACATATATTCTTAATTATTTATATTATACATAAGCATGTATGTATATATATATATATATATATATATACATATATATGCCTATAAGAGAGAAAGAAGGAGAGTAGAGAGAGAGAGACAGATTTCATCTGGTAGTACAAAGGATCTGAAGATCAGTTATTTCACTCTTTTTAATAAATTTGCCCAAGACATTCATTTAAGAAGGCACAGAATGAAAGACTTCATATTTTTGTTTCTAGTAGAAAAAAAGCATAACTGTATGCCCATCTTCAGGAATGCTTGAATAAAATGAGGCAATAAGAATATGATGGAATACTTTGGATCTGAAGAATGAAGAACATATGGAAAGACTTGGATAAACTCATGGAGAAGTAATTACACAGACTAGAAAAATATAAAAAATAATTCAATGATGTAAACAAAAAATTGTCAAATAGTAACCAAATTCTGTTTAATTTTTGTTTCGTATTTAATTATCTGTTTATGAGGGTTAATTAAATACATTCCCCTTCTTCTGAACAAGGTAATAGGGAGTGATGGTATAGTTACGGAAGGTTGGACATGTTATTGAACACAGTCACTATATTGGCTTTTCAGATATGTGTTTTCTTCAGTTGAACAAGTATTGAATGGGGTAGGGTGAGATATAGGTAAAGTCACTGTTTAAATAAAAGCCCTTAATATTTCTAAATAACAGTAATACTTGCCCATACTCTAACCCTGACTTTATGGGCCTCTGTTAATTTTCATAGTTACACTATCAGTCATAGTCTAAGTAGGGGAAATAAGCTGGATTTATATTAGATGAAGTTTTTTAAGGATCTCAGTTCTATTTTGCCAAGGGTTCTGCTGAATTCACTTTGGTTAAAATGTTTCTTACTCACCTAAATGGCAGTTCCTTGTACTTGTTGGCACAATGTATGGTCCATTTCCTTTGAGGAAATTATCCAGTCAAAAACTCTTCTATCCTTCTTTGCTTAATTCACTCTTGGTCACTCTGCAAGCTTGTGCTCACTTAGTTCCTTAGAAACTATTTATTAAATTTCCTAATAACCTTTGATTAAAAAAAACAGATTTAATGGACCCTTTCTGTGCTGCATTCATTTATACTGAATTACCACCTATCATCACTGCTTTGTTCTTAATGTTACTTTTAGAATTCTATGAAATTCTTGTTCATGTCAAATATTGCCTTTAGTGATTCCAAATCTTTTAGATCTTAGTATGACATTCATTCAGTATTTCTCATAGATATATTGTCATTCTTTCAGTTCCCTTTTAGGTATTTTTTTCCTTTTTCTTCCACTTTTGTGTCCACAATTCAGGAATTGTTTTTCTACACCATTTTCAAAGTGTTTTTTAAAAGACATGATAGGTTCTCTCTCTCTCTCTCTCTCTCTCTCTCTCTCTCTCTCTCTCTCTCTCTCTCTCTCTCTCGCTCTCTCTCTCGCTCTCTCTCTTGCTCTCTCTCACTCTCTCGCTCTGTGTGTGTACGGACAAGACAAGATTTGAGCCGGGACTTGAAGAATAGTGCATATAAATAGGTGGGGGGAAAGAGTGTGATTAAAGGAAGTGTTTATCTAGTCAAGAAGTCTAGTTAATAATTTAAGTTTGCTAATTTTGTTGGAGACTTTTATGTAGGTCTTGACATTGCTTCTGGGTTGGCATGTCACAATGGATACTTTAAAAACTGACATTACTTGTATAGTATATCCAAATTAATATTTCATTTCATTTTTCCTCCCTTCCTTCTTTCCTTCCTTCTTTTCTTTTCTGTTGTTATTCATAAAATATAGCCAATAATCATAGAATTCTTAAACTAGGAATCATCTTACAAGTTATTTATTCTAAGATGCTTGTTCTTTTAAAATGTGAAAAATAAGAACAAGGTAGCTGGAGAGACTTGCTCATGGTCATTTGAGTTAGTGGAAGAGTGAGGACCATCATTCAAATTTGCTGACTATTACAACTGTAGTCTTTTCAATCATTATCTTGTTTTAACAATTGAAATTTTGAAATCATCACATTTATGTAAACTGCTCTCTAATAAATACACAGGCAAATAATAATGTTATTAAAATTGAAATAATTTTCTCCAAAGCTTTGGATGTTCCATTTTTGGAAAGTTTAGAACATTTTCTCTTCTGTGAGCATGATATTAATTGACCCTTTCCATTTGATTTATGACACTTTTTACCCAACCTTGGCAACCAGACCTTAATGAGTAAACATATTGTCTTTTGAAGGTGCATTAAGTTATTCTGCAAGGTTAATATACAAACCACAAATTCCTGCTTCCTTGCAAGTGTTCAATGCATTTTTAAAAATAAATATGTCAATGAAATCATTATAATAGCATGCTTCTAACTGCTACCCCTGTCCTCCTAGACCAGGGAAATGAGAGAATTTTTTTTCAATTATAGCAAGACTGTTGTGTTCATTCATATGGTACTTGAGAGGATTTGATTAACAGCTAAGAGCCATCTATTCTTAAACTCAGTTACAGTCTGTTTTCCAGGAACAAAAGAATCTAAAATAAACATATCTTGGCCAGCTATAAAACCATTCAGTGGAAAATTTCAAAACAATTTAAAAGTTCCATCTTCTAGGTGGGAAGTGGAGATTTTGAAAAATGAGTCATAGTTAAGATTACAAACTAATGTAAGAGAAGTAATAGAAATAAAGATCTGGCTTCCTGCTATCTAGCTTACTTTTCAGTTCAGCAAATTAAAGAAGCAGTAACTAAGCACAAACTAGGTTTAAGGAACTCTGTTAAGACTAGAAATAGAAAAACAAAAAGAAAACAAAAAATGCTTTGGGGAAAAAATAACAATTATGTTTTAATAGGATTTCTATAAGATTATTTGTTTGGTTTTGGTTGTCTGTTTTGTTCTGTTTTAAATGTGGCCTCATTTGACAGCTAAGTGTCATTGTGGATATATTTCTGGGTTGGCATTTAGGCAGACATGATACTGAATTCAGTCTCAGAAATTTACTAGATCGGTGACCCTGGGCAAGTCACTTAACCTGTATCTTAGTAGTTTACTCAACTATAAAGTGGAGATAATAACAGTAATTATCTAAGAGGATCAAATGAGATATTTGTAAAGTGTTTAGCATAGTGCCTGACACATAGTTTCGCTCCTTTATAGTTAACTTCATTTTATGGTCATGCATATCCTTAATGCCGTTTACATGAAATTTATTTTCCATGATATACTATGACCAGATGATAAGTAATTGTATTGTATGAGTAATGAATACTCTTTATTTCAATACAAATTTCCTTTTTAAAAAATTATTATGATTAGATCTTATTCATTCCTATGGAACTCCATAAAATAATTATAATTTTTCCCATATGATAATCGTTCTAATATTTGAGAAACAAAATAGCATATTTTCTAATTCTCTTCTCTAGTTTAATCCTTTCTTTATACAGATGAGAAAACTGAGACCCAGAAAGGGAAAGTGATTTGCCCAAATTAGCACAGTCTATAATATTAAATTCTAGTTGTCAATAGTTCTTGAGAGTATCATGATACACGTTTGGCTGAGCTAAAATTTATCTCTGCCCTTCACAAAGTAGAAACTGATTACTTTTCATTTTATTTTAATTCCCTTCAGAAAAAAAAATCATTGTTAATTCTGCACTGAAAAATGAAGTAATAAATGTTCACTTCTATTTTTTGGTCCTATAATTCTAAATGAAATCCATTGTCAAGTCTATTCCCACTACCATCAATGAAAGGAGAATCATTCAATTATTATTGGATTCTTTCTGTAAGAAATCTAATAGAAACTAATCAGTCTATGTATTATGGATCATTTATATAAGCTAAAATGTAGCTATATATAAAAGGAGTATGATTACTAATACAAATACCAGTTTATTAGTACTTAGGATAAAAACAACTTAATTTAACCCCAATAATAAATTAGGGTTAAAAATCATTACAATCAAATGACACAATTCACTAAAAAAAATAAATACTTCCTATATATAATGCACTTTGGGTTACAGAAGTCTGACATGGTCCCTGTCCTCAAGAAATTTAAAATGTAGAAGAGGTGAATCAATGTCATATATGCTCAAGTAAACTGCAAAGAGATTAGAAGAGGGAGCAATCGTAGAAAAAGTGAGTCAAGCAAATAGAGATAGATATAAATGGTTTCTGCTTTGGTTATTTCTTGATCTAAGCTACCTTGAAAGGCACAGTATCTAGGGGAACAAAAAGGCAGACAGTATCCTTGATGTTGGGCCAACTAGGTAGCACAATGGATGGAATTCTGGGCTTGGAATCAACTGCCTGAGGTCAAGTCCAGTTCCAGACACTTTATTATCCATATGACCCTGGGCAAGTCATTCAACAGTTTCCTCACCTGTAAAATGAACTGGAGAAGGAAATGTTGAACTACTTCAGTATCTTTCACAAGAAAACCCCAAAACTCCGAACTTCACTCCTTCTATATTTCAGATTTCTTGAGGACAGGGACCTTGTCAAGTATTTATTACCCAAAATGCATTTTATATATATCAAATCTTTTTTAGTGAATTACATCATTTTATCATAATGATTTTTAACCCCAATTTATTGATAACCCACCATTTGTATTACTAATATTCATTTTATATATAGCTATTTTTAGCTTATATGAATGATTCACAGTTCATGGACTAGTTAATTTTTATTAGAGTTCAATACAGAATAAATCCCATAATTAAAGGATGAATCTGTTTTCGTTGAATTAAATACTACTGAAACCACTAAGCAACAAAAATCCTTGATGTTGTACGGTGTCCTGGAAAGACTATATCTGGAGCACTATGTCCAGTTCTCAGCACAGTATTTTGGGAAGAACACTAAAAGTTTTTGAAAATGTCTAGGTAAGGGTAATGAGGATTGCAAAGAGTCTTGGATTCATTAATCATTCAGTAAATATTTGGCACTTATTATAAGATAGGTACTATGAAAAACACCGGCAATACAAAGTAGAGAGGGAAAGGGTAAAATAAGCCCTAAACACAAAGAACTTACATTCTAATAGGGAAGACAATACACATATAAACAGGTACATATTAGAAACACACAGACCTCATGGCTGTTGTGTGTTTGTCCTTTGTTCTCAGAGAAGACCATGACATCCAGATGATGACCTGACTTCCACTTGACTTGGATTTGAGTGAGGGAGGGCTGTCTAAGGTCACCAGCCTCACTTTCTCCTCCAGAGCTATCTAGGTCCAGTGGCCTGATATTCATCAGGAGGACCAGAGATGGCCCAGGATGCAATGTGCCACCTTGGCCCTTTTAGTCTGAGGTCTTATCACACTCTCACTTTGAGTGAGATACACCAATTCAATGAATAGGTTTCTTTAAGTAGCTACTCAAGAGACGACCCCTTTTAATAAAATAAAAAATCAGACTAAGAAGGGAAGACTTGCAGGGTTCTTAAGTAAAAGAGAAAGTTACTATTTAGCATTTACATGAACTGAACTGTGTTAGGTGGGCAGGGAGCTGTTATCCAATCTATGAGCTCCAGAGAGCCACAAACAGTTGAGGAATCTAGGAAAGACTTACTGTAGAAAAGAGCATTAGAGGTGAGTTGTGAAAGAGTGCAGAGATTTTTAGAGGCAGAGTAGAGACTGTTCTAGCTATGGAGAAGAGTCAGTGGTAAAGTAAAGAGATGTGAGATAAAACAGGAATATCAGTCAACAAACATAGCTGGAATGTGTGCGTTGTCCTTCATTGCTGAAGAAGACCATGCCATCAGAGAAATGATGACATGACTTTCACTTGACTTTGTTTTGAATTAGGGAGGGCTGTGTCAGTCACCAGCCTCACTTCTCCTCCAAGGCCATATGATTCTAGTGACCAGATATTCATCAGGATGACTGGAGATGGCCCAGGATGAGGCAATTGGGGTTAAATGACTTGCCCAAGATCACACAGCTAGTGAGTGTCAAGTGTCTGAGGTGAGATTGGAACTCAGGTCCTCCTGACTCATGCACTGGTGCTCTATCCACTGAACCACTTACCTGCCAGCTGGGATGTAGACCTTGTAGAAAGGAATAATGGATAGAAGGAAAAACAGAAAAATAAGAAAGGGGTCAAGATGCCAGTAACTTTGAAAGCCAAACATAGGAGTTTTTATTTGATGTTAGAGGTAATAAGAAACTATTGCATGATTTGTTGAGGATGAGGAAGGTGATACGGTAAAAAAAAAATCAATTTAGGAAAATCACTTTGGCAGTCATGCAAGAGATAAGTTGGAGTAAGGACAGACCTGAGGCAGAGAAATCAATTAGAAAGCATGGAAACAGTCCATTAGAAAGGTGATGAAAGACTCAATTAGGATACCTTTCAGATGAGGATTTATTAATCAACAAAAAATGTTCAGCCTGGGAAAAATTAAGGCAATGGGACCTGATTGAAGCCAGTGGATGATTCATTGGATAGAGCACTTTGCCCAGAGTCAGGAACAACTGAGTTCAAATCTGGCCTCAGATATTTACTAGATGTGTGAGCTTGGGGAAGTTACTGAACCTCCGTTTTAGTCCACTGTAGGGGGAAATGTCAAACCTCACCAGTATCTTTGTCAAGAAAACCTCATTGACAGTATGGTACATAGCGTCATGAAAAGTAGGACACAACTGAACAACAAGAATCAGATTAAACTGTTGTTTTGTGGTTCAAGAGTTCAGAACTAGAAGCAAATAATGATATTTGCAAAGAGAATCAAATAAGCTTGAATTCAGAAAAATATCCCTAATCTTTAGAGTTCTCTTATACGGATTTCTCCCTACTTGAAAATTATCAGACAACTGCTAAATTACCAGTTGGCTTGGTATATTTTAGAAGGAATTTATTTCTAGGTCTTAGTTGTACTAGACATTTACTGAGTTTTATTCCCATTATGATTTCTTCTGATTATGATTGGTGATGGCCTTTATTAAGTTAGAAAGATAGGAAAAGACATAGCAGTTCCCTTTGAGGTGGTAAAGAACTGGAAATTTGGGGGATGCACATCAATTTGTGAATGGTTGAACAAGTTGTGGTATGTGACTGTGATGGAATGCTACTGTGCTATAACAAAAAATGAGCTCAAATATTTTAGACAAACATGGAAAGACTTGCACACAAAAACGAAGAGTGAAAGGATAGGAACAAAAAGAACATTGTATACAGTAATAGCAAAATTATTTTAAGAATGATGAGCAAATAAGTTATATTTTCTATTGTAAAAACTCAAGTTAACTGTCAAAGACATATGAAGAAAGATGTTATCTGCATCCAGAGAAAGAATTGGTAAATAGAAGTATGTGTAGAATCATTACTATAGAAACAGAGAGAAATGTATATGTTACCTATGTGTATCTGTATGTACATACACACACATTTATCGGCATTTAAAGCTAGCTATCTCTAGGGGTTGGGGTGGCAGGAAAAAAAGAAATTTACATAATGATTTTTGTTTTATGTATATTTGAAAGTAATAGTAAGTTGCACATGGTAGATTTATGGTTTCATGTATAATTATCTTTTTCATTGTAAGACATTATGGAAATTCTTGTTTTACTCCCTTAATTAAAAATCAAATTAATTTTAAAAAGAAAGACAGTAAAAGACAGTAAAATTAGTTCCCAAGAGTTTTATTCTGCTTATAATGTCTGGACCAATAATACCAATAATTTTCAATATCACCAGGAGAGTTGTTTTTCCCTTCTTTCTTTTCTTTTCCCACTTCTTGAATAACTCTGAACTTGGCCAAGTGAAAGCTGACATTTTCTGCAGATAGATATATTTCTTGCATGAAGACTCTTAGATTATGGAAAATTATTTGGGTGACATACCCTCAGAGAGGATCTCTTTTCTTGGTGCTTAGAACTCACCTTTAAAAAAAAATTTATGTAAAAATATTTAGGTTACTGTTTTTCGGAAAATTTCCTCTCATTTCTGTTTGATGTGATTGTGTTAGCCAAAGATTTTGATAACTAATTAAATGCTGCTTTTCCACAAAGCTTCTTGTACTCATGAGATTATGGTTTTATCTTTTTATCATGTGTTCAGTTGTGACAAAAAATTCATTAATTCATTGCTCCTTTCCAGGTTAGAATTTTACCAAATAAATCCCTTTCCTGGGTAACATTTTTTTATTACTGTTTATATAGTTTGGTACTAGACTAATAAAAAATAGGATTTTCAATAATTTAAATAAACTTATTTTGGAATATTTCCTTTCTAATCTAAAAAAACCCCACCCAAAAACATATACTAAAAAGAAATATATTAATCAATAAAATGAAAAAAAAAGAAAAGGCTATTCACTGAAAACATTGCCACCATATTATTCTGTTTCCTACCAATTAAAATGATGAGACAAATAAACCACACATGGAGGTTCTTCTTGAGATCCCCCAACCCCACCAACTAGCAGTAGGGCTTTAAGCAAATGACAAACTTTTTGTGCTCTTGATTCTTCATTTATAAGAGAGAGCTAATAAAACCTGACCTGACCACAGGGCAACATGTAACATAATACTTTAATTGCTGAGGTTTTATTTATATTCATCCTTATTCAATTTTTAAATGTGCTATGAGGAGAGGATAGTAGAAAAGTCTAGCAAGCAATGTAAATGCCTCGCTTCTATTTTTCATGATAATATAGCCAGTATTTTTTAAAGGAAACTTCACAGAATCTCTTGGTTAGATATGAGCTGAAACCTGTCGCCAAACTTTGTTCAATAACACAACGAAGTGATCATCCTGCTGGCTTGAAGACATCCAGTGTACTTTGGAGTCCATTATATCCTTTTCTAGCCCATTTTCTCTTACTTCACTGAGTCAAAATCTGCCTCTGTTCTACCTCTCTCACCACTGCTTGCTGTATTTCTGCGCTTCCATGCCAGGCAGAAAGTCTAATCCATCAATTCATAACCTTTCAAACATTTTAAGACAAAAGTAATTTCAGTTTAATTCAACAGACTTGTCATAAGCCTCAACTCTTAACAAAGGCATTTTGCTAAGGGCTGAAAATACAAAGATGGAAACAAAAGTCCTAGAGTTCAAGGACATATCATTCTCTTAGAAAGGGGTGGGGCAGGGCAGGGAGAGGGGTGGGGATGGAAGAGTGGTAGTGACAGAGGTAAGCAGATAAATATATTAAGAGGTGATTTGAAGAAGTCAGGGTGAAAAGATGGAAAGATTAACACATGAGGTAGTCTTGAAGGTAAACAAAGATTCTGCCAACTAAGAATATACAGTCTGGAGGTAAAGTCTTTGCTCTAACCTAAGCATGCCAGTTCCTCAAGGGAATCTTTGTAAGGTAGGATTTCCACTTCTTCAACATCCTAGTTGACCTACTTGTATCCCATGTTTTTTTCTTTTATCAAAGCTAAATATGTAATTTCATGTGGTTTTAATGGTTCATTTTTCCCCATAATATGACTCTTGCTGGGTCTGAATACTTTAACAGCTAGGTGATATAACGAACAGAGTGCTTGATTTGTCGGGAAGAAGGCAAAAGTTAAATTCTACCTTCTGTCTCTTACCAACAGTGTACTCCTTGCTGGGCAAGTCACTTAACCTCATATAAAACTCTCTTTCCTCATCTTTAAAATGGGAGTAATAATAGCATTTACCTCATAGGATAGCTGAGGACTAAATGAGGTAAAGCACTTAAGCCTACATAAATGTTATGAATTAAGAAATAAAAATCAATGAACACTAGAAAGTGCTTTTCAAACTGAAGAAACTGTTGCTATGATAATTTCACCTACCTAATACCCAGTGGCCTAAGAAATGATCACACAAAATATGTTTTGTGTTAATTTAGTTATTTGAAAATATTAGGAGATTCAGCATCTCTAAAGGTAGATGGCTACTTGCCTATAGTAACATTTCAAGTCATTTTTATTTTTGTCCTTAACAGGGAAGTTTTTTTTATTTTTTATACTGACATTTTTTGTATGAACATAATTTATATAACTTATTTATTTTCAGTTTTAACATTCCCTTCACAAGATTTTGAATTCCAAATTTTCTTCCCATCTCTCCCCCTGACTCACTTCAAGAGAGCATGCACCAAAACCACCCCTTTCCCCAATCTGCCCTCCCTTCTCTCACCCCTACTTCTGCCATCTCCCTCCCCTCTTTTCTCCCCTAGGGAAAGACAGATTTCCATATCCCATTGCCTGTACAATTCATTTCCCAGTTGCATGCAGAAACAAGTTTTAACATTCAGTTTTAGAGCTTTCAGTTCCATTTTCTCCCTTGCTTCTTTCCTACCCACCCTTACTGAGAAAACAAGATATTCAGTATAGGTCATACATGTGTAGCCATGCAAAATACTTCCATAACAGTCATATTGCAAAAGACTAACCACAGTTCCCTCTATCCTATCCTGCCCTCCATTTATTCCATACTCTCCCTTGACCTATCCTTCCACAGTAGTGTTTGCTTCTGATTACCCCTGCCCCTATCTGCTGGCCCTTCTGTTATCCTCCCTCTCTTATCCCCTTCCCACCTGCCTTCCTGCAGGGTAAGATAGATTTCCATATGCAATCCTATGTGTGTCATTCCCTCCTTAAGTCAAATCCATTGACAGCAACACTAATTATTTCCTCTCACCACCCTGCTCTTCCCTCCCATTGTGAAAACTCTTTCCTGCCTTTTTTATGTGAGATGATTTCCTACATTCTACCTCTCCCTTTCTCTTCCTCCTAGTATATTCCTCTCAACACTTAATTTTATATTCAGCTCACCCTGTGCCCTCTGTCTATATATTTATACATACATACATTCATATACACACATATACATATACGTATCTACACATATATGATATACATATACATATACACAAATACGTATAGACATATATAAATACATATGTATTTGTGTATGTCTGTACATATATATACATACATATATGTGTGTGTGTGTATTTCCTCTAACTACTCTAATACTGTGAAAGGTCTCATCTTTTCATGTATGAATGTAAACTGTTCCATTTTAATGAATGGCTTCTCTTTCCCGTTTACCTTTTCATGTTTCTTTTGATTATTGTATTTGAAACTCAAATTTTCTATTCAGCTCTGGTCTTTTCAACAAGAAGAAGTCCTCTATTTCATTTAAATTCCATTTTTCCCTGAAATATTATACTCAGCTCTGCTAAGTATGTGATTTTAATCCTAGCTCCTTTGACCTCTGGAGTATCATATTCCAAACCTTCTGATCCCTTCATGTTTGCTAAATCTTGTGTCATACTGATTGTGTTTCCACAAAACTTGAATTGTTTCTTTCTGGCTGCTTGTAATATTTTCTTCTTGACCTGGGAACTCTGGAATTTGGCTACAATACTCCTAGAAGTTTTTGTTTTGGAATCTCTTTCAGGATGTGATAGGTGGATTCTTTCCATTTCTATTTTACCCTCTGGTTCTAGAATATCTGGGCAGTTTTCCTTGATAATTTTGTGAAAGATGATATTTACACTCTTTTTTTGATCCTGATTTTCAGGTATACCAATAATTTTTAAATTACCTCTCCTGGATCTGTTTTCCAGGTTAGCTGTTTTTCCAGTGAAATATTTCACATTATCTTCTATTTTTTTTATTCTTTTGATTTTGCTTTATGATTTCTTCTAAATTCATTAGCTTCCATTGGCTCCATTATAATTTTGAAGGAATTGTTTTCTTAAGTGAGCCTTTGGACCTCCTTTTTCATTTGACCAAATCTGGTTTTTAAGGCATTGTTCTCCTCATTGGCATTTTGGACCTATTTGCCATTTGGGTTAGTCTTTTTAAGGTGTTGTCTTCAGCATTTTTTGGGTATCTCTTAGCAAGCTGTTAACTTGTTTTTTCATGATTTTCTTCTCTCTCATTTCTCTTCCCAGTTATTTCCCCCACCTGTCTTACTTGATTTTCAAAATCTTTTTTCAGCTCTTCCTTGGTCTGAGACAATTTCATAGTTTTCTTGCAGATTTTGGATTCAAGACCCTTGACCTTATTGTCTTCCTTCAGTTATATGCTTTGATCTTTCTCTGGTTATATGTTTTGATTTTCCTTGTAGTAAGGAAATAAATTTTCACCAAGGAAGTAGCCTTCTATAGTCTTATTTTTTTCCCTTTTTGGGAAAAGTCAATTACTTGTTAAGTGGAAGGTGTACTGTCCCATGTTTCAGGGATTTTGTGCAGCTGTTTTCAGAGATATCTCTAGGGACCTGTAAATTCTCAGTTTCTACAAAGTGGTATGATCAAAGGAGAGATGTTTACTCCTCTCCTGGCCTGCATTCTGGTCTGTGAACAACCATAAGCACTCTTTTCTGCCTTGGAACAGCAAGTAGGATTCCCTCTCCACAGCTGCCACCAGCTCTATGATTCCAGCGCTCCTCCTCACCGCATGACCACCACCCAGGACTGTAACCCAGATCACCCACTTGATTTCCCCACCTTTTGTATATATGAGAGCTCAAGAAGCAGCTATACTGCAGCTATTGCTGCTACTGTTCTGGGGCTAGGGCTGGGGCCACACCACGTTCTTCTCTCATCCAGGTGAGAGAGCTTTCCTACTGACCTCTGAAACTGTCTTTGGGATTTATGGGTTGAGAAGTCTGCAAACCACTACAGCTGCCAGTGATGCAGTGCCCTGAGGCCTGACTCAGTCAGGAAGTCAGCACGTGTGACCTATTTTGGGCTGCTCTGAGCCTGGCGCAATGCACCCTTCCTTTCAGCCTTCCAGATTGTCTTGGACTAGAAATATGTCTCATTCTGTCATTTTGTGGTTTCTGCTGCTCTAGATTTCGTTTAGAATCACTTTTTTACAGGTCTTTTGAGAGGTTTGGGGGGAGAGTTCAGGCAGGTTCCTGCTTTTACTCTACCATCTTGACCCTGCCCCAGATTTCAAGCAATTTTGCCACAATGTTGTAAGTTTTAACTCTTCTCCTTCAGTAAGATGAGTTTGATATGGCATGATACAAAGCTTGATAAAGAAGTATAATCATAGATCTATCAAAGGAAGGACCTTCAGAAATCATCTAGTCTTGACCCTTTTGAGAGGAAGTTATTTGTCCAAAGTTACATAAGTGGTAAGCAACAGAACTGGGATTCAAACCCAGATCCATTGACTGTTAATCCAAGTATCTTTCAATTATATGATGGTTTTAGTGTGTGTTTGCATGTGTGTGTGATTCTTCTGATAGTCTGGGTAATCTGATGAACTCCCTCTTAACATAATGTTTTTAAATTAATAAAATAAAAATAAAATATTAAAAAGGAAAACAATATTTTTTAAAGTCCATGAATCCACATTAATAATCCTGTACTACAGCAAACACCTCCCTTATGGATCACTTTTCCATTTATATTGTATATGTTTTCTATTTCCATTCCTTTAGATTATATGCTTTTTGAGGGCAGGAATTGTTTTTGTCTTTCTTTGTGTCCCCAGAACTTAGCACAGTGCCTGGCAAATAGTAAGCCATTAATATATTCTTATTGAATGTCTGACAGATCATGCATGAATCATTCTGGCCTAGTAAATATTGAAATTCACTTACTAATAATGAAAAGAATGATCTAAATAGAAATTCTGAATCATCACCCAGGTGTTGGGAAAGCAAAGAGGATATATCATCATATCAGGCTAATGAATTTCCTTAATATAGCCCATATCAACATCACATGGAAACAGCTTGCTGAACATGCCCTTTTTATTAGGACTATTAATATAAAAACAGATGAGATATAAATAAATGCAGGCCACTGAAGAGAGAAACAATGGTTTTAATCATCATGCCATTTATTGTCCAGAAAATAAGTAAATCACATGTGCTAAGTTAGCAAAAAGAAAGTGTTCTGAACCTGATGTAGTCTGGACAACAAAAATAGTGATTCACCAAAATAGGAGCATTTTATTATGTCCGGTACAATAGAATTTTAAATGACTTTCTCTTCTGAGAGCAAGTGAGTACAAGTAATTTAAAGTCACATTTTTCTATGTTGAGCTACGGTCAATCTTGCTCAAATCCTTTGCTATCATTACTCATTCCAAGATATGATATATAAGAATACTCTTTTTTTTTTTTAATCTCTTTCCCTTTCTTTGGAGTTAAATCTCCCCACTTCTACTTCTACAATAGTATAACATCTTCTGTGGTTCACTTAGAAATCTTAAGGGTTAAAACTGAATCTCAACATTATCTATAGAACTAATGCATGTGACATTACCAAGGAGTAAAATGAAATGTGATATAATTATGTTACAAAATAAAGAACTTAGGCACTTAAAGGAACCTCTTCAAATATGGAAATAAGGATGACACTGAGAAATCAATTTTTGTTATAAGGAGTAATGAAACACACCGAACTTTGACTACTGCTTCTTTTCCATTACTAAACACACTGAGGCCCCTGCTAATATGTTTTATGGCTTCATTCTAGGTAGTGAACAAACAATAACACAGTTACAGAAAGTTGTGCCCTAGAACAGCAAGTATGATTCCCTTTGATTTGGATTGAGCTTTGGAGCTCAATCACGCTTGAAGTAGTCCAACTTTGCAACTAACGACCATTTTCAAAGTGACCACTTCAGTTATTTTAGAATTTTTCAAAAGCAGTATGGTATATACACTTGGAATTTTAATGTTTCTTGTATATTTTCTTTTTTTTTCATTTTTGCTACACAAGTTAAAGTTACTATTCTGTATTTAAATGAGTAAAGTAATTTTCTTTGAAATGTTTTAGCAGTTTCTTGAAAATGTTTGATACAGTAGAAAGCTTGTTCAATTAAAGTTAATGAACATGAATTCAAATCTTGCTTTTATCATTTACTGCTTCAGTAGCCTTGAACAAGTCCCTTTTCCGTTCTGGGGCACATTTTCCTCAGACCTAAAATGATGATATACAACTACACACTTTCTAAGTTTGTTATTAGGTTTAAATCTAGGATTCTGATACTATGAGTCATATCATAGTTAACCTATTCACATCTGCCAGGTTCCCTAAAATAAAGGGTGTTCTAGAGTCAGCTCAAATTGTATCATAACAGCTCATTGTTAAATTTTCAGTGTCATCATTTACACCTCAAAAATCAGTAAATGTTGCAAATCAGGGCTTGATTCAGTCTTTTGTGTTTTGTTTGTGTTTTTTTTTTCATCTAGACTTGAGAAAGTGACAAGGTAATTGTTAATAATACAGATTAAATTTAAAACTTTGTCATGGATGTATCATTTTTTTGTTTTGTTTTCTCTGGAAAGCTGGTTATTAATCATTTACCAAAATACCACTCTCTAAGCTAAATATATTCCAGTTAAAACTGGATTACTCACCATCTTCAAACATCCTTCTGTTTCTGAACTCTCTCCCTGCTATACTATTCCCAGTAATCAGAATGTTTCCCTTTTCCTATAATATGATGAAATTTTGCCAGCCCTTAAAAGCCCAAGTAAAATACTACCTCTTTCATGAACATCTCTCAATTTATAAAAACTTCTTTGAGATATCACAGAGTGCTTTCTTTGCATTTCTTTTATGTTTATTAAAATTTTAATATGGTATATCATGTTATATGTTGATAAATTATTCTATACATATAAGTATCATAAAATTCTAAAAATGAGAACTTCCTTAGAATCAGATTAATCCCTGAACAAAGAGATAACAAAGAGGTAGTTGTGTGACCAGAGTTTGTAATTTAATCTTTAAGGATTTCAGTTAATTGTGAAACACTAAAAGTTTAAAAATGGGTTTCAGTTTACATTGGTGGAGAGAATTTCTGGAAGAAAATTCTCTGAACTGAAAGTATCATGTCTAGACTGAGATAAGGATATAAATATAGATAGAGATACAAATATATGTAGGTATCTATGTATTATTGGTTTATATAATACGTCATATGCTACTGATTCTTCAGGTTCAATAAAGTCAGGAATTCTGTCATTCTAAAATTTTTATTTCTTCTAGGATATTTCTCACAAAGGAAAGATGCAATTCTCCATGGCCTACATTCATTAACAAACATTTTTTAACGAGTTTTTTTTTTTCAGCAATATAGTACTCATTCAAATATCCGTAAATAGTCATTGTGACTTCTTTTTTTTAACCAATAATTTTACTTTGATGGTAGGTATTAGGTGTCATAAGAGGGTTGGGCCAAATGAACTCCATAATTTTAGTTAGTTTTCAAGCTTCATATCTATTAAAAGATACTATTTGTGGTTGAATTTTTAAATTTTTTTTTTGGTTCAGTAATGATTACCAAGTCTTTATTATGGGGGTTGTGGTAATGGTAGTCAGCAAGCAGATTTACCAGCCTAAGAAATGTGATAGAGTCTAATTTGTTGGTTATAAACCATTGTCTTACTTGAGAATCACGCCTTAAATTGAGTTTCAGAATTAAAGGAACATTGAAGGCATTGAGAAAGATCAGAATTTGTAATTATCTCACTTAAACTCCTAAAAAGAAGGCAAAAAAGTCTCTTATGGTGGTAGATAAAAGAGAGATTAAAATTTGGCTTGTTTGCCAATCTTTGTCAAATGTCTTCTCTCAATGTGGAAACTTTAGGATTTAGGGTTTAGAAAACAACATGACAGCATTCATCCATTTTTAGGTTTTCTGTTAGAAAGAAGCTGAAGCTCATTTTATAGTCCAGTAAAAAAGGCAATTCACCATAGTTCTAAGACCCAAAGCTATTAGTTCAGTTTTTGAAGCCTACTGCACACATTTGTTTTGTCAAATTTTACCTTTTTAAAGGTCATGACTCAACCTTTTCTTTAATGTGAGAATTTTGAATTCAGTGTCTTCTCTCAGAGTTAACCAATATTATAATGATGATAAGAAAACGATTAAAACATACATACAAATTTAAAATTAATTAACTATATTTGAAAAGATGAGAGAAATTAATAGTTTTGAAGTACATTTTTCACCTCTAGTATTGTGCTTTAAATGTCGTAGTTAATTCAGCATCTACTTGCTTATCATGGGTGACTGCATTTTTGTCAGCTTCTTCCTACATGCTGGCACTGTACTTACTCAGTGCTGAAGATACAAAGATGAATGTAAAATGTTGTCTTCTATCAGTAGTAGTTTCTTGTTCAGTCATTTTCAGTCATGTCTGACTTTTCATTACCCATTTGGGGGTTTTCTTAGAAGAGATATTGAAGGGCTTTGCCATTTCCTTCTCCAGCTCATTTTACAGGTGAGGGAAGTGAAATAAACTAGATGAAATGACTTACCCAGGGCCATACTCTAGTAAGTATTTAAGACTGTGTTTGAACTCAGGTCTTCCTAACTTCAGGCTTGGCATGTCAGCCTTATGGAGTTCATTCTAAGAAAGACAAACAAAATTAGGCTGTATGTGCATGTTTATTTCTCTTAAAGAAGGTAGATAAGCATGTGCCCATGCTTGAGAGTTCATTAAAATGATCTCAAAGAAAGGCCAATTGAAGGAGATTCTATACCCATAGATCAAGGAAGTGTCCCCTGTCCCCTTCCTTTCCTGACTCAAGATGCCTGTATCACACAAGGAAGTGCCCCTGACTTCAGGATGTCTGTCCTTTTGTTAGCCATGAGCAAGGCAATGTCATAATAGGATAGTCTTCAAAAACAATAAGATAAGTGAATTAAGATAGTGTCTAGTTCAAGGCACCTGGTCCTTATCAGTCATAAACAGAAGAATGATCCCAGTCAGCTGAATTTTGGGGTTCCCTTGAAGAGTATGCAAAACATTGTGGTATATTAACTCAGAGTGGGTCAAATGTCTTTTTCCTGATTAGCCAGTCTGAGTTTTCTTCCTTTTTCAGGTGGTAAGGTTGGGGATGGAGGGGTGTGGTCAATCTAGTTCACAGGCATTTGTAACAGCAAGGATCCCGGGATACAAAGGAGGGCTGTACAGGTTCTTAGATCTGATTTTCTGAAAGGAAAGCAACTTTTGAGGGGTCAAGAATCTACACTCATTCACTTAATTCAGGGGAAAATGTCAGCACCCTGAATTACAAAGAAAATACAAAGGCTTCCAACTGTCTGACTATAATCAATACATACATCATAGATCCACATACAGATCCAACTGTCTGACTGTTACATACATATATAGTTACCAGAAAGAGAAGCACCAACAAATGGGTTTTCAAAGGTGGAAGCCTTCTTAAAATGGCTGTCCAGAGTCTCATCTGGCACAAAAACTTTATTCTAAAAAATAAGCCCCAAAGTAAAACCTCACCTCAGAGTATATATCAACTTTTCAGAGCTGGAGGGCAGGACCATCTGACCTAATGCCTCAACAGAAATTAACAAAAGGTATTGAAGTCTATTAATGGATGCGGAAGATCTTTAACTCTTTCCCCCACCCACCATTAACTTTAAATTACCATTACATCACTATATCCACTATGCCATATACCTATCTTAGCATCAGTTAGCAAATTCAAATCATCAGAGGAATTTTATCATTTTTCAACAACTTGCTACCCACATCCTCTAAAATTCTGAGGGTAAATCACTATATATGTTTTGTTTATCTGAGATATACTCATTAATAGACTATTTCAGTGCACTTCAGGTTATTTATCATACTAAAGGAGATGATCACTTTTCGTCCACTTAATTCTTCCATCATAGATGATTTAATTTATCAATTTTACCTTTAACAAATATTAAATGTTGTAGCGTTCTAGCGATATGTAATATAACTTTTAGATTCTTCAATTTCTTTATATTCTTGTTCAATGGCTATGGCAGAAATTTAACTAAATTCATTTTTTTGTGGAAGCATTTTTAAAAAACTAAACCTGTGGTTTTATTGGTTTGGAGAATTCACTCCTATATTAATGCACATCGGCAGGATATCTCTTTTGCAAATTATAGTCTAAATGAATTTTCCTGAGTGTAATCAGAGTTTAGTTAAACAATGTGGGTCTCAGAGTCAGTATACATCAGAGCAAGGACTTCAACCCTTTTTTCTGGGACCCAATCTCTATTCACTCTGTTACATGCCATTATTTACATGTGCATGTATGTACATGCCATGACATTAAGGTATATGAGGTATAAAGGCTCTTTGAGAATCTCTCCCCATTACAATAAATATTAAATCAATTCGATTAAATATTTATAGCATTTGATCCCTTAAACAAAGGTCAGTCTTCAAAACTACAAATGCAGACAAAATATTATTTAATGACAGAAGTAACTAAATATTGTGATTCAGTGTCTTGGCGTCCTGGAGAGGATAATTTTAATTATGAGTGCAAATAGTTCAAATATGCTGTAAGCATTGAAATCACTGATTGAATTCAATAACAATCATTTATTAAGAGTCTACTATGTGCCAAGCATTGGTCAAGGGAATAGGGATTCAAAGACAAAAATGAACGAGCCCCTGCGGTCAAGAAGTTTACATACTACTGCTGACAAAAACAAAAGACAAATAAGGGCAATGGTGATCTGGGTGACCTCTAAGATTCATTTCAAATATTGTGTTCTCCAATTCTAGGAATGGGGTAACTAAGTGGCACAGTGGATAGAGTGATGAACCTGAAATCAGAAGACTCATCTTTCTGAGTTCAAATCTGGCCTCAAACACTTACTAGCCGCGTGACTGTGTGCAAGTTGATTAACCTTGTTTGCCTCAGTTACCCCAAATGGAAAATGATCCAGAGAAGGAAATGGCATACAACTCCACTATCTTTCCCAAGAAAATACCAAATGGGATCATAAAGAGTCAAACATGATTGAAATTAGTGAACAAGAAAAAAATTCTATTAATTTATGGTAAATATAAGTAACTCCGATAGCCAATCTTACTCATTCTGTTCCCTTATGAACCTTCTGGTCAGAATTAGCTAAGTATGAATTAAAAGAATAATGAAGGAAAAATATATATGACATTTTATGAGTTACAAAAATCCCCCTCCCGATCCTGTGAGAAAAGATTGCCAACACTTGAATGTAATTTGCAAGTTCTAGCCAGAAACATGTGTGTGCACACACACCCACACATACACTTTAGAATGCCTCATTTTAGCAAAATGGGAAAATTTGATTAAAGTCATTCTAAGAATTTCCCAATGGATTAGTTACAAAGTCAGATAGTACTCTGAATGGACAGTTGAACTTTAGGTGGTTCATCTTGTTGCCATCTTTGCATACAGTGAAATCCCTGAGCTTTCTCAGGTCACCATCTGACATCAGAATATCACTGATATCACATGGAGAAAAGTTTATGACTTAATTAGAAGAATAAACAAATAAATGAGCTAAGGGAGAAATTTTTCTGTTCATTCTTTTACTCTTTTTCAAACAAATAATTTCTCAGAAAGAGAAGTGAGAAGACAAACAGGTCAAAAGGATAATAGGCTTACTCTAAATTTAAAATTTGATTGAAAAATAAATGTAAAGTTGTTTTAAAAAATGTTAACTTATTGTATAAACTGTCTCTCTCTCTCTCTCTCACACACACACACATACTTCTTTATTTTTTTCCCCCAACGGAAAAGATGATTACTCATAAGATCTATTTCTGTGAAATACCTTTGCATTTCTATTGATGAGAAATATTGCATAGAGAGAGAAAGAGAGAGACAGAGAGACAGACAGAGAGAGACACAGAGAGACACAGAGACAGAGACAGAGAGAGAGAGAGAGAGAGAGAGAGAGAGAGAGTCGCAGAGACAGAGGGAGAGAATTAAAATTCAGTAGAATATAATGTGAGTTAAACATGATTAGATGGCCTTCATCTATAATACCTATTACCAGCCTCTCAGAAGTCCTCCTTCTGTGTGATCTACATTCCATTAAATTGCTTCTCTCTTATTGGCTCACTAAAAGAAAAGAAATATAATAATACTTATTATTAAAGAAAAATAACTATTGGCATTGTAACACTCAACTTGCATTGCAGTAGGTTTCTCCTGACTCCTGGGAAATGTATGCACATTCTATTTATCTGTTTGCCCTAAGGATTATGGTTCCATTATCTATTAACCAAATGGCCAAAAAGGAGAATGAAGCTGGTATAAATTTTTAATTCAAATTAAAATCCTCATATATATTGTGATTATCTTCTTATGACATTATTTTTTTTTCTGTTCAAAGCTCTCCAGTGGCTTCTGACTGCTTTATAAGAAATAATTTTTTGATTCTGGTATTCAGAACTCACCATAATCTAGATTCTACCCATAGTAGAATTAACTTAGTAAACTAATGAACAATTAATACGTATTTGGAGTCAGAAGAACTGATTTCAAACCCCTGTTCTGTCACCATATTTTTATTACCTACACATCTACAACAAACTTATCAAGGTAGCTGGCAGAGATGATGGAGTGTTGGATGTAGAGTCAGTGATACCCTACTTCAAATCCTGCCTCCGCTGCTGTACATCAGCCTAAATATCATGTTTCAAACGGGAAAAGTAATAACAGCTTCCTTATAGGACTGTGGTGAGGACCAAATTAGATAATTTATGGAAAGTACTTTACTAACCTTAAACATCTATATAATTGCTAGCTTATTTTATTGTTCTTATTTCTTTATCCTGTTGCCATGCGTAAAAAGAAGCTGGACTAAATGATCACTGAAGTCCTTTCACATCCAAATCTCTTATGCTAGCTTCCTAAAAAATCTCTTCTGCATTCAAGGTAATGCTCAATTTTGTCAACAGAAAGTGAAATTAAAAGCTGCTATCAGAAGGAAAAAAGTAACAGAAAAGGACAAAGAATGAGGTCTTAAATAGAACACTATTCTGAAAATGGCATCTTTTTTTGAGCTAATATAATCCAAGTATCAAAGCACTGCCAGAACAGAAGAAAGTTAACTTCAAATTTATTTTTGGCTTGAGCATTTGGGAACATGTCAGAGGAAAAAAAAACATGACATGAAAATACCAGGACAGTTACTCTCCTCTCTACTCACTTGAACACTAAGTTCAGGACTCATCACCCATTGTTTGCAATTAAGCAACAGTTTCTTAATTGATCACCCTGACAGAATCTGATATTTATTCTACCTCCTCTCTTATCCATGCTCTACATACCTGTCAAATTAATAACAAAGTATAAGCATAATCTCTATCCTTTTCAAGTAGTTTCAGTGGATCCTATTACCAGTGAAACAAAATAAAATAAGATTTTCTTTAATACTAAAACTCAAGTTGTTTTATTTCATTCCATATTTCCAGAATCATTTTGCAGTACTTCTCACATACTTATTATGCTCCTTATTAAAACTACCCTTCTTTTTCTTTTTTCTGTACACTTGAGTCCATGTCCCTTTTCCATGTCTTTGCTTAGGCATGGGCATGACTAGACTATACCTTCACACACACACACACACACACACACACACACACACACACACACCTATATACATAAGCTTTGACCTATTAGAATATGTAATCTTTATTTTTCACCTCCAGGAACATTTCCTACAGAAAAACTCAATTGATATATGTCAGTCCTCAACCTTACCTTCTCAACAACAAATATTTTGTATTCTCATATTTTTGTTGTAATTGTTCTTTTCCCCTTGCATAGTATAATCAAACTCAAGAAGAGGAATTTTAAGGTCATTGTTCTCTTCATTATAGTGCCTGGTGCATAGTAACCACTTAATGAATCAAATAGTTAACTTGAATTCCAGTAACATGAAATTAATTCAGAATCTGAGTTAACATATGATTAATAAATAAATGAAGAAATGAAATGATCCAAGATGTATCTTTGAAAATAAATGGAAAAGAAAGAAAGAATGAGAGTCTCAGAAATTATCAAAGGAATATCTCCCTATTGTCCTATTCAGGGACATCCAATTTTGTTGGTTTTCCCATCCACAAGTACAGGTCATAAAACCTCTACAACTTAGTAGAAGATTTCACTAATTTGTATGGCTCAAAAAAAAGTACCACCTTATAGTCTATCTTACATATAATATGGTAGAAGAAAAATTTGAGTTGGGAGTTAGAGAACCTACCACTTTTTACCCAATCCTGCTTACCCCTTTTTTGACCTTGGGCAGGTCACTTAAACTCTCTGTAGTTTCTTTTACCCATCTACAAAATAAGAGGTTTGAAATATACCATCTTTTAGTTCCTTTTCAATTCTAATATAGCTCTACGAGTCTAAATCATGATTATGTTATGATCTCTCTAGATTTAACTAGACGATATGTCTCAGAAAACAAATATTCCATTGCTAGACCAATTTTATGTTAGAGTAATTTACTTTAGAAAAGTTTTTAATAATGGATGAAACTAAGAATATAATGCAAAGATATTTGTATGTGTGAGGACACACGTGTGAATACAGAGATTATTCTAAACTGACTGCATATCAGTAAGAGAAAGATTTTTTCTTGAAAAGTACAATAGAAGGCAACGTCATTTTATTGATCTCCTCAGGACTGGTATAAATAGGATTAAATTTTACAGTATTTATTTTATCTACTATAGCATATATTTTTATTTTAATGTTCTTTTTGTCACTATTTACAAAAGAAATATAAAGAAAACCAAAAACAGTCTTGAAATAAGACTCTGCTGATGGATCTCTATTACAAAAAATGCAGTCAAAACCAAAAACACTTCGCCAAAATTGAGATAAATTAAGAAAAGCATATTTTGTTATTGTTTTATTGCTTTGCCTTTTGAAAGCAACACAAAAAGAATATCTTAAGTCTTATGATAGGGAAGAAGACAGTAACTGCAATTATAGGAACATATGCTAAAGAATTTGCTCCATCTTCTTTCTCTTCTTTGCTCTGGGTTGTGTATAAAAGAATGGTTGGACTCAAGAATAACAAGAGGGCTCATCAACCACAAGATGTACAAGTGGATGAGAGACTAAGACAGGAAAATCCCCAGAGAACAGGATGCATATCAAAGAAAGGTCATAAAAATCTTTATTCATAATGAGACACTGTATTTGAAATTTAAATTTTTGAAGGTCATCAGTGCAACTGTGTCACTGATACATGCAATAATTAACCCCCCTGTCAACTTATTTAGTGGAATTCTCCTCTTTAAGTTCAATATTCATAGTGATAAAATCACGGATCCCTCAAAGTTCAGGAGGGCCTCCTGCATCTTTGTTCCAGGAAGGAGAGGTAAGAGATTTGTTTTTAGTAGGACCGACCCCGCCCCCCACACACATACACACACATTTCTTCATTAAACCTATGATCTTATCAATATAGACATTTCCTCCACCCCTCTTCTTTCCATGAGATTTTTATCCACCTCATTCTAAATCTTTCATCGTTTATTCATCAGTCATTGAAGAGGCCTTTATCTCCCTAAAGATTTCTAGGATGCCATTTAAACTTTTGTTATTCATTTAATGTCACATATTCTCTCCATAAGATTGGCAGAACTTCCTTTGCTAATTACGTATTTCCTGGATGAGAACTATTTCACTGCAGGTGATATGCAATGTGTCATTAGTAATGTGTTGCCACCCATTTACATCCATCATATGTCTCTTTACTGCCCTTCGGGTCACCCACAATTTTGACTCTTTGGAAATGATGTTTTCATGATCTTCATCCATTAAACATTATTTGGAGAATAATGGGCATCTGAAAAGTTGAATTTTGTGAGAGGGGGCATCTTGGGATCATTGAAAGTTGTATATAGTTGCCTTAATGTGATCCAACTTTTTCATGTTCTTTTTTGGGATAAAGCTCATTGTTCATTGGTAATGCCTATTTAAGACATATATATTTATGTAACATGTTCCAAAAATCTTGTGCACTACCCCACAAAAAGGAACAACACTTGTATTCTATGCAGAAGTACTAGGAACTGAATATGCAACTCAAAGAAAAACAGGCCAGCATGACCTGGAGAATACTCTTAACACCAACCACAAGAAAACCCTTATACAACATTCAGCATAATTAAGTAGAGGTCAAGGTGTTATAATGGAATCAGAGGAGTAGCATCAAACATTTATTAAGTACCTGTAGAGAATTACTCTCTGAATCAGGAAAGCCTGGTTTCAGGTACTGACTCATATTTACTGGCAATGCAGCTCTGTACATGGGATTTAACCTTTAGGTGACCCAAGCAACTCTCAAAAACTATAAATTTCAAAGCAGGGGCTGATTCTTCATAGGGAATTTCTTATTTGTTGGTTTTTTTTAATCATTTTTTAGTCATATATGATCCTTCATGACCCTATTTGGGTTTTTGTTTTAGTTGATATGCCCCATGCAGCAACTACCTATGGCAGGAACTCATGTTCCTAGTGACAAAAGAGTCTCACTGGATGCTGATTACTAGAACACAATAAGTGTCATGTTTTATAACATTCTCTAGTTATTTAAAGCAAAGTATGAA
Source organism: Bettongia penicillata ogilbyi (assembly GCA_023548195.1). NCBI lineage: Eukaryota > Metazoa > Chordata > Mammalia > Diprotodontia > Potoroidae > Bettongia > Bettongia penicillata. The sequence continues at coordinate 2,576,697 of JAJHZJ010000115.1, read as the reverse complement.
TTTTTCAAAGGATCTTATTTGTCAAGAAAAAATTGTTACTCAGAGGATTTGTGTCATATTTTTTATATCAGCTTAAGGGCTTTTTTTATATTCATGACTTAAGCACTTCTCATCTTTAAAGTGTTTTCTGTTTGTCTTTTCCAGTGTGCATTGAATTTCATCTCAATATTCTCCGTTAAGTATTTACAATAGAATATATATGTATACGTATTTGTGTGTGAAGGGGTGTGTGTAAATATATAGGTTGATACAGCTAGGCAACACAGTGGATAGAGGGCTAGATCTGGAATCAGAAAGACATCTTCCTGACCTCAAATCTGCCCTCAGTCACTTACTAACCGTGTGACCTTGGGCAAGTCACTTAATCCTGTTGGCCTTAGTTCCTCATCTGTAAAACTAGTTGGAAAAAGAAATCGCAAACCATTCCAACAGCTTTGCCAAGAAAACCCTAAATGAGATCACAAAGAGCTGGACATGACTAAAAGGACTTAGCAACAATAACATAGAAAAAAAAACCATGTGTATATTTATGTCTATAGTCATATACATGTATATATATGTATTTGTATATGTATACACACATATATATGTATACATACACACATATATACACATATACATACATATATTAATATATAAAATCTTCACAGAGTTCTTCACTGGAAGAATCCAGTGCCTCACCCGAATTCTTAAATTTTGTCTTTGTACCCCTACTTGCTCTCATAGCGCCTTGTGTATATTAGATACTTGAGAAAGTTTCCTGGAACTGATTTGCTATATGATAATAACCAAGGAAATTAATTTCTGTCATAAATCACATTCACACACTCAATTTTGTTTAGTACTTCCTCCTATATTATATTTGTATACACCCATATATGTATATATTTGTATACACCCATATATGTATATATGTGTGTGTATATTATCAACTTATGCATTACACATGGACTTGTCTTTCCTGATAGATCTACTCCTTCCTTGTCTTTATGTCTCCAGTTTCATCAAATAGAAAATGCTTAATAAATACTTGATTAATTGATTTTAAATATTGACCTGCTACAGTAGCTTTTCTGATACATTATAAAAAACACCCCTCAGTCATGTGGAGCTAAATAAATTCACACTTTGCAGAATGTTGCCTCAAATTATCTATCTCCATTTCTAGCTCTATCTCCACTTCTCACATATAAAAATGATTTTATATATGATCATAATGTCCATGGTGTTTCGGATCACTTTGTGTATTTTTCTCAATGCAATGTAATTATGTAATTTACTATAACTCATATGACATGTTCAGGGTATCATCCTTCTGATGCGACATGTTAACTCTAATGCTAATCGTAATTGCTAGGGAGGCTTTTAAAAAGAGATAGTATGATTGAAAACTGTCATCTGGTTTAGTACAAATTTGTGAGAATATCCAAAACTCTGACTTGAATCACTAGTCTCAGTGAAGCTATTAAGTCAGTTATCCTCATCTATCATCATTATTATGAAAAAAATGAAAAGAAATTCACATATTCTTAAGAATCTCTTTATATAGAGCTCTGCTGGGGATCAGAAAATGGAAGTTAAGATATATGGCCCTGACCTACTGAGGGTTGAGATAAAGTCTACATTCAAGTTAATAGACACAACAAAATTGTCTGTCATTTATTAAGGGATGACTAGTAATGGAGGGCACATTAGAGCTGTATAATAGAAGATTTTGCAGTCTGTTTTCTACATTTTATTTGTCCAGAAATTGAAAGAGCATTTGAAAATTTTGGAGAATACATACCCTTACTCAAATAACCTTGAAGTTTCACATAGTAATTTGAATACATTTATAGTAAGAGAATATAGATATCAAAATCCCTTTCCTGATTATTCAGAATGATAGTCTTGTTTTATTCAAAACATCACAGAATTTCAAAGCTAGAAAGGATCTTATTTCCACTAGCAATGGAATTCAACAAAAAATTTACCAAGTCTCTTCTGTTGAAAGCACTGGGCATACTAAGTCAAAAGCAAAGAAACAAAGAAATAAAAAAATAAAGCTCATGTCATTAATTCAAATGCGAGATTTCAGCTTGCAGGCAAGTAAGTATAACAAAAGTTAATATTAAGCAAGAAAGGACACCAACAACTGGTGATGCTGGAATCAGAAAAGATATCCTGGATTTTGTGGCATCTAAACTGAGACGTGACAGAAGATAAGGAGAAATGAAAACAATAATAGATTATATTCTAGGCCTAGAGAAAATCCCCTGCAAAACCAAGATGAATAATAAGCCACACAGCTGTTATTTTATCTTGCACCTGATAGGGAGTCACTGAAAGTTTTTGAACTCAAATGTAAGGTCATAAGCAAGTCTTATAAGAATTACTTTCAGCTTGAGCACCAGCCCCAGAGTCAGGAGAACCTGAGTTCTGCTCTCAGACACTTAGTAGCTTTCTGACCCTGGTCAAGTCACTGGCCTCAATGACCTCAAAAAAAAAAAAAAGATTACTTAACAATTCATTAATTCAGCAAAATTATTTCTATGTGCTAGCTACTGCACTAAGAATGAGGGATGCAAAGACGAAGTCAACCCTTTTTTCTTGCTTTAACAGATACATTTAGGATGATTTAAAAAGGAAAAAACAAAACAGCTAGAATTGAAACACCATGTATTACATAACTCCAGGGAGAGACTGAGTTGATCAGGCAATAAGCATCTATCATGTACAAGGCACTGCACTAAGCACTGGGGATAAAAAAAATAGAATAAAATAAAAAAGAGGTGGAGAACTGTCCCTGCCTACAAGCAGCTCCTAATCTAATGGGATTGAGGGTTGCCTGTAGTGGCTTGGCTAGTTAGTCGTGGAGCTAGAGCCTCAACTAGAACTCAGATCTTGTGACCATAGGACCATTAATATTCTTTCTATTTCTTTATTCATGTTTTATAATTAGGTCTAGTTTTTCCAGTAGAATCGGCATGTTGAGCTCTCTTTTAACTATTATTATAGAGGCAGTATGTAGTAAAGTAAAAACGTCAAAAAGGAGGTAAGCTTAAGTGACAGAAACTTGGGTCTCAATCCAGCATTGATACTTCAAAGATTCCATTAATTGTGACCTTGAACAATTCATTAAATCTACATAAGCCTAAGTTTCTCCATACATAAAAATTAGGACAATGATACAGAATCTATCCCTGGATGCCCTTGTGAGGAAAGCACTTTGCAGAGCTTAAAATTCATGTATATACATGTGAGCTATTATCAAGGTGCTCTTTGTATTAGTCAGACATGATATGTAAGAAATATACACTAATCACAGATGTGTTAATTATAGAAAGTTCACTTTAGATGAAGTAATGAATCATTAGCTTTCAATATATGACAGCTTCCTTCAAAGTAAGGTCTAGGGATTTATTTTATTTTTTATTTTTGGTGGGTCTTTGTCACTGATACATACATAGAAAACGTTGAGATTTAACTTAGGCAATAAATTCTGGATATTTTTAAAACCTAAACATCAGACACATAAGACAATAATAAAAACTGACATTTCTATAGTATTTTTTATGTTTGTGAATTCACTTTGAATTCATTTCACTTTCCCCTCATGCCAACAGTGCGACAAGATTGGTGCTCTGATCATCATTCTTTCACAAATGAAGAAATGGAGGGTCAGAGAGTTTTAATGGTTTACTTAGGGTCACAGACATATTTTTCTGACTTTATGTCCAGTGCCCTCCACCACACTTGGCTGAGAAATCAAGCTTTTGCTTTAGCTAAGTGAAACTCTTTCACTACAAACCAATCCACTTGATTTTCATAGATTCTGAGCTCCTGAGCAAAATTTTCCTTCATTATCACAGATTTGACAACTGAAAAGACATTACGTTGACTTGTTCAAAGAAGGATCCTTGAGAGCAAGATTTTTTGATATTTCTCCAGTGTTTAGCACTGATGCAAAATTGACCCTTAATGAATGATAACTGAATAAAAATAATTCCAAAAAAACAATAAATAGACATGCATTAACTGTCTACTATACTTAGCAGAAAGAGATATTAAGACAAAATTATTAACTATCTTCTATGCTTAGCAAAAGAGATATAAAGACAAAACACAACCCTGCCTTCAAGGAGCTTATGTTAGTTTTAGGAGACCACATGTACATATATAAGGATACACAAAATAAATACAAGGTAATTATTAGGAAAAATATTATCCATTGGGAAAGGCCTCATGTCTGATATAATGTTTAAGCTCAGCTCTAATGGAACTAAGGTTTCCAAAAGTCAGAGGTAAGGAGGAGGTACATTCCAGGATTAGAAGGATAAATTCAACCAAGCATCTATGTCGTGGAAATTGTTCCTGATGAGAAAGGAACAATATCTATCTCCTTAAGACGATTCCCAAAGTCACCCCCACTCCCCCACTCAAGTATACCAGCTATCTTTCAATCTTCCATTATTTTTTTTATTGCCCAGATCTATCGTTTCATCATGGAACTCTTGATAAGGAAATACTGCTTCCAGGGCAGATGTATTGACTCTATAACATAGAGAGTTTTCTAGTTATGTTGATGGTATGATTAAGTGTCATGTCTAGGGGTCACCTGGACAGGGTATGTGAGAGTCAGTAAGCGTCTGAGATATTTAAAACTTTAGGTCTTGACATTTACTTTCTGCTTAAAACTAATCAGCAAGGAATCATGGAAACGGACCTATGAGAAGGAACATTTATCTACTCAAATTCAATTGTCTGTCCTTTTTTCTACTGCCTTGGAAAAAGGAGCAGGTCGAAACTGCCAGAAACGTCACTGAAATATATACTCAGCCAGTCTGAGTTTTTCCTACAGCTGCACCTCTTTCTACTTTGGCAGCCCAAAGTGAAAAGGAAGCAGGTTTTATGGGCTTATGTAGTTCACACAAAACCATAAACAGAAGCCCCAATTCTTGAGCATTAGTGTATCCCCCTCTTCCCTCCACTAAACAGATGAGGCTAAGGCTAAATAGGAAATGAGAGGGTTAGGCTAGATCATTTCTAAACTTCATTCCAATTCTAAATCCTAAGTGACTGGGCCAACTTTGATGCCTAAAACACAGTCCAGAGGAGAGGTATGTACATACACATACACACATATACACATATACATGCACACACATATATCCATCCATACATACATGTGTGTCTGTATGTATGCACCTTCTACCATATCTGGCATCATTTTAAATAATTTGGTTATTCATCAGTAATCAAATTAGGCACCTGCTCTGTGCCTGGCACTATGCTAAGTATGTGGAATTCAAAGACAAAAGTTGTTATCCTTGACCTAAGGAGACTTAGTATTCTTCAAGGGGAGACAACATGTACATAGAAACAAATGAATACAAGGGAATTTGGGAAAGGAGGATAAGCAGCTGAAAAGATCAAGAAGTTTTCTTGTAGAATGAGACATGTAAACTGAGTTTTTTAAGGAAACTAGGTATATCAAAAGGCAATGATGAGGAGAGAGAAAATTCCAGATCACTTCCCATTACTGTGAAATTGAATTTTGAACAAAAGTCATGCTCAATTAATAATGCTATATTAAGATTGTGCTTTAATTAAAAAAGAAAAACATACATTCATTGATCAGGAATAAATATAATTTTAAAAAGACAGGGAAGGAAAGAAAATATTCTGGCTTAAATTATACTCAAGGGGTTAGAGGTTGGTGAATCAGGGGGGAGATTCTACTTTGGACAGATTGTGTTCCCCAAACTCAAAAGAGGTTCATTTTCACAAAAATAGAGATAATTATTTTTATGTATTGGTATACCTACCAAACCACCAGATAGCTGAATGCCATATACCTGGTACCTTTAATAAAAAGATTAAGATCTGAATGCATATGAGAGGTATGATCTCATAGCTATGCTTAGTTTTATTAATTATGTTTTGATATCATTTGGTCATTTTTCAGTTGTGCCTGACTTCATGACCCCATTTGGGGATTCCTTGGCAAACATACTGGAGTAGTTTGTAATTTACTTCTCCAGTTCATTTTACATATGAGGAAACTGAAGCAAATAGGATTAAGTGACTTAGCTAGGTTGACACAGCTAGTAAGTGTCTAAGGCTGGGTTTGAACTCACACCTAGCACTCTATCCTCTGTCCCATTAAACTGCCTTATTTATTAGTCATCCTTATCCATTATAATGATGGAGAACCTAGACTTAGAACTAGAAAATGTTATAGACCATCTAGTACAGTCTCCAGTATAGATAGTAAGTGGAAGAGCCAGAATATTAACCAATGTTTCTTGAATGTACTGTGCCTTTCTTTATTTAGCACATTTCCAAAGTTCAAAAAGTCTTACATTTTTCTTGGTCTCCTTAAGGATATATGTGGAGTTTCCTTAATTTGAACAATGATATTTAACCTAACAACACTGCAGGATGAATTATTTCTGAGATGACTTCCCCACTATGGTCATCCTAGTCATGATGTAAATATCCTCATACGGATAAAAGAGTTTGGGTATCTTCTCTTAAGTCTTTTCTAGTTCTATCTCTAAGAGTGTGACTTATTTTCTGGTCCATGCTTCTGTTTCTCTTTGAAAATAAGATTCTATACTATGAGATGCCATGCGAATGAACAATAAATGCTTTCATCTAAAAATATAGCCAATATGCCTGGACATGAAATATACCTATATAATATGAAACTCAATTTTACCAAATGCTTGAGAGAGCATATGTGGTATGGTTACTTCTGGTGCCATGGAAACTTGCCTACATTGAATATTTGACTCCAAAAATACAGATGATAAACGCCTTCCAATTCAAAACACTTACATATGCTCAAGGTTACCTAGGTGACAATTGAATAGGAACCTGAGCATCTGCATTCCCTCATTTGTCTTTCAAAAGTTGTAGCTTTATATGATATTAGCATTTTGAAATCTACTTTTAAATTGAAGATTTGTGCTTCAAGTAAATTATTTTTCAGAAAAATAAGGAAAACTGCTATTGCTATTTTGAAACCTAGTAATATAGTCTACAGATTTGACTAGACCAATAAACTATGTAGATTAGGAGAGATTGTAAAATCATTCAGCTTGATTTCTGTTTTCAGTCTTGGACAGCACAAGTGATACTAACTACATAGCATAATTCAGGATGCTTTTCAAAATCAGAGCAAAAAAAACCATAAAATGACTTTTTTCAGGACTGGGTCTAATTAGGCATACAGGTAGCATGGTAGATCTAGACTCCAATTCTGACTGATACGACCTCATGTGACCTTCAGCTAGTCACTTAATATACCTGTACTTCAGTTTCCTAATCTATAAGATAAAGAATTTGGACTGGATGGACTGGATGACTGTATGGAGTCATCAATGCTTGTGATGAGTCCAGGCCATGCTTCCCTCCCTCTTTTATATGGCTACTACAGAAACACTATGGTTCTACAATTGTCATATACTGTCAAACAGTATATGAGACTTCCATATTACTGCATCAATAAAACAGACATCATGAGATGTCTACTAGCTAAACCTATAGATCATTATTTGCCATTAAAAGAGATCTGATTTTGAGTTATGCTAAAAATTATATGCATTTTTATAAGTACCTTCTGAAGATGATAATCAGGGCTATGACAAGCTGGTAGGGGAGAAAATAAATAAACAGATAAATGTATGTGTATATGTATGTATGCTTGTGTATTGTGTATAGTCACATATACATATATGTATATGTTGTTGAGTCATTTCAGTCATGTATGACTCTCTTTTACCTCATTTGGGGCTTTTGTGGAAAAGATACTTTAGTGGTTTGCCATTTCCTTCTCCATCTCATTGAATAGATGAGGAAACGGAAGCTAACAGGTTAAATGACTTTCCCATGATCATATACCTAGTTAATGTCTGAGGTCAGATTTGAACTCAAACCATCCTGATTCCAGGGACAGTGCATTCTACCTACTGTGCTACCTGATAGATAAAAAGACAGATAATAGATATATGTATATATAAATGAGTACATATGCTTATACATATATATGGATGTACATGCAGATATGTATATATGAGTGCATATATACATACACATACATACATATGGATGTTTCATTATTCTTAAATTTTTTCTCCATAATGGCTAATTATGTGATTGTGAGCAAGTCATGCTATCTCTATGCAACAATTTCCTCAGGTCAAAATGAGAATTATTATATTTGCATTACCTACTTTATATGATTATTTTTATGAAAATAGTTTGAAAACTGTAAATCTCTATATGATTGTCACAGTTAATAAAAATAATGCTATGGATGGTTGTCTACATAGGCAACTTATCAGCAATTAAACTTCCCACCTCACCTACATAGCCTAGATGAAAATATAGAATCCTAAAATATTAAGATTTCAAAGCCTTTTTGATATTCTGTAATTCAACTCCCTCATCTTTTCAGATTAGGAAACTGAGATCAAATAGAGGCAACATATTCAAAGTCACATAGCAGGCATGTGAGCAATGCAAAGTAAAAAACAAATTGTTTAGTCATCAAAAATCTATTAGTAGGAAAAGGTAAGGTGCATGTACTTTAGAATTTCATGGTATATTTCAACCATCTTGTTTCATTACTTGCTTTGTGTAACTGATTCAAGTATCAGGCAGAATTGCATTTACTTGAAAGAGATTCAGGATTTTGATTAGTTTGAGACATGAGAAAATGAAAAATGGATTCATTATTTGACCAGTTGATGATTCTAACAATATAACTGTGTACACAAAAATTGTAGAGATATAACAGGGAAAGCATCTCAAATAACTCTCTTCCACATACTTGTTTCTGGCCAAGAATATGATTAAAACACTTCATGTTGACTATTGTCTATGATATTCTTACTTTTTTTAAGGAATGATATAACAACCAATTATTAGAGATTAATTTAAATGATTTATAATATTTGAATCTGCCATATATACATATATTATGTATATATATATTTATATATATATCTTAAACAATTCTGAGTAGTGTCTTCCAATATTTTGAATTGACCAATCTTCACTGTTCATTTTATTTTTACTTGAAGATGATAATTTAGTGATTTATTTCTTTCTCATTTCAAACAATCAAGAAATGTTGAGCACATACATTTTGATTAGGATTATGACTTGGCATGAAATCCCAACACCTTTTATCTTTGATTCACAAGATCTTGTATTTGGTCTTTTGATTCTTCCTATTGGTCATCTTTGAAGTTTTAAAAATATTTATCTTTTCTTTATTTTGCTAAACATTTTTCAATTACATGGACATTTTTAATGTGAATTTTTAAAATTTTGAATTCCAAATTATTTCCCTTTCTCCTACTCCTCCCCCTGCCCTTGAGAAGGCAAGCAATTTGATATTTATTATAAATGTAAAGTAAAACATATTTCAACATTAACCATATTACAAAAGGAAAAAGGAAACATAAAAAAGAAATTTTTAAACAGCATTCTTCAGTCTGCATTCAGAGTTGATCAGTTCTTTCTCTGGAGGTGGATAGTCTTTGGGAATTGTTGGATCATTTTCTTAACCAGAGTTGTGAAGTCTTTCACAGTTATTATCTTTGCAATATTTCTGTTATAGCAATATTCTCCTAGTTCTGTTCATTTCGCTTTGCATGAGTTCATATAAGCCTTCTCAGGTTTTTCCAAAATCATCCTGCTTATCTTTTCTTGTAGTATAATATTATTCCATCACAATTTTATACCACAGCTTGTTCAACCATTCCCCAATTGATGAATATCCTCTCAATTTCTAAATCTTTGCCATAACAATAATCTGCCACAATTTTTTTTTGTACATATAAGTCATTTTCCTTTTTTCTTTTAGCTTATCGGGATATAGATTTAATAGTAGTATTGCTGAATCATGGGCTTATACATAGTTTCATAGTGCTTTGGGCATAGTTTCAAATTGTTCTCCAGAAAGGTTGGATCAGTTCACAACTCCACCAGTAGTACATTAATGTCCCAATTTTTCCACATCACCTCCAAAACCTATCATTTTCCTTTTCTGTCATCTTGACTAATCTCATAGATGTGAGGTGATATCTCAGAGTTGTTTTGCTTTGTTAATCTCTAATCAGTAGTAATTTAGAGCATTTTTATGACTGTAGATAGCTTTAATTTCTTCTTCTGAAAACTGTTCATATGCTTTAATCGTTTGTCAACTGGAGAATGGCTTTGAGACTTTTCTAATGCCTATCCAGAATAAATAAGTACAGTGCCCAGAGTGAATCTAATAAAAGGCCTCACTGATATAAAGTATAGATAGTTTATTTGGATGTTAAAGCACACTTCATAATTGACTATGAATATGATTGATAAAGCCAAATAATTAGCTCTGGACTTGTTAGGTATACTGTTTGGGATATTTAGTTCTTTTAAAATCTTCACCCAACCCAAAATTGTGTATTTACTTTAGAATGGTACAGTGAAGAGAAGAATGGACTTGGGGTCACAGGGCTGAATTCACATCCATACACTGTAGTTAGCTACATGTGTGATTTTGAACAATTCATTTAATCTCTTTGGGTCTCATGTTTAAAATGAAAGTTTGGACTACACGACCTCTAAAGTACCTTTTAGATGATCTCAAAGCAAAAGGCACTTAATAAAACAGAATAGAAAATGACATGACAGGAAAAGTACTTATCTCATGTATATGGAGTGCTTCTCAGGGATCAATAAAACCCAGACAAAGTGCCTCCAGGGTGAGATTAAATATACGATTTTAATTGCTTGTGTGAGGTTCTAATTCATAGTCTGTGTTTATAGACAACTATATCACACTGCAAGGAAAGTTCTCTTCACTCCCATTTATAACTCTAATTAGCATCCTCTGACCATAAAATCTGTTCTGGGGACTATAATGAACAAATGCAGTAAGAGCTATATGAAAGCTTAAGTGAGGCGAGCTTTTCTCCCAAGGTCCTCTGTTTTGATTTAAGGTAGGTGAGACTGACAGGTTAAGTGACGTTATTATTTTTATTTAGTCATTTTAGCCTCTTTGTTACCCCTTTGGGAGATTTTCTTGACAAAAATGCTGGAGTGGTTTGCCATTTACAGATTTCCATTTTACAGATGAGGAAACTAAGGAAAACAGGGTTAAGTCATTTGCATTGGGTCATACAGTTAGTGTCTGAGGTCAGATTTGAATATGTCTTCCTGACTCTAGGCTTGGCACTTTATCTACTGCACCGCCTAGTTGCCTGTATGACAAAGACATTGCTAGCTACCTTATTACTCCACCTCCCTGCCTCTTTATTTTTCATCTTCTCCCCTCCACCACTTTTCCCTCCCTCCAACATAATAAGGATAGATGTAACATCTTAGCTTTGGTCCCGAATTTATAAGTAGTGGATTCTGAAGGATCAACATCACTTTGATAAAGATCTGGAGGTTTTAGTGACTATGAGTTAACAGCTTGATATGGCAGAAAAGAAAGAGAAGACAATGTTAGACTGCTGGTATAATGTGTTTGAATAAGAAGGTTCTGTTTTTCTCTGAATTTTCTTAACCTGGTATTCATTTACTTTTTTAAAAAAATTTGCATAATTATAATTTAATAGAATGTGTGTGTGTGTGTGTGTGTGTGTGTGTGTGTGTGTGTGTGTGTGTAGATACTAGGCTTCACCAGACTGCCAAAGGGATTAAGAAAATTTGATCTAGAAAAACTGTGTTCATATTTGGTTATCATATTTTAGGATGAAGTTTTATAATTTTGGGTGTCCAGAATGGAGCAATGAGAGATGTAAAGGTCCTTGACTTCATGCCATGTAAAGATCTTCTGAAGGAACTAGTTATATTTGTCCTGGAGAGGAGATGGCTTAGAAAGGACATGATACATATTTGCTAGTATCTAGTAGAATCCATTTTTTTTTTCTGTGTTTCTCCAGATGATAGAGTTAAGAACAATTGATAAATGTTGCAAAGAGAAAAATTTAGACTTCATATTGGGGAAGAAAGTAAAACAATAATACTTCATAACAATTAAATGTATCCAAAAATGGAATAGACTGCCTTGGGAAGTTACACTTTCCCCCTCCCCCCAAAGACTTTGTGAATTTTTGTTCAGATTTGAGATGGTTAAATTGAATTGAAATTCTGTTTTCTTCCAGCTTTAAGATGCTGTGAGTTTATAAATCTCCAAACTGAGAGATCTGTTGTTTGGATGTAAGATGGGCTTGATTCTTGATTAGGCCACTGCTTTGTAGTGGTGTCCTAATTAAGCTACTTTTCTTCATAAATTTAGCTCTACCATGAAAGACACATGAAGTTCATTCTTTCATCCCTTCTGTGTTACAGATTGTAGTATTTGTGGCATACATCCAAAAGAAGTGAAAAGCTCCCAGGGCTGTTTTAGGGGAATGAAATCTGATGCTTCCGGCAATGTAAGCCAGAATGGCAGTGCCATGATGGGACACTGCTGAACAAACTGTCTGGGACTTTTGTTTGATTTTTCAAGGCTTTAAAAATTAATTGGAAGCCAAATGCTAGAGTCAGTCAACTAAACAGCAACTTTTATCCTTTTCTTCCTCTTTCCTCCCCATGTTGGAAAATCATTCAGAAAATGCTACTAGGGTGTCACATATATGTGATAAACATATTCAAAATAATAAGACTTTAATATTTGCATTTGCTCTGAGTATATACCAACATGTATATCTGCATATTATATGTAAATCCTTATCTTTCCTATCATCTATTTAACTGCTTATCTTTCTTCCTATCTACCTACTTGCTACTGAAAAGCATATATTTAAATGTTACTTATTGAAGATCGTGTATTTCAGATATACTCAACGTTGTAAATATTCTCTAGATACACTGCTTTCCAGTGTCTACCTACACCCAGTAAAATCCCAAGGAATGGTATGTAAATTTAATCCCTTCCAGTCCATGGTAATTTTCACTAAATAAACTATACTTATGACAAGTAGAAAATGGTTTTCTTTATGGTGGGGAGAGGGAGAAGAGGAGATTTTCTCCCCTGAATTTTAGTTCAGTCACTAAGTCTCTGAGTAATCATCTCCAAGAATGCCACAGTCTATGAGTGTGCAAACTTCCCTAACTAGGATTGAATGGAGTCTGATTCTAATAGATGTGCAGGAGCTGTTCAGTTAAAACTCAAGGTTATGCCCTGTAAAGCCCTGTTGTGATTGAGGCTACCATGAGGAATAAAACACCCCAAATTTAGAAGAAAAATTGAATAATTAAGGGTAGTGACTGAGCTAAAGAACAAAATACTTCATCCTGCAGTTACTATTATAAGACCATGTTTGACATTCACTTTATAAATAACTTCAGCCCAGTTAAGAGAGTGCGAAACATAAAACAGTATTTCAAATCAGCAAACATTTATTAAGCAATTGCTCTAAACAAGACCATGCACTCGACTTGGCTTTGTTTTATTTTGAATTCCATCAAGGGATTATGATTGCTGAGGCTCTGCTTTCTTTCCTTTCCAACGTAACTTTCATCTCATTGGTATCTGGTTTCTGATTTTTATGTGTATGTTATCATTATGAGTCTATACAGGTTTATTGTCTTTGATGTCCAAAGATGATGCTACTAACTCATTCCCAGTAGAATATTTATTTTATTCTACTTCGTTTCATTCATTAGAACTTTGGCTATGCACCAATCCATAAAAAAAAAATGTTACCAAACATCATCCCTTACTTAAACCCTCCCCACTATCTACAAAATACTAGGCTGGGACTAGTAGTTCAGTCTGTGACACTGGAAAAAAATGGAACAGAATGACTTGAAACAAACCAAGATCAGTATACCATAGACTTGGTCCTAACTGCATAATCCTCAAATCTGGATAATCTAACTAGTTAGGGATTAACTGACGACAACAGACCACACATATCTGTATAGGCAGCATCTCTTTCTCTACACCCTAGTATTATTAAAGATTTAAGTGAGCATGGATTGGAGGGAAGCTGTCTTGGTTTATGGAAATTATTTGACAAACAAATTTTCTTTCTGCCCTGTTTGATGATGTGTATGCAGGAATTCTTAACCTGAGTTCTGTGAACATTTTTTTGAAATTCGATTGATGTATTTCAGTATAATTGGTTCTCTTTTCTTTTGTATCATATATATTCAGTCATTTTTCAGCTATATCCAACTCTTCATGATCCCCTTTCATGACCTTCCTTGGCAAAGATACTACAGTGGTTTGCCATTTCCCTCTCTAGATCATTTTACAGATGAGGAATTGAGGCAAACATGGTTAAATGACTTGCCCAAGTTCATATATCTCAGCATAGTTGGTGAGTGTCTAAAGGTGGATTTGAACTCAGAAAGATGAATCTTCTTGACTCCAGGCCTAGCAATCTATCAACTGTGCCAACTAGCTGTCCATTTATCATGTATATATTGTTTTATGATATTGTACATTTATTATTTATTTTATTTTAACATTATTGGTTCTCTTTAACACATATAAAATGTGTTGTTGCATCATATATTTTATTTATTTTAATATAACTGATTATCGTTTTATTTATACATTTAAAAATATTATTCTGTGAATGTATCTATGCACTGTGCCAGATTGCCAAAAGGCTCCTGTCAATAAAACATTAAAATGTCCTATCATGAGAAGAATATGTGGACATATGCTATATTGTTTGCTTATCTATTTAATATTTATTTTCAGTTTCCAACATTCACTTCCCCAAGATTTTGAATTCCAAATTTTCTCCCGATTTCTTCCCTTCCCCCATCTTAAGAGAACATGCACCCCAACTACCCCTTTCCCCAATCTGCCCTCCCTTCACTCAACACCCCTTCTCCTCCCTTCCTCCCCTCTATTGTCCTGCAGGGAAAGATAGATTTCTTTACCCCATTGCCTGTTTCCCAGTTGCATGCAGAAACAATTTTAACTAATTTTTAGAACTTTGATTTCCACATGGGTATCTCTCTTGTATCTATTTTCCAGGTTAGTTGTTTTTTTCAATGAAATATTTCACATTGTCTTCTGATTTTTCATTCTTTTGCTTTTGTTTTATAATTTCTTGATTTCTCATAAAGTCATTAGCTTCCATCTGCTCCATTCTAGTTCTGAAGGCATTACATTCTTCAGTGAGCTTTTGGATCTCCTTTTCCATTTAGCCAATAATTCTTTTAAGGCATTCTTCTCTTTATTGGCTTTTTGGACTTCTTTTGCTATTTGGGTTAGTCTATGTTTAAAGTTGTTATTTTCTTCAGCATTTTTTGGGTCTTCTTTAGCAAGCTGTTGACTCATATTTTCATGATTTTCTTCCATCACTCTCATTTATCTTTTCAATTTTTCCTCTACTTCTCTTACTTGATTTTCAAAATCCTTTTTGAACTCTTCCATGTCCTGAGACAATTTCATACTTTTCTTGGAGGCTTTGGATGTAGAAGCCTTGACTTTGCTGCCTTATTTCAGTTGTGTGCTTTAATTTTCCTATGGTTGTATTCTTTGATGTTCCTCATAGCAAGAAAGTAACTTTTAACCAAGAAAGTAACCTTATATAGTTTTATTTTCCCCCTTTTTGGTCATTTTTCCCAAGCAAATTACTTGACTTTTGAACTATTTGTTAAGAGAAAGGTGTACTGCCCCAAGTCCCAGGGGTTTTATATAGCCACTTTCAGAGATATTCAGTTCCTACAAAGTGGGTATGATTAAAGGGAAAGTGTTTATTCCTCTCCTGGCCTGCACTCCGGTCTGTGAGCAACCGCAAGCACTATCTTCTGCCCTGGAAATGTGAGTAGGATTCCCTCTCTACAGCCTCCACCAGGTTTGCATGCCACTGCTCCTCCTCTCCCTGGGACCACCACCCAGGACTGTGATCCACATCAGGCATTTGATTCCCCCTCTGTCTGTAGGTTGAGAGCTTGAGAAGTAGCCATGCTGCAGCAGCGGCTCCCACCACTCTGGGACTGGACTTAGACTGGGGCAAGACCATGTTCTCTCATCTAAGTGAGAATGCTTCCTCCCTTGACCTTTGAAACTATCTTTGACATTTGTGGGTTAAGAAATCTGGAAACCCCCTCAGTTGCCAGTGACTCCATGCCCTGAGGTATGCTCCAGTCTAGTCTGTGCTGGTTCAGCCCACATTGGGCTGGTCTCTGCCCTAAGCCAGGTGGAATAGATACTTCCTATCAGCCTTCCAGATTCTCTTGGGCTGGAAATCTGTTTCACTCTGCCATTTTGTGGCTTCTGCTGCTCTAGAATTTGTTTAGAGTCATTTTTACAGGCACTTTGAGGGGTTAGGAGAGAGCTTGTAACAGCATGGACCCCAACATACCCAGGATGCCCTGCTGCACAGGTTCTTAGTTCTACTTTTCTGAAAGGAAAGCAATTATTGAGGAGTCAACCATCTACTTTAATCAAGTGCATATGTCATTCACTTAGTTTAGGGGAAATATTCAGCACCCTGAACTTCAGAGAAAATACAAACAGAGAAATAAAGACTAACAGATAGGTCTTCCAACTAGCTGGGTAACTCAACTCCTCCTCTCTGCCCCCCCCCCCCTCCTTCCTACTCTACTCCAAAGGAAGTAAATTTGTATGTTCAGAGAACTTGGGTTTGACTGGCTAAATTTCTTCCTTCCCTCCTTTCCCCTCCCCTCCTTTCCCCTCCCCCTCCCCTTCACCTCCCCTCCCCTAATACAACAATCCATAAGCAATACATACATCACAGATCACGGACAGATCCAGCTGACTACATAAATAGTTACCAGAGAGAGAAGCGCCAACATCTGCGTTTTCAAAACAGGGGGCTGCTTAGTGGCAACCCAGAGTCTCCTCTGGCCAAGTAGAGACTTTCAATGAGTAAACTCCAAAACAAAACCTCACCTTGGCAGAACCAGAGGGCATCACCACCCTTGAGGACCAGTGCTTCAATAGAAATCAACAAAAGGTATAGCCCTTCCTACAAAACAAATCTCCCCTATTCAAGCTTCCCTTAATGAAGGCTCAATAATGGATGGGGAAGATCTTTAGCTTTCTTTTAACATAATTACAATGCTCTGGCAGGTTTTTCCTTCTATTCTGCCATCTTGGCTCCTCCCCCTGTTTATCTTTTTTTCATATTATTAACATATAAATTATAATCTCAAAGTATAGTATGAACAGAATATTCCTTACTATTCTAATAACTATTTGAAAATGAGCACGTCATTTAAATTCTGAGCCTCAGTTTCTAGATCAGCTGGACATTTAAAGCCCTCTGTAGTCTGTCTCCCACTTCATTATCTAGTTTTAGTTCTCATTGCTTTTCTTTACATACCCTCTAGTCTAGACAAACTTGCCTACTAGCCATTTCCTGAAAATAGCATTCCTATTCAAACTTTATAGTTTTGTACAAATTTTCTCCCAAACCTAGAATGGATCACCTCCTTATATTCTTCTAGAAGAAGTTCCAGCATATATTGAACTAGATACAAGTCAGATGCTATCTCCTAAAATAAGTCTTTCCTAATCCTGATATCAACTTTCAGTTTATTAGCATATATCTTTTAAAATTACATTCATTTATTTATTTGCTTATCTTCTGTGTCCCTTCAGTAACCTATCAGCAAGGACTGTTTGGATTTTGGCCTTGTTTTGCAGGGAAATTTTCTGTACCTTGTATAAAACCTATAGTTACTAAATATTGGCTTAATTGAATTGGATTTAATTGAATCTGTAAAATGGGGATATTAATACTTGATAAAGTTTTGGTTAGGTAGAAAATACTTTTGGAGAAAAATAAAGTAGTATATATATTTTTATTAAGTTTTAATTCATTTTGGTTAGTCAAGTTGTTATTCAACTAAGTTAATTAAATTGCAGTTCCCTTTAAAATTAGGTGCAGTTCAATGGACAGCAACAACGGATTTTTCTTGTTCCAAATACGAAGGTAGACTCTAAGCCACCTCAACAACAGAAAGTGAAAGTGGTGAAGAAAATAATCAAGTGTCAACTAAAGCCCATATGTCTTTGACAGAAAAGATGCTGTAACTTGTGACAGCACTGGGAGGACCAGTGGGGATTAGACTTGAAAGTTACAAAGTGTGGAAAATTAAATTTGCCACTTTAGATTTTGCTAAAGAGGAATGCTAACAAATGTTAACAGTGTGTTAAAGAGAGAGTAATAAGTTGTGTGAGATGTTCTGTTTAAATTCAAAATTGGTCTTAAAGGTTGAATCATGTGTTTGTCTGGAATCTTAGTTATCCACATTAGGGAGAGAACTTTATTGCCCTGACTTCTTACATTAAAAAATGCCTCATTAATACGATGACAAATATCTTTAAAAATAACCACTTGACCCTTGCAGACATAATAATCCTATCCTAAATGGGGGGTAGAATTGTCCAAGTATTTTTTTTTTACTAGTGTCAAACTTGACTTATATAAAGATTTCTTCCACATTTCATTTTGTCACTGTGGGTATTTTTCCAAGTCAATCTCCTCCCTAGGTTTTATGCTGCCTTCAGTATTTGGGATAGTATTCCCGTCTTATCAGCTAAGGTAATCTTTGTAAGGAATATTTAGCACAGTGCCTGTATGTAGTAGGTGCTATAAAAATTCTTCTTTCCTCCCCCTTTCTTCATAATAATAATTAAACTACTGGTGACTCAACCTGCTGTTGATGAGCTCTTGAAACTTGGGTAAAGTAATCCTTAAATAATGAACACGGAGCAAATTTGTGATCATCCTTGGAACCTTTCTAGCTTGATAAGACCTGCCAGAACTCAAACACTGCTGGGACAGTCCTCAGAAATCCAGTCACCAAAATTCCATCATAAAGCATCAGTCAATAAGAGAGAGAGAGAGATGGAAAACTTAATATGCAAGACGTTATTGTACGTAGCCTGTTTTTAATGGCCTCCATATTTTTGTCTGACTTCAGCTTACATTCACAACTTCATTTTTCAATATTCTCCTTCAGTTATTCTGTGTTCCAGTCAAACTGGATTAATCACTCAATCTACCTGATTCTGTGAATTCATTCAAACTATTTCTTCTATCTGAAACTTGCAACCAGTTCCTTCTTTGTATTGACTTATAATTATTTGTCACTGCTGCTGTGAAAACTTCCTTCTCTTGTTCACTGAGCTAAAATGTATTACCCTCCCCCAAATTTCTGTTAGTAGTTGGTCTGGACTATTTGGTCTTTCCTTTAGTCTCTTTCATATTTTTAATGATGCCAAATATAACTATATTTATGCTGTATACCCTACTCTAATAGACTGTAAGATTTTGAAAAATTGTGTCCATTTTGAGCAAATTAAGAATACAGATATTAAAATTGCATAGCTATATAATACAAATATTAGAATTATAGAATATATTTATATAGAACATATATATATAGAATTAGAATTATAGAATACATAGCTATGTAATTCCAATATCTGCATTTTCAATGGTGACAAGAATCATGCTCACAGTGGATACTTAAGTTTTGGTTGATTTTGAATAAGTACTATAAATATGGTGATTATACCAAGCAGTGTTAGACTTTTTTTCATCTTTGCGATAAAGCAATTTTTTTGTTATATCAAAAACAAAATATGCTTCAAAACAACTTGCAATGACCTTCAACATTCATTCATTTAATAAGCATTTCAGTACCTACATCAGGCATTATGTTAGGACCATAGATACAAAGACAAAATAAACAACCATCCCTTCCCTCTAGGAGAATATATTCTATTGAGGAAAAACAAGACAAACAGAGATAAATACACACAAGATGTAAACAGAATATATGCAGACACAAAATGTTTTCTTTATTTATTTGGTTTGTTTTTAATGCTATCACCAAAGCTACATGAAGATTTGTTACCAAGAGATGGTAGACTAGAGCACTGGACTTTAGAGTTAAGAAGAACTAGGCTTAAATCATATCTCAAGCAATGACTAATAGTGAACCCTTAGGGAGTCACCTGAGCTCTCTGAGCCTCAGTATCTTCCTCTGGAAAATTAGGACATTAGTCATATTAACATCAAAGGTCCCTTCTTGCATTGGAGTCATATAATCTGGCTTTGTTTCACAATTCTTCCACTCCTTTCCCATGAAAACTGTAATAAGTTATTTTAACTTGGTAGGACTCCATTTCTGCCTCTGCACAATGATGGAGTACACTAAATGGTGCTAAGGTATCTTTTGGCTCCAAAATCAATGGTCTGTGTTAAGAGCTAAGAGAATACAGACATTTAAGACCTACAACAAAGAATAAGCCAAATGGATGAACTGGATGTGGGGGGTGATGCCTCATAGGGGATTATGATTCCACATAGGGGAAAAACAGGAATTTGAAGAGATGGCACATACCAGGTTGTGAAGGACCTTAAAACTGACTCAGAATCTTGGTTTTAATGGTTTAATAGGTTATGCTGCTGTATTCTTCTCAATTTTCCTAACTCCAAAATGATCCACTGATTTTTTTTAATGGTTGTATCAGGTAGTAATTGAATATTCATGGCAACAGAGTTGGTATCCTAATTATATAATCTCAAAGAAGAGCTACATTAAGTAACAGTACTGATACCCAAACAGAGGGAGTCCAAGTAAATGGATAGAATTTATCTAATACACTCTTTGAATAGTAGAGACATTGGGCTCTATCCTAAGTTTTTAAAATGTTTTATTTTTTCTTCTGATCTTTCTAAATAAAAAAGCATGTAAAGCATATACTTCATATGGTAAATTAGCAGTCTTACAACATCTACATTTAGATGATGATTTATGAGAAATTCATTGTAATATATTTTTTCAGCTACAGACCTAGATACTGCTAAAACTCTGAACAGTTCTCAAGCTATTGGATTAGCTTTGACAGAAATATTGTCACTGACATAGGTTAGGGTGTGACTTCTGTTGTGTTCAAAATCATGGATGAAATGACATCCTGTCTTCCAATGGATTTTCTGGAGGAGTTCTTGTTTTCAATCATTTGTTATTGGATTTCACCTGCTATTTTCAAATCTTCTAAACATAGCTCTAGCTGGAAAAAAAAGTGGTATTTTCTTTATGAAATGCTCTTGACATTTAAAATGCTCTGTGTGTGTAGGATGCTGAAAGTGCTGAAAGACATTGTGGTTTCTATATTTTTTTCATATCATTTTCACCTTGATCTTATGGGCATTTGGTTTGTTGGGTTTTTTTTTCATCTTAAAATGTGTTAGAATGAAGCAACATTT
Source organism: Bettongia penicillata ogilbyi (assembly GCA_023548195.1). NCBI lineage: Eukaryota > Metazoa > Chordata > Mammalia > Diprotodontia > Potoroidae > Bettongia > Bettongia penicillata. Next base: position 2,555,488 of record JAJHZJ010000115.1, on the reverse strand, counting down.
TCAAGATATCTTGCTATCTTTTTGAAAAGTAGTCTTACTCTGGAGAGTTTGAAAGTGTTTGGGAAAATATTCTGTTGTCCATTTAAAAAAAAAGAAGAATGTATCCACATTTTCTTTTTCAGTACCATAATGTAATTTTTAAAGATATATTGAATCATACTATGAGGGCCCTAAGAGATCATCTAGTCTGACCGTCACCTTATAAATAAGAAAACAGACCCTAGGAGCTAAAATGATTTTCCCAAGGTCACACAGGTAATAGAATCAGAGTCAATATTTTAACCCTTGACCTCTAACTTCAAATCCAATTGTGCTTTTCACTAAATTGTATGTCTTGCTCCTCTTTTCCAAAAAAAAAGCATACATTTAGGAAAATTTCAAATGAATATTTTATGTATATATACATATATATAAAACAAAATTATATATATAAAACAAAATTTTATACAGTGCTTCTTTTTAATCAAGTACAAGAAGGTGATTCCTTTCTATATACAATGATGACAGCAGCAGTAGAAATACTAAGCAGAGAAAAAAAAGAAATTGACCCCTCTAAAGTTGATTAATGGTTGTAATAGCAAGTTTTCTATATTTTAGCCACTTATTCTTAGTAATTTATAATGTTAATTATGGAGTTAAAGATCTTCCCCACCCATTGATGGGACTGCCCATTAAGGGAAGCTTGTTTAGGAGAGACCTGCAACTTTTGTTCGTTTGTAATGAGGCACTAGTTCTCCATGGTTGTGATGCCCTCTGGCTCTGGAAAGTGTGTAAATACTCTGAGGTGAGGTTTTACTTTAGGGCTTAGTTTTTGGAAGAAGATTTGTATGCCAGATGAGACTCTGGGAAGCTGTTAAGGAGCTCCCTGTCTTTGAAAACTCAGATGTTGGTGCTTCTCTGTCTGGTAACTATGTATGTATTGCTTATGCTGAAAAAGTTGAAAGCCCTGTCTATTGATCTTTGTTTCTCTGTTTATATTTTATCTGAAGTTAAGGGGACTGATTTTTCCTGCTGAACTAAATGAATATGTGCCTGATTAAAGTAGATTGTTGGCCCCTCAAAAGTTAAAGTTGCTTTCTTTTTAAAAAAGCAGATCTAAGAGTTTGTATAGCAGGCCCTCCTGTGTATGTCAGAGTCCTTCCTGTTATACAGTTCTACTGGATACTTGAGTCAAGGAAAAAAGACCCAAGTCCGCTCTAGGTTAAATAAAAGTCTTTCATTTTAGCAGTGTCCTTTAACAACTTAATTATTGCCTGATACTTGTCAGTACACACTGAACCTTCCCACGTGCTAATTAAACGTTGAGTTGTGGAGTTTGGCCTATGGCATTGATATTAGGAATCTTAGCCACTGTCCCTACATTTGGTTCTACAACTGCCCACTAATAAGTCATTTAATTATCTTATCCTAAATTTGATTTTTCACCATCACCTAAGCAACCTGCCATTTCCATGACAACTCAAGGGGCACATTTAGTTCAACTTCTTTTGTTGCCAAAATTAAAAATAAATGTTGTTCATAAGTTCGGAAACCAGACTGTTGAACAGAAATCAAATTTTAATAATGAATTTTTCTATAATACTGAATGTCATTTAATATTTTAATATAAGAGAAAAGGACCTCCTTTCTCTCCATCATGGTTGTGCAGACTCTGGAGGAAAAATGTATGGTATACATTTTATACTGTTTCTGATTTTAAAAGCTATTTTACTTGCAATAAATTGGTTTTCAGCATTAGATTTACTGTGTTACATGACAGGAAGGCCTGACTGGACTTGGAGGAATAATACTGTGAAGCAAATGCATGTGGCCTCCTGGGAAGTTTTACCACACCAGTGAGGCTGGGTAGTCTTTAGAAAGGTCATTCCAAATCCTTTAGAAAAACAAGAAACATTGAAAAGACCTAAGAGAAGGGACTAGGGGGGATAGCTACCTTTTAGCTTTATTGATTATGACCAGGATTTAATGGCTAGAAAAACAACTAGAATTAACAACAGATCCCTGCATTGTTCCTTCTCCTTACCCTCTGTGGACTGAGTTCACATCTCATTCTTCCCATTGTCCCTGATGAGAGGTGACAAGCTCTTTAAAAAAAAATGGAAATAAAGAAACCCTCATGCAGGTAGATGCATGAGACCTGTTATGCAAGAAAATATAATGGATTTATTTTTTTTAAATTTTAAATGTTTATTATTTTTTTTCAACATTCATTTCCACAAAAGTTTGAGTTCCAAATTTTCTTCCCATTTCTCCCCTCCTCCACCCCATAACATCTTATATTCTGATTACCCCTTCCCTTAATATGCCCTCACTTCTATCAAACCCCTCCCTCCCCTTATCCCCATATTCTCTCTTTTCTGGTAGGGCAAGATAGATTTCTATACCCCATTACCTGTATTTCTTATTTCCCAGTTGTATGCAAAAATATTTCTCAGCATTCATTGCTAATACTTTGAACTCCAATTTCTCTCCCTTCCTCCTTCCCCACCCATCCCTACTGAGAAGGCAAACAATTCAATATAGGCTACATATGTGTAGTTTTGCAAAAGACTTCCATAATGTTGTATAAGATTAACTGTATTTTCCTCCATCCTATCCTGACCCCCATTTATTCTGTTCTTTCTTTTGACCTGCTCCCTCCCCATAAATGCTTACTTCTAATTGCTCTCTTCTCCCATTTGCCCCCATTCTATAATCCCCCTTACCCCACTTATCCCCTTCTCCTCTACTTTCCTGTAGTATAATATAGATTTCATACCAAATTGAGTGAAATGTCATTCCCTCCTTAAACCAAATGTGAAGAGAGTAAGCTTCACTTTTTCCCTCTCACCTCCTCCCTTTTCTCCACTGAATAAGCTTATTCTTGCCTCTTTTATGAGAGATAATTTGCTCTATTCCATTTCTCCCCCTTTATCCTCCCAAATATTCCTCTCACCCCTTAATTTTATTATTTTAGATATAATCCCTTCCCTTCTTAATCAACTCACCCTGTGTTATGTATGTATATATATATATACATATATATATATATATATATATACATACATATACATACAGAGAGAGAGAGAAAGAGAGAGAGAGAGAGAGAGAGAGAAGAGAGAGAGAGTGTGTGTGTGTATAATTCGTCCAACTACTCAAATACTGAGGAAAGTCTTGAGTTACAAATATTGCCTCTCCATGTAGGAATGTAAACAATTCAACTTTAGAAAGTCCTTTATGATTTCTCTTTCCTGTTTACCTTTCCATGCTTCTCTTGATTCTTGTGTTTGAAAGTCAAATTTTCTTTTCAGTTCTGGTTTTTTCATCAGGAATTCTTGAAAGTCCTCTATATCATTGAATGACCATTTTTTCCCCTGAGGTATTATACTCAGTTTTGCTGGGTGGTGATTTTTCATTTTAATTCTAGTTCCTTTGACTTCTGAAATATCATATTCCAAACCATCAATCCCTGAACGTAGAAGCTGCCAGATCCTGTATTATCCTGATTTTATTTCCATAATACTTGAATTATTTCTTTCTAGCTGCTTGCAATATTTTCTCCTTGACCTGGGAACTATGGAATTTGGCTACAATATTCCTAGGATTTCTCCTTTTGGATCTCTTTCAGGAGATGAATTCTTTCAATATTTATATTTATATTTATTTTACCCTCTGATTCTAGAATATCAAAGAACTTTTCCCTGATAATTTCATGAAAGATGAGGTCTAGGCTCCTTTTCTGATTATGGCTTTCAGGTAGTCCCATAATTTTTAAATTGTCTCTCCTGGATATATTTTACAGGTCAGTTGTTTTTCCAATGAGATATTTCACATTATCTTCTATTTTTTTTTATATTTCTGGTTTTGTTTTATAATTTCTTGGTTTCTCATGGAGTCATTAGCTTCCATCTGTCCCATTCTAATTTTTAAAGAACTATTTTCTTCAGTGAGCTTTTGAACCTCTTTTTTCATTTGGTTAATTCTATTCTTTAAAGCATTCTTCTCTTCACTGGCTTTTTGGGCCTCTTTTGCCATTTGAGTTAGTCTATTTTTTAAGGTGTTAATTTCTTCAGCATTTTTTTTTGCATCTCCTTTAGCAAGCTGTTCACTTGCTTTTCTTAGTTTCCTTGCATTGTTCTCATTTCTCTTCCCAATTTTTCCTCCATCTCTCTTAGTTGATTTTTCAAAATCCTTTTTGAGCTATACCATGACCTGAGACCATTGCATATGTATTTGGAGGTTTTGCCTGTAGAATTCTTGAGTTTTAGGTCTCCCTCTGATGACCTAAATTGTTCCTCCTCATTTGAAAGGATAGAAGAAAATACCTGCTCAACAAGAAAGTAACCTTCTATTGTCTTATTCTTTTTCCGTTGTTTTGGCAATTTTTCCACCCAGTTATTTAACTTTTGAGCTGTTTGTCAGGGCTGAGATTCAGATCAGTGACTCAATTCCCCTAGGGCCTTTAGGTGGAGGTCTCCCAGGGTTGCCACTCAAGACTGAGATTCAGATCATCCACTCAATTCCCCCAGGGGCTCTAGGTGAAGGGCTCCAAAAATGGAAGTTGCTGCTACCAGGGTTTCAGACCAAACCCCCCTCTCCTGGTTGAAGGAACCCTCCCACTGACCTTTGAAGCTGTTTGTGGGTTGAGCAATCTGGGAACTGGTGTTACTGGTGACTCCCTAAAGTCTGTTCGTGGTCCTTTCCCTGCCATGTCAGGCTGTGTTCTGTGCTTCCTGGGCTGTGCTGTGTGTACTCTTTACTTCCTGGGCTGCACTGCTCAGTATAATGGATTTTTAAACATCTGATGAGACCTATAATTCCAAAAAGGTTTTATGTATTTAGAGTCTCTACCATTTCCAAAGTTCTTTCTTTGATCAAGAAGTCACATTTGAGAGGACTGATAGCAAAATGCATTTGAATACTTAAAATTACACTTGTGATTATTTTCTGAGCAATTTCAGGAGCCTTTTTCTTATTGAAAGACACAAAGTCCATGTAGATCACCTCTCTAATAAGTGCAAATGAACAGCTTTTAAAAAGTAATCATTAATCATGACAGGACATACTGGGCAATATAATGCTGGCAGAATTTTATTGTTTGTATTGTATTCTATTGAATTGCTATATAGTACATTCCACATCTACTGACACCTAAGCATTGGGAATAGATTTCTCTGCTTCTAGCCCTATGCCAAGAGGTCAAGTAACTAGAGAGTTAATATAAAATTAAGCTAATGTGATCCAAATTACCATTTATGACTTTTCTCTAAGGGAGGCATATTTTTTTCCACTAAGCCTAAATGCTTTTTTCAGGAGGAAAACAATGATTTTAGAATTGGAAGGGGTGACAAATCAAAGAGGAGAAAAATCATTAAAAAAGACAACATGAAAAATGTCATTAATTCCATTCAAATCAATAAGTATTTTTTAAACATACGTACAAAGCACTGCAGTAGATTCTCAGAAAACAAAGGATGAAAAAAGGAGACAAATGGGCCATTTTCCCAAAGTCCTTACATTCTAATGGTTCCCCAGGGTTCTCAGTTAACAGTAGGTATAACCTGCCCCAGACCTTCTGCATTGCTGTCCATTATGCTTCAAGTCATAATCATGCCATGCTGCTAAGCTCTAGCATTCACCTCCTACCAGGGACTTGGCACAATCTTTCACCAAACATTAAGGATAATAGTAATGCAACAACCTGCAATAGACCTATTTCTATTTGAACTCCATCCAACATAAACAGAACGAAATGATGATGACAATAAAATAATAATAAATGGCTGACTATATTGTTCTTTAAGGATTGCAAAGCATGTTATGCACATTATAGGAAATCTGTCTGGTATTCACTTAGCAAGGCAGATAGTCTTGCAGTTTGGTCTATCTGAATTTGGATCCTACCTGAGATATATAACCCTATGGACCTGGGCAAGTCACTTAAATTTCCTAAGCCTCTGTTTCATCATCTGTAAAATGGGGACTATAATAATACCTCACTGAAATAAGAAAACATATCTAAAATGTTCTGAAATCCTAATGAGACTATGGAAAATGCCATTTGTCCCATGGCTAGACAGTTAGTAAGTAGTCATCTAAGTTTGCATTCCTGCTAGAACTTGCTGGTTCCTTTGTTCTCTTCACTATATCTGGCATTCTCTACAGCTTCAGAATCTCAATTTTATCTGTTCTTGAGAGGTATTCATACTCTGGAAAATGAACAAAAACAAAATATTCAAACTGATTGACCAAAGTGCCAATTTAATAATTTTCATAAAAAGTCAAAGTGTTTGTCTATCAGTTAGTGAATGACTAACAAAATAACAGATTTTTCAGTATGTACCAGATACAGAATATGAAAGACTTTTTAAAGGAAAATTTTTATAAAACATAGTTAAAGCAGATCAATAATAATAATATCCACGACAACAAAAATGTAAATGAAAACGATGACAGGGAAGCCAAGTTCTGAACAATCAAAAAATCAAGAATCTTGGAGTACTAATAATGGAGCATACTTTCCTCCTCTCCACAGGGTATTGGGGGAGTACTTTGGTAGTTTGTTGCCTACATTGTCATGCAGTCAATTTTTTTGATTGGTTTTGTTTAAGTATTTTAACTGTTTTCTTTGTTCCAAGAGAAGGAAATGAATAGTTAAAAATCATATGAGACAAAAGTTATCAATAAAATTTATATTAAATATATCCTATGCATACAAAAAGAAAAGTGGGTCATGAAAAAGTTCAGAATAATTCATGTCACCACTGTAATACAATACTGAAAACTAAGTTTTATTTGGATATTTCATTATTAATTATCCCAAAGCTTTATTGAATTTAACTTTGTGTTACACTGACTGAGTATTCTCCATATTTCAGCAATGAGTAAATCTCCTACATGCATGGCAAAGGGAGTTTTAATTAATGATGTAAGGCATTGTCAGCACTCCACCTGAAAGATATGATGCATGTGTATCTAAATAAAAATGTCATTCTCTTTTAGCCTTTGAAACATTCCTAAAATAATGCCATTGACTTAATAATCACTTCATAGTCACAGACATGGTAGATTTGACATATAACTACAGGTGTTGGTGATTTACATTTTTCTTTCTATTAACTGGTACTTCTTCAGGGACTTGATTCAGCAGTCCTTACATAGGGAGGAAGAAAGATCTTTGAGTCCCAAGAGGAAAAATAAATAGAAATAGAAGTGTCAGGGAAATATTCCTTCTTGTTTAAATTTGAGAAACATTTTTGAAAAAGTAAAATTAAAATTAAATTTTCTAAAATATATACCAAAGAAAAAAGAAAAAAGGACATTTCATTAACTTTAGTTGCAGTTCTGATCATTTTAAGGAAAGTTACTTAAGACTCACAGAATAGCATTTTCAAACTTTGTAAGAAAATTAAGAGAGTAGAAGACAGCTAGGTGATGGAGTGGACAGGAGACTGGGGTTGGAATTAAAAAGATCTAGGTTCAAATATAGATTCAGATATTTACTAGCTGTGTGGCCTTAGCAAGTCATGAACCTGTTTGCCTCAGTTTACTCAACTCTAAAATAGGGACAATAATAACACCTACCTCTTAGGGTCATTGTGAGAATCAAATGAGATAATATTTATAAAAGTGCTTAACTCAGTGCCTGGCACATGCTAAGCACTATATAAACTAGTGATGATTAATAGTGAGAAGATGATGATGATAGTGGGTGGGGGGCAACCAGAAGAAAGAAAGGAAAAGAAGCAGGAGCAGGAGAGTGGGAAGGAAGAAAATGAGAGAGAGAGAGAGAGAGAAAAAGAGAGAGAGAGAGAGAATGAGAATATACTGGTTTCTATTTATATGTTTAATTAGTCAGGTGACACACATATGTACATATATATATACATGTGTGCAGGTATACATGGAAATATGTATATGTATATAGCCATATATAGATATATGTCTATTTTTGTGTGTATGCATGTGTATGAATGTGTATGTGTGTGTGTGTGTATTATATATACATACATACATACTCATATATATGCTTGTGTGTATAAAACACCTTAGAATTGCCTATGATGAATCTTGGAGTAATATAAGCATAAAGACTTGCTTTGGAAATAAGAAAGTTAATTTTACAAAGGTGCTGCAAGTATTTCCTTATGAAGCAATTACATTTAGGGGAAATGACATCAGCAGTATTTTAGATTTTCAATAAGTCAAAGACAGAATGGAATAGTGGGTAGAGCAGAATCAGAATTCCCTGGATTTGAATATTTCTCACACTTCCTAATTAAGTGACCAAGGAGAAATCATATAATAATAATAATAATGATGAAAATGATGATAGAAATGAAGATAATAATAGTAAAGCACTTTATATATGTTATCTCAGTTTGTCCTCACAACCCAGCAAAGTGACACTCCTATTCCCATTTTTGCAAATAAGGAAATTGAGGAAGGTTATATTACTTACCCAGGGCAGGAATTCAGGTCTTCCTATTTCCAAGTTCAACCCTATGGATGCTAACTACACTGCTTAGATAGTTCAAGAAACCCCTTGGAGATTTAATTTCCTAATCTGTAAAATGAACATGATGACAATAATGCCTTTAGCATGCATTGAGGCTCATGAGAGATAATACGTATAATGTTGTTTGCACATTATCTCCATGTCAGCTGTAGTTCTTTGAAGAGAGCCCATTTTGAAGGTTAGATTCTAAACCCACACTGCCATGTTAGAATCTTTAAAGTGAGCAATTTGGCTTATATCTGCATGAGACCATGAAATAGATGATTTAAAACTGAACTGTCTCCTTCCTTCAGTTAAATTGGTTGTATGAATTGATCAATTTGACTGAAATTTCAGACAAAACAGTTATTCCAGTTGTATCATGTTAACGTGACCTCAAGATCATGGACATTGAGGGAATCTAGTGATTTTTTTCAAGGAAATTCTACTGCCAGAGACTTGCAGATGTTTAGCAAGAGGTAAAAACTGATGTGAGGAGTTTCAGGTTATTTTTCATAAGAAAGGGAATTTTTTTTTGCATGGATGAATTACTTTTGAAATGCCAAATGCAACTTTGGTAGAAAAAATAGAAAACGAGGATACATTCTATTTCCTCTTTTGTTTCTTCTCCTCTTTCACCACCTCCTTTCCTCCTTTCCCTTCTCTCCTCACACAAACTTATGAAAAGTGGAAATAACTAAGTCAGAAGACTAAGCCCAGTAGATTGGTAAATAAAAGAAATAAACTTTTTAAAAATATCCCCAAGTGAATGATTAACAAGATAGGTCTCAAAAGTACCCAGGATTTCTTAAACTTTTTCCATTTGTGACCCCCTAGCATTTCTTACACTGTGAGTCATGATCCAATATGCCATCTCTAAGTCAAATATAATTTTATTTTCTATTTACTGCATGAATGTTAATAACAGAAAATGTTAACGTTACTTATTCCAGCCACCAGACCTAGAAAAAGATATGTTCAATAGCTTTGTTTTCTTTATCAATGCCTTGATTTATTTTTTTATTCCCTTTGTCTCCCTGAAATTCAAGCTCCATAGACCTTTCTAGGGTGATTTCATTCCCTTCTGACTTCTCCATGTAATTGTTACGGTATGAATGACAGTGATAAGCAACCCGAAAGAACACTTAAAATGGTACGAAGAACAACTCACATCACAGAACAATAAATTGTGAGATCTGTAAAAGCAAACATTGATTAGGTGCTAACAAGGCAATAGTGACCTAAAGATGACAAACGATCTAACTGACTGAGAAACTGTTCTATAATTTGCACAGTGAAATACGTCAGAATCATCCCCCATTATCATTCACCTCTCTTTTAACTTGCTACCTACTATTGTTCTCTTCTTGAACTGAACTTTAAAAATGGAAGAAGATGCATATTAAGGAAATGAAGGGTAGAAGAATAAATGACTATTAAAATTATTTCATTGTTAGTATTTCATTGAGATGCGCACACTCCATTTCTTAATTTGTTATGTCTGAGTAATGTATACTTGCATGTGCTCTATAGGGTTAGCTTTAGTTCTGATGGGATGAGAGGCAATAATGTAGAGTATTTTACATGTGTGACCTCCTTTGAACTTTCCAATAATGCAATAGGATAGGAATCACAGATGCAGATATGTCATTCCCAGGATTACTCAGGTAAAGACTGGATCTTACATAAGGGTGATTTGTTCATGGTCCAATGCTTAAAGTGTCAGGGGTGAGGGGGATTTGAATTCATTTTATTCTAACTCAAAAGCCTAATCCTATATCATTAAGCTATGCAATAGTCCTCTAATATGTTAGAACTGGAGACAAGAAACTAGTGCAAAAGAATAAATCATTTCCATGTGATGTTTTCATTCATTATTCAAATTTGAGTGGGTAAGATGCTCACTTCTATCCCATAACTATTCGCTGGCCTCAATATTCTGGGACCTATAATGTCATCTAACACACCTATATCAGATTCAAGGTTAAAATTAATTCGTAAATTTCTTGTTTTTCAGGTAAAGAATCTCAAAGAAAGTGATTTAGCCAAGATAGTTAAAATAATTTGTCCAAGTTCAGACATGTAAGTGGGGATATAAAACAAAGTTAGTTTCCCTTCATCTTGAGGTCAGCTATGCTAGTCAGAGTACAAAATTCTTCTGCTTTTGGTTTTGGGGACCAAGAGGACATAGGTATCTAAAAGTGGGATGTAGTTAAAAAGTGGGATGTTAACAAGACACTACTATATGCCTCCTTCAAAGGACCTTACAGCAGCTAGAGTACATAAAAATAGGTCTACTATAAGAAGAGATCCTTAACCTGAAACCACTGATTTAAAAAAAAAAATTGATAGCTGTATGTCAATAGAATTGCTTTCCATTATAATCCTATGCATTTTATATTCTGAATTAATAATATTATTCTGAAGAGTCTATAGTTTCATCAGACTGTTGTAAGGGCCCATGATACACACAAAAGTTCAAGACCCTGTGGAATAAAAAATGTGATATTATAATCACTTGAGAGAATTGATCACTTTCCCACAAAATAGGAGACAGTCACAAGGCTTTGGAAAGAATTAATACTAATGAATTGATTTTGCTGTATTTGTCACAGATTAATCATATAGGAATTTAGTAGGAACCAAAATATACCTTCTTTGAGCAAATATATTGATAAAATGTTTCTTTATGACACTGTCTTATTTAGAAATGGCCACACAACCAAAGGAATTTTTTTTCTTACTCAGTAGTTAGCAATCGCTGCTATAACTCTACATTGTCTTATCTTATTAAATTATATCATTTCCTTAAAGATTGTGAGAGAAGTTGTTGCATTTTACTTCTTTGAAGTGAATTTTTAAATATTGAAAAAAAATACCACAACCACTCTGGAGATGTATGAAATTACACACACACACATGCACACACACACACGCACACACACACACGATACTAACATCCTATACACACATACATGCACACACGACACTAACATCCTATACACACACACGACACTAACATCCTATACACACATACATGCACACACGACACTAATATCCTATACACACACACGATACTAACATCCTATACACACACACACATGCACACACGACACTAACATCCTATATATATATATGTATGTGTGCATGTAGATATACATGAATATGTATGTATGCATGCATGTATGTATAGCAATCTCCCCACTTCCCCCCTTTCTTTCTCTACAGTCCCTATTCCATATGGCCATAGTACTCTCATAGTAAAATAGTATTACTGTGGATCGTGAAAAACCAAAGTCACTGAAAAACTAAGGCATAGATTCAAAAGGTAATGGAGAAATAGAAATATGCATTGAGTATAAAGAAATTTCACTTTATCCATCAAAAATTATGTGTAAATTTGTGTAAACAATGATTTAAGAGATAGAGCACCTGATCATGAGCCAGATTGATCAATAACATATAGAAGATCAATGTGCTATATTGGTACCTAGAGTTATATGGATGTATCCCCTCTGAAGGTCTTATGGGAAGATAGAGAACACACACACATGCATATATGTGTATATATATGTATATAGACACACACACATATATATATATATTCACAGAAAATGGAGATAAATAATGCATTGCAATCTGTACTGCTGAAGGAAATATCTACATTGATGAGATCTATATAGGCAGATTATATAAACCCACATATATAAAGGCATTGTGTGTGTGTGTATGTGTGTGTGTGTTCCTTGATATAGGTAATCCCCTCAATCAGTTATGTCCTTCAAAGACTAACTTGTTTACAGGAAGTGGGCTTGGAACCCAACTTAATATTTGATTACTAATATAATAGGAAAATAATAATTTCTCTCAATCAGTAAAAGGAGTTCCCTCTCCAGAAGTTCTAAACCACCACTACAACAAAAATAACAGGTTAGGCCAAAACCAAAATAGAACAAACAGTAACAAAACAGAACAAAAACATAAAACTTATAGCTTAACTACCTTGCCATAGTTGGACTCTGTGGGTGAAGTTAAGGAATGGGAATTTCATCTACATGGAAATTCTCTCCATTTCTACAGATGGGAATGTCACTAAATTATTATTTTTTGAGGGTTGGATGATGCTTATAGAAATTAAGTGACTTGTTAATATTTACACAGTTTGTAATAAATATCAGAAATGAGATCTGAACCCAGGTCTTCCTTGTGATTCTGTTCTCCCTTCTATATTTGACTATATATTATTGATGCCAGTGTCTTAAGATATTATCTTTATAATTCAGTAATTAAACTGCCTTGGAATTGGGTCAAAAGTATATGGTAAAATAGTAGTTGGAACGGACCTACATGCCATTTAATCCCACCATTTTATTTTACATATGAAAATAAGGAAGCTAATGATGTAAAATGATTTCCCCCAAGGTCATAAAAAGTATGTAAGTAGCAGTTCTGGAATTATAATCTAGGTCTCACATTATTAGATAAATCCAACAGAAATGTACAATACTTCCACAATTAGTTAGGGAATATACTGTACTCGTTGTCATAAGAGAAGGAAAAAATTCCCCTGAAGCAACAAATGAATCTTAAGACAAATTATGTGATAGAACACATCCTGTATAAAAAAGGAAGAGGAGAAAAATACTAATCCAACATCTTCTTTTAGTAGTCTTTCATAAAAAAATTGTAGTTATTAGGTTTCTTATTTCATTTAAAAGCCTCTATACCACCAATAAATTAGGAAAAGTATATGAATATGGACTGGGGTTATGAAAAGTTGTTAATTTTACTCTATTTTTTTGCCCTGAAAGATGAAGGAAAAGGCCTGTTTGAATGGCACTTTCATAGAAAATAATGTAGTCTTAATATGGAAAGCTCGAAAGTGCCGTAAATCACTACTACCAAATGGAGTTCATCCATTATTTATGAAGGAAATTAAGTGTGAAGTTATAGTGTTACACTACTGAACAAGGATATTCAACAAACTCTTTCAAAATAAAAATTGCCCTGTAACTTGAGAAAATAGCCAAACATATATCTTGCTAGAGAATGGTAATTCTTAGAAATGTGTGCTTGAACATGATAATGGCTTTCTTATATTTATCTTATTTTATTTTAATTTTAAGGAGGGAATGCATGGAGAGTTCTATAAGAAGCACTGGACACAAGATCATCATATATATACATACATATATATGTATGTATATATCTCATAGAAAAATTGCATTAAAACTTGTTCAGGAATTCTTAAGAAGAAAACATAGGAAAGATAGAAACAATCATTATATCCTCTGCTATCTATCTAATTACCTACCTATCTATCTATCTATCCATCTATGTATAATTTCACAGAACATAGGCAGTAAATGCAGTAAACTATCAACTTTATAAGTAGAGGGTAGATATGAAATTTTGTACTGGGATTGGTAGGAGGATGCTTACAAAGGGAATGTGTTGTTCAAAAGAAAGAGTTATAGAATAAAGGATCTAGGAACAACATTCTAAGTCAGCAAGATATATAGCTGTATGAAATTTCTCTAAGGAGAGGGTGAAAAGTTTTTGGTTGAATCAAAAAAAATGGTATCACTGAAAAATTCTAAGGAAAATCAAAATAGTTTGGGTTTTTGTTTTGGTTTCTGAATTACAAAATCTCAAGAGTTGGATAATACAGAGAAATCATTAAATCTAGCACACAGAAATTCTTAAGAATAAATATTCATTCCATCTCCCCTTGAAGAATTCAAAGGAGATGGAACCTATTAACTCTCAAGATAGCCAATTTCATTTTGGGATAGCTCTAGTTCTTTGGAAGACTTTGTGCCATAAAACTAAAATATGCCCTTGCAATATTTTCCCATTTTTACTACTTCCCCTTTCTGAAACTTAGAAGAATGTGATTATACCCTCTTTTAAAAGACAACCTTTCAAATACTTTGACAGCTGATATGCCTGCAACAAATCTTGTTTTCTCAAGGATAAATATCTTTAATTACTTCAGTCTTTTCCCCTATATTTGGTTTCCTGTCCTTCCACTATCCTGGTGACCCCCTTTTAGACTCAATCTAGCTTTTTAACATCTCTTGTAAAATATGGTACTCAAAAGTGAACAGAGTGCTCAAATGATTCAAAAGCTTTCTTTGTTACCTCTCTATGGGAAAATTTTGTAGTTCCACCAATGAACATTTATGTCATTTAAAAAAAAATTCCTGCCAGTGATCCTGTCATTATGTACATCATTTAACCTTCCTATAACTCATTTATCTCACCTAAAAGTTCTTTTACTTGTTTTGTATAAACTTGTTTAACTGAACTGAGTTATTTTATGTAAAAATAAATTGGGGCTTTTGTCTATGTAGAATTAGGTATAGCTAAGATGTATTGGATTTACAAATTTCTGTTTCTAAAGATTTGACTGTGAAAATAAAAAAAATGCAATGTGAGTTATGTTTTTTCATGCATGAAATGAAATAACATTACTATTTACATCATATAGTTGTTATAAGAAAAATTACTTTTAGACTTTTATACCATGTAAAAATGCAATAATTGTTATTGCTATTGCTATTGTCATAACGAGACATTGTGCTTAAAGTTCCTGGCTAGGAGATGTAAAGATGAAACTATCTTTTGTTTAGTATTTTACTCAGAAACCAATTTGTTTCTCGATATGATATTTTGGAAGGTACAATAATGTTTGAATCCCACATGTCACATGAAGTTATCTGGTCCTTAGATATATTTTCTTGGACATTCTGAAATAGACTTCATTCTCAGACCAGCTCTGAAGGGGATTCTGCTTCTCTGCTTTCAAATCAATTATAGAGATTCAAGATAACTCTGCTTATAATAAGATTCAATACAATTTAATACAACCTCTTCCTTTTCTATGACTTTGCACTGACTGTCCCTGGTGCTTCTAATACTCTTCATTTTCAACTCTACTTTTCCCCAGTTTCTTTCAAGACAGCTCAAATACAATATTTTAGGGGGCTTATTCCTGTTACTCTTATATGCTACTGAAAAGTTACCTCTCAGTGACTCTTTTATATATTGTATATGCATATGATTGATATGTATATGCCTCTATGTGACATATAGATATATACATACACACATATGTGAAGAGTGTGTACAGGCATTTATATGGTGTCTCCTTCAAAATGTGCACCTTAAAGATAGCAACTATTTTTGCCTTTCTTGTTCTCCCCAGTGTTTAGCACCGTGCCTTACACATAGCTATCACTTAAAAAATGCTTGTTAACTGACTATTTTCTTCTTGGAATACTGACTACATTGTCTTTGTTATATCAATATTTCTTTCCCAAGGTCATGTCAAGTCCCACCTCCCCCATGAATGTTTTCCCTCCTTACAAGTCACTTGATTTTCCATTTCAATGACTATCCTTGATGATATGTGCCAGCCCTGTATTTGATAGTTTATTACTTTGTGTTCTTTTTCCCCTACATATTTTATTTTGACAAGCCTTGCCAAATTATCTAGATTGTGAAATCCTGGAAGGTGGAAATTAAGATTTTTCAAACTTCTTTGTTTTAGCAGGGTCTTTATTTCATATTAGATGTGTAATCAATTCCTCTAGTACTGAAAGTAATGAAATAGTACTGTGCATTAAGAAATTTTATGTGATGAATGCAGACAAGCTTGGAAAGAGGCTTCTTT
This sequence comes from Bettongia penicillata ogilbyi, assembly GCA_023548195.1. NCBI lineage: Eukaryota > Metazoa > Chordata > Mammalia > Diprotodontia > Potoroidae > Bettongia > Bettongia penicillata. The sequence goes on along the minus strand of JAJHZJ010000115.1, from coordinate 2,539,334 downwards.
TATGAATTGATACATAGTGAAGTAAGCAGAGCAAAAACCAATATATACCATAACTAATACAATATAAATGGAAAGAACAACCAAAAAGTCCAAGTAAATGCTATAAAATTATCAAGATTAATTGAGGAATTATGAGAAGCCACTTCCAACCTATTCTTTCATGGATGTGGGGGTCCACAGATGTTACACATTATACATCTTTTTGGCATTTTCAGTGTATAGATCAGTTGTCCAGTATTTTTTTTTTCCTCTCCAAAAAGCACTATTTGTCATATGGGATGGTTCTCTAGGAGGGAGAAGGTGGAAAGATGTATGAGATATTATGGGGATGTAAGAAAAAGAAAATATCAATATAAACTTAAAAACAACAAAATATGTACAAACCAAAAAAAAAGACATGAATTATATAATGTTAGTAATATATTGTCTTCTCCAACTCAAATTTATTCTACTTTTTTGAGACTTCTCATTAGTGAATTATGGAATGAAATTGTGAAGTACCTCAGAGGCCATCTCTTCTAAATTATGTCCAAATAAGAATTTCCTTTTACAACATATAATACAGATAGTCATCCATGCTGTGCTTGAAGGCCTGAAGTTAATTGGATAAGACATACTTGGGAAACAATTCCACCATTGGAAAACTTCAATTGTTATGAAAATTTAATTTGATTAAAATTGGTATCATTTCACCTGAACCCCTCCACTGCTCCATGTTTTGTGCTCTGGGGCCAAGAAGACCAATGGTCATTCTTTCTTACTTTTAAAACCCTTCAAAATTCTAAAGACAGCCATTACCCATTTCTCATCTCCATGCTTTGGAAGAAGTATCCCACCCTCCCCCATCCATATATGAACTCACTCTCTCTTCACCTCTGCCATTGAAAATCCCAGATTTCTTTCAAAGTTTAGTTCCTATTCTACCTCTTAAATAAAGTATTTCCTGATTTCTCCTAAGTACTTTCCCCACCCACCAAATATCTCCGGTTTAGATTTTGTGTATTTCTTATCTTTGTATATATTCACATATGGTTTCCCCTCAAAGAATACAAATTCGTTGAAGGAAGGGACTATTTTTTTTTACTGTTGCTTTAAGCATTGTTGTTGTTTACATTTTTATAATTACTATAATCCTTGAAACATAGTAGGCACTTAATGAACGTAATTGATTAATTTTCAAGAATCCCCATTTGTCTTCAGCCCCGAGTGTCTATAGTTAGCTATTTTACTGTTCTTATCTGACTTGATTCCAACATGACAAGAGGAAATATTTCAGAACATTAACAACTTTTAAAAAATGATTAAAATAGTTACTGACCTGGATGCCACATTGTCCACTAGGATAGAAATTAACAGTTGTCTCGATCTTGTTCCCTAACCTTCAGATCCAAATCAAGTCACATGGCTGACTAATGTCCATTTGTTTCTTGTGGTATATTGTTTTTGTAGTAACACTATATATCTTGCTGGATGATTTGGGCTAGAACAAAGGTCATGAGAGCAATCTGAATTTCTAAGGGAGAAAAATCATTATCAATAAAAATCTCTATATGTATGTGTATTCATTACTATTTTTTTAACCAGAAAAAGACATTGAAATTGATTCAAGTATGGTGGTTGTTTCTTCACCTTTGATAAGTATATTTTAGTTCCTGGAAAAATATCACTGCCCCTTACCATTCTTTTTAAGTAGATAAGAATGAAAAGTCATTTGAATGCATTATGATTCTTCCATGGGAATATATTCTTTCTAGCATAAATTTCCTTTGACATCAGCAAAGGCTTATTGCTGTTTAATATTAATTATCTTTTTTGTAGAGGAGTTATGGAGATGGAATCCTTCCTGTCATGCATCAGATACTTACTTCATTGTATAAAACACTCACATTTGTTCCAAGTTCTATTTTTGCCATGTCTCCTTTCCACAGTCACTCCATTTTATAGACTTGGTTAAGTATTTTATGGATTCATATATTTGTCTTCTAAATACTATATGCTGATTTAATATCTCTCAAGGGTATGAAAAGTATCAAATATTTAAGTCTGATCAGTTGACTTTATAGGTGAAGATTTTTAAAATGCAAATAAACTCTACCTTAAAAAGGAAATGTAAGAGAAAAAATATATAAAATTGTGAATGTTAGATTAAGAAACATTTGTTCATTTATCCTTCTTAGCTTTAACAGACCCATTAGGAATCACTAGGCATGGTCTCATATTCATTATGTTTTCCAACCTCTGAGTCTTTGATCAGGCCTACAATACCTCCTCCAGCCACTAACAGACATTTGTTACTTTTATTTTTAGTCTGGGGCCAAATCCCATCTCTTTCCTTAACATTCCTAGATCACCATAGATTACTCTTGTTCCTAATGGCAGGAACAATGTCCTGTACAACTATATTTTCTCTATCTCTAGTTTATAAGTTCCCAGTATTTATATGCTACTGAGGATGATGGTTTGTTCACTCAAGGGATGTTGCCTAGGCTGTGATGGTCAGACACAGATTATGTATGACAACTTCCACTAAAGGCAGAATAATATATCTGAAACATTAAACTAACCTAATTTATATATTGGTTTTATATATATTCAGTCTTTGTTCTTGATTATTAGAGAATGTCCTTTGGCCTTTGATGGAGCTTCTAGAATGATAGTTTTTGAGCTAGAAATGACCTGTGAGGTCAAATATTCTATTCCTTTTATTTTACAAGTAAGAAAATAGAGTTACAAATTGGCTAAGTAATTTCCTCAGGATCACACCAATAGAAAATGTTAAAGAAGAATTTGAACCAAAGTTCCAAGTCCAATTCTCCATTTAAGGAAATTTTGTGAGATATGTATGTCATGGAGGAAGATAAAGGGTGGAGGTGGGAGTAGACTATTTCCTGATAAATGTGCCAGATAAAGTTTGAAGTCAAAGAACTATTAGAAGTCCATTTAGTTCTGAAGCTTTGGGAAGAACACTGTCTAGAATTGAAAGATTTGAAGAAGTATTGTAAATACCAATGTGGCCTTTTACCATCTCTCTGAGCCTCAGTTTCCTCATAAGTGAAATGAGGGTGACAATACATGCAGTATCTACCCCACAGGATTGCTGTGAGGATTCAAAGATATAATGTATATTGTGTTGTAAACTATACTGGCTGGTTGCTGTCTTTCCTTCTTGAAAAGGGTCAAAATAACATTATTATGTTGGAGTCAAGATATAGTGCATCCAGCTGTGGCTTATCAGATTAATACAAACTGGGAAGACTCTACCACAGGTTGGGCACAGATAGTCTACATCAACATTTGGAGTGGTGATGTCTCTTTTTTTTCTTTTCTTTTGGGCTTCATACAAGCATATTTCACTCATAGAACACAATGCATTCTTTGATACAGGCAAACCATACTGCTGTCTCCATGTCAGGCAATTGATTCCAAAGTTCTTTCAGAGAAACCTAGAGAGCATCCTTCTGTTGCTTCTTATGACCATGTGAGGGCCTACCTTGAATCAATGAGTTGTGCATGAAATGGTCTTTTAGACAAACAAACATTGGAACTTGAAGAACATGACCAACTCATCTGAATTGTGCTCTCTGAAACACAGTTTGAATAATATATAGAAGAATTGAAAAGTAAATTGTTCTGTGCTCTGGGAAGTAAGAATGGGGTGGGGGAAGTCCTTTGTTAAAAAGAAAAATAATAACTGACTCAGTATTTAATAAATGTCTTATTGATCTGAAGAAAGCAAGTAAATATTTGCTGATTGATCAATTAGAATGTTGCATTTATACTGTTGGGAGCATGGGGAGAATCAGTTATTTATATTTACATGTAAAATAACCTTTCAAAATACAAAGAAAGATTGTTTCACCTTGTAAAACATTCTCATTTTCTGCTTCTCGTCTTTTATTGATTGTAATTTATAAATGAAGAATGCCCTAACAAGCAAATAATAAAGTTGTTTTAATATAACAACAATGGACTAGCAATGCATTAAAAGTGAGAAGGGAAAGAAACTTATCACAGCATCTGGTTTGTGACTGTAGTCAATTTTAATTCCTAGGTGGAGTTAGATTGCTACCCTGCTGCTTTTAAGCAGCATTGTGTAAATACTTGGGAACTGTGTGGCAGCCTGGTGTCAAGGTTGCCCGGTGGAAAGAGCCCTGGGTCTAGAGTCTGGAAGACCAGACTTCAAATTCATCCTCAGATACTTAATAGCTTATGAACCCAGACATGTCATTTAACCTCCTCTTGCTTCAATTTCTTCAACTATAAAATGTTTTAATAAGAGGACCTATCTCACAGACTTGTTTTGAGGATTAATGCCTGGCATATAGTAGATGCTTAATAAATGCTTAGTTACTCCCCTTCCCAACTGTATATAAAGTGGATTTTAGTGTATGAAAGGGAATTTTATTATTCTCTTTTAGATAATAGTTCCCAGGATCATAGACACTCATTCCCAGGATCTACGGCCATGACAATCTCTAGAGCCCAGGATATCACATTATACTGCTCAGGGAGATATAATGATAAGATAGTGTAAACATTTGAGTTTTAGTTGTAAGTAATCTCCTGCACTTGCACTGCACTGTTACCATGCCTTCTTTGTCTGTTACCCTATAAATCAAGTAGGCACTGGTCAGTAAGGGAGAATAGGAATGCACAAGGGGAATGTGCATGTGTGCTTGCCTCAAGTGGCCCCCATTGAGGTTTAGCAGGGAATGCACAAGCTGGGATGCTTGATCAGCCCCCATCAAGGCTTGGAGGGATTTATTAATGTGTGTTATTCTTTACTGGCCTCATTGAGACTTAGTAGCTTGTAGGAGTTGTAGCTCCTACTACATTCTCATCTGCCCCTGGGTGAAGAGTAATTAAGTGATGCTCTAGGAGTTGTGATTCCATTATCAGCAACCCCTTTGAGAAGTCTAGAATAAAGTAAGCTTATTGTGTCTCCAAGGCTGTCCTTCTAGCTGCCCAGATCAAGAACGAACCTGCTAGTGCTAGAAACTCTCTTGTGTTACCTGTCTTACACCGAACATAGTTGTCCTCATTAGAAAGTTGTGATTAACTGTCAGGACCTTGAAGTTAACCTTGGAGTCCCTTGAAGTCTTGGGTTTTTGTTTGTTTTTCTAAATACCATATGCAGCTGGAGGACTTATCATATGTATGTTTATTTGAGGTAAGTATTAGTTTTAATTAAACAATAAACATAAAATATAAACACAAAATGTTTAAAGGAGTCAAAGGAAAGAAAAATAAAAGGTGAAGGTCTCAAAGCCATAAGAAAGCAGTTTGGTATAGTGGAAATGGCATTGTATTTGGTATTTAATACATGAGTTCAAATTGTCCACTGACCTTCAAGATAACCTTGGGAGAATCCTTTCTTCTGCCTCAGTCTCACTTATTTTATCTCATTGATAAAAAACAAAATCTGAGCAGGCTGGAAGTGGGGGTGGGGGTGGGGGACACTGGAATTAATCTGGGATCAACAGTGGATTTTTTTGGGGGGGCCCATGAACTTGAATGGAAAAAATACACATTTTTATTAGCTTCTAATTGAAATTAAGTATTTCTTTAATAATAAATGAAGGTACTAAATATTCTGAGAAGGGGTCAGTAAGCTTCACCAGATTGCTAAAAATGTCTGCAACACTAAAAAGCTGAAGAACTCCTAGATCTCTATGGTCTCTTCCAGTTCTATGATTCTGATACCTAACCTTTTTCCAGTCATTTTTCTGTAACTGTGAAGGAAAAAAAAACCCAAAATTGTAAGTGATAAGAAAAGAACCAAAAATATGTGATCATTTTGCTTTTATTGTTTCTCACTCCCAGTTTTGAAAGGTGAGTGTAGCACTGGAATTGATGTCAGATTTCATGAACTAAATTCTGGACTTCGCCACTGACTTAATGTGTTGACTTTGGGCAAATCCTTTCCCCTCTTTGAGTCTATTTGCAGTTTTCTGACTCATAAAACCATAATGTTGTCAAGATGAACTCTAAGGTGCCTTCCAGCTCTTTGATCACATTTTATAGCCTTACTTCTAAAACCTTGAAAAAAAAGGTGTCACAAATTACTCTAAGAAAGGTATCAATACTATTTAGTATTTTCCTTTTTGGATTCCTGATGACTTTCAGTTTTAAAAGATGATAGTAACTCAAGAACTGAAAGAATAAAGGAAGGGTAGAAAGTGGGAGGGAGGAGAAGGAGATAAAGTAACATCTCAGCAAAGTACCTGTTTAGCTTGTTGGAGGCTAAGGAATTGTGAAATGCTTAAGAAACTGGAAAGCCTTGGATGAATGCCAAGGTGTGAAGGAAGCCAGGAATGTGTGTCTTCCCTGTTGTAAAATAAAGACCATGAAGTTGAAATCTTATTTCAACAGATCTAGGTCATGTCTCCAGAGAACTAATGATGTTCTACTGGAAATAGTGCTGGAGGATTATATCACAACTGAGAGAGTAGATGACATGTGTGACATATAATTGCATAAGATGCTATATATATATATATATATATATATATATATATATATATATATAATATGTGTGTGTGTGTGTGTGTGTGTGTGTGTGTTGGGCTGGAGATTAGGCAACAGTATCAGCACACATTCATTCTTTATATATGGTGATGGAGCTTTTAACCAAATCCAGAGGTTGTAACTACTTCTGCATTTATAACAGTTTATCCATGATTGTTTATACCTTTAAATTATAGTAACAAAATCAATTTGCCACACTTTCTTTCAACCCATCCAGAGGAAGCACTTTGATACCCTTTATCTGAATCAATTATTAATGATAAATATGAGTGTTAAATTAATAGATACAAATATATGTTACATTTTTTAACTTTTTCAAAGTGTTTTCATGTCAATATATCAGTAGATCAGGAGTATATATCAGTAGATATATACTCCTTAAGCACTAAATTTGTGTTAGCGCCTCTATTAGACTACTTTACTGGAGATACAACAACAAAATTAAACAATCTCTGCTCTCAAGAAGTTTATATAATATCAGAGAGCAACAGATATGTAAATAAGCATGCAAACTATATAGAATATAAATTTAAGGTAAATACTTTGTGGAGAGGGCACTAGTAACACTATGTGGGACATCTCCAATTTAACATTTCAGTAGTATTGCTGCAAATATTTCCCTATTTTGTATCTATCAATCCTTGTTTATATTTCCCTTTTTTTTTAGTATTTACTATATAAGGAGAGAAACAGAAATAAAACCACAGAGGAAAGAAAGAATTGAATAGGATTGACATTTCCAACCAATCTGAAGCCATCTGTTTCTCTTCAGGAGATAAAAACTCTTGAAGAAAAGCAGAAAAGCTTTTTTTTTTTTTTTTAATAAATATCACTAGTAGTAAGAGGACATTCCCAGGAGTTGCTGATCCTATTTCCATATCTCTAAAGGCTTATTGAACATATAAGTATAGAACAAGAGGACTTAGACTTTGTTTAAAAAAAATGAGATGGATCTCAGAATAGCCACTGGCATGGGCTTTTTAAATTTTTGTGCAATTTTTCAGTCACTGTACAGGCAAAGTATTGATCTGACTCATCTCTGTCATCACTTTATAGGTGAGGAAAGCTTCCTGGTTTCAGAGGTAGTAAATATTCCCACACCTTCTGCAGCTGCTACCCCCCAAGCAAAGAGATTTAGTCACAGAGGGTTATTTTGGGGACCTGACATCTCCAAATAAGCAGTTGGAGGGTAGGGGAGAGGTAGGAGGAAGCCATCACGATAAAAAATAAAACTTTTAGAAGTTTACTTAGACCTTCCCACAGAACACTTAGTAGGGGGTTGAATTTGACAGTCAGAAGCCTGAAACTGGCAAAATTGCCAAGTGATGAGCTAAAATCACAGTAACTATATTAAGGATACATGGGTTTTTGAGCAGAACTGAGAATGACTTAGATATTGTGTTGTTTTCAAATCTATTTTCCATAAACCAGAGAGCAGATTTATTTTTCATCCTCACCCTGACCCCCTACTCCTACAAGTGAATTAAAAGCTATTGCAGTTAAGACTGACCTTCCCCATTGGCAAATAGACTTGTAGTATAATTGGAATGATTTTTAAGGGCATGTGGAAAGTTTTCTAAACATTAATTCCCACCTACTGGTATAAGGCATTGGTTGTTTTAACAGGAGCAAAGCTTTCCATTCTACAAATAGGTACAAAGTTCAAAATACAGATACCCCTGGGAAGGGAAAGAGGCATGTACAAATCTATATAATAAGGTATACATTACTGGTAGGAAAGGAAGTTGTTTGTTTTGTTTTGTTTTCTTGTGGCAGATTTTGAAGCAACAGAGGTTCAAACCTTCATAAAGGGACATAACTTCTTAAAGTATAGAGAGGAAGTAGAAGACAAGTGTTGTTTGTCCTTCATTCTGGAAGAGGACCTTAACATCAGGGAGGTGATGCCATGACTTGTAAGTGAATTGGATTTAAGTGAGGGAAGGCTGTGCCAAGTCACCAGTCTCTCTTTTTCCTCCAGAGTCATCTGGGTCAAGTGGCCAGATATAGTTCAGGAGGACTGGAGATAGCCCTGGATGCAGTGTAAAAGGGAAAATGAAGGGAACATTTAAAGTCTGTGGCGACATGCCAAACACTGCTAAGGGCTTTACAAATATTATCTCACTTGATCCTCAGAGCATGCCTGTGAAGTTGGCACTATTTTTATCCCCATTTCACAAATGAGGAAACTTAGAAGTTAAATGACTTTCTCCGAGTCACACAGTTAGTTGGTGTCTGAGACCAGATTTGAACTAAAGTCTTCTTAACTCTAGGTACAGCACTCTATGTTCTGTGCTATCTAGCTATGACTGGATAGTCCTAGCAACAGAAATTGACCAGCTAGTATTTGTTATGCATTTACTATGTTTCAAATTCTGTACAAAGTACTAGATATATTAATAGTATATAAAGGAAGACAGAAAGGAAGGAAAGAGGGAATGAAGGCGGGAAAGAATGAATGAATGAATAAATGAAGGAAGAAAGGAAGGAAGGAAAGAAGGAAGGGAGGGAAGAAGGGAAGGGGAGGAGGTAAGGCAAGAAGGAAGGAAGGAAAGGAGGAAGGGACACAGGGAACGAGTGAGGGAGAGAGGGAGGAAGTGAAGGAAACAAGCCATCATTAAGCACTCAGACACTGAGCTCAGTTCTTTAAAAATGTTTTCTTAATTGAGCTTCATAAGAACCCTGGGAGGCAGGTACTATTATTATCCCCATTTTACAGTGGAGGAAACTGAAGCAGACAGAAATTGAATGAATTCCCCAGGGCCACATACCTAGTAAGATCTAAAGTCAAATTTAAACTCAGGTCTTCTTGCATCACTACAGTATCATGTAGGAAGAGTTGGGAAGTTGGAGTCAGAAGACTCAGGTTTAAGTACTGACTTTATCAGCAATTGGCTTTGTGACCATGGACATATTCCAGCTTATTATAGTAACAGTCCCTTCATCTGTCAAATGGAGAAAATAATGTTTTTGGTACTACTTACTTCATGGAATTTTTGTGAAAAAAAAGAATTTCATAAATGTGAACAATTCTCAAGTCACGTATTTTGAGATTATATCCTTATAATAAATACAATAGCTTGATGTTCCTTTTTTAAATAACTGAACAGATGTTTTCTGTTCAATTTTCTCCCTTCTTCACCGCTCCTCTGTTTCCACATAGTTTGTTGTTTGGTTATTTTAGTGATGTCACTCTTTGCGGGTTTTCTTTGAAAAGACATTGGAGTGGATTATTATTTCCTTCTCCATCTCATTTTATAGATGAGGAAACTGAGGCAAACAAGATTAAATGACTTGCACAGGGTCACACACCTAGTAAGTGTCTGAGGTTGAATTATAACTCAGATCTGCCTACCTTCAAGCCTCAAACTCTATACATTGTGCCACCTAGTTGTCACACACACACAAAATCTCTATATTCCCATATGAATAAATTATTTTTTGGATTATATAGTACTTTCTCTAGATAATGCAGCATTTTTTAAGTTACTATATTATTTTGTATTAGAAATTCACTTTTTTAAGAAATTTTTCCTTTCACCAATAGTAGTAAAAACATTTTCTCTTACAGGATGAATTAAAATTTAGTTACTTAATAGACTTTAAAATCCCAACACATGTGAAAAATATGATTTTTTTCATAAATCTTAAAGTAAGAATTTCAAGCAATAGGAGAATGATTACTACTATACAACAGAGATGTTCTATTTAATGTTTGAATAATGCACAATTATTTCTCAGGCTTAGCTTAATCCTGGTGATCACTGATTCTGTTAGAAATTAGAGTAGACAAAGGAAATGGGATCTATTGAATTACTAGCATTGGAGAATTGTTTAAAACATCTGTCAAAAAATATAACATTAAATCATATCCACTATTCCACAAGTTATTCAGAGTTAAAGACAATAAATATACTTTGATGATCTCTTTCTACAGTGATGAAAACTGACAGATCAAAATGTGTCAATTTTGCAATTCAGTTCCATTGAAGAAATATTTAGTAAATACCTACTATGTGCAAGGCATTGTCTTTAGCTAATGGGGATACAAAAACTAAAGCAAAATAATTTCTGTCCTCAAAGAACTTATAATACACACACACACACACACACGCACACACACACACAGACACACACATGCTCAGTCAGGCAGCACAGTGAATAGAATGTTGGATTTGAAGTCAGAAAGTCGCATCTTCCTGAGTTGTCTGGTCTCAGACACCTTACTAGTTCTGTGACTCCAGAGCAGTCACTTAACACTGTTTGCCTCAGTTTCCTCATTTGCAAAATGAGCTGGAGAAGGAAACGACAAACTTCTCTATTATCTTTGTCAAGACCACAAATGTGGTCATGAAGATTCAGACAGAATTGAAAAATGGCTGAACAAAAGTGTATACACACATATCATATCCCCACATATACACTATTATGTGTGTGTATAATGCACATATATACGTATATGTGATGAAGGTACATATTATTTATATATTAGCATTATAATCTTGTAAGTTTTCTCAAGAGGAACCTTAACTTCTCAATTTTAGTGTTTTTCCCTAATATTTAAATTTAAAATTTAAATTTGTTATAATTTAAATTTAAATATTAAATCTTCATCTAGACACACAACTAAAACTATGAAACCCACTCAGTTGTCGATATGTGTGTATGTATGTGTGTGTATATATCTACATCTCTCTATTTATATATCTCTAACTATCTATACATCCATCTGTATTTGTGTGTTTTTGTATGTGTGTGTTGTAGAGGGTATTCTTGTTTAGGTTGTACTACTTTGCCCCTGAAATTTCTTCCAACTCTATGATTCTGTGAGAGGTAAGAGCATCACAGGTGAAGAAACTAAGAGTAAAGGCCTTGTGCTGTTGATTCACTCAGGTGTTTAAAATCAAAGATATAGTTAACCTAGCTTCAGCAAAGTACTCAGGTTGGGAGGTAACAAAAGATCAAATGGAAGAGTTAATGTGGTATATTTTGTTATCACTTTCTTCCCTTTCATTTCCAAATTACAGAAAGGGTAGTTTATAGTCACTGTTTCACTTCACTAACTCCCATTCTCTCACCAATTGTAGAATGCCTTCTCTCGACCTTAGCTCTCCAAGATCCCTAACAATAAATATCCTTTGATTCCACCCCACTTTATCCTCTTTTCTCTCTATATAACAGGAAATACTATAGACAAAAACTTCTCTCTTAACATGCTTATATCCTCAGCCTTCCTTCTTTATTCCAACCCAGCTGAACTCCTCTAGATTTCCCCACCATATTCCAGCAGTCTCTTCATTCTGAAAAGATTATTTCAGCTATGGAACTCAGAAACTCATACCTCGTAAATGTCCTCTGCCCCTGGGGCCCCAACTTTCTCATTGGAGGTTGGATGGATTCCAAACCATTCATTTCTAAATTTCTCATCAAGTTGTACTCTTCTAGATTTCTCAGTGATGTCCCTCACCCTCTTCTAGCCATCTTCTTTGTGTTGCCTTTCCTTTTATAGCTTTTTTTTTTTGTAAGCTTTCATACTTGAATGTAAATTCCTTGAGGGCAAGGATTATCTTTCTTTATACTCTGAACATTTGAAACTGAGCCTGGCACATAGTAAGCACTTAATAAATGTTTGTTGAATGACTGATTAGGAAACTATGTTCTCTTCCTACTTCTCATCTGTCCCCTAACTTTATCTCTTTTCTTGGCTCTTCATTCTCTAGTCTCCCCTCTCACTAAGTGTAGGTTTCTCAAAAAGTTGAATTCTATGCTTAGCTATCATTTCTCCTCCCCATCTCTTCTTTTCTTCCAGACTTTCTTCTTGGGTGATCTCATCCATTTCCATAACTTCAATTATCTCCTTTTGATACATGCTGCTAAAATCCATATCTCCATTCCTAACCTCTCTCCATAATTCCAGCTCTATATTCTCAAATGACTGATAGAATATTTGCAACTAGAGTTTCCATAAACACTACAAGTTCAGCATATCTAAATTTTAACCTAACATCTTTTACCTAAAATCTATTTTCAATGTCTCTACCAGTTCTGTAGAGTCATCCGGATTTGTAACCTCAGTCATCGAAACTTATGTCTTGTCTTTCACATTCAGTTGCTTGACAAGCCCTCTGGATTCTACCACCTTAATAAATTTCACATATATTTTCTCCTTTTCACCAACAGTGTAAACATACTAGTTCAGGGCCTCATCTATTCTTCCCAAGACTATTCTAATAGTCTCCTACCTTGTCTCTCTCCTTCAGTCCCTCTCCTCTGAAATTCATTCTTCACACCACTGAACAAGTAATCTTCCTATTATCCTGTTAGTGACCATATCATTCCTTTATACAAAATTGTCAGTGGTTCTCCATTTCCTGGTGAAAAGGCTATAACATCTGACTGTGGTGTTCAGAACCTTCCATAATCTGGTTTAAGCCTATCTGTACATATTTCATACATACATTATGTATTTCATACATATATATTCCTATGTATTCCATACCTATATTCCTATGTATTCCATACATATATATTCCTATGCATTTCATACATATATACATATATATGTGTGTTTGTATATTTCTTACTGTCATGTACATAAAACTTCAGTAAAATTGGGTTATTTTACCCTTATACCCTTTATTATTCTAACTTTCCCTGTGCTCACACATACCTTCATGCCAGTTTTGGACTATAGAAATCCCTATCTCCTCTTCTTGTATCCCCTCCTCTTTCAAGGCCATTTGCTTCCTCCATGGAGCCTCAATTGTTTGGTCTCTCTTCCCTCTAGTTTTTGAAAGCATTTTCCCCCAGATTCTTACTGGTACTATTCAAATTCATTTGTATTCATTTCTTTTTTTTTTTCCTTTCCTACTCCTTTGAATATGTCAGCTCCTTGAGAACAGAGACTATTTCTTAGCTATTCTTTTGTCACTAGTGTTCAGCATGGTATCTTGCACACAGGGATAAGGCCAAGACCTATGGTTTAATTGGTAGAGGGAACTTCTGGATGAGAAAACTTTACTCTTGCAGATAGATACCTTCTCTACACTTTATAGTCTTTGAGATTTACCTAAGGTACCAGGAGGTTAAGTGATGTACCTAGAGTCACATAGTCAGTTTATATTCCAGGTAGGACATAAATGAAGGTTTTTATGCTCTCCAGTTGGCTCTTTATCCAAAGCACTGTGCTTGTCTTATACGTAATATGCTGTTATTAAATATTAGTTGAATTGGTGAACTGAATGAATCTGTTATCGTAAAAAAATCACAATATTTTCAATATGATTGGTTTCAGAAGCATAGAAGTATGTAATAATTTTAGAATGATTTCCATCAAAATATAACTAAATAACCAGTAAAAATCTAAATTTCAGGAAAATTCACATATGTAGATTATTCTCTTTCGGCTACCATCACATAAATGAGGTGTTACTATATTTAATATGATCTTAAAATATCATTTTTCTGAAAATATCTTTATACTTGGTGTTTCAAACCCAAGTGATTTAAAATCTATGAAATTAAAAAAATGAATAAAGAGTATTCAATTATTCAAAGTGTGATTTTTCATTTTATTAACTAGATCACATGAACATATTTTAGAAAAAAAACAGAAAGTAAACACTTCAAAAGAATAGCTTGTCTGTTAGGAAAATGAGGGAAAATTCATACGAGCTAAGCTTTGTATTCCTGGGGTGACAATGGGAAGGTGATTTATTTCTCAGGAATTGGATGGAGAAAAAGAGAATGTGTGAAATCTTAATTGGATAAATTTTTGCTCATCCTTGATGAAGAAATCTGTTGAGAGGAAGATTCTGAAGATCACCTGGCAGGATAAGATACCAGACACTGAGATTCATTCTCAAATTCAACTGCCAAGCATTCAGACTCTATTGCAGATAGTGCAACTAGTATGGACTGGACGCTTTATTTGAATGCCAAATGTATGCTTGCCTAAAAGGCTATTTTATGGAGAACTCACACAGGGCAATTGTTCACATGGTAGTCTGAAGAAGTGATATAGGGGCACTCTAAGATCTCTCTTAAGAACTTTGAAATTGATTAAGTGGCATGGAAGACACTAGCACAGGACTGTCCATAGTGGTATGCTCTCACTGGAGAAGATGCTGTGCTCTATGAGCAAAGCAGACTTGAAGTAACTCAAAAGAAACACAAGATGCACAAATTTGGAGAATCCACTGCAAATGTTCACATGGACTATTTGTGTCTGGCCTGTGGTAGAGCATTCTGAGTTTGTGTTGGTTTGACCAGCCCCAATTAGACACATTGTAACTTGACTCTACAATAGTGATATCATTTTGGTCACCTTTGAGAAGAGAGGATAACAACCAACCAATCAACCAGTCGACCAACCAGCTATAGGCGGTTGACCTGCCTTGATCTTTCTGTGTGATCATAAGGAAGATCCCCTCCTTGGGGATGTTGGCAACACCCAAAACAATGGTAGAACAATCCAGAACCAGCTTAAAAAATGTTTATAATAACTATGAGTGTCTATATAGAAGATAACTTGTAAGAATGCTATATGTTTTCATTATAGAATGGGAATAGGATACAGTAATCAGAAGAATAAAATAAAATGTTATATACAATTAAGTAGAGGTCACAGTGAGAACACTATTTTTTGTGATCCATTTATTTCAAGAATCTGAGTTTAAAAGACCTTCTAACCTTACCTTTTCATGTTGTACATAGACATGTAAATTAAGTATGTATACATGAGCATATATATGCATATATATACACACAAATGTGTATACATATATGTATATAATATGCATTGAGAACTACATATACATTTTATATTTACTTAATAGCTTCTGAACATCAAGAGTTTTGTCTCATTTGACCATTGCATTTTCCTTAGTACCCAACATTACAATTGTGCTCTATACATAGGGAATGTTTAGTGAATGTTTGTAGAATCTATATGTGCTAATATATGTAAGATAAGAAGACCTTAGAAACCATAGTTGGATGATGAATTCTCAAGTGACCAACATCATACTGATAGTGGGTATACCCAAATATCTATATATTTATATTTCCTGAATATGTGCTGAATATATTCACACAATATAAAGAGAATAATCATATTCCATTTCACTGTAGTCTCCATCGATGTGGAGACTGATGTATACATTGTTATAACTTTTGAGCACATTTACATACTTGAGAAGAACTAGTTCTTTCCAGATGGCTGTATGTCTAATTGTGTTTGAACAGTGAAAGATGCCTTGGAGAAACCAATCTAATAGTTGAATGTGTTGTCCAGTCATGCAAAATGAAATATCAGTATGACATCACTGGATTTCAAATACTGTCTGATTGTACATAAATGGAAGATGTCAACTATTCATCAATTCACACCAGACTGAATTTAGAATTCACTAAGGCATCAAATAGATTATTGAATGGAAGGGGTAACTATTATTTCAGAAAACAAAAATTTTCTGATATTTAATGAGGGGGATTAGGATACCTTTTCATGAGATAAAACATTCACTTTTATTTTAACCCTATAGTTGGCTGAATTTTGGAGGCTAAATCCTCTGAAATATACCTGGGAATCTTACCATCTTCTAGTGGTTTCCCTTTCAAAATTATCATTTATTTCATTCCATCATGTATTTCAGAATGGATATTCAGTGTATGTGACCCACATAATTTCTATCTGATTTAGAGGTTTCAATAAAAGTAAGTTAGGGATGAAATGGACTTTGAGAATCAGTAGTTAACTTTAGATTTTAGTTCATTTCTAGATTCTACAGCAGAGTTTTTTAAACTTCTCTGTGTGTATGCGTGTGCCATGGACACCTTTGTCAGTCTGTGGAAGTCTAAAAAATCCTTCTCAGACTTAAACTTTTAATTGCACAACATAAAGTATATAGTATTGCCAAGGAAATCAATTATATTGAAAGTTATCAAAATGTTTAAAATGAGGAGCCAAGATGGCAGAGTAAATGCAGGGACTCACCTGAGCTCTCCCTCCAAACCCCTCCAAATACCTTTAGAAAATGACTAGAAAAATTCTAGAGAAGCAGAATCCACAAAATGATGAAGTGAAGCAGATTTCCAGCTCAAGAAAACTGGAAGGTCAGAACGAAAGGTCTGTTGCATCAAGATAAAAGAGGAGCACAATACAGCACAGACTGCTTTAGGAAAGATGAGAGCCCAACAAATTCAGGGTAGGCCTCAGGGCAACTGTATTACTGGCAGCAGTGGGGGTTTCCAGATCTCTCAGCCCACAGACACCAAAGACAACTTGGAAGGCCAGCAGGAAGGGTTTCTCTGTTGCACCTGAGTGAGAGTGGAATACTGCTCGTGCCAACACAACCCTGGCCACAGCAAACCAGGAGGAGGCCTTGGAAGTAGTTAAATCAGCAGCAGCAGCAGTAGTATTTCCTTCTGGAGCTCTCAGCCCACAGTGGTAAGGGGGTTGAACAACTTATCAGAAGAAGATTAAGGGGTCTTTTTGCTAGCACTGAGACAGGACTCTGTTGCTTGGTTCAAACTTGGATCCAGTTCACAGTCCTTGTCCAAGGACAAGGATGAGCACTAGCACATCAGGGCTCGTAGCCACAATGGAGAGGGAAATTTTCCTACAGTTCCAGGGCAGAAAAGAGTGCTTGTGCTTGTTCACAGACCAGAGCACAATCAAATCACCTCAGAAGACCTGACAACTTGCAGGTCCCTGGAAGTATTTCTGAAAACTGTTACATAAAAACCCTGTAGCTTGGGACAGTGTAACAGTGTGCCCTCCACCTTGGAAGTACAGGCGCACTTTAACAAAAGTTAAAAGTTAAGTAATTGGTTGAGAAAATGAATCAACAAAGGAAAACAAAACAAAACAAAAAAAACCCTCTGACTGTAGAAAGTTACTATGGTGACAAGGAAGATCAAAACATGTACTCAGAAGAAGTCAATGAAGTCAAAGTTCCTACATCCAAAACCTCAAAGAAAAATATGCATTGATCTCAGGCTATGAAAGAGCTCAAAAAAGGATTCTGAAAATCAAGTACGGTAGGGCAGAGGAAAAATTGGGAAGAAAATGTTTAAGAGTCCAGGTTAAGAATTTTGTAGTCTCATTATTTCAAACAACTTGACAATTTCTCAGTTATTGAGCCTGCTGAATGTGTGATAACAAAATGACTATTTTTTTAAAATAAGTAATATTGCCTTGCTCTGACCAAAATGAAATATTTCTATGGCATTCAGTTTTTAGACCCTATTCCTAGCTATCTGTCTTTACAGAGAATAATTTTGCATATATTAATAATTGATGTCTTATTCATTGTGCTTAACTACAGATTATCACTCTTATGTATAATGACACTCCATTATTAGAGTTTAAAATATTTTAGGTAAATATATCTTTCTATAGCCTTTTGTGAGATCAAAACTTTTTATTATCTTAAAAACTTTTAATCTAAATATTTTTAAAACCATCTATCAAACATTTTGTGTTCCTAGTCAAAAAGCAACCTATCTCAAAAGCATGCCTATAAACCCCATTATTTTAGATAATCCCTGCTAAGATATTAGATATTCTCTTTATTACCTCATTTAAACTCTTAAATAGGAAGGTAAGCTAGGTATAAGCATTTATTAAGCACCTAATATTTGCCAGCCACTCTGCTAAGTGCTTTACAAATATTCACATTTGATTCTCATAACAACCATGGTGGGAAGGTGCTATTCTTATCTTCATCTTACAGTTGTGGAAACTGAGGCAGACAGAGGTTTAAATAACTTTTTCATAGTCATACAGCCAACAAATGTCTGGGACCAGATTCGAATTCAGGTCTTCCTGACTCGCTCTATCCATTGTTCAATCCTAAACAAAGCAAGATGCTTTCAAGTTTTGTTTTGTTTGAGTCTGAAATTGTAAACCCTTACTGACTCACTCTACTTTTTTAAAAGAAGATGTAATACAACCTTCTCACATTTATAGCAATCTATAGCACCTATAACAAATCTATAACATGTTTTTATTAGCATATGTATTGGGATGTATGTATACATACATACTATACACACACACACACAGAATGAACATTTATACATCAGTTATATGTGTTACAAATTGATCGCATTTTTTTCTGTTTAAAGTTTTAAATATGCACCTGGATTTTTAATTTAAAATGACATTATACATCACAGATTTCAAAATGTAGAAACTAGAGTTTTATTTCAAGGAGTGAATTTTTGTTGTGGTTGTTGAATTTCTCAGCATGTGAAGTTTTCAGAGTTTCTAACACTTCACTTTAAAAATCATTATTCAATTCTCCAAGTATTTATTAAACTTTGACTAGAATAAAAAGTACAAATATTAATTACTCTGAGTAATTTATGGAGTGATAAAAAGATTATTCTACAAATTTTTTAATCATTCTACGGTCAGCTGGTCAATAAATATTTCTTAAGTGCTAGGCACAGTGCGAAGTTAGAGAAAAGTAAAAAAAAAAGAAAAACAAGCAGTGCCTGCTCTATGGAATTATTTAGTATCTAACATTCTTGAATGGAAATGTTTACAGAGCTGGTTATCCTTTTTTCTAATAGTTCACTAAAACTTATTGTCTTGTCTTCCAACATGAATATATAGAGTCAGGATAGCTAACAGCAACAATTCAAGTTTTCTAATGGCATTTCCTATACATCTTACAAATAGTTCAGGACAGTTACATGGCTCAGCACACAGAGTGCTGGACTTTGAGTCAGGAAGACAGGAATTCAAATCCTTGCTGTGATACTTACTATGTGATATGACCAAATTGCCACCTCTACAAGCCTTAGTTTCATCATCTTTAAACTGTGGACGTTAAAACACTTACTTTTTTTGGAACTAAGGACCAAATAGGATAATTCACATAACATGTTTTGCAAACTTGAAACATTACATAAAGGCTAGTTTTGTTTGCATTTGTTTCCATTATTATTGCTATTAAATTGAAGTGAAATTATTTTTAAAAACATTTATTAAGCACCTGCTATGTGTTAAGCACTAAGACACTGAACATATAAGTACCAAATCAAATCAATCTCTTAATTCAAGGACTTCATGTTTTAATGGGGCAAAATAACATAATTTCATAACCACATAGGGAAGCAGCCACCCAGGAAGAGACTTTTGGCCTAAGGAGTCATGAGGAATAAGTGGAGTCATAGAGCAATCCATTATCATATTTTTTCTAGTATTAATGATAGTATTGAATTGATTATTACCAAATTTTCCAATGTGAATATATTTAAACAGTGGTCTGGGGAAAACTGGATATAATGGAGAATTGTACTGAATAACTGAACCTTATTGAAAACTTGTACTATGTTAAATTTAATACAGCTCAAAATACATTTAAAAAAAGTAGATTCATCAAAAAAAGAGAGCCTTGAACATTCCATATTAAATACTGACCTCATGAAAGATGAACTATTTACTCTAATCATCAAAAAGAAGTGAAAATACTCTTTCCATTGTGCCATAATCCTTCCCATCATAGGACCAAAGATTTGGAGGTAGAAGGGATCTCATGTAATTGAACATCCTAATTTAATAGACAAAGAAAGTAAAAACTTCTTGAAAGATTGTTCATTACATTGCTCATTAAAACCTTTCATTTAGAAATATTTCAAATACATTCAAATTCCATGATTTTGCCATTAATTTTTGTATCATTTGTCAATTAAAAGTATCTATATATAGTCATGCTCCAAAAGTATAAATGAGCACAAAACTATGTCTGGAAGCCAAATTCATCAGGGATACTAATTTTCTGCTAAATTTGAAGGTTGAGGTTAACAGAGATCTTAGTTATTTAAATATATTTTCCTTTATCACATGTTTCTCCCAATGGATGGCAGACAAGTCATTAAATCCATGGTAATAAGGCATTGGAAACTGAAACTTAACTTGAGAAAAAAATCTAACATACACTCAATCTTTGCAAAATAGTCATCTACTTTTTTGGAGTTATGAAGTCTTGGTTTTTATTTTATTTGAAGTATTATTCAAAGCAATCTATTACATAGTATGTCCTATCTCTTAAGGAAAAAGAAAGAAAAAAAACAACTGATTGACACTTTTTTTATTAACTTTGTTAATTGGCACAAATGGGAACATCAAGAAATGAAATAATATAAGGGGTAGAGCTAAAATGGTGGAGTAAAAGCAGGGCTTCCCCCTCCAAATCCCTCCAAATAACTGTAAAAATGACTCCAAAAAATTTCTAGAGGTATAGAACTTGCAAATCACAGAGTGAAACAAATTTCCAGCCCATGACAACCTGGAAGGTCAACAGGAAGGGTGAATTGCACAGTCTTCTTGGCCTATGCAGGCACAGACAGGGAGGAGCAGGCCTCAGGGGGCTGTATCACTGTCAGCTATGACAGTTTCCAAACTTTTCAACTTACAAATGCTAAAGACACCATAGAAGGTCAGTGGGAAAACTCTGTGGGATCTGGGTGAAAGCACATTCTGGCTGGGACAAACCCAGCACTGTGGAAGTGGTGGCAGCAGCAGCAGTAGCCACTTCTGGAGGTCTGGACCCACAGACAGTGGGGGATAGAGCAACTGATACAAAATCCCTGAAGCCTGGGACAGTACACCCACCCTACTCCCACTGGAAGCAGAGTCCTACCTTGACAAAGAGTCAGAAAATCAGGTATTTGGCTGGGAACACAAGCAAACAGCACAAAAATCTCAGACTATAGAATCTTACTTTGGTGACAAAGCAGATCAAAACACACCACCAGAAGAAGAAAAATAGACTAACCCAAAAGGCAAAAGAAGTCCAAAAAATCAATGGGGAGAAAAATGCCTTAAAAAGAAGAATGGCCAAATGGAAAAGGAGAGGGCCAAAAGCTCACTGAAGAAAATAATTCCTTCAAAGCGATGAAATAAAAGAATCAGATAAACACTTCAGTTTGACTAGGGGTAGAAATGTAGGTGATGGAAGATCACTAAGGTCTGAATTACAAAGTAGTATAGGAATCAATCATTTAATCAATCATCTAAGTTAAATTAAGCAACTACATACAATGTACTCTGCTAAACACTGAAGATAAAAGACAAAAATGAAGCATTTCCTGCCATCAAGGAGTATATGAGGAGGGAAGACTACATGCAGACATACGCACAAGCACACACACACACACACAAACATACACATACACACAATACAAATTAATTTCAAAGTAGTATCAGGAAAATCTTCATGTAGAATTTGGTATTTGGGACACACATGGAAGAAATTTCAGTATTTTAAGAGATAAAGGGAAGGAGAGAGTGCATTCCAGGCATGGAGAACCTCTTGTACAAAGGGTTAGGGATATCAGATGAAATGTTTTTTAGTTACTATCCCTTTTTACATAGTAGCAAAATTCTGACATTTACATTTGCTGGGGGGAGGGAGAGTATTATGGGTCTGATCCTATCAGTAGAAATGGAATTCACTTAATCTCTTTAATTGTCAGTTTCCTTTGTGTGTCTTTCTCATGACTAAATAACAAGAATCAGCTAATACTATTCTTTTATATTTATTTCATTGTACTCATTATTAGACTCAGAAACAACGTAGGCAGCACTGTAAAAGAGAATATGTATTGTGCTAAAAGCTGATAACTTTTATACTAATCCAGCTTCTTATCATACAATTCAATTTTGTGACCACTTACAACTTAATACTGAAATCTGCTTTATACTTGGCCTTCAGGAATCATTCCATTTGAAGCAAATATAGTTTATCAGAGAGTAAGAAATTTACTGAAGAGTGACCAAAGTCTGAGAAAAGACGAGATGGTTACTTCTAGTCCTGCACCTACTTTTGGCCTGTTGTGGTTAAGTGTTGACTTCTGCTTAAAAACTACCCAAAATGCCACAAAATGGAAATCAGCCCAAAAAGGGAATGCCTGCTTGATGCTGTTACTTGACACACATAGGGAGAGAAAGAAAAGAGAAGTCAATCGTCCCTGCTTCAGGCAACGGTACTCTTTAAATCTACCAGACAAATTCCTGCTGATGAAGGGAATTGCTTAGGCTCCTATACTTTAATCCAGAGGTGAGGAACCTGCTCTAATCCACTGTTTCTTCACCAACGTCCTGCTCTAACTCATTCTTTCTTTATTAAAGTTAATAGTAGTCATATTCAATATTTATTGAACATTCATATCCACTTAATTACAGGTGATTCATTGCTAGATGCAAGACACAAAGATTTCACTCTCTGATAGCTTGAAAGGTGAGTTGACTAATGTCTAGTATTCTAGAATGGATTTTAGTGTTCTTTATTTAGAGCTGTAAGGAGCTAGGAGTCGATTTAGTCCAACCATCTTATTTTGTGGATAAGAATAGGCAAGAGTATAGTTATCCCTTTCACATCCTGACTTTTCCTATCACAGTTTTGATATTTTGCAGGTCAGTCCATGAAATCACTATAAATGAGAATTTGAGGAGAGTTTTGCAGAAGCCGCAGCTAACAAATGAAGTGACACAATAAAATAACTTTGACCTAGATATAGCCTATGATCAAATACTTAACCCAAATTTTATAATAAGCTATTGTAAGAACCTCATAAAAGAAAAAAAAGCAGACATTTTCTCTGGAACAAAGGGAAGGCCAAAAAAATTCATGCATATTTTCCACATAGTGATGGGCATCCTACCACTACTAAACCTCACAATGTGGAAGGGATAATAACTATATATGGGGAAGACACAGGGATAGCAGTATGAAATATGAAATTGACATATATGTTATTAGACTTATTAACCACAAGTCAGGGTTAATGAGATGGAGATCAGGGTGGAGTCATTAAGGTGAACAATAAACAAGTTAGTATAGAGTTCAATGGGAAGAACACCCAAGACAAACATGGGAAGCACACAGACAAATGACAGTGATAAAGATTCAATAAAGAAGAATGAAAAGGAGGAACAGGACAGCAGCAAGGAGAACCCATCTTTCTGTTTACATAATAACATAAGAATAAACATAATATTCCTATGGAGTTTTAAGATTTAAAAATATGCTTTTCTTAGAACAATCTTGTTGGGGGGTGTAGTGCCAGTGCATCCACGGCGACCCTGGATATTGGGGAACAATTCTGAATCGTGAAATACCACAGACTCTCTATATAGAAGACAGAACCAAAACATTTATTCAGACACCAGAAAGCCAAATCCATCATAGTAACAAAAATCTATATACAGTAACAATGCAGAGAACAACAAAAGGCACAACCCTTTCCCCTGCCAGGCTTCCCACAAACCAGCTCCATTAGACAAATCCCAAGTAGGCTCTTAAACAAAATGCCCTTCTCACACTCACAGTCAGCTGTGCACTTGACTGAATCCTTCAGTTCTGACCACTCTCTCACTCATTTCCTCTCAGCTCTGCTCTAGCTCCCCTTCTTCCTGTTCTGCACATTCAGCAAACTCCTTCCACCACGGGCTCTATGTGACTTGGACTCATATGACTCAGACTTCCATGTGACCCAGGCAGATCATATGGGCCTATTAATGGACAGGAAAGGTCTCTCCATTTAAATTACCATTACAGTGGGTAGTCTGATATTGTTAGCTTTGTGAGATGACTACCTTAAGGTGACACAGACAGTGATGGAGTCTGCCAATCCTTGAACCTCAGTTTCTTCCTATATTGAGGACATGGGCACTCCTGCATTTATAAAATCTGCATAAAACTTTTTGACCTTCCCTTCAAACCACAGAAGAAGTCTGAATTGTTTTTTTTTTCTTTTATGGGAAGTTTACAGAAGCTTATTGTAAAATTTGGGTTAAGTATTTAGTCATAGACTCTGTGTTATCTGCTGGCCTTCGAGTGTCATCTGTGCATTCTGTAAAACTCCCCAAATATCGCCATTTAATTTCTTATGCTGATTCTCAATATATTGAAACTACAATGGGAAAAGTCATGATGTGGAAAGTTGTGATGTGAAAAGGATAACTACAGTGAAAAAAAGCATTAAAATGGAGTAGGGAAAACTGTATCCTTCTTATGGGCTTTGACAATACTTTGCTCGGTGGCATTGGGCAACTCAAAATAAAATTTCTGGACCTTACATGTTTTCATTGTAAAATAAAACATGCTAGAAGATTTCCTAATTCTCAAGTTTCCTGCATGTTAACAATTAATAGTATTGAATAATAATAATGTCCTTTACATAATTCTACAAGGTTTATGATGTCCTTTAAAAATATTATCTCAGTTGATTTTCATAGCAACCCTATGAATTAGGTGCTGTTATGACCATTTTACAAAGGCAGAATGTAAGTCTGAGAGAAGTTAGGTAATTTGTCCCAGATTATGGAGCTAGCATTTGCTAATATTTGAACTCTGATCTTGATTCCAAGTGTTTTGTCTACTATACCACCTAATATGGGCTCTCTGATAAATTGTACAGTTGAAATCAATACGAATGATTTTTTTTACAATTGTTTGATGTAAATTGACTGTTTCTGATTACTTGGGCTATGAAAATGATTAATTGATGAAATAATTGAGTTTACATTTCACCAGGAAAAATATAAACATATTCTTCCGTTTACCCTTAGAAACTTTAATCTACTCAAGGACTGTATTAAAAAGAAAGATCTGAACAGAGGACAGAAGAAATTGCCAAAAATTCCTTTACTCAAATAGACATCATTCTTAATATCCTTGTCTCAAATGCTTAATATCCATAGCATCAGCAAAGCAAACGGATCTGAATTTTTTACACACTTTAGTGATAGTCTAAATTTCACTAGGAAGAAATATAGAATCCTGGACTTAGCAGATAAGAAAAAAGAACTTTCAGATTCTTCTTTGCTGCTGTTGTTCCTGTTGTTTTTAATAAAGAATTCATTTTGAATGCTATTGAAGATATGTTTGGTTAATTATGTAAGATCTTATGAGTTGCAATAAAATTTGCTTGACAATAACGCTTTCTCATTGACTAAATTTCTCATTTTCATATTCAAAAAAATCCTAATCTTTGTATTTAGAAACATGATTGGGAATATTTTTTTTTAATGGTTACATTGGAGACTCATTATCATATGACCCCACGACATAGAATTTACTTTAATGTGGATCCTATCCAAGAAGAATTTGTTTAGTTATGTGCTCTGCAAAGCACTCCCTGAAGTAAGTGCTTTGTAAATCTCAGTCAGAGATTCTGCGGATTCTTCTCAGTTTATCAAAATATACCATCAGGAATGGGTCTGATAAAGACCTTCATAGAGTATAAATGATCTAAAGAGGCCGTGATGTCTTTTCTGGGGTACTTTTATCTTAATCACTGATAAAGACTTAATACACATGAATGAAGCTGTGGTGATGAAATTTAAAGCATTCCTGGTGTTAGGATTAGGTGTGATCTATTTTTTTTTAAAGTGGTCTTCCAAGTTACCTGAATACATATATGCAGACAGAAATATATCCACTTTATTGTAAGACTCAGGCTTTGTTTATTTCTAGTGTACCTACTCTTTTGCAAAGTTTAACTCGGTCAATATTTTTTTTTCCTTTTTAAAATGTTTATACTAGTTTAGCATTTAGGATTGTACATACATCTTTTGACCTAGAATGAAATAAGTATTCCTTTCTACTTCTGTAGCTTAATAATAATAATATTTAGGGTTAACTTTTCCATTTAGGAATGAAGCTGCATCCTAAATGTCTTTATATTTAAAACTTTTTTCACTTTTATAAACTATTTAAAAGTGAGAATTATAGAAAGTTACAGGTAATCTTTTGAAATACTCAGTTCACATGCATTAATGTGATTGTGTATAATTCACCTGAAGAAAAGTGATCCTCACAAATATAAATTTGTATTTGTATTTTACCAATATGTACATCTATGTATGTATATATGTGTGTATGTATATATACATATATATCACAATACATGATTCCTTATGCCTACTTCTTTTTTCCCCTATAGTGACTGTTTTCTTTTAATCCTAAATATGATCTCTCCAACTAATTATTCTTCCCCTAAAATGCAAATATCTACATTCAGAATGAATTAGAAAGATGTTAAATAATGATCATTTTGAGTCAGTTGGGGCCATTAAAAATATTTCTTTTCTTACTTAAGAAACTCTAAATATCTCATTTTACAGTGAATTTTTTAACTCCTCTGGTACTTTGATGGATTTCATTGTTGTGGATATTTTCTCCAGTTATGGAGATTCTAATCTATCCATGCTTATTCATTCTGTAATATTATTTTTTTCCTTATCCTCTCACAAATCCTCTACTGGAGTATCATCTAAAGTCCTCGGGGTTTTTCTTTAGATCTCTTGACACTGCTGGATACCAATGAAGCACATGTCCATCAATTATCCTTTGATCTCAGTACATGACTGGTATATCTTTTTTTTTTCTCTCAATCACACTGCTCTGATGAAATCATTTTTGTTTCTTCTCTTGCACCAATAGTTCCTTTGTAGAGTGCCACAACCTGTTTCTGCCTACCATGTACCTCTTCATTGCCCTTTGGGGATGCCAGGCAAAGGGCAGTGACAGCAAAGTGATAACAGAGATGACTTTGATCATTTAAACTCCAAAACTGTTTCTTAAGTGCTGTTAAAAGGCATATTTCTACGATACAAAATTATCTAAATATTCGGTTATCTTCTTAGTTATATATTTTAATCTGGAGTGTAATGATATTCCTTTAATTTCAGACACATACATCTCACAAACCCATTACAGAAATACTAATTTACAACACAAGAATCTTAAAGATGAAAGATATCTTTAAAATAGTCATAGGATCATTGACATAGCAAAAGGGACTTCATTACCTTTATCTAGTCTAATTCCCCTCATTTTCCATATGAGGAAACTGAGTCCTAAGGAAGTCAAGTGGGATTTTCCCAAGATCACATAGATAGTAATCATAAGAGGTAGCAATTGGGCATGGTGCTTTTAATTGAGAACCACTATTATTGCCACTATATCATGGAACTTTCCAACTTTAAAGATAAAAGAGCTAATTGAACCACACTTAGTTGGTAGAAGCATATTGGCCTGGGAATTAGAAGATCCCCTGTTTACTCCCTCTTATTTTTGTTGTTCAGTAATTTTAGTTGTGTCCAGTTCTTTGTGATACCATTTGGGGTTTTCTTTGTAAATATACAGAAGTAGTTTTGCCATTTCTTTCTCTAGCTCATTTTACGGATAAGGAAACAGAAGCTAATAGGGTTCAATGACTTGCCCAGGGCCACACAGGTAGTGTCTAAGGCCAGACTAGAACTCAAAAAGATGAATCATCCTGACTCTAGGCCTGGTACTCTACACCCTATACCACTTATACCATTAGCTATATCCATGGGACATGTCACAACTTTTCTGGGCTTCATATTCAGCATCCACATAATACGATACTCTCTAAGATTCCTTTGAAAACCAAGATAATTTGATTCTATATCTAGTATTTCCAAAATGCTAAGTATTTTTTCCAGCCTTTCAAATTCCATACTATTCCCCATCAGCAAAAACGTGAAACAGGATTCAGTAGATTGCCATAGGTCATAGATTCACAGTTGGAAGAAATCTAGAAGGCCATAAAATCTAGCCTCCTCCTTTGAGTAAAGAGAAAATTGAAGCCCATAGATTTTATGTCATTTGACCAAAATCATACAAATAGTGACAAGGGTTTAAATATAGACCTTATAACTCAAAGACCACTTCTTGCCCTTTTCCACTGTATGACCCTGAATTCTATGTTTAGGTTTTAATACATTATTTTCTATCTCCTATTCACATAGGGAAAAAAAAAAATTGGTTCTGATGACAGAAGACCTGGGTTCAAGTTTTTCCTCTGATTCTTATTATCTGCATGTCCTTGGAAAGTCATTTAACATTTCTGTGCTTGAATAGTTCATTCATAAAATAAGGGACTTCAACTAGATAACTTTTAAGATACTTCACACTTCTAAACATACTTGTATGATGATCAAATTACTTCACACACTTAAAATCTATGGCCTTCATTAGACTTTATTTTGAAGTGTCCTTCAGTTAATTTCTGTGATCTACAACCTGCTACAGTAGAAAATGCCCTGAACTAAAAGCAGAAAAACTGAATTTATTATTAACTAATAATGAACATAACTAATTAACTGTGTGTCTTTAGTAATAAGCCTCAGCTTCCTCATCTGTTTTAGGAAGGGGTTATAAAACTAAAATTCTTGAATTTGTGAGATTCTGTGAATATAAAATTTCTTAGATGACTTCTGCTTTTTTTTTTATTCAATAGCACCTCTCCTTAGTTTTGTGCATTGATTAGGGAATTGGAGTGGAGAAAAAAAAAATATCTGCCAGAAGAAAGGGAGTTCAGTTACTTTGGTGCTATGTATTCCTGAAGATTATACAGGAAAGATCTCAGAATGATGTCTCTTTCTTGATGCCTGTAGCAAAATGAAAAGAGTCTATTCTAATAATTAATTTAGGTCTGCTATGCCTACATTATTTAAATGATTAGAGTCTCTGTGTTGGCAAATGACCTGAAGAACTCCAGCTTCAAAGAATCAAAGTTGATTCAGGTCAAGAATATGGTATTTGTACTGGAATTTTCCAGCTTGAGTACCTTAATGAAGGTAGAAGACATTTTAAAACCAAATTCAGAAGGGAAAAAGAGAGGTAGAGAAAGAAAGAAATTGTAGACCATGTAGAATTTTAAAAAATAGCAACATAAAGCAGTAATTTAGTCTTTTCTTTTCATAATTATCTTTACACTTTTTTGAGAGACTAAAAAAGAAGTTTCCAAATTTAAAAAAAATCTATTTATAGCTTCCAAAATTCTAAAAACCGAAATTTGGTCAGGAGAATAGACAAAGAAAAGTGTGACTATTTTGGATTAAAATCAAATAAACAAACTATTCCTTTAATACTTTTTTAATTGTGCATCTGTATTTTGATATCAAGACATTTATAAAGCAAACAATCCTACATCAAAGCACCAGCTACCAATGTATAACGTATTAACATGAAATTTAGAAAATGTGTGAATGTTTGGCCTAATTTTATATGCTACAAGCCTGATTTCATTATGAATTGTAATTACATGGAAAAGTACTCAAAATATTGCCACTTTAACAAATTAATCCAGTAAGTAATTAAACTTGTTCCCCACACAAGGACAATGTGTGTTTTGTTAAGATTCTGTCATAGCAGTCATCATTTCTACATAAGATTCAAACTAGAGTATTTGAAAAGATGAACATTTACAATATGCTAGACTGTCTCTCATGCTATAAGCATGCCTGGTCCCCTGACATTGTGCCTTTTGCATCAATAGAATTTTTTGCAGAGTTGTATATGACCAAGGTACAACAGTTATTTTAATGACTCAGGCATGAGCAGTGAACATTCAGAGAGGCATTCCAGGTAACATGAAACATCATCCTGGCTGTCTAATGTCTAAACTGTGACTTGTATCCATAGATAAGTTTCTATTTAAATTCAGGACATGACTCTGACACAACAATTGACTGAAAAAATTTGTGGCTGTTTTGTAGAAAGAACACTGCTAGTTGAAAGTGAGGAGGGAAGAATCTCTAGACATTTTGTCTTTGTGTCCCCATCATTTGGCCATAATGCTTGTTGAAATTAAACTAAATCCCAGCTCTAGCACTACAACATGTTAAAGGAACTTGGGAAACTTACTTAGTCTCTAAATGTCTATAGGTTATAAGCTTAAGGCTATAAATTGCAAAGCAGTTACTGATCTGTATCACTGGAGGGAAAGTTCACACCAGGAAATTGCCATCAGTAAATAAATCACAAGTCCTAACAAATCAATCATTCTAAGCATACAAAAGTTGATTGGTAGATGGCATATTCAATTATATAATGCAGGGATGGTGGGGCATACGTTTGAGCTAGCAAGGAAGAAAATATCTTATATGAACTATCTGGAAGTGATAAACATAAACAAAAAGGCATAACTAATTTCATCTCTGTATTTTCTGAAATGATACATTTAACACTTCTAAAAAAGAACAACTCTCAAAAATTTTTGCATGTTTTCATTGGTTATTAATTTGATTTTTAATATGGTGAATTTCAGTTATTGCTTAAAGTAAATCAGACAAAAAAAACTGTGGATTTTGGAGATAAAAGCATTGTGTATTATATGAATGATTGTACATGTATGTATGTACACATGTAAGCATGTATACATTTAGATGTGTATATGCACAAATAGACACATATACATTTATGTGTATACACACATATATACATGCATGTGTGTGTTTGTATGTGTTATGTAGAGAGAGAGAGAGGGAGAAACATGATTTCTGATGCTTTATTATTTAAAAATTATTGAGTCATTTGATCAGAGATAAATTCAGGTATAGATTTGCGAGCCGACAATTTTTCATGACTTGAGTTCTGGGAATTTTTTTTTTTAATACTAGGAACACTCTGGCCTGTCCAAATTGAATTTTGAATGATTTCATATCACCTCTTAGAAGAATTTTATTTCAACTTAACATCAATACCCAACTGCCCTCCACCCTCCCACACACATACACATCAGCCACAGATACAGTTTACTATGGCTTTAGGAAATGTTTTAATACATACTAAATCACTATTCAGACATCCAACTCTTTTAAAAAATATTTCTGAATTGACTCAAAGAGGAAAGAAACTTAAATATCAGTCTAGTTCGACACCCTGAGGTCATTTACTTGAATTTTGCATGGAAAAAAAACAACTTTTATTTTCCAGCAGGTTTCCTGGGACCTTGATAACTGTGTATAATGGCTATTGGTAAAATAAAACAAAGCAAAATATTTGTGTATTCAAGACACTCAGCACATTCTGCAAAAAATATTTACTTCACAAAAGACTGGCAATTAAGATTTGTCCACATGGGCCTTTTCAGACTGAATGTATTTTCCAGCAGTACATATTCTCCCAGAAGAGATGCAGATGGATTATAACTGTGTAGAACTTAGAAAGTTTTCATATAAATAAAAGTTGATTCTAATAATATTTCACTTATATAATACTGGTTTAGCTAAATTCAATGCATCCTTCACCCATTCATCATGAAGTTTATACTAAGGTATTAAAGTTTGAGGGAAATTTGCCTTCCAATACGTATATACACACATATATTCTTTCAGTTTTCCTCAAACAGAAGTTTTCATAGATTGGCAATGCAGAAGACTTGAGACTTTATGTCTCATCAAATAACATTCACAGAAGTATAAGTAAGGTCTGCTTAAAAACTTCCTGGTTCCCTAATGGCTACCAAGAAGTGATTCTACTGTATCTGCCTTTCAAAGTCCTCCACAATTTAGCACTGTCATTTCCTTTATGACCTCATCGTACATTATTCCTCTTTACACACTGTATACTCTAACCAAACTGGACTGATATTTACCCCCTCGAACACAATTTCTTGCCTCCAGGACTTTGCTCATGGTAACTATAGCAGTAAAGACTAATGAACTACTAAAATTCCAGTTCCTCTATATAACCTTTCCCACTGGCTTGGAGGTTAAAGAAACCCCCCACTTTGGACTTCAGGTTACATTTTGTTTTGTATCCAATACACTTTTTTTATAATATTGTGGATTATAATTTTTGTATGTGCCTTAATCTCCCCTAATTAGCTTGCAAATTCCTTGAATTAGCACCAATGTAGTATCTCCATTTTGTATGTACCTCTGGTTGTTCAGTGTTTTTCAGTTGTGTCTGACTCCTGACTCTTTGTGACCCCGTTTGAGGTTTTCTTAGCAGAGGTTTGCCATTTCCTTTTCCAGCTCATTTTGCAAATGAGGAAATTGAGGCAAACATGATTAAGAGTTTTGTCCAGGGTCAGACAGCTAGCTGAGGTCAGACTTGACTCAGGTAGATGAGTCTTCCTGACTTGGGGCCTAGCACACTATTCACTACCTGCCCCCTATCCCTATAAAACCTAGAGGCTGGTTACCTTGCACAGCCCTCCCTCCCTCAAAACAAAGTCAAGGGCAAGTCATGTCATCATTTCTCTGATGTCATGGTCTTCTTTGAAAAAGAAGGACAAACACACATGCACACACACGCACGCACAAACACAACAGCAAAGTGCTCTGTACACGTTGGGTGCTGAATGATAGTGTTTTGCTCGGCCAGCAGGAGAAGGCCAAAACATTAGTATAACACTTGAACAACTGGTAACAGCACGCATTTGTTCTGCAGCTAAACGACTGATTGCAAACACCTGAAATATACACATAGACTAGGTATGGGAGGCTGAAGGAGGAAATCTTGAACTTTTCTGCCTATATGTTCTAAATAGGTATCTTACAAGTTGGATCTCCCTTTCCACCCCATAACTCTGTAGCCTATTTCTAAACAACCATACAACAGATTCAGTAAGCTGAATGAGGAAAATGGAACAGGGGACCTCTGTGGAATTTTGTTTCATTTCTTTAACACCTATGCTTGATTATTTTGCTGGCTTAAAGATCATAATGGTTTAGTTGAGAAGGGCTGAGTTTGATCAGCTCCTGAGTGTTAGGCTGTAATCATGGCATGCTTTGATGTGCTTCACACCTATGTACTTCGGTCTTGATTTGTGTCTTTGCTTATTAAAAATGTATAGAACTCAAGCTGTTGACACAGTTGGCATCTGCTTCAGATTCATTTTTACTGACAGCAAGCTGCTGCTGGCAAAAACTCAGCCTTTTTATCATCAGAAATCCACAGGCTGCCACTCCTGGCATCATTCTGGAGTCTACACTAACTTATTTTTTTCCCCAATAACAGATATTGCAGTAAAATGGGGAGGGGGACAAGGATAGAGTAAGGGGTGGGGCAGTTCAACGATGAGTGCCATAAGAGGTACAAAGTCTTCTAATTATCATTTTGTTCAGTCATTTTTCAACCATGTCTGACTCTTCATGACCCTATTTGGGGTTTCTTGGCAAAGACACTGGAGTGCCTTGCTGTTTCCTTTTCCGGTATATTTTCACAGATGAGGAACAGAGATAAACAGAATTAAGTGACTTGCCCAGGATCACACAGCTTAATAAGTATGTGAGACCTGATTTGAACTCATGATGAGTCTTTCTCCAGGCCCAGAACTCTATCCACTGCATCACCTATCTTCCTCAATTATCATTTTAGGTACTATTAAAAGTCATCTACAAATTAGTGCCCTGGCTAATGCTGAGAACTTTCCATTTAAAGGTACAAATTTATTCATTTCTGAATCATTAGAAATTGCCTTGTGAAAACCATTTGATGCTGAGTTGGCTAGGCATTGTTATTTTTTTTTTTTTTTGAAGAATGTTCCTTTGGCAGAATGGAAGCACTCTATTCTGAACTCATTTTCTTTGGTTATGATAAAGAATGGGTCTTAAAAATAATAATCAGGTATCCCAGAAATAATACTCCCTTTCAAATTAACAAGAAAGACCCTGTGAAGTCTAGAATCCCTTACTTGGCAGAGAAATATCCAAGCATTAGTATAAAAATATTTCAGTAAGTTAAATAAGAATATTATCAAAATGTTTGCATATCTCTTTCATCCTTCTAATGAATATGACCTTCAAGATTCCTTTTGTCATTTTACTACAAGTAAGGTTACTACATAAAAGGGATTTTTCAGCATGTAACTTTTCTTCTTACATTTTCTTCATGAAGAAATGAAAAGGATGGATAGTTCAGTCTGTTGGCAGACCAAAAGACAGACTTATAGATAGGTCTGTGTGGGTTACTCAATACTTCAAAGATCTGTAAATTCATCCTGGTGTCTACTTTCTCCTAAACTGAAGATGACAATCTTTTTTACCCTAGCAGATGATTTTTTTAGTTATTCTGACAATTAATTGATTGATTGAAAATTTTAAAAAATTACTTTTGACCAGTCTTTTGGTAACATGCCTCTCTGAAGCATAGGACTTAGGGCTAAGGACTTTAAAATTCAAAGTAAGTAGGAGAATGTTGTTTACTTATATCCATTAAGCTGTTGTGGATAACTATATAATAGGAAGAAAAAAATAGAGGTTTAGATGCCCAGAAGTATAGAAACACTCAAAATATTTATAAATCTACATACAAGCTTCCTGCAAAACTGTCATTGGGATCTATATTTGGGATCATATTAAAAGGCTCGCAATATTATAGCAAATCTTTTGCTTATTCTAGCTTGGAAAAGACCAAAGATGTGCCTGGATGATACTGAATTCAATTTGTAATAAGTTGGGTTATAATTAGATTTTAGGGTGTAAAAAATTGTAAATGCAATTCATCAGACTTTAAGATACAGGAGTAAGGTGTGATCAGAGGGAGGCTATTGATAATTGGAAAAGCATTCCTAGAGGAGATACCTTTTTGTTAGCTGGTTCTTAAAGGAGACAATGGACCTGGATGGGGAAGGAAGAGGAGTCACTGAATTTTGGTTAAAAATGGCATGAAGAAAGTCAAAATGATTACAAAATAAAATGATTATCATCAGAATTACCACTATACTTCAGTTGTCTAATAATGTCTTAATTCTGAAATTACTTTGTTTTGACTTGTTCACTACTGTTTCCTTTGAGGAATTTGCCAACAGGATTCAATTTAGTTTCTTGTGGAATTTCTGAACCATAAAATAATTTCAGTACTTTCAATTTTGGCTAACCTAAAATCTGAATATTTGAATGTTGGAATTTTTAGAGAAATTACATTTTTCTCTGCATGTTGCTAATATTAAATTATATTTTTCATTATATAAAAATACTTTTTTAACATCATGGAAAGATATTTTTATTGTATGTATCCTGAAATCTCACAAATATGTTTTGATTTTTGTCAGATGACACCTCCATTTACAGTCAATTCCATTTAAGTGAGTCACTGGGGAATGACTTCTGAAAGATTTCTACTAATTTTCAGATGGCTACATTTTGTTTAGTTTTAACTTAATATTCTACAAAGTAGTTAATGTATAATCCTCATTAATGTCATTTTTATTGTAGACTGTGCTATGATTTTCCAGGTTCTTCCCTTTGCTAATATAATTGCCCAAACTTCTCTCATATACAGTTTATATATATATAATCTTTCCTTTTTCTTACTTTTTTCTCTTTTTTCTTACTTTCCTTCACTAAAACCTTAAAAGCGTATTTTTACAAACACATGATAGAATCAGTACTAGCAAGAAATTTTTTTTCTTATCAATGATTTGAGGAGCAATAAGCAAATTTAAATTTCTTAGCTTTTTCTAATTTTCCAAAGTAATAAAATGTTTGGATATTCTTCAATGTTCTACAATATTTGAGACTTACCCACCAAGAGATAGCTTAGTTTGCAGAAATGTGATGGATTTTGAGTCAGTTTACCTGTGTGCAAACTCCAGTTCTGCCACATACTTATTGGGTAAGGGTAGGCAAATCACTTCACCCCTCTTAAGGCTAGGTTCCTCATTTGCCAAATGAAGAACACTTACATCATCTAAATTTGCATTATCTAAATCACATGACTGTAATTAAAAGTGCTTTGGAGGAGGTGTTTTCACTATTATTATTATTAACATATTTGATCATCACAATTATTATTAACAATTATCTTGAAAAAAGATTACATAGGGATAAAAGAAAACAAAATATTTTATATGCATGATCTTATTTCAGCAACTGTTTGAAGTATATAATGTAGATTTGAGTTCCCTTGTACACTTGAGAAAACTAAGGCTTATGGTGGGGTAAGTGATTTTTTTCCATATCTAACAACTAGTAAGTACTAGGAGTGAAACTTGAACCTTTGTTTTCCTATCTATAAATCCAACATTCTGTCTTCTATATCATGTTGACTCATAATGAATGAATTAGTATTTTATATGAAAACTCAGAAAGTGCATTAAATAGTTTCTATATAGGTTGGATTGAATTTGACTTTCTCTTGTATTTCTCTGTATGTGTGTATGTATGTATATGTATATGTATACACACATATGTATATGTGTGTATGTATGTGTGTACTTATTTCCTGGTGCAAAATGTTATATCTTAAGTCAGGCACTTATTCCATTGTATTAATGTTGTTATAATTTTCCCCTGTGAGCCAATGAATAAGACTAGTCTAGTCACTCCACACTTTAACCAATTGGTTTGTGATGAGTGCTTTAACTGAAGGCGTCATAGCACAGGGCAACTTTGTTCATTTACTCATTCTTTTACTCACTTGATGATTTATGCGATGCTTGCCATATGCACAGCTCGACCATAGGCTCTGGGGCAAATACAAAGATAAATGAGATGTGGCTCCTGATCACATGGAGCTCACAGCTGAGCAAAAGAGACATAACATATACATATCTGTATGAAATATATGCATTTCTAGTGAGTATTGTGATATATGTGCATAACGTGCGTATATTCAAGTAGAATTTTACTTTAGGTAACTCCAAGGGAATGGGGTTTAGTGTGACTGAGACAGGTTAATCTGCCTATTTTGCAGATGAATGCACGAAGTATTATGGTAGTCTTGTTCAGACAAAAGTGGTAACATTCATTTTCCAAATCAAGCAGGAATAAACTGTGTTGGCAAGCTACATTTTGAAATATTTTGAATGATGATAATAGTCTTAAATTTCATCACATGACACATTCATCAAACCCTTTTCAGTTGATATTAAAATGGGGATGCTTTTCAATTAAAGGTTGTGGCCTTGATATTGTAATTTTAAAAGTCCAGAATTTTATAAAACTTTCAGTAAAAGTCAACAGAATACGGGAACAAAAGATTTAGATGACAAACATAAATGTCAATATAATTTCTAGTACTTATTGATTTAAAGAGGTTTGGGTCATTCCAGAGGGCAATGGCCCCAAAGGACCATTAGATTTGATTATCCTTGTAATGTGAAATTAGGGGTATCTAGAAGTCTTATAATATGTACTCGGCATACTAGTCCTGCTGTAGTCTTGTACATAGTTTTAAAAAGTATACCTGCCTACAAAATGTAGAAGTTGTTGTAGTTTTCCATAGGAAAGCGTCAGATGTCCATACCCTGAAGAATTCTAGTAACAGTGCTTGGGGTTTTGTTTTAACTTGGCACTAGTTTGATTAGTTTGATACTGTTGGAATGTAGGTCTAGGCAAAAATTACTCTTTCTCGCCCCATTTTGGCATCTGCTTCTGAATTCCCCAGAGACTGTAGAAATCAGAAGTATTACTAGCTAGGCATTTCTTTAGTAAGATTAACCCTATTATAAGAAGTTAACCTTATTGTTATTTCTAAATGCATAAAGACATATCCTAGCCCCCATTATCATTACTAGTCTTATATTTCTGTAAGTATATTAAATTATTGTAATTCCATTTATTACATAATTGTGCTTTTCTGTTTTAATAGTACTTGCTACACATATGTTCTATCATGATCTAAAACAATGATCAGATTTCTCTCTCCATTCACTGTATAATTTGAAGGTGCATGGCTACAATCTGCTACTTAAATTCCACCTGAATAGATCTTGCATTATTTCAAGAGAGGCCTGGTATTTCCCAGAGTAAAATTTTTCCTAATCTGAGTTTTAAAACATTATTCCTTCTCTCAGCCAAAAGATCTCACGCCTATATCCATGACTATTAAGGTGAAAGTAGGACTTGGTACAAAGATGCTGTTGTCTAGGGACTTGAGCTTCTCCTGCGGGGAGGATGTGTTTCTTCCTTAATTCAGTAATTAATGGTCTTTCATGAGCAGCACTGCTAGAAACAAACCACTCCCAGATTATTACCTCTTAGAGTCTTGTTGCCATGGGTCGGAGCTCATCTCTTCCAAAACTTATAAGGAAAGATACACTGCCTTTTCTCCTAGTGCAATGGTGGTAGACAGTGGACTTCTGTCTGTGTTACCACAATTTGTATCCTTACCCTTAGCCCTAGACTGCCAGCATTTTCATACCAGGTGCAAAATCTTTCTAGATACAGCATAAAAACAAAATAAAGGACAAGGTTTGTACACTTGTAAACTCAGTAATTAATATAGTTTGAAAAGTTATTTTCACAATATTAAAAGTAATTTCAATGTGTATTATCTTTGATGAAATATACACAAGTATTAGTGAATTTTATATACTGTTTCTTGGAATTATCATGCCTGGGTTCCTTGGTTCAGGAATCTTATGATTAGGAATTTGTTTATCTGTTCATAAAATCTTTGAGCCCTGTGTTCATTTGTACAAAAAAAACAAAAAGTCGAAAAGAAATTAATTAATAGAACTAGAAGGAGAAAAAGATAGATCACACAAATGACTAAGCCTTCCTTATACACCAAAACACCAAAGCTACAAAATTAAAGACAAGTTTGTTTTCATGGCGCCATCACAATGGCCAGAAAGCTTCATGTGAATGTATACTTTAAAAGAATGATGAGCAGGGACCAATGATCCATTCAAGGCTATGCACATGTGAAGATCATTTGTTTGGATTATAGCTGAAGGCCTTTGCCTCTGCTAAATATGAATCATACCAAATTTCATGCACAGTCACACAAAACATTTGAAATAACATTCATATACTTGGATATTGGCACTAACATGCACATCTATATTGAAAATGAGTACATTGAGTCAGCAAATTTCAACCTCATTTGTTAAACTGGCAAACTATTGTGCTATGACTAAATAAAGGTACCAGATAAAGGAAATCCTGATCTTGCAATCTGTGTTGTGTACACTTTGGTAATAACAATAACAATAATTGATTCTATTGTTTAATGTCACTTTGAGGCAATATTATGAATGTAGCATTTGTCTGTTCCTCACAAGTCGAAAACCTTGAAGAGAATCCAATCATCTCAAAGAAATATATTGTCGTTGGCAAAGTTTAGGCTATTTCTTATTTTCAAAAGAATCTTATTCTTATCTATTGTTTATAATCTGCCATATCTATAAACTTGTTTTCTCAGCGACAAAATGGGCATACTAATACTTGCACTTCCAACATTTCAGGATTGTTTTGAAGAAAGTGTTTTGTAAGATGTAAAGCAGCATATATACCTGAGATATACATACAAAGTCAGGCAGTATTGTGGATAAGGCAACCATGAAATTTTGAAACAGAAAATTCGAATATCGAATCTACCACTTACCAGATATATGACTTTGGACAAATAACTTACTTTTCTTAGCCTCAGTTTCCTCAGGTATTGTGAGGAAATTGATTTGCAAATCTTACAGTGTCATACATAAGTTGCTTCTGTCTTTGTTGTCATTAATAGTTATCTTAATCATTATTTTGAAAAAGTAGAAAATAATTCTTGTCCTGACTGCCTCAGAAGATTTTTGGATTGTCAAAGAAATTAGTCACCATGTCTTTCCTCAGCCTCTTGAATATTTTTCAGTCTTTTTTTAATCACTTATGACTCTTCTTGACACCATATGGGATTTTCTTGGCGAAGATACTGGAATGATTTGTCATTTTCTTCTCCAGCTCATTTTACAGTTGAGGAAACTGAGGCAAACAGAGTAAAATGATATGCCTATTTTGCAGCTAGTAAGTATCTGAGGTCAGATTTGAACTCACAAAGATGAGTCTTCTTGACTCATGTCATCCACCCCTTTGCTACCCTTGTTGAATTTTTACCCATCCTTTTAAAATCAATTCGCATTATTTTTATATGATACTTTATTTTGTCACAACTCTATGCAAGTTCTTCCTTGGATCTCACAAAACTTCAGACTTCTCTAATGTGTATTTAAATTGCTTTCTCCCACCCTCCATAGCTTGAGTTTCTTTAATCTGTTCATCTATATAACATATATTCCCTCCTACCCCACCCTGCCAAAAAAGCAACTATGTACTTCATTAAGCCACTAGGTGGCATAGTAGAGAGCAAGTGCAGGACCTGACATCAGGAAAGACTTGAGTTCAAATTTAGACAGAAATGTATTACCTATGTGATCCCAGACAAGTCATTTTTTTGTGTTGGAGTTTACAGATATTAGCACTGTGGTATACACACTATAGGTAGCTAATAAATGGTCACTAAATTTGAATATATTTATAGGAATAATTTATATCATTAAACATCATTGTTAGTATCATATGTTGTAGTAAACTTTATTGTGTTGTCTTTCCTTTGAAATGTCTCCTGAACTTTCCCCATGGAGCCCAATACTCAAGTGCTTTCTCTTGGCTCCATTAAAAATGGAAAGTTCCATTCTTACGTTCCTGTCCAAGTAAGACAGTCTTGTGTAGCTTTTATTTAAGAAATTTTTTGTTCCTAATCATTCATTTGGGTAAATATCTAGTTTGAAGAACTATTGCTTAACAGTAAAATTTGAAGAAAATGTGTGTATGCATTTTCTGTTGAATACATTTATATTGTGCATAATTTAGGGTACCTTGGTTGTACTTATATCATACTTTTTTACTTATTTCTTCCAGTTCTCAAATCCTAACAACTTTGGTGCTCTCAAACCAACTTTTAATCCATGGTGTGGAATTATTATAAGAAATAATTTAAATAAATTTAATTAAGGAGAAAAGGGAAGTAATTACTCTAGGTGCTCTCAAATGGGTATTATTTAAAATGGATTGTATTTAGTAGCTTTCTAATTTAACCTCATAGTCTAGTTTACTAGGTGCCAAATTCAGTCGTTTTCAAAGGAATGCATGTTTTAAATTTTGTCCTCTCTA
Source organism: Bettongia penicillata ogilbyi (assembly GCA_023548195.1). Taxonomy (NCBI): domain Eukaryota; kingdom Metazoa; phylum Chordata; class Mammalia; order Diprotodontia; family Potoroidae; genus Bettongia; species Bettongia penicillata. Next base: position 2,498,143 of record JAJHZJ010000115.1, on the reverse strand, counting down.
AACTGATGTTCGTGGGCAAGTCTAGTTCCCCTAATTTAGTTATGTCTCTGCTTCCTTTCATTTGTTTTCATTGTTTTCGCAATTAATTAATTTTCAGACATCTAAGCTCTTTCTTAATATTTCAATATAAATGTGCTTTAATATGATGATCCAATGTGATGATTGTCCATTGATTTGGGCTTATGTAATTTTGACCCAGTGACCTGGAGAGATCATCACTCATTTCTTCTAACCCCCCCCCACCCCACCCCCAATATCGATGTGGACACTACTTTTTAATGTAATGCTATCAGAAAAATTCAAGGGATCTTTTTTTTTTCCATTTTCCATTTTTTTCCATTTTCCATTTCCATTTTCAAGATCGGTGTTTTATCAGTGGACTTTTTCACTGTCTTCTGAAAAATCAGTATTTTTTCTCTCCATAGCCCTGAAGACTATAGTCTTCTTACTACTTAGTAACAGGCATAAATCTCACACACAGCCTACCTTCTGAAAAATCAGTATTTTTTCTCTCCATAGCCCTGAAGACTATAGTCTTCTTACTACTTAGTAACAGGCATAATTCTCACACACATCCTACATCTGAAAGAAACACATGGGGAAAATATAAGCTGGAGATTGGTTAAAGGAAAAGAAAGAACAACCGAACACATTTGCAGTCTGCTGACAATGCAGTTTACCCATCACATGCAACAGGGCAATGTTTGCCCTTTTTGACACCTCTCCTTCCCTCTCAATCCCTAAGCTTATAACATCTCTCTCTCTCCCTTTCTCTCTCATCAAGAAAAGACCTGGAGCACATTCACCCTAAAGTATAGGAGACTAACAAAAACGTTTACCTTCCAACAAGGAATACAGCCTTAAACTAAAGAATGAAATTATCTTGCCAATTTCAGTGGTATTTCAAGCATCCTTATTTAGGTAGGAATGGTTAAGGAGAGGGATTGGAAGAGTCTCCTTAGCACCTTCTAAATTTCATTTCTAAATCTCATCATATATCTGAGAATCTGTGGATCCACCAATATGTGCAGAACAGTCCTACTCACAAACTTGTGCCACCTAATGATCAAAAGATAAATAAAAGTAGGAAACTTTAAATATACAACAGACTAGGCTAAATTATGAACAAAATAAATTATCAAGACAATTGGTAGATATTCCATCCTGAACTGAAGAACAACAGTTGAGAGGTACGAATGTTCAGCAATCAGAGAGAGTATAATTCACGCAGAAATAATCAAAGGAGAGAACAAAAACTGGGTGAGTCTGGAACTGTATTTCACAGAGGGACAGAGTGCTCTGACAGCAGCATTCAGCTTGGTCTGCCAGCACTACTGAAGTGTGTGGAAAGAGAGAGGTGGAGAATCATGAGTGGGCTATGGCAATGCAAATAACGTAGCGGAAGATGAGTGGAGACTAGGAAAGCACAGCAGATGGAACTGAAGCAGCTGAAACTGAAATTGTAGTTTATAACAATGTGACTCAGTTCCAAAGTGAAAAATGAAAATGTCAATTTGACTGAACAAAATTTTAAAGAAGGGACAAATATTCACAAGAATGTTGGAATAGAAAGAGATGGCTGAAAGAGCTTCAAGGAACAACATGTAGCTCCTCTGGTGCCAGATGAACATGACTAACACTGAGGAACTCCAGATATTTTTACCAGGAGTCTGCGAGGCATTTTATCTATTTGAGAGAATAGTTAAGAAAGAAGAGGGGTCAACAGCTGATTTTAAGCCTCTCACTCTACCAGTGCCACTATATTTTCCTACACTCTGAAATCACAGGTACAGTCTCTGGCCTTCATTTGGAATGCTAAAAGCAGGAAGTCTGGTCTACTGTAGACCCCTTGACGTGGAGCTAGACAACTTGGATTTTACTTTAGCTGTACTACTTTATTAGTTGTATTGACATGTTTCAGAAATACCTCTCAACTTCTGTGGGCCTCAATTTTCTATCAGTAAAATAAGATGTTTGAATGATTAGTTTTTGAAGTTTCTTTGTATTCTGATTTATATGATCCTTTCTTCAGAGAGGTCATTGGTTGCTTAATTTTCTTTTTTTTTCAGATTCTGTTTACTCTTTAAATTATGAAAAGAAGTGGCATAAAAACATAATCAAAACATGCTTGATTAGAAAAAATGAGAGCAAATCATGTACTAAAAGAAAGTAACCTAAGTTCTGTGTTGGTACCAATGAAAATTCTCCAGCATGTTAAATTTATTTTTAATTATGGATTTAGAGAAGCATGTAGACAAAAAGTGACCAGGATGACTATGGTCAGATTAATATTTGTGCAGATATGGAATGTAAATACATAAGATAAACTGATAGATCCATAGGAAATAAATAAAAGGAGGGAATCTAATAAAGAGTATAAAAATGTTCATCTGGGCAAGGAGTTTTGAGTATCAAATACTTTTAAACATAATCATACTTAACTAGCATATAGGTAAGATTTATGTCCATATGTTTGCATGGTAAACCAAGTGTTGTATACAAACATACACATATAATGGGACATTACTGGTGACTAAGTTCATTGATTAAAGAAAGTAATAATAAGCATTTCCTGACAAATTAAAGCCCTTAATTTGGAGTTAAAATATCAAATCATACCTGATATTTTTCACTTAATTGTTGAATAGAATAGTGTACTAAATTTGGAGTCAAGAATAAATCAAGAATTAAGTACTTTTAAAATACTCTTGTGTGTCTTGCTCTCTATCAAGGAAAGATAACTCGAAGAAAAAGCAAAAAGCGAAAACAGACAACTGAAAAAGATAACTCGAAGAAAAAGCACTGCCCGCAAGAAGATTACATTCCAACAAGGGAGACAACATGTTACATATGAATACAGATGAAATTCATATGAAGTAGACGGGAGGTAATCTCAGAAGGGTAGGATTTAGAAGGTGGGAGGTAATGGGAAAAGCCTTCTGCAGAAGATGGCATTTGAACTAAATCTTGAAGGAAGTCATGTATTATAAGAGGCAGATGTAAGGAGAGATAATATTCCATGTGTGGAGACAGTAAATTTAAAACCCAGAAACTCGATATCTTAATCTCAAAATGAAATTTACTTCACAGAGCGGTAGTAACTAAATCATATATGAAATATTTGTAAACTTTAAAATACCATGTACATGTGAACCTTTATTATTATTGGAGTTGGCAAAGACACGTATCATTCATTGTTTTGTTACTCATATCAAAGTTTTTAGTTTTATCCCATTGCTTCTATTCAAAGACTCCTTGACCTTTTTCCTATTTTATAATTGCTCAAGGGGTGGGACAGGGGGGATTCTTACTTTATCTATATGAATGAAAAAGATCATAGAGCCATAGAGTCAGAAGTGGGAGAAGAATGAATGATATTAATTACTAAAATAATTTGAATTTCTTTAAAAAGCTGCAAAATAAATAAGGTTTGCAGATGTGCATTTCAAATAGATTAAACATGCTCTTATGATATGATTTCATCAAAACTAACAGCAAGCATTCATTTCTGAAATAATATTATTAAAGTGTAAAAATGGAAGCAGTCAATAGAAGCACCTAAAGTCGATTTGTCTGAAAGTTAGGGTGTCGATTGCCCAGAATATATATAGTTTGTATCTGATACCTTTCATGATTAATAAGAGTTAAGGTATTTGAATTTGGTAATAATGTTTCCACCGTTGAATAAGTAAACAAGCATTGTATAGTAGGAAAGAAAAACACCAAGCTAAACTTCATTTATTTAAAAATTTGTGAAGATATTCATAGTATGGCATAGCATGGGGAAGCAGGAGATCTTTGGATCTAGCCTGACTTCATCTTCACTTTAGGATTTTTGCTCACCTGTAAAATGCAGGCATTTGGATGATTTCTAAAGGCATTTCTAGGTCTAAAAACCCTTGGTATAAATGAAGAATTTTATCTTTTATCAGTAGATATTCTCTGTAAAAGCACATACTTTAGAAAATAAAATCAATACTAGGTTGAGGGGAAGGAAAGGATGACATACCCTGCCCAGTTCAATTGATATAGTTGCAAAATACATGATGATATTTCATTGTATTAACAAGGCACCATTACCCAGTGATCTATGTATGAGATTTGAACACCATTCTTAGTTTAGAGCAGAATAGATTGGTTGAACAAATAAATTTGCCTTATCTCCTAGAGCTTCAAATGGTTAAAATGGAAGAATATCATTAGTTCAAGCCGGAGAAAGATTGTGAATTTCAGTTGTTCAAGGACAAGATTACAAATAGGGATCTGCTTATGGAGGTCTCTGTCGAAGGTGAGGAGGATATTTCTCCCCCTCCCCAACACTGGCCATGTACATTTTAAGAGGAGCTGGATAAGAGACATTGTATCCAGGGCAGAGTAGCAGTTCACAATGATGTGGTTGCAGAAAGAAGTAACCTAAGTGAGAAAAGGCCCTCAAGGATTCTGACCCCTGGCAATAATAAAGAAAGTTGGACTATAAAGAGGAGCAGTCCTTAGAGTATGCCAATTGAGCAACCTCTCCAGAAAAGATACAATTGCATAAGGAAACTGCATGAGGAAACTAAGAGAGAAAAACTGCCAGGCTCTTCAGTGTCAGAAATTGTGGCAAGCTGACAAAAGATTAGAAGGAGACATTCATACAGTCCACAACAACAAAGGAGAGATCTCTGGCTGGAGGAAGGAAGCTGATCCAGAGCATACATGGATGAAACAACAGTGATGAGACTAGGCAATGGTGACAGAAGCTGCAGAAGTTTAGGAAGCTCTCAAGCTAGAGATGATCACGTTACCTTGGAAACACTGAAAACTTCCAAATCCCTAGAACCAGCTCGGAAAAAAGCAGCAAAAACCAACAAGAAAAACTGAAGTTTGAGATAGTGCCCTCCACTCTCACACCAGGAACTGAGGCCAATGTTAACATAAAGTTCCAAATCAAGAAATGGGGTGGAAAATGAACAAATAACAGAAAAAGGAACATTCCACAAAAAAAAAAAAAAGCTACCATGGTTAAAGAAAAGATCAAAGCACAAACTCAGAAGACCATGAAGTTAAAAGTAAAACCACAAAGATAATTTTGAATTGGACACAAGCCAAACAAGAATTCCTGGAAGAGTTAAAAAAAATTATTTTCAAAAATCAAGGAAGAGTGGTAGAGGATAGATTAGGTAAAGAAACAAAAACAAAGGAATAAAATTAGTGAAAGAGGCACAAAAATATTGAAGAAGATACCTCTAAAAATTATCCAAATGGAAAAAAGAGATACAAATCTCACTGAACAAAATAATTTCTTAAAAATTAGAATTGAAAAAGCTAATGATTCCATGAGACATCAAGAATTAAGAAAACAAAGTCAAAAGAATGAAACAATAGAAGAAAATGTTAAGAAAAAACTTACCTTGAAGATAGATTAAGGAAAAGTAATTTAAGAATTATTGAATTACTTAAAAGCCATGATCAGTAAAAGGGCCTAGACATCATAGTTCAAGAAATTATAAAGAAAAAAATCCCTGCTATCCTAAAAGTAGAGGGTAAAATATAAATTGAAAGAAATTAATGATCACCCAGAGAAAAAGATCCCAAATGAAAATTCCCAGGATTATTACGGTCAAATTCCAGAGCACCCTGGTCAAAGACAAAATACTTCAAGCAGCAAAAAATGAATTCACCCAAATACTGTGAAGCCACAGTCAAGATCACACAACATTTAGCAACTACAACAATGGAGGTATTAGAATATGATACTCTAGAAGACAAAAGAACTGAGATTACAACCAAGGACAACCTATCCAGAAAAAAATGAGTATAATCCTTCAAGGGGAAAAGAAATATTTAATGAAATAGGTGACTTTTAAGCATTCCTGATGAAAAGACCAAAGTTGAGTAGAAAATATGACTTTTAAATACAAAATTCAAAAGAAACATAAAAAATGTAAACATGAAAGAGAAATCTGAAGGGACTAAATGAGGTTAAATAGCGTACCCTTCTGTATGGGAAGATGGTACATGTATCTTTTAAGAACTTTAACATTATTAGGACAATTAGAAGGATTTTACTTATAAAAAGGGTGCTAGAATGAGTCAGTTATGTTGGAGTGTTATTAAAAAATAGATAAGACAGAAAAAGGAATGCCCTGGGAGAAGGGGAAAGGGAGAGGAAGAATGAGGGAAAATATTTCATTTAAAGAAACTCACAAAGAGCTTTTACAGTAGAGGGGGAAATGTTCGGATGATGAGCAATACTTGAACCTCACTCACATATAAATTTGTCCTAAAAAAAGGATAAATGCATATGTGTGATATCATTTTATCATTCACTGATCAAAATCTGTCTTAGTCAACAGAGAAGTAAGAAGAGAAGGGAAGGGAAGGGAAAGGCAAAAGAGAAAAAAGTAGATGATAAAAAGGAGGACAGATAAAAGAAGACAGTGGTGAGAATAAAAACAGACCTTAGAGGAAAGAGGGAGAGAAAGAGACAGACAGAGACAGACAGAGACAGACAGAGAGACAGAGAGACAGAGAGAAAGAAAGTGATAAGCAGAAGAAAATTAAATAGAGGAAAATGCCCAGTTAGTAATTGTAACTGTGATTATGAATGAGATAAATTCACCAATAAAACAGAAATCGAATGGAATAGAAAACAGAATCCAATAATAGGTTTCTTATAAGAAACACACTTAAAAGAGGGACATGTACAGAGCTAAAATAAAGAATCTATTATGCTTGCTGAAGTAAAAGAGGCAGAGATAGTGATCATGATCTCTCAGATAAACCAAAAGCAAAAATTGACCTAATTAAAAGGGATAAACAGGGGAACTACATCTTATTAAAAGGAACAATATGTTATGAAATACAATCAATTCTAGATATACATACACCAAGTGTCATTGCATCAAAATTTTTAAAAGACAAATTAAATGAATTACAAGAGGCAATAGACATCAAAATTATAATAATGGGGTACTTCAACTTTCCCCTATCAGAGTTCAATAAGTCTAACCATAAAACAACTAAGGAAAAAGTTTAGGAGATGAACAAGATCTTAGAAAAAAGTACATATCATAGCCTTCTAGGAGAAAATAAAATGAATGGGTAGAGAAAGAAGTATATATATTTTTTTCAACTATATGTTCCACCTTCATAAAAATCGGCCTTCCATTAGGAAATAAAACCTTGCAACCCCATGCAGAAAATCATAAACATTAAATGTACCCTTTCCAGAGTAAAATGCAATAAAATACTATTAATAAAGGCCTGTGAAGGCATAGGTTAAAAGTTAGTTGGAAACCAAGAAAAGATTCTCAGAGATTTCCTCAAGGAAACAACCCCAAGACCAGATGGATTCAGAAATGAATTCAACCATTTAAGGAACAATTTATCTCAATACTATATAAAAATATTTGATAAAATAGTTAAATAAGGAGTCCTACCAAATTCCATTATGAAACAAATAGTGTTTTGATATCTAAAGAACTAGAAAAAATAGTGACAGAATTATCCTTGAATAAAAGATCAAGAATAGCAAGGGAATCAATGAAAAGAAATGTTAAGGAAGGCAGCCTGACAGTTTCAGATTTAAAATTATAGAACTAAATGGTAATCATCAAAAAACAATTTGTTACTGGCTAAGAAATAGAATGATAGCTCATTGGAATAGATTAAGTACTTAATGTGCAGTAATAAATGACCACAATAATCTAGTATTTGACAAATCCCTGAATGTAAACTTCTAGAGCAAGAACTCAACATATCACCAAAATTGCTGGGAAAGATGAAAAAAACAGCTTAGTAAGACCTTGGAATAGACCAACTTCTCACATTGTATATACCAAGATGAGGTGCAAATTGATAAATGATTTAGACTTAATAAGTAAATTACATAAGTACTTACATAAGTAAATTAGGGAAGAATGGGAAAAAGTCCTTGTCATATGTGTGGATGAAGGAAGAGTTTATGACCAAATAAAATAGAGGGAATTATGAAAAATTAAAAAGATGATTTTGATTACATGAAATTAGAAAGGTTTTACCCAAACAAAAAATGCACCCAAAATTAGAATCAAAGCCGGAATCTTGGGGGAAAATTACACCAAATATCTCTGGTACAGGTTTCATTTCTCAAATATATAGGGAACTATGCCAAATTAATAAAAAAAAAAAGACCCATTTTCCAGTTTATAAATGGTCAAGGGATATGAACAAGCAGTTTTCAGAAGGAGAAATCAAAGCCATCAATAATCAGAAAAAATTCTCTCAATCGCTACGGATCAGAGTAATGCAAATTAAAACTGCTGTGAAAACTTCTCCTATCTCACATTAGCTAACATGACAGAAAAGTAAAATGACAAATGTTGGAGGAAATATGGAGAAATTGGGATGCTAATTCACTATTGATGAAATTGTGAACTAGTCCAACCTAGAGAACAATTTGGATCTGTACCCAAAGGGCAATAAAACTGTGCATTTCCCTTAACCCAAAATATCCCTATGAGGTCTGTAACCCAAAGAAATCAAAGGAAAAACAAAAAGGACTTTCTTGTACAAAACCATTTCTACCAATTCTTTTTGTGTTGACAGAGAATTAAAAATTGAGGAAATGCCCATCAATTGGGGAATGACTCCAAAAGTTGTGGTATATTATTGTGATAAAATAGTATTGCTCTAAGGAATATGGTTTCAGAAAAAACCTGAAAAGACATATGAATTCAAGCCAAGTGAATTGAGCGGCATCAGGAGAATAATGGACAAAGTAGTAGCAATTTTTTAGTTTTATATTATTATCTTATTTTGTTTGTCTCCTTTGCAACATGGTTAAAATGGGAATATGTTTGCCATGACTTGACAAGTATAATTTAAAAATTAGAAAGTTAGACTTCTCAAGAAAGGCAGAGAGACGCAAGAGGGAAGGACAGAAATTTGAAACACTAAATTCAAAAATGATGATTATTAAAATTTATACATGTAATTGGAAAATATGTTTTGAAATAAATAAAAGCAATTAAAAAAAGAATTACTTATCCTGATTATCATGGGGAACCACATTTATTGAAGGCTAATGAGCCCTCATCATGGCAAAACAGTACCATAGGATTCCCTTAGAACCAGAAGTAGCAGTCACACTCTGGGGACACAGTCCAAGTGTGAAAACAAAATGGAGTAGTATTTCAGAGGTAATGATGCATAGATTGTAACCAGGTTTCTCTGGGCATTTCCAGTTCTCCTAACATGGAGACTCCTCCCTGAAGAGCTTTGAACATTCCCAGTTTGCCTAACATGGAATCTGCTTTTTCCCCTGCCACATGATGATAGACTTTGAGTCTTTGATTGGCTGCTTGCATTTTAAAAAATGTCAAGATGGAGTTTATTTTTCCCTACTCTCTTCCTACAGCTCTCTTGTCATATTCTTTCCAGAAAGTGAGGATGTGTGTTCACTTTCTTCAAAGACACCATGAATTGAACTCATGAGAGAAGAAGCACTTTTCTTTCCCTACTCCCTCTCTTTTATCCCAACTCAGAGCAATAGGACTGGGATCATTTGTTTTTGTTCTTTGTTGTTTGTCATCCTCAGTTTCAAATGCCAGAGGTCATCCTCACTCATTTTTTGGGACCTCCAGGCCTAAGAATCCAGTTTCTCAAGGATTTCATGCTGGGTTGACTGGCCATCCTGCAATCCTGCATACAAAGTGGTAATGGAGGTCCATATCTGGCATATCCATATCCATATATCCCTCAAAGCACTTAGCACAATGTATTATACATTTTAGGCACTTGATACATATCTTGTAGTCAAATAAATTAATATAAAATTGCTAGTGTTTGCTTGACTTTTTTGTTTTCCATGAGACATTTATCACTTGATAACTTCTTTCCTACCTTGACAATGGTTATTGGCTATATTATAAATGAGTTCAGTATGGAAAGTCAATGACATGGCTTTACAACATGCCAGTGTCTTTCCCCACCCTACTCCCATCCATTATTTTGGAATATTTAAGGACATGAAAACAGCATTCAAATTTAAAAATTTGGGTTTCTTGAAGAAAATAAATCTTCCTTTTAAAATGAACACACTAATATTAGTGATATTTTATGTAAATATAGTGTTCTGCTTCCTTACTCTATGATCTTTGTCTGTTTTCCTAAATGTAATGAAATACAAATATGAAAATAATTAGCAGTTATATCACCTCTTACAGTGGCAGGTACTCAGTGACTATTTAGTAAATATTAGTTAGTGATAAAGGTAATTACTTTCTCTTTTGTGAATTAATGAGGCATATTGACCCCAAAAGAAAAAAAAATATTAACTAGGAAGAATCTGATTAACATTTAATAATTTCCTTCTCTATACAGCTTCTACATAAGTAGACTTGCTCATTTTTAAAGAAATATTTCACATATGGATATACAAATAGTTCAGCCTTGTATGTTGTTCTCTAGTCATTCATTTTTCTTCTTTTTAATATCTGTTTGATATGATTATTAAAGGGTTAGAATGGTGTAGGCCATAGGGAGCTAGCCTCAGATTCAGAAAGTCTTGAGTTCACATCCTTTGTCTGATGTATATTAGTTGTGTGACCTTGGAAAAGTCACTTGAACTTTTCCAGACAAGTCTCTAAGCCTTTAAGTTACAGATCAAGTGCTGCTCTACAATATTAAAGTCAATTTCCTTTCTGTAAGTTCCATATACCAATGAAAGGAAATCATAGGTCTGACAATAAGACAGATGATAGATAAATAGATTAGATAGATAAGGAAGAAAGAAATGAAGGATATATTGAAATTCTTCATTGGGAGTAGAATTTGTATGAATCCCTGGAAATGTCAGTCATTGGTATGAATTTTTGAGATGTATAGAGATTTTTTTCTTTATAATATTTGTAACAATAGTGTACAGCAAGAGGAAAATTGAATCCAGGTAATGATGCTTATGGTGATTATAATGTCAATGGAGAGGATAGAAGAGAAATGAGACATGTTAGGGGCTATATCATAAGAAGTGGCACTTCATGAATGGTTAGAGAGAGAAGTCAGTAAGATAACCATAAGTTATCAAACATGAGACCAACTGAGTGCTTGTACCATAAAAATCATATAGTTATCACAAAAGCTTTATACAAGTTTATTCTGAAGTATCAATGGGACATGAAACTGAACAGACAGTGTCCTACAGGCTATTTGTGACCATAGTATCATAGGATCTCAGACTTAGAGGTACAAGAGACTATCCCATTTCTAACCTCGTCATTTTCTATATGAGAAAACTGAGACCCAGAGAGACTTTTTCATGGTCACACAGGTTGAAAAGAACATTAGATTATACAAGAACATTAAATCATACAGGCATGCATGCGCACATACACATACACTCTGCATAGGATAGAGGTAATAATTATAGTTTTTTTGTTTTGTTTTGTTTTGTTTTATCAAATGAATTTGCCACAAATGAAGGAGATGAGTGATAAGAAGATCAAGGTTAGAGTCTTGGATGACTCTCATTTTTAATTGCTAAAAGAGGAGGGTGAGTAAGTGAAACAGGATATTGTAGAATGTAAAGCAGGATAATGCAGTGTCATAAAAGTGAAGAGGGAAAAAAAGAGGATAAAGAAAGACTGGATATCAGGCACTGCAAGCAGGTCAAGGAGGAAAAAGAATGAGAAAAGTTATGTGGAGTAGAAACCTTTAAAGAAGTGAAGTGGTGAGGTCAAAGGCCATTTTATAAGTGGTTGAGATAGTGTTGGGAAGTGGAGAAATTGAATATATACAGATTTGTCAAGGTTTTGCATTCCTCTTTAAATATGATGGAAATTTGTACTGCTTCAACATAAATCTGTGTCTTTTTTCTTTGATTATTGATGTTAGAAAACTATTCCTCATTTTCCTTACACTATCCTTAACATAGATTTGATAACCAAGTTAAAAGGCATTCATTTGTTTTTCAAAATTACTAATGCCTATGGCTTTACCTAGAATTCTTTCTTATTATCAATCAATGTACTTTAAAATGAGTTTCATCAATTATTTCTAAAAGCAAAGAAAAAAATAATCTTTGGCATAGCATTTTTTTATTTTACTTTTCTGTTTTAAATTCCATTCTTTATTTTTCTGTATTTTTCCAAGTATTCCTTTGATTATGGCAGTCAAAGAATCCTTGGCCAAGAATACTGAAGACTTTAGAATATTCAAAAGTTATGAAATGATATAGTTTAATTTTATGTTTAACATAATAGGAACACACATGTTCCATTTTTTCTATCTAAGCCTGACTTAAATAAAAGTTGAGTGAGAATTTTAAAAAACACCTACTGTAGGAAGATCAGGAAGAAGAGGACAGCAAAACAGTGAATGTCTTCCAAAGCAGGGAAGAAGGTTTTTTTAAACCTACATTTGAATGAAAAGAAATGTAAAATTAACACACTAAACACTAATGTTAATTTGTAGAATAATCAAGTATACGTGTAGGTATGTGTCAGTAATAATGACAACTCACATTTACATAACTAAGTTTTGCAAAACATTCTGTACACATCACCCATTTTAATTCTCACAATAACCCTTTAATGCAATGGCTAACCTTATCCACCTTTTATAAAGAGATTGACATTCAGAGAGGGTAGGTGTCTTGTACATTGCTGTATAGCTAGTAAGTATTAGAGGCAGAATTTGAATCAATAAAATTAATAAATATTTCTTAAGGACTTACTGTGTGTCAGTTCCAAAGTATAATGCTCTATCTACTATTTTATGTTGCCTGCCATAAGAGAATATGAATTTTGTGGGTGAGTCACTGAATACTTGGATGTGGAATAAGGAAGAGCTGAATTCAAACCCTACCTCGGATTCTTACTAATCTGCCTAAGTTTCCTCATCTATAAAACAGTGATAATAGTTATAGCTACCTCATAGTATTGTTGTGAAAATCAAATGAAATAATATTTGGAAAATGTTTTGTAAGTCTTAAAGTTCTATATAAATGGTATATAAATATATATATATATATACCTACATGTATACATACATATATGCATGTGGTTTGTGCATGTATATATCTATATCTTCATCTATGTCTATTGATCTATCTATCATGTGTAAAACAAAACAGACTTGCCAGATAGATTCAAAGTATTATCAAATAGTAGACACACATGGTTTATGTTAAAAAGTGACTGATGTTTAGACTAATAGGAGAAGCTTAACAAATTATAGGGAAACACATAGATAAATGAAATAATAAATGCAAGTAATCACGATCTTATATGTTCTAAAATATTTATAGCAGCTCTCTCTGTGGTAGCAAATTACTAGAAGGTTTAGGAGTGCCTATTAATTGAAGAAGGGCTGAAGAAGTTGTGATGTATGGTTGTGTTTGGAATACCACTATTTAATAAGAAAAGATGCACTCATAGATTTTAGAAACAAACACGGTTACACTTCCATGAAATAAAGAAAAGCAAATTGAGAAGAACCAAGACAACATTGTACATGATAACAGCAATATTGTGCTGAGTAACTGACCAACTAAATGATTTCGACTAGTATAAGTATCCAAATGAATTACAAAGACTTATGAAGGAAAACTATCTGCATCCAGAGAAAGAACTGATAAATACAGATATGTACAGACTGATTTTTACATATTTAATATATGCAGAGTAGTGTGTGTGTGTGTGTGTGTGTGTGTGTGTGTGTAATGGTATCCATCTCTAGGGTGGGGTGGGGGAAGGGAAGCAAAAGGAAAAATGAAAGTTACATGTTAACTTTATTGCATATTTAAAAGGAATAAGAAGTTGTATATAACAGATATGCGGTTTTACATGCAATCGTCTTTCTAAAAATTATACTATGTTATAGAATGCTTGTTTTATTTCATAAATTAAAGAAATGATTTTAAAAAGTAATCACTATCATTTAAAGAGAGTTCAGTATACTTGCTTTGGCATCAAAATATCTTGTCCTGCCTCTTCTCCCACTAGGTCTTTGACAATGGATAAATTGCTTTATGTTTTTGAAGTCTAATTGCCCTGTCTACAAAAGTGGAAAATGATAATAATATGACTATTTTAGGGGATTTTGATAAATAATTGTGCAATCCCTTAAAGCATTTTTAAAATATGAGTTATTATGATTATTTCTGACTCCTAGCCTTTGCACCCTCTACCTATTCAAATTCAATCTGCTTCGAAGATCTAACACAAGCATGACCTCTGTAATGAAACCTTCTTTATCTGCTCACTTTACACTGATCTCCCCTTTATCTATCAGTCATTTTTGACACAATATATTCCACACCATTTTACAAGGTTATGTAAGTCTTTCATATGTGTCATGTCTGCTTCTCCAGAAAGATTGTGACTCTGACTTACATTGTATTCTACTCAATACTGTGATAAATTCTTATAGACATTCAGCAAATATGATTTGGGGAAAAATTAAGACTATCATTTCTACTTTTTCATATTTAAAATGATTTGTTACATGATTTATGACAGTTCCAAAGTATTTATGACAAAAACGTGATCCACATCCGATGAACTCTGAACCCAATTGCAGCACTTTTTTCACTTTTATTTTGGCTTTTTATTTTGCAAATATGTTCTGTAAGGCAGCACATATATAATAAGAATCATTGGACTTTCCTCCATAATGGATGGGAGCATAGCTGAGAGAAGAGAGGGAATTTGGAACTGATTTTTTTAAATAAGTGTTAAAAAATAAAAAAAGTAAAATGATGTATACACTCATTAATGGGAACATTCTCTTTAACAATGCAAATTATATTTCATATATGACTTCCTATCAAGTTCCATGCTTGTTTATATTCTCCCATAAATTCTCCTCAGTGGATCTGTCCAATTCACTAGAAGTTTTGTCTAAGTCCTCTTTTTATAAGCATGAACACTACATTTAACTCTCTCATTTCAGCCTCATTTTTGTCTAAAAGTTGTTATTGATAATGCAATGTGTCCTACTCTTATTCAGCTTACATTTCTCTTTTCCCTTTGAGTCACTCATCATTTTGATTCTCTAGAGGTCATGGTCTTTTAATTTTGCTTCAATTATTAAAAATATCACACACTGAACTTACAAGTTCTTAACATCTATAAGTGGGTCTGACTTGCGTTATTTACGTACTATTTTTATTTATGTCAGAAAGCTACATATTTCTTTAGAAAATCTTAGTTTCCTGATTTTTTGACATTCACACTAAAGGAAAAATTCATGGAAAATTAAATCCTTTCTCACCACAAATAAAAATATTTTTCATATACAGATCCAAAAATTAAATCATGTTCTAGAACCTGTACTAAATATGTATTTTGACATTCTATTGTTAGAGGGCATGTGTACATGTGATCACTGATTGGGTAGAATAATGGTGATTGATACTGAAGACATTTTTCTGGGGATAAGAGACGAGGAATGCTTGCTGTATTTTAATTTTTGAATGGTTCTTTTCTTAAAATAAATCTACAGAAATAAAAATTTAGACCAATATGAATAAAAATGTAGGAGACAGTTTCATACCTGCATGGGGTTTCCTTGGCAAAGATACTGGAGTGGTTTGCCATTTCCTTATCTAGTGAATTAAGTCAGAGGCTAAGTTACTCATCCAGGGTCACACAGCTAGTGAGTGTCTGAGGTCAAATTTGAACTCAGTTCTTCCTGACTCTAGAACTAGCACTCTATCCACTGAGTCACCTAACTGGCTTTTTTAATAATCAGGAGTTTAAAAAACACAGACAAAAAAACCAGAATGAGTTCCCTCATGACAATATAATTTTCATGTCTCTAGGAATGTCCAGGCAGACATATAAATAATTATATTCAGAGCTATATCAAAGAAGCTTCCTACATCTTACAGAAAATTGATACGGATTTGAATTCCTTTCAACCTGGAATTTTTTTATTCTATCATTCTACTTTCTTATACATTAAAGCAACTGAATTGTAAGCTTGGTTATCAATGATAATAAAAAAAAAAGATGTCTATAATACTGGGAATTAAGATTCTCATTAACTTAATCCCTAGGTAAAGGGACAATGGATATACATCCTGAGGGAATCTGGGTTTATATTCTGAATCATCTACTTGTGAATTTGAGTAAGCCATTTTCCTTCTCCCTCCCTTGAGCTCCTTAATCTATAAAATTGGAGGGGGAAAGGATTTGAGTAAAAGACCATTAAGAGTTTTTGTTAGCTCTAAATTCTGTGGTCTCTGATTTTCATTGAATTAACAGTTAACTTTTTAAGTACCAACAACTAAGAAACACTCAGTAACCAATGGTGAATAAAACCAAAAATATAGGTTAGAACTGAATAAGAGGAAAGGAACAGGATGGATTGAATCTGGGAAAATGTTTGGCACTTCCAACAACCTCAGATTACTAAATGACACTAAAGCCTGCCATTTTCACATGTATTCTTCTGGTCATTCTTTATGACTATAGATTAAAAGTAAAAACAAAAAAACTCTGCAGTTTCCAAAGAAACAAAATAGTGAGAAGATCCATAGGGCAATGCATACATAGATATATATAGAAGTATAAGTAGATTCCAGCATATTTTACTGAAAGTGATTTGCACATAAAGAGCAACTAATTAAATATTATAGAGTCAACAGTGATTTTAGAAGTTATTCTATTAGAAGACCAAGGAATAGCAACTGAAACACAGACCAAATGCTATACCCATAAATATTTTTAAAATCCTAAAGAGTTGTCTCTAGTGAAATGGGAAAAAATTATTTGGAAAATTTATAGAAAGAAATAGACAAGTATAACATTTGCATAAAAGGTTTGAATAGGTTATGGTCTCTCCCATTGTAGGGAGCACTGATGGGATTATGGATCCACCGAATATTAATAGATAACGTTATTTAGGTACTTGTTGTTCCATGGTACTTGACTATTCTTCACCCTGAGGTCAGGAACCTTATTCCATCTAATCTTTTGATCTCACACTGACTTATATAGTTTGCCTAGAGGATAGAGTATATGGAAGAAAGTTTTTAAAATAATCATGGAAGGGTAAGATAGTCTCAGAAAGTTGAGGACCTTCACAGTTAAGCAAAAAATCTTGGTACTTGAATCAGCAGGAAATAGCAACACTAAAGGTTTTTGAACACAAAATTAAAATAACTTCATATTGAAGCTAACATTTTGATTGGGTATAACAAAATCAGAAATTAATAAAATTTATTTCCATTGGATTTGTTTTTATTATAATTTTAAAAATCATTTTCATCTTAAATTAATTGCTTCTGAATGCTAGGATATGCCCTTCAAAAAAATAAGCAAACGATTTTTTTTGGATGTTAGAATGATTTCTGCAGCCATTAAAATGGGAAGCAGTTACTGCTCTACTTTTGAATTTCTAAATTGAAACCTTTCAATTTATGGAAAATTACTGAAAATTTGCTTACTTTCTGCACTACTGAATCACTGTAGTTTTAAATATCTTCAAAGTAAAAAGATCTTCATTATAACATGTGCAAAGTTAAGCCCTAACTCCAGCACTGAGGATCTGAAATTGCAGTTTAAAGAACTCTGGAGTGGGAGTCAAGAGATCTGGCCTTACAACCCTTGTGCTACTCACTTCCCTTCTCTGGTTCTTGATTTCCTCATCTGTAAAAATAGCAAATAATAGCTGAACTACCAGGTTAGTGTCAGGGAAATACTTGGTAAAACACTTAAAGTCTTACATAAATAAAAGTAAATAATATAATCAATATAATGACACAATTTATAGGTGTAAAAAGAAAACAGCAACACATATTTCCTCTTTCTATACATTTTCAAGGGAATTTGATTTTGTTCATAACTCTATATATTTAACAATTTGTTATTTAGAGTTCGTAAAGACTATGTGTGTGTATCCTCACCAAAAATGCAACAACATAGTAATATCTATTATTCCTATTGATGAATTATACAATTAGTTAAAAGTCTGTTAATATGCATCACACAATACATAAGGAAATAAAACATCAAAGCTTCAGCAAGTCTGTGATCTCAGTATTCCATCACAATCTTTCCAGACCTCATCATGTGTGATTTTTGTCCATTTTCTGCCATTTTTTGTCCATTTTGTGATTTTTGTCCATTTTCTGTCCATTTTGTGATTTTTGTCCATTTTCTGGGAAGCCCAAATTGCTAGAGGCCTTTCTCTAACACTTTTTATATGTCATGGTTCCCAGTCAGGTGCTCAGGCTGCCCATGTTTTATACCTCGCTTTAATACATTATGGGTTCACTTCTTTTTCTGATGATGGATTTCTTCAATAAGCTCTTTTAGATTTCTTCTTGCTTGTGAGGAAGCTTTGGAAGGATGCTGCATCCTACTTAGGTCCACCAACCATTCCCCCATTCCAGTCATCATGAGGCAGGAAAAAAAACACTGGTTTAGGAGTCAAAGTTTCTGGTTCTAAGTTACTGTTCTACTAGACTTGTTCCCTATAGGAGTGCCAAGGCTGCCAGAATCAAAGTTTTCTTATTTCTAAAATGACTAGATTATAGCCCATCCTTTTTCTACATCTTACAATTTTCTTATATGCAAAGCAAAGATACTCTAAAACAATTTACCACTAAAACTAATGCTAAATATCACTTAAACTTTAAATATTTTAATAAGATATTTTAGAATTTAGCTATAAAGAACCACCTTTATAGCTTCCTTCTTCCACACTCATTTTACAGATGAAGCTGTTCAGGAGAGTAAGAGAACTAGAAACCATATGAGGGTCAGTTGAAAGAATCGGGATGGTTAGAATGTAGAAAAGAAAACTTATAAATGATATTACTATCTTCAGGTTAGAAGTGCTGGTAGGCTGAAGAGGAATTGTTTGTTTTCAAGAAAGGACAAAACTAGGAACTATGGGTAGAAGCTATAAAAGGTGTATTAAAATTTGGAGTCCACAAATATTTCCTCACAATGAGAGCTATTAAGAAGAATGGGTTGTAGTGGGAGGCAAGGGGTTTCCCCTCACTAGATATATAAACAAAGATGAGATGACCACCTATTGAGAATGTTATAGAAGACGTGTAAGAAAAAGAAGGTGTAGAAAAGGGGAATGATTAAGCGACTTGTTCAAATTCAATAAGTTGGTATGTAGTAGAGTTTGAATTTAGATTCTGGAACTGAAATCATATCTTTTCCTAGTGCTGGCATGCTATGATATCCAATTTCAATGCATTTCTAGTTCATTCCCAAATTTCTGATTTGACTATAAATTTGGAAATGGGGACCAAACCCTCAACCTAGAAACAAAGACCAACATAGTTTCAAAGAAGCATAGAGTGGTAGAGCTTAAATTGATGTAAGAGATCACATGGTCGAGCCCCTTAATTTTATAATTGAAGAAATTGAGGTGGGAGGGGCAAAAATACATTAAAGAAAGCTACGTAGCTAGCTAAGAATGGGCACAGATAAAATGGAATGGAAAACGAAATCTGATTCTTACACTAATATTCTGGTCATTACAGTACTCTGCATTTAGGTATTATGTATACTAACATTTGGGGTATTTTTGGAGGGGAGCTTCCTTGCTTGTTGTGGGGTATAAAAGTAGAACAAAATAACATAGTCCAATATTTTGTCATAATACTGGATAATTCTTTCTTTTACTTCTCCCCTGCTTATTGATTACTTGTTCTATAATAATAAAAACAATGATATAAATAATGATAAAAATAACATCAGTAACTAGCAACTCTATGAGCCTGGTACTATGATTTTCCGCACTCTATAGATGAAGAAATAGATGCTCATTAAGCATTATACAAGTTAGTAAATGTGTAAGGCCTTACTCCAACTCTAGCAGTTATATCCATGTTGTTGTATTTTATGCTTCTTAAACTTTTCAGCACTCAGTTTTCTCATCTTCGAAATGAGAAGGGTAGAATATAGCATCTTTAAAGGCCCTTTAAGATCTAAAATCTGTGATCCTAGGTTGACTTGGTTAACATTTTGACAGTCAAATCACTTGAATTTTGGACAGATTTTATCTTTTCATTTTTGATCATTGAAGATTGAACAAACATCTGCTTTTACTCAGCCAGTAAGACGATGGAAAAAAGTGATATAAATAAGTCACAATCTGATGTAAGTTATGTAAATAAATATTGTTGTAAATGAGGTGTTGGACTTGATTTGGATTGCTAGAAGTCAGTGTAAATTGACATGATTGTTGATGATTCATGTTCAGTGAGAATGACATAGCTTCTGATGTGAAGTCCCAAAGAAGAAAATCAACTATTACAGCAAAAAACCTTTTAGATTTAGGCTTATTTGGAAGAAATAGATGGAGAAGAGCTCTAAAAATAGCTTTCATGGTATTTTTCATACATGTTCATTAGGGCTCAGTGCAGAAGGAGAAACTACACTATCTTCTTGCTATAGATCAATGATATCTGTGGAAGAAAGACCTATTTAGTGAGTTATTAATTGTTAAAATTTACATGATTAAGGAATCCAATACATTAAAAGGAATCAAATCAGCTTCATCTGTAAAATCAGGAATATAATAGCACTACCTTCTAGGGTTGTTGTGAGGATAAAATGACATTATATTTTTATATTACTTTATATGCCTTAAAGCACTATTGCCATTAAGAATGTTTATTTTTTTCCAATGGTGGGAGAGAAAGAATAAATGCTTATTAATTGAAAAAAGTACAAATTGAAAAGAAAAATCTTTACAAAAGACACCTTACATGCTTGAATTAATTCTTTCTCCTATTGTCGATGTGGGCATTCACTGTACTGGAACAGATCACAACCTATCCATACATTTTCATCCTTATGATTTTTGTCCCTGTACTTCAAATTAATCAACAAACATAGATCCAGGAACTATTTTTTTTTTTTGGCAAGGCATTGTTTTGAGAGCTAGGAAAAAGAAGAAAAAACAAAGAAAAATCAAATAGCCCTCTCTTCAAGAAGCCCACATTCTACTTTTTTTGATGTGCTCTATACAAAGATAGGAAATTATAAGGTATTTGGTAGAGTGAGAGAAGTAGAGCTTTGCTAGTAAATGTTTAACAACCAGATTGTTTGAGGGGGAGAGAGAAATGTTTTGACACTTTTAAACTTAATCTCATTATTAACATTTTCTCTATCACTTTGTCAAGTCTAGATAATCAACAAAACAATACATCAAACTGTGATTTGTAGCATTTGCCCATATCTGAGATATAAAAACTCATTTTGAAAATTTAACAGTTAGTTCTCCCAGCAGGAGCTACCTGCATCACACCCCTGGCACTGAGGATTAAACTGTAAGTATCAAGAAAGATTTCATGGATGGGGTAGGAATAGCATCTACTTTATGAAAAATGTATGTCCAAACAGCCTCCATTTTTTCTGCTGTCAAACTATTTCTTTATTATACCCTTATAGGGAAATGATCCCTTCAGAATAGAGCACCCCACCTTTTGTAAATAAGTTCCCCCAGATCTACTAAGGGACTTTCCATCACTCAATTGACCTTAAAATCATTACCGAACACTCCAGACTTGGGAAGCTAGAGATTCTAAGAAGATGAGGTGAGAGGAAAATACATTTTGGGTATTGGGTGCATTTTTTTTAGTGCAAAGAAATGAGATCTGATGATGAGTTTAAGGATCAACTAGTATAACAGCTTGGCTTTCATAATTTTCATTCCATAAATCTCCCGTTAATGATCTACTCAGTGAATGGAACACCTTTCCAGAGGCTCTTTTAATATTCTATGGCTACAAGTACCAAACTTGGGCTTATTATCACTGGCTCCCATAGATAGCCAGTCTATTTTCCTTTCCAGTAATAGTGTACTAATATTCTCGAAGTAACTTATCAATGAGAGGATGGACCTTGCAGGAACAACATGATATTTCAGGCTGAGAAGTCAGCTGAGGCATGCTGGCAAAGTCTGAAGTAGCGGTAGCAGCACCAGGAAAAGAGTGACCAACACTGGAATAACAAAGATATTTAAATTGGTATATCTATTCTACTATGTTGTTTTTGTTTTTTGATACTTTACAGGATCAAACTTTTTGTTGCTTCTTTTTTTTGACTTGATATCTACTAACTAATGTGTCTGTGCTTGGGTCTATGAGTAAAGCTTCATCATTTTTATCAAAAATTCTATTTAGAGTTTGGATATGATCCTATACCATGACAAGGACAAACACTTTCATGAACCCATGTCTTCTTGTTTAAAGCTTCCTTTGAAAGTGGTAAGTCATTTCTGTGGGTTTAACTATCAAGGAATCTTGTTTATCTTATGTATGAATAGGGGAAATCTTGTTGGAGAGCCTTTAACATGGAGTTTTATCCTATAGAAGCAAACAACCTGACAGACTATAAGGGCAAGCAAAGTAGGATGTTTTGCTGATTTTGTTTTAGTATTCAGTGCCTCTGACTGAATAATGTGATTAAGGAAGATCTTCCCCACCCATTAATGGACCTGGGAATATTTGTAGGAAGCCTCACACCTTTTGTTGATTTTATAATGAGGCACTGGTTGTCAGGGGTTGTGATGTCCTCTAGGTCTAAAAGGTGTATAAAGATTCTGAGATAAGGTTTTACTTTGGGACTTAGTTTTTGGTGTGATAGATGAGACTCTGGGAAGCCACTAAGTAGTCCCCTTGTCTTTGAAAACCCAGATGTTGGTGCTTCCCTCTCTGGTAACTATGTATGTATCGAATGGTCAGACAATCGGAAGCCTGTTTGCTGGTCTTTATTTCTCTTCTTGTATTTTTCTCTATTGGCGAATGATGTATGTGCTTGATTAAAGGAGATTGTTAACCCCTCAAAAGTTGCCTTTCCTTTAAGAAAAGCAGATTAAAGAACCTGTGATGGCAGCCCCCCCACCCCCCTGCCCCCGCAGGTATGTCAGGGTGCTTACTGTTACACAGACTTAAAAACACCAACAAAACCAAAGCAGCATCTTGCATTCTCTGTATCTTTCAGTCAGTTGTGGGAAAAGGGATAAACATTGAGCTTGAAAATATTGTTTATCAAACAAAGTGTTCCTTTCCCTTAAGTTTTCATCCAAAACTACTACCTCAATATAAGCAGAGGAACTTCTCATAGTTTACAGAGATGAGAAAACAGGTATGTTGGTCACTTCTTATCTTCGCAGTTTCATCACCTTTTTGTCAATAATCCTCTATGTAATTAAAGACTTTTGTGACTAAAATCAAAACTATTAAAGCTTGAAGGATTCTAGATCACTACTCAGTGTTATAGACATTATTAGGTTTGAGGGAATAAAATTCATGTCAGAAGTGGATAAGTTCATTCATTTTATTACTCAAATTTTTTAAAATGACTATATGCTTGGGTGTAAAGTCTCTTATGTTCTCAAGAAAGAAATGTTTTGTGGGGAAAGATTTTAAAAATGCCTTTTCAGCTATGTATTAATTTGACAAACAACACATCCAGTTCTCTGACTAGAAAATTTTATGTTGAATTTTCATTACAATTTCCTTTACTCAGACTTTTCGAAGTGGAATTTCAGAAATTTAAAAAAAAAACAAAAAACCTTACTTTGAGTTACTGAGGTACTATTGATATTTTTAGGCACTGAGAGTGATCATAAAGACCCCAATATGGATGTTTTTCAGTTAGCAGATAATGTCATGCATAAGACACAACACCTTCATTTACAGTTAAGAAAACTGAGGTTTAAACTGAGGTTAAAAACTTTCTCAATATCACCAAATAAGTATCTGATACAGGAAGCATGAGAAGTGGGACATGAAGCCAGGCTGTATGATTCTAGACAATGCTGTCTCACCTCTCATATTAGGTATCAGAATATGGATGCATTAGCATAAGCAACCCATGAACCAGAGATACAGAAAATACATATAAGCTCTTTAAGGAAGATTATGTACTTCCAATAAACCAAGATTTTGTAAATGTGGACCAATTACATTGCTATTAACTAAGCACAATACAAAGAACAGATCATTATTTTACCCAGAGATAAAAAAAAGTACACAGTCATATGGAATGTATTTAGAGATTTCTCGTCAGCAATTCACCATGTTATTAAATGCTGTCACTTGAAGAGTATAATTTGAGTAGGCTTAGAGCAGTTTTTAAAGCCAATGAAATGTAGCCATGGCATAAGTTACTACATTGAGGTTATTGTTTTAGAAATCTAAGTAGAATTCTAAGGCATGTAATAGCAGTAGGTATGCTCAAGGATGACTTATGTAGACTATTTTAGGTATTTGTCATAACCCTCTCATTTACTACCTAAGTAACCTCAGACAAAATACTTAAACCTCTAGGTATTAGTTTTCTCATCTGTTCAATGAAAGAATCAGACTAAATGTCTTCTAAGGTCTGTTCTAGCTCTAAATCTTTGATACTGTGAGGCTCTACATAAATAGCTCATCTAGGTGAACATTGGGTGGGAATTTAAGACTTTCATCCTTTTAACTTTGTCATTTGTACACCTTGAACGGATAACACAACTTTTTTGTTTCTGTTTTCTTATTTAGGAAATTGACTTTTTAAAACAAATTGTGCTCTATTTTCTAACGGGGGTGGAGGAATAGACAACTATGAAATAATGAATGCACAAAATTCTCTGAAAATGCTAATGAGTAATAGTATTACCAGAAAAATATGCATTCCTGTACTCATTTAGAAATAAATTTTTATCAGGTAAAAAGGAGAATCATGTAACTTTATGATTAACAGAAAAGATGGAGAGTAATGGAATTATTGGGTTTTCTAGAAGGAAAATTAGTCATCCTTGAAAAGTTGGTCAAAAATAGTTATCATTTAAAGCTCGATTGTAAAATAATCAACCATAACAGAAAAGGTACAGTAAAACTACCATCATAAAATTAAAATACATGACAGAATAATACTAGACCCTTTCAATAAAACTTCTCATGCTTAAAAACACAGTAATATAATTTACAATTCAAGGTCAAACTCTTAGTAATATGCCTTATGTTAAAATGTCGTTGATATGACTTACATATAGTATGAAAAACATGCTACTAAAGTGTTCTAAAAATAGTGGAGCAATATTAAAATGATGACAGTCAACTTTCCTAGAGGGTCTCATATTACCATTTAATATCTTTGAAATTATGCATCCATTTCAATATGAAGACCTACGTTCTGCAATTGAAGGTCCTAATGTTAGACAATGGAGAGATAAGTCGTTGTGCAGCCATTTTTCTGGCCTAAAAATACTTTCACTGGAAAACATTCCCTGAACTTTGACACTGAGAATGGTCTTTCCCCTTTAATTATACCTATCCAAAACTTCTAGCATATAACATCAAATATTAGAGTTACATCTTTTCTCCATTTTAGGCTATAAACTCCATGAAAGTAGAAATATGTCTTAAATAAATATTCTCTCTATAGAATATTCCATAATGGTTTGTCACAATGAGGCTCTTTATAAACATTCATTGAATTATTTCAATGGAAAGGCCTGATCTTTAACTAATCCACATTTCTCTCTTCCTAAAAGCACTTTCTTTCTATAAAATCATTACTGATTACACTAAAATTATGGTGAAATCTTCTTCAGAATAAAATGCTCTAAAATTTCAAAGTTGGAGAGTACCTAATAGGCTAATTCAACCCATACTTGTATAGGGATCTATTGTATAATCTTTCTACAAATTAGGCATCCAAATTTCTAAATACCCCTTCTGAGAGAAACATACTTGTTTCCAAGGCAGGCCTTTCCGCCTTTTGTGACATCTAATTGTTAGAACATTTTTTTTTTCTTATCTGGAGCTATTGACATTCAGAAGCAAGCAGAACAAAAGTAACCCTCTTTTACTTTACAATGCTTCAGATATTATTAAATCCTATAGTAAATCTTGTTTGTACCTGCATTTTAGAATTCTTCACATGTGTTTCCTTATAGTGTATGTATCCCATATAATATACAATGTATCATGTTGTATTATATCATATGTTATAATGTATTATATATGCATAGAATATAAGGCAGCATATATTATATGTAATGTATGGATATATGTATCTGTGTGTGTGTATATATATGTATGTATATTAGACATGCATACACATAAATGTAAGTTTTGTCTCTCTAATAAGAATGTAAGGTCAGTAAGGGTAGAAAATGTGTCTTACAAAATCCTTATGTCTCTATGCATAGCACATTGCCCTGCATATAGAAGCTGTCTGTTGTATTTTTGTAATCATAATGATCTTTCATATACTTTTTATTAGCATATCGACTCTATGTAGCAGTGTGTCACACCATAGACAACAGAATTGTAACTAAACTATCCCCCTCATTTTGCAGATTGGAAACTTTAGAACTACACAGATTAAATGATTTGCCCAATGTTACAAGTGTTGTAATAAGTTCAGGACATATTCGAATCCAGGTGGTTGGATTTTAAAATCCAATGTTCTTTCCACTAAGCTGGATGAATCTTTGGTATAACATTTTATGCCATTTATAAATGTAAATATCCATTTAGTGTTTAGCAAATATATTCCAAGAACTCAGAGAAATAAGATTTTAAAAAAATTCTAAATATTTATAAGAGAGTAACAGTGTAATTAAAGAAAATTGGTCTCTGAGTCAGGGATATTTGAGTGGGAATCCTGCCCTTGAAAAATAATGGGTGTTGTGATCAAGGACAAAGCTTAACTAGTTGTAACCAGGAAAACTTCTAAGACTGCAAATTACTGAGAAAAAACCAATATGTACTGAGAGAGGAAATTCTTCACTGGAAGCCTCTTCTGCCCCTTAAAAAAAAGTGTAAACACACTTAGAGATTTTATTTTAGTAAGTCATGCTGTATAAATTCATACCTTGGTATTTTGAATCTCTAACATTGCAACATGTACTTTCTTCTGGATATGTATATAACCTAAGGTGACTCAACTGCAAACTATCCATACCCATCTTTTCCGTGTGTCTCTCAACAGGATCCACAAAGTCCAATTTTAATGCATCATCATAAATGACCTTGTGTTCCCACAAATCTATGCCAGAAGGATACAGAGCTATAGCCAGTACCATCATGCTGGAAAGGCATTAAGTTTGATTCTGGTAGTACACTGTGGACAATAATCTGACCACTTGGTGGTGAATGATTTGACCATGGAAACTCATCTTCCATCTCTACAGGCTCTCAGTCCATTGTTCTTGATATATATATATGGTATAGATCTGTCCTGAGAAAATTTATTCACTGAACAAGTATTTTTTTATTACAGGACAGTTATTACAAATGAATTAATTTTCTTAGAATCAAGCTGCATAAAACAAATATAATATTCATTTATTCTATAAGCATTTATTATGAAAATTACAATTAATGACTGAAAGTTGAGATGAAAAGTACTTGTTTGGGTAATTATGAATCTTTATTATTTTTAAAATTGTATTTAAAAAGTAGCCTTCTGTTGAACAAGGGAGTTAAAATTATCACTTTTCAACTCAGAAATAGAAAAAGAAAAAAAGATGAAAGGGAAGATTAAATGTTTATGAAAGGGAGTCTCCTTGCTATAACTAGTGTGTGTATGTGTGTGTGTTTGTGTGTGTGTGCTTGTGTATCTGTTTCTGTCTCTTTGTATGTGTTTGTGCCTAGGGAAAAGAAGGAAGGGCAGAGGAGGACAGGGAGGAGAGATAAACTTATCTAGTTTATGGCTGCAGGGGAAGAAAAATGTTACCTGACAAACCACAAGGTGCTGAAGTCATATGCTAGTCAATGCTAGGAAGGCAGAGGAAGGAAGAAGCTGGGGTATGACTTTTCATGACTTTTCAGATGTTGTGAGGATGAAGCACAAACCATTGTCATGGTGCTCACTAGTACCTGGAAACAAAATCCTGGTGATACTTCTCAAATTTCAGTTCTGTTCTCTATGCTCATGTTTAAATATCTGATCTATTTATTACCTGTACACATTATTTGCAATTTCTAAGACAATATTTTCCTTCTCCATACAATCTTTTTTTTTTATTTATAAGTATTTAAAAGTTATATAATAACTGAGGGATAATTTTTATCCTCCTGAAAGGAACCATTGCTAATAAAGACAAGGAAGCAATCAATTTTAGCATATATCCCAAAGTTATAAATTAGCCCATGATTTCTTATGTGTTGGCAATCTTTCCATCAATTGAGATCACACTTATTTCATACCTTAGTACAGCTCTTAACCTTTTTTGAGTATCTCGGACCCCTTTGGCACTCTGCTGATGCTTTTAAGTTCAAAATATCTTTAAATGCTTAAAATGAAATACATGAGATTGCTAAGGAAAACATATTTAAATGCACTTATCAAAATATTGTTGAAGGTTGATAAACCTCAGATTAAGAACCTCTGCCTTAGTAGATGGTCTAAATGGTTATGGCCAAGGATCTCAGGAAGGAGTTTCTTCTTAGCTACTTTGGTCACGTAGTCCATCACCATGGCCATATAACAAGCTTGTTTAACTTGAAAGAATCAGCCAAAATGTATACTCTGCTAGCAGAGGCTTCAAGAATCTCAGATTCTTTTCACATTACCATGAGATGTCAGTATATGGTTCTGGTGGAGCTTAATAGGACATTATTCATAGACTTAATTGACAGTGTTTGAGAGTTAGTGAGGCTAAAACTTCATCTTCCTTGGCCAAACTAGTGATTAGTTTCTCCAGTTTTAAGGTAGTCTTGGGAAAAGAGATATGTAACTCATCACCAGGCCTGAACTCAAATTCTTTCTAGCTTTGGAGGACCTCCCAGTGCTTTCCCTCATCTAGAAAAGCCTTTGATAACCCAAGATTATCTCTACTCTAAAATAAGGCTTCAGAGTAAAGTCCCATTCCAAAAAAACAAGCCATAAAAGAAACATTAGTTTGACACTAAAAATGTGAAGAAACTCATAGTCCACCCAACAGTTTCTAGGGTCACCAGTGCTTCAGATTCCTCATATAAAATGTAAGGGGAATGGGATGGTCTCTAAGGGCCTTTCCAGTTTAAACATTCTGTGATGCTGTGGTCAATGAATTGGTGAACAAGTCAGGCCTCAAAGCACAAGTTCACATGACAGAATGACTAATAAAGCTTTCAGCTACACTTGCTGAATTTTCCCAGGGAGGTCTCTCATCTCATCATTGAATGAGCTCACTCTATTAGGCCTAGGAAGTGTGAGAAAGTCACAGCTTGAAATAGTGTATCCCTATGTAGGAAAAAGCAGCAGGACACGTATTCACAAAACCATAAGGAAATAAGAGCTAGTTGGACAGTAAGACTATACCTTTTTGTAAATTGATTGTATAAGATTCACTTTTTTAGGGATGGTTTCTACATGATCATCCTTGTTGGTTTTTAATTATATTTTTTCAAATTATAAATTTGACCAATTGTTAGGTAAACTTTAGCCTAAGAGAATATTCTGTAAATAAGTAAATATTATATCAATCATTCTCTATATACTAGGTATGGTGAGGGTAATTCAAAGTAGAAGATCAGAGTTTTAAGTTTATGAAATTTGATTATGGAGACAAGACATGAATACACACACACACACACACATATACACATACACCATGAGCAACAATAACACCTGGGGTGTCACAGCATATTTTCATATATGTTTAATAATTGAGTTGTTAACAGGTCAAAAGAGAAAGATCATAAGGGATTAGCGTCATCTGTGAAGATTTCAGAGAAGAAATAGAGCTTGAGGTGAACCTTGGAGATTTTATATTCGGAGAGTTTGAAGGAATCCCCTCCAGGTGTGGAAATGACTTTCAAAAGTACTGCTGGCAGGTTTAAAGGAAAGTCTGGGGAAAAGTAAGTAAACTAATTTACCTAGAGTAGAGGGTTCAGGAAAGAGTGCTATGCTATCTCTAGTAACTCACTATTAGTCACAGAACAAAATCCTCAACTTGACATTAAACCCCTTCAAAACTAGGTTTGCAATATATTGTTGCAGTTGTATTAAAAAACACTCCTACCCTTCAGATGTAGGTAAAATAAGCTACCAGTTAGTGTTTCTCCTGTCTCATCTTATACAGTCCCATTTATGAGCATGGTACATGTATAGGTATAGGATATGCAAACTGCCCTATCTACCTTCATTGAAATCATCATTTTCCTTCAGTTCCTAACTTAGAAACTCCTTCATGAAGCCTTCTTTGATATTTTCATTTGAGAGTGATCACTCCCTCTACAATCTTTCTTAAAAAATTTTTTTCAGCATCAATCTTTTCTTTCATTATATTATTGATAAACTCATTTATGTTCATGGCAAAACCTCTGGAAGTAGTGGGTACTCACATAGATATTAAGATCATATAAAATTCTTCATGCAGCATCCCATTTGAGGTCACTTACCCAATTCCTCTTTACATTGGTGAGCTGGATTACTAGCAATGCATATTTTCTTGGGATCCTAATGGGTAACGGTGAACATCCAGGATTTACAATATGGTTATCCCTGAGTCCCCACCAGTGCGCTTCTTATTACTGATTATCAGACAACATAAATCAGCTCTTAGGAAAGGAAATTTATTGAGAAGGTATAGCACAAATATGAGGGAGGAGAGGGAATGATGAAGGGAAGAAAGAAAGGAGGAGAAAGGGAGAAGGGAAGTAGAGGAGAGGAAAAGGCAGAGAGAAAGAGAAGAGGAGAAAGGGGAAGCAAGGACAGGTGAAGAAGGGGCGGAAAGAGAGAGAAATAAACAGGAGGAGGGGGAGAGATAAAAGGAAGGAGGAAGCAGGAGAGGGAGAGATGAAAAAGTGGGAATGAAAGGGAGACACTTTTTCCTCCCCTTTTCAGTCCCAAGAAGTTCCTCCTAAGGGTCTTAACTGTAATTCTTCCAACATCAGAGAACTCTGACACTTCCTGTATCTCTGCAGACAATAAGGTACCTTTTTCTCCCTATAGAGTGGTACCACAGCCTCAACACCAGCAGGCTATGTCACCCAGATATTTTACTGATAATTGTAATGGAATCATGAAGACAGATCCACAGTCTAGCTTCATTTCACCCAAGCCATATATTTCGAAGAATTCTGGTTTTTAGGTACTGCTGTATGCCCAGAGTAAAGTAAAGCTGACTGGTCCCTGACCTGTGCCCTTGGCCTCATTAACACTGCCGCTCAGGTAGCTGACTCTTCACCAGAGAAAAAAGACAGGTGGTGTCACAGCAGCATACTCGTGGTATTTTCTAATAATACATTTCATTTTGACCAGAGCGGAAGGTTTCTATTTTCCTCAGAATTCTGTAAAAACAACAACAGAGACAACTGTCCTCCCCCTACCCCAATACTATCATTTTAATCTATAGAGTTAGGATGTAACGATACTGGGAAAGGCATAGCATTAATTGTTTTCTTTTG
This sequence comes from Bettongia penicillata ogilbyi, assembly GCA_023548195.1. Taxonomy (NCBI): domain Eukaryota; kingdom Metazoa; phylum Chordata; class Mammalia; order Diprotodontia; family Potoroidae; genus Bettongia; species Bettongia penicillata. Next base: position 2,466,810 of record JAJHZJ010000115.1, on the reverse strand, counting down.
ACACATCACCTTCAATCTTTTGAAGATTTTTTTTTCTCTGCTCCTTTCTCCCCACTGCTATCCAGGGATCTACCCAATTAATCTGCTACAAATTATTTTCTTCCTTACAACTTGGAATATATGTGTGTGTATGTGTGTGTGTGTGTGTGTGTGTGTGTATATATATATATATTACATACAATGATAAAAACATTAAATATGAAAAATTCTAGTGTATGAGTGAATGAATACAGGCAATTCACCCTTGTTTTGAATTAATAAATGGGGGAAAATCTGACGAACACTTCTGCTAATTGCTAACAAAAATACAATGAAAGGTAGGCACTCTATTGCAATTATCAAACTGATGTCATTGGCCTCTAACGTGTGGGTGGCTGGAGTTGAGCAGAGCAGGCTAGAGACAGGCAAGTCAGGAATCAAATAGAAATTTAATTTATAAGCAAGAGAAACAGTTTGCAAGTAAGGACGCATGTGCTGGAGTCTCACCCCTAGTGCATAGTGGAGGGAGAACCTGAGGCAGTGTGGGGAGATCTAGTCCTTATACCAAAGGCAGTACAGTGAGCTGTAGCCTTGACGATGAAGGGTAACAGAAATAATGAGACAAGTTTGATTCATAGAAGGATTTCATGGCTGAAGCATGGGTACTTGTTCAGTGTTTGTCCAAGAATACTTTATGTTTTTTTACCAGAGGGTAAGGTCATCCAGAGGGTGATCACAAAGGATTGTTGTTATGCCAAGCTCAGGGTACCGCTTGTTTGCTGGGCCTTAGCTCTGGAAAATAGTGTCTCTTTATATCTTGACGCAACGGAAACTTCACTCCCTGAGATTTTCAGTTTCATGTGGGAATGGAAAGTCTTCCCAACTCTGCACTAACAAATTGTGTGACCTTGCATTTCACTTCATTGGATCCTAGCTCGTTCATTTTAAAAATGAATACATTGTACTAAATTGTCACTAAAGGCCTTTATAGCTTCTGAGACTCCAAGTCAAAATGGAATTTTTTCAACTGTCATTTTTCAAAACTATATCACAACTTTTTCTGTATGTAGTATGTGCTAAAATCAATATATTTCGGTTGATAAATTGAGAGACCTAATGACAAAATATCAATCCTATCTTTTTCTCCTACTCCATGACATCCCTTTACTGTTCTACTTTTCTATGTAATGGAATTATCATCCTCCCAAGGAGTAGGAAAAGAAAGTCAATGTGTGATCACATGAGGATTATCTAATAGATAAAGCTATTTTCATCCTAGAAAAATGGACATAATTCAGTACAGAAATTCCAAATACAAAAAGGGCCAGTGTGTGGTAGTAGTAAAAGAGCTGGGCTAAGATTTAGGAGTTCTGAGTGCCAGACCCAAGTCTTCTATTAGAAAGAACTGTGTGACCTTGATATTTCACATATTCCCTGGGTCACTATTTCATTACCTACCAAAGGAAGGAGGAAGTAGATGATCACTAACATGACTTTCAACTCATATAGATATACATAACATGTATGTGTATACATATGTATGTATATATATGTGAGCATATATATATATATGTATATATGCACAATAATTTCATATTGCAGAGATATAGCATTTGAATCCAATATATGATTAGAAGATACTCCTGTGTGAAAGATAGTTGGCTGAGTTCTGGGAAATAAAGATGACAAATTTCAGGGTCCCTCTTCTCAAAGATTTACTATCTAGTGGGGAGAAACAAATATAATATATATACAGACAGACATTATGCAACATAGATGGTATTAGTGTCAGAGGAGAATTCGATATAAAGAGTTCTAGGAAAATGAAAAAATCTAAATCCCTTTCAACTAGGGGAGAAAGGGGAAGTTCAGGAATGACTTTGTATCCAGCACTTGTGATGGGACTTGAAAGATAAGAATTTCAAAAAACAGAAATGAGGTGGGTCTATGTTCTTGTTCATGGAAAACTGTTTTTAAGAATACATCTGGATTGGAGAGTTAAGAGGTCAGACAGCAATGTAATGGGAAGTACTATAGAATATGTAAAGGGGAATAGTAGAAAATAGACTTGGAAAGATAATTCACAAGTAGAAAGAGAACATTTGTAGAGGGCCTGAAATGCCAGAGTGGGAACTTTGTATTTTAGTTGATAAAAATTAAGAAACAATGAAGGTTTTTGATGAGGAATGACATGGTCAAACATACTTTAGGCAATGGTGTATAGGATTGATTGGAGAGCGGATTGATTGCAGGCAGGAAGGTCTGGGAAGAGCCTAACTTTCTGAGAATTATTATTTTTAGAATGGAAGACAGAAAGGAAATGGCAAGCAAATAATTGCTTGCCTTTGTGATATCATTTCTCTCTCTCTCTCTCATAAGTACATCACATATATCACACATATTTATCCATGTATTCCATATATTCTCTCCCTCAAAATCGATCAATCATTGAACAAGCATTTATTAAGTCACTAATCCACTATATGCCCCCCCATAATGCTGAGTCCTAGGGGTATAATGACAAAAATGATATAGACCCTATTCTTAAGGAGCTTACTTTTTATTAGGTAAGACAAAAATATACATGTCCATACATACATAAACATACATACACACATCCATATGCATACACATATATACCTATGTGCACAGATGTGCATATCTGGAAACATACATACATTATATATATATATATATATATATATATATGTGTGTGTGTGTGTGTGTGTGTATGTGTGTGTGTGTGTGTATATATATATATATATATATATATATATACATACACAGAGGTTCATACAAAACAGATACAAGAGTGCTTTCCTTTGGGGACAGCAATAATACCTGGAGAGATCAGAAAAAGTCTTATCTCAAAAGATGTTGTATAGCTGGAAGGAATATAGGTATTCTAACTCACAAAAAAATTCTTTCATTAATTCTACTTTGTCAGCAGACATTTTCAAAAGGTAAAAAATAAATTCCGTATCTTAAATCTCCTGGTTTTGCTACTAGGAGATCAGGGCTTAACACTCATAGTTTTCTGGGAATAAGGCAATGAAAACATCATGGAAGACTTCCCTGGACCTATTAGAGAAAGACCATTGATGCATAGGAATGACCTTACTCTTAATTCCTAAATATTAGCTTCTCTCAGGAAGCAATTATTTCTTCAGAAAAAGGCAAAATTAAAGAAAAGATACCAAAAGTCATTTCATATGAGCATCTCAAAGAATCTTCAATATTTATTTTTCAGAATTCTTATTCATTACTTTGTATGTCATATAAATATTTCAAAACAGGAATAGTACCCTGTGCTTACAGTATAATTCAATAGACCAGGAGGAATTTCACTCACCCACTCAATGAAAAAAAAAATTCCCATTTTCATATTTTCTTTTTGATTCACTTTAAATGGCTCTATTATAAGTTTATTCCATTTTTCTGTTATATTTCCTTCTCTGGTCACTCCCTCAAATACAATTATTTTCATTTAAAAAATAGCCCTAGGAAAATTGGTGCAATATTTCACAACCACCTGCATTTTTCAAGTTTGAAATTTTGTCCAGTGGCTAAAAATGCACTTGTCATTAGCTGAGATTTAAGAGCTATCAGTGTCTAATCAATTCAGCCAGTAATGTTCAGGGAGAAAAGGATAGTTAAAGCAAAAGCTCGGCAGTGATTAAGACCTCACTGTGGGAGAATTATTCTTTTCATCAGGGTAGTGAGCACATCCAATAAACAATGCCAAAGTGAAGCTGGTACTAAAAATATTATCCACCCATTTTAGGAACCCAGAAAATGTTTGAGCTACTAGCATATAGATGAGTATTTACAGCTTGATTTTTTTGGAGACTTGATATTTGACCTTTGGCAATGAGTTATTTTCAGAGGTTTATCATTAGAAATAGTAAAACCTAAAAGGTCAGATTATTGAATATTGTTTTTTGGTTGTGCCATTTCACTGACTGTGGATATAAGATGAGTCAATACTGAACATAGCTTTTTCTAATATATGGGAAAATCTAGGAAAAGTATTATAGAAAGATCCTAAAATTTTACAATTTCAGCTTCAGTTAAAATTTTACAATTTCAACTTCAGTACAGTAACAAATAATGTAATTTTTCATCCACATGAAACAGTGAAATAGCACAGTAGATAGACCTGGAGTCAGGAAGAAGAGTTCAAATTCAGTTTTAGATTTGCCTTATTTCTACATATGTGAAATAAGTATATTAATCGCATCTACCTCTAAGAATTGTTTGTAAGGTACTTTGCAAACTTTAGAGCGTTATATAAATGATAGTTATGATTGTCATCATCACCGCCGTCATTATTATGTATGTGTCATAACAAGTCTCTCTGTCTTTGAATTGATTATCTCTCATACACAGATTGCACCTTCTTACCTTTTCCACTTAGAATTCCTAATTCCTTCACAATTCAGATCAAATGCTACTTTTTAAATGAAAAATAATCTTGATCTTCCAAGACACTACCTACTCAAACCTTCCACTCCCTCCTACCCTCTCCAAAAAAGAAAAAAAGGCATGTTTAGCTATTTTGTATCTATGAGATGTAATATGGTTTAGTGGATAGAGAATATGCTTCAAAGCAAAGAAGAAATTAATTCAAAGCCTACCTCTGAAAAATACTCTTTATGACTCTTGACAAGTCATATAATCTCCTATTGCTGTGAGTAACTCTACAGAATCTTGAGCTGCAGAGAAAGTACCTACATACATTAGTAGAGAGAGTTCCTTCCCTATAACAATAAAATTATAGGTCTTGCCTCCATTCCTATCTAATGTGTGTGTGTGTGTGTATGTGTGTGCATGCCCTTCTTTAGAGAAAGGACTATTTTTGTCTCTGTATTCCCATCACTGAGCATAGTTCTTGGAATATAGTAGATGATTAATAAATATTTTAATTAATCAATGATTAAGGGCACATCTTCCTCCAGAATAGTTCACTCTCATCTTGTCTTTCCAATATATTCCTATCCTTACCTGGCATTCTGGATAGGATGTTTGATGTAGAGTCTAGAAAACCTAGTTTGGAATTCTACCTCAGATACTTTATAAGTTGTATGAAGCTGGGGCACTGGGGCAAGTCATTTTATCCTTTATAGCCTCAGTTTTCTCACATGTGAAATATGAAAAATAAATGACGCCTCTTTGGGTTGTTAAGAATATCAGGTGAATTATATTTAAAACACTTTGTAAGCTGGCCACGTTGTTCAAATACAAAATGTATGCTTGCCAAAAAGACTATTTTATGGGGAACTCACATGGGGCAGGTGATCACACTGTGGTCAGAAGAAGTGATACAAGGAAACTCTCAAGGTCTTCCTCAAGAACTTTGGATTTAATTGTGCGACATGGGAGACACTGGCTCAGGACTGCTCAACATGGCATGACCATATCAGAAAAGGTTCTGTGCTCTATGAGCAATACAGAATTGAAACAGAACAAAGCAAATGTAGGATGCACAAAGCTGGAGTAACTACCCCAAATGTTCATATGGATTATCTGTGCCCAATCTGTAGTAGAGCATCCTGAGCTCATATTGGTCTGTTCAGTCACAGTCACACATATTGAAACTTCACTTTATCATGGTGATGTCATTTTCAGCCTCTAGGAGAATTAAAGACAATAACCAACCAAACATTAAAATGCTCACCTATTTTTTCCTTAAATTCTCCAGGGTGGATCTACCCAACAAGATTGAAACATTCTTGAAGTCTTGTAATATTTCATGAAATGCAGTGGAGCATTCAGCATTGTCCAACTTTTATTTCTTACTATCAATAATGCACCCTTTCTTTTTTTGCAAATTGGAGTCGCAGACTAATTAGCATAACAGCCAGTACTCAACATCACTCTTAGACAATACTACCCTGATTCCATTAGGAAATGGATGAAGTATCTCTCTGATCATGTGGCAGTGGTAAATAGATACAGCAACTTTGTCTGCTTCTTTAAGTAAACTTGTCAAAATGATGGCACTGTATTATTGCTGTTCACAATTTCATTGAAGAAAATCTTGCTCTCTGTCATGGCAATTTTCTTTCACTCTTTATTTTAGTTTGGTCTTTGATTATTTATAATGATAATATGGAATTCACAGGTCTTGACCTCCTGCCTTGCAATATGTTAAATAATAACTTCCAAATACATTTATGATTTAATGAAAGAAAACGTAGTTGTCAGATAGCATGAGATAATCCCTATAGAGATATAGCCTTTCTATTTCAACCTCAGTCAGAAACACAGCAGTTTTCAGCATCTTTTGCACCCTCCCCAACTAAAAAATTAAATGCAATAAAATCAGGAGTTACAAATCAAATGAATGAAGACAATATGCTGTTTTGCAATGCACTTCATAAAAAAAGTTTATCTGAGTTCCAAAGAATGCCACAACGTGCCTTGTTCATTTTTATGCCTCTGAATTTGTACTCTCACTTTTACATTTGCTAATTAAAAGGTAAATGACTATTTGAAGAAAATGAAGGTGAGATGATGTCTAATATTCCCTCTCAGTCATTTATTCTTCTTACAAAATGAAATTGACAGCGATGAAAAATAAGGGCTATAAATGAAAATAAACATAACTGAACTTTTGCCTGTGATTTTTATTTTACTTGCCTTTCCAATGTCATTTAAAGTAAGAAATTTCCACTTTTGTAGTTATACTTAGAGTCCCCATTAAACATACATTAATTCTTCCTGAATGCTTATAAAGAAAATATAAAAAACATGAATGAATTTTTATAAGTAACAAGTAAATCTCAGAAAGGTAAAGTTAAAGAACAAGGTATCTTAGAGTCAGTCTAATACAACCCCCTCATTTTATAGTTGAGAAAATTCATGTCCAGAAAGGAAGAGTGATTTGTCTAAGGCACCATTGGAAGTAGATGCTGAGTTCTTGTCCTCAAGTTCTAAGTTCTTTATAACATATCACAACATCGCTATTAATAAAGTCAACATTTATAGGTCATAAATAGAGAGGTATAAGTATAGAACCTTTGAGTTCATCTAATCCAAACCATAATTGGACAAGCAAGGGAAAAGTCCCTAAGAAACTAAAGGATTTGACCAATGCCAGTTGAAGTTTGAATGAACATTAATGTTTGAGGTGGTTTCATTTACTTATTTTTATTTCCTATATAGGAAAATGAAATTAGTGGAAATGATTTTGCATTACAACAAGCATTCTTAACCTCCATGAACTTCTTTAAATTTTATTGCTATATTTCAATATATTTTCTTTGTAATATTACAAAATTTATTTTATGAATTTAGAAGCATTATTCTGAAAATAATGCAAAGCCTTCCCTAAACTTCCAAAGAGAACTGTATCACCAAAAAAAGGTTAAGATCCCCTTCCTTGGTGTAATGAATGTAAAACCAAACACACTTTGTATGCCATGCATTACATTTAGGAGTACAATGGCCTGTGTTCTGGTCTTGCCTATACTACTTTACTAGATTTTTTACTTTGGAGAAGTCATTTGATCTCTCTAAGACAGTTTCCTCATTTACAAAATAGTCATTACCACACCTGTCATCACTTTCTCAAAAGGGTCTGTATGAAGTGAGAAAATATATTTAATTCATTTACTATGGTTTGAGTGCCTACTGAGGACCAGACATTGTGCTAGATGGCCAAGATTATATACATGTGCGTGCACACACACATAACATATACATGTAAATAAAAGTTTACAAATGACACAGAAGAAAATGATAAAATGAGGAATACAAAGGAGGAGTCCAGTCAAAGATCAATAATTTTTTTAAAATACAAGAAAGAGATGAATTTCATCAGAAAGCAATTAAGGAATACTTCTTGAATAAAGTGGAATATAGATTGGGCCCCAAAGAAAGAAAGCAGAATTGACTTATTTATTTGTTTTGTTTTTATTTGTTTATATATTTATGTGAAAATTGAAGTAGAAGGAAGTCCATTTTAAACCTATGTGATCGTGTGAGGAAAGGGATGGAAATGAAAGCGAACAAGACACAAAAGAAGGACAGAAATAAATTTGGCTACTCCTAGTTTGTCTGAGAAGGGTGCCTAGATATTTTGTGAGATGAGGCTGGAAAAGCAAGCTGCAAAAATATTATAGAAGGACCTGATGAACATAAAGAGTGTGTATTTCACTTGCGAGGCAATATAGAGGCAATGAAGGATTTTGTTTCTTAGTAGTGTATTAGGAAGATTATTCAGACAACAGTATGAATAAAGGATTGGAAAGTATGTAGTGAAGGAAGTCAAGGAGGCCACTTAGAAGGCAATTAATATTTTAAGTGAGAAACATAATGAGGGACTGAACTAGCATGTTTGCAGAAGTAGTAGAAAGAAGGGTAAGAATGTCATGCAGATTAAATGAAGTAGACAAAATAACTGATTTGATGTGGAGAAAGAAATGTTATAGATTTAAAAAAGCTCAAGGAAACATAGATTGAAAGCTAAAAAGAACTTTAGCACTCATCTGAACTAATAGTACAATTTTACCAATTTTACCAGTTAATTAGGCCAAGAGAAGTGAATGAACTTTCCTCATGAAGTCACTCAAGAAATAAAAACCTGAGCTGAGATTCCATTTAGTTCTCGAGCCTTTGCTCTCAAGTTTAGTAAGTCATATAATGCTCAGGAACCAGATTGTATTCATTCATGATTTTCTAGCCTAGATATTTGATATCTAGATACAACTTTCTCTGATCACATTAAAATTGAACCATGACTGGTTCTACTTCCAAGGCCTAGTTTGCTTGACTCTACTTCTGATAAACACTTTGATTCCTGTGGCACCCCTTGAAGAATGGGCTACACAATAGGATGAACAACAAGACCCCAAAACATTAGACACTTCAGGAAGAATGAGAAGTAGAAAAAAATCATTGGGATTTATGGTATGGTTATTGGTACCTTGGAGAGGCAACTTATAAAAGAAATCTGGTGTGGTAGATAGAGCATTGGAGTTGATATCAAGAAGACCTTAACTTAGGAGTTTAACTGAATCTTAATACAGGAGCTTACTAGCTGTATTACCCTGGGCAAGTAATTTAATGTCCCTTGGACTTCCTTACTTGTTCTTCTATAAATAAAGAGTCTGAAGTAAAAGATCTCTGAGGTCCCTTCTAGCACTCTCTATGATCCTTTGAGAAGGGAATTTCATTATCTCCTAGAAATTCAGTTGTTATTAGTTGAGGAGTGAGCAGATTGTGAAAAAGTAGAGTTCTTGAGTGTAAACTACACTGTATGTTCCATAGAGATTTGGCTACAAAGGTGAGGAAAGGTAGAGGCTAATAGTCTGAGGCCAAGGAAGGACTTTTTTATACATATTAATTTATTTATTTTTAGTTTCTATTATTTACTTCCACAAGTGTTAAATTTTCTCCGCCTCCCTCCCCTCTTCCTTCCCCAAGTAACATACAATCTGATATAGGCTGTATATATACATTCCTTTTAAACATATTTTCACATTAATCATGTTATATAGGGAAGGAATCATAAGAAAGCAAAAGCAAAACAAAAGTTTACAAAAAAAGAGAGGAAATAGTATGCTTCTGTCTGCATTGAGACTCCATGAGTCTTTGTCTGGATGTGGATGGTGTTTTCCATCATGAGTCTTTTGGAGTTGTTTTAGGTCCTTGCATTGCTGAGAAAAGCTAAGTCTATCAAAGTCAGTCATTAAAAATGTGGCTATTACTGTGTACAGTGTTCTCCTGGTTCTGTTCATTCCACTCAGCCTTGGTTCATATAAGTCTTTCCAGGTTTTTCTGACATCTGCCTGTTCATCATTTCTTATAGCATAATAGTATTCTATTACATTCATTTACATGGAAGGGCTTTTTAATATATTGGAGAGGAAGAAAGTGTAGGTGAGACCCAAGAATATTTCTTGACAGAGCGAAAGGACAAGTTGATAATTAATACAACAGTTATTTCAGAATAGTTATAAAGAGATGATGTCAAGTTCTCAGGTAAGTCAACTCAGAAAGAAAGAAGTCCAATTTATCACCTGAGGCTGAGGTGAAATAGGAAAGGGTGGATAAAATCACAGAAAAAATTTCAAGGTAGAGCAGGATATAAGGGTGTTTAGTCTTCTCAGTAAAATGTTATCACAGAAATAAGATCAATGTGGGTATTGCTTCTATCAGTACAAATCAAAAACCATCTATGTCCCCTCATCTTGTGTCATTCATGATGATATTCTCCTATCGATCTTCCCCAGTATATGAATCCTATGTACTGGCCCTCTTCCTCTAGTCTAGGTCTCTGACATTTCATGGATACCAGTACTGCCTTCTGGCTTCTAATCTGTTCTCTTGGATTCTCACTATATTTCATAACATCCATGGTATTTACTCCTGGAATGTATATTTTTTTTCTTCTTCTAAGTATTATTCCCTTTTTACAAATGAAGAAACTAAGGGACAGTATTTTTGTCTAATTGGTAAATGACAGAGACAAGATTGAACCTGTTCCTCTTGCTCTATCTCCCATTCCAGGTTGCCTTTGAAGTTTTTATAGTAGGTACTTACCTGAGAGCTTGTTATGAAGTATTACCTCCTCCTCCTCTGTTAAAGTGTTATAGTAAGGAAGGGAACACAGACCCTGATTGAAAAGTAGCTATAGGATAAAACTAGTAAAAATTAAGTATAAATTTAAGTATAATATATATATATATATATACAAATTTAAGTATAAAATATATATTATATATATAATATACTTAAAAATTAAGTATAAAAAACTAGTAAAACTAAGCATAGTTTCAATGATAATGGAATAATTGTGTTCCAATATTTAGTTGTTCATATTCCTGTTTTACTATTTGTTACTAAATATATTTTACATGGGAAATTGATTAATACTTCTTAAGAATAACAGTAAAATACATATTTTTACTTAATTTCCCAGGACCCTGTGTATTCTATATGTAAATTGGATCACCAATTCTATTCTGTTCTTAATTCCCACAAAATACACAACAAAATATTGCACTGAATAAATAAATACATAAATAACCTTATCTCTAAGTGTATTATCTCATTACAATAGAGGTTATGACTATTGATCTAGGAGTCAAGAGACTTATGTTTTATTCCCAACTATGTCACTAATTCATTTGATAACCTTGAGCAAGCCAGTTTATATGTCTTTCATAATTGGATACTTTAATAATCACTGACTATGTCTTATTCTAAAATTCAGCGATTTTTAAGTACTAAATTTCTAGTTTTCCAGCAAATAAATAGTAACCAAATAAAATATAGTGAATATTCAATCACTCTTATTCTCTGATAAAAAAAATACTCTTCACCTAATCTTCTACCCCATACTCCAGCTCCTAAATTGCCTCCTCATTTAGAAATGAGATATGGATTCAGAGAAAAGGGCTTTGATGTCAACAATCTCCTTCAAATGGCCATAAGCTACAATATGAAAAACAGTGATAACAATGCTACTGAAATAAATGTTTAAGTTTGTTCACTGCCCTATAAATAAATTGATCTCTAGGTGTAATGCATTCTAAATGTTGAAATATATGCATGCTGGGTCCCCTTGTTATTAAACTTCCTAATATTATCATGGGATAGCAAACTGACCAGTCAAGACAATTATGAGTTAGTCTGAATGAATTCTAAGAAAAAATTCTCCAGGTACTTACTCTACCAGAACATGTGCTGGAATTGAAGTGACACATCAAAAATTAACATGACTTTGGTGCAAGAATAACCTTCAGAATCTATCAGTAAATAAACATTTATTAAGTAACTCCCATGTTCTAGGCACTGTGCTAAGTACTACAAGAAAAGGCAAAAAACAGACCCAACACTCACAGAATCAACAATCTAATGAGAATTTTGCAATCTAATGAAGCGTTCCATATTATTTTTCCTCTGAATACTAGTAACTATGATGACCAATCTTAGAACTAAAAAAAGAATAAGATATCCTCCTTTTTTTGAACAGGTAGTGAATACAGGTGTGGAATGTTGTCAGACACAAACAGTTTTACAAATTGTATTTCTTTGTTACAAGAAAGGCTCACTAGGCAGGATGAGGATGGTTGAGATGAGAGGAGGAGAGAAGACATATCCATAAATGAAGGTGGAGTAAAAATATAAGACATAAACATAACTTTTAAAAATTATTAAAATGCTATATAGCTATTTTTGGCTTTTTTTCAAAACAGTGAGTGATAGCTCTATGCAAGGCAGAGAAATAGGAACTTCTTCACAAGCATAATAGCTACGTGACAATAATAACTGACATTTATTTGGTTCTTTAAAGTTCGCAGACAATTTTTCAAATATGCTCAGCCTTACAGCAACCCTGAGAAGACAGTGATAAAAATGAAAAAGGTTTGAAGTTAGAACTAGGTTCAAATTCTACCTCTGACCCCTAGTTTCACCATGACCTTAAGCAAGCCCATTCATCTTCCAAAGACCTTGGTTTCTTCGTCCCTCAAATGAAGACTTTGGACTAGGAAACCTCCAAGGACCCTTCCAGATCTAAATTGGTGACACTGTGAAGTAGGTATTTGAAATGTTATTATCACTTTTTAGGTAAGGAAATGGAGGCTCCAAAAGAAATTGTGATTTATCCATGGTCACATCATGTTAGTGTCTGGATTTGAATATAAATATCTCCTGATTCCAACCAGTCCAACACTCCATCTATGCCACCACACTCTCTCTGAAGCTAGGCTACCTTCTCTATTTCCAATTTTATTCATTACTTCCTGTTTAGTGATAAGCTGATGGCAAATGGAGCAATCTCTCAAAATACTTTAAATTCTTAATAGACTATCTCCTATAAAATTCCTGGGCAGTATTTTGTAACAATATTAAATATACCCCTTCCACTTAAATTTCTAGCCATAGCTCAAACATCATGTAAGCCAAAATATTTAACTCTTGTGAGAACTTTTTTTTAAGACATGATGAAAGCAATGAAAGTGATTATTTTAATTTCTTAATGAGCATTCTTAAATCAATTCTGAATCTCACAAGATTTATACATGATGATACTGTCTTCTAAGTTGCAAATGCCAATCCAGTGAAGGTAAACTGCAAGGTAATCTCACATAGTTCTATAAGTAAGCAGATGAGAGGTAAATGGGCATCAGTGAAGCTAAGTGGATGATAATTTTCTTAAGGGAAAACATTCACACTAATAAGATGAGGTATCAATCATCTTGACTCAAAGTGCCACCCTGATGAGGAAGAACGTGTAGGCATAGGTTCATAACAAAGGCTCCTAGGTTTGAAAATATGTAGGCAATCTAATGCAACCTCTTCATTTGAGAAACGAAGAAACAGAGACTCAGAGAAGTTAGAGGCTATATGACTTACCTAAGTTCCCTCAGGCATTATGAAAAGTAAAATATGAATCCATGTCTTCTGTCTCCAGAGGCAGTATAAATGCTAATGATTTTTAACTGTTTTACAATATTTTTATGACAAAAATCTATGGAGTCTATACCTGAAACTTTGTATGCTGTTTTGATTATTGGACATGAAGAAATAAAGAATCCAGAGGATGTACAGAAAAGGGGAAGTTAAGTAGACAAATGGATAGAGAGCCCTATATATTTTTGTGGAGCAATCATGTGGAGGAGAGAAAATAATCATGCTTACAAAAATATTGATGGCATAGGTCAATTGATCATAACCTTATCATTTTAAGTGAATACTTATAAAAGCCTAATATGTACATTAGACATTAAGCAACACATAAGTATGTACAAAGTAAAAAATCAAGTCCATGCCCTCATGTAGATTGCAGACTAGTAACATATAATATAACTGATGAATCTGTGGTTTGATTACATAGCTATTGCTTTGACTGGTGTACTGAAATCATCTGTGTTCTTTTATTACATATAGTTCTCCTATATATCGTCCCCCAACATCTTCAAGACTAGACGTTTTCATGAAGCCTCCGTTTAGGACTTTTTACCTCTTTTGGAAAATAGAGGTGTCCTTTAAAGCAGAAAGGCAAATAGAAATCCTTAACAAACCTGACTAGGATAGCTCTTTAAAAATAGGTTCAGTGGCTATAATACACAAGGAAGAATAGTGAATCTGAGGTCAAGAGATACGTGTTCTTGTCCTGACTCCAGAAATGACTAACTTAATGACCACAGAAAAATCATAAGTGACTCTGAATTTCAGTTTCCTTTTATATAAAATAGAAATTATAACAATACCCTAATAGAATTTTTTAAGAAGATTTGATTCAGAGTAAAAATTAGACTTCACAAATGTATCATTATTATTTTTATTAAGGCTTATAATGAAGGAGCAGACAGTACTGGTTCTTGCCATCACCCATGTGAAGAAATTTAGGAAAGCACATTAAAAGTTAAATTTGACTCAGGAAAGGGTGATCAGGATGAATTAGGACAGAAGATCATGACATACAGTGGTCAGCTGAAATAATTATGAAAGTATAGCCAGTGAAAGAGAAATTTTAACGGTGACATACTCCTCTTGGCCCCCAAAGATAGGACTTGAAAAAAAGTTTCAGAGAAGCAGATTTTCCCTTGAAACAAAACTGCTTAGCAATGAAAAACACTAAATGATGCGATGAGATGAGTTGCTTTCTCTCTCCCTAGAGGTGTTCAAGTAAAGTCTAGAAAACCACTTATTTATTACGTGACCAAGGCAAATTTTATAAAGGCATAATCTGGGTTAGATTGTCTCTGAAGTACCTTACAGTTCTGAGTCTCCTTGAGGTGATGCAGATAAAAATACTTGGTAATTTATAAGATAAAATAATATTACATTTCTTACTGTTGTGAAGTCATATCTGACTCTTTGTGACCACATTTTTATGGGATTTTCTTAGAAAATATATTAGAGAGGTTTGCAATCTCCTCCCATTTTACAGTTGAGGAACCTGAGATTAAATGACTTGTCACACAGTTAATAAGTGTCTGAGGCTGGATTTGAACTCATGTTCTTCTGATTCTAGATCTAGCATTCTACTGTGCCTCTTAGCTGCCATAGTTATCTTTAAAAATCTTGCCTCTGGAATGACTTTTGTGGCTTCCAAATAGATGGGGATAGGGAAAATTAACTATTTTTGACCATTTTGTGAGAGTTAGCGTCATTATAGGTAGCTATAGATGTCTACCATGATGCATTTATGATCAGTTCATTTGCCAAGTATAAAGTAACAGAATTCAAATATATGGACTTAAGGTAGATACTCTAGGACAAGATAAACTATTTACATTAAGGATATTTTAAGGTAGCCATTCCTTTATTTTCCAAGAAGAATTTTGGTGCTTATATTCCATACCCTGGGTGGTCAGAATACTCAAGTACTCAGGATCCTGGCCTTTCTCTAGGAATGAGAACATTATTTTTGTGTCCTTTGATGATTTTTAATGATAACAGTAATAACTGGCATTTACTTGGTGCTTTTAAGGTTTACAAAGAATTTTCTCCACAGGCCCATGGATAGGTTATAATTCCTTTAACCCATATGTTGGCATTGATAATTATTAGGTGACAATATATTATAATACAATGAATGAATGAATGAATGAAGTGAGCTATACAAACCATTCATTTACAAATATTTATTATAGACAGCACCTAGGGTAAGTGATAAGCTCTCATATAGAAGAAGACACAAAATGCAATGATCAACTAGAGCTGAAAGAGCTTTAAGCTTTTTACTAAAGCATTTTGCATACATTATTTCATTGGATCCTCACAAGAACTTTATGAGATAGATGCCATTCAGATATCAATTTTATAGATAAGGAAATTAGCTAAAATAGTTCAAGTAATTTGACCAGAGAGAGTTAGTAAGTACATGAGGTTAGATTTAAACCCAGGTCTTCCCCAGAGCTCCTCCATAATCTAATGAGGGAATAATCAAAATAAAGTGCTATGTTTAACACTATTTTTAAGCCAAAATATTTGATTCCGAATCATATAAGATAATAAATGATGAATCATGAACCTGAAAAAAGGGGAAATTTACAGAGATAAATACACATTTTTTTAAAGAAAGAATTTAATGCTGTCTGATTGAAGAGATGAATAACATTAATTGGATTACATTTCTTATGAGGTCAAAGAACACTGACTCCACATTTAAGTACTTGGGTCTAAAAAAAAAGAGGGGAAAAAAAAATCTTCCACGGAATAGCTCCCAGAATGATTTTCTTTGCTTGGTAATCCCCTTGGTAATTAATTTTGATAGTGAAGAATAATACTAAGACCCATGAGAAGTGATCTTCATTGATATCTACCATATAAATGTATTTTTTTTCCATATACCATGCAAGTTTTCTTCATTTTTCAGATTGGTATTACATAAGATTGCTGTAATTAAATTGTTATTATTGAAAGAGAGACTTTTCTCCTTTTCCTACCTATCTGTATCAGTAAATGGAAAAATTACAATAAAGTCATAGATTTTCATTTGATAATTTCAAAACAGACTCAGCAACTAGTCTCTGTACCCAACTACACAGAGATAAAGGCTTTAAGAAAGTGCCTCTTATTTTTGTCATCTCTTTTTTCCTTATTGGCATTTTAATCCCATTTTGATCCTTAATGACTACTTTTTCTTACTCATACTGAGAAGTGATGTGATATTTTCTTCAGTCATGTTTAATTTTCTTTAAACCTCATGTAAATTGGATATTTAGGGACGATTAGAGGAGATTGCTAGATAATTAGCCAATGTCCACATATCTTCAAAGCTTCTTTTTGAGGCAACAACAAATGCTTCTTTGCTTTTGGTGGTCATGAATTACTTCAGCACAAAATAACTTGCCTTTACAGTTATAGTTTGATCAGGTTCCTACCTTGTTATTCTAACATTAGTTCATATTTATTGAGTATTTTAAGGATATGGAAAGTTTTTCATCACAAAACTCCCCAGGAGAAAGGTAATTTGAGTGAGATTATATCTACTTTCCATATCAAGAGAGATTTTCCCATTATCACAGATGTAAGAAAGCCAGAGATAAGAAGCAAACCTAGATCTCCTAATGCCAAGTACAGTACTCTTTCCACATCATGAATATTTCTCTGCGTCAGAGTTGAAAGCAACTTTACAAACATCTAGTTCTATTTGTACCTGAACAGGAGTAACCTCTTAGAAATCTGCAAGTCAGCACAAAATCCTTACTTAAACATTTCCAGTAATATGGATTCTCCTATTTCCTGAACATTTGAATTTTGGACAATTAGGAACATAGAACATCACCACAGGTATGCACATAATTTATAGTCAGACTGTCTTGTTAGATGTTCTTATTATATGATATTGCATTATTTGCTCTAGGTCTTAGGCACAGACTGTCCCCCCATGTCTGGTGTCCATGATCTCCTACCTTGTAGAATCCCCTTCCTTCAAAGGCAGTTAAGTGATAGCCGGTAGAGCTCTGGATCTGGTGTCAAAAAGACCCATGTTCAAATCTGACCTTGGAAACTTAACTTGTGCCCCTGGGTATGCCACTTATGTTCCACCTCCCTGTTTCCTCAAATGTACAAGGGGTATAATAATATTACCTACCTTCCAGGGTTGTTAATATAAAAAGAGATATTTTAAACATTTGATAAACCTTAAAGCATTATATAAATATTATTATTATAGTGTAGCTTCAAATACCAACTCTTATATGAACATTTTTCTGATCCTCCCCTCCCATTATTGGTCCTCTCTCCTTCTTGTAATTACTTTGTATTACTTTGTGTGTTTTGTGTATTATCTTATTTGTAGTTTTGTTGTATTACAAAGTCCCTCACTCCCACCCCATGAAAGTTGAGAATACTTTATCTCTGTCTTTCATCTCTGATGCCAAGCACAGTGCCTAACACATGAATAATAAATATTTCATGAATGGAATTAATTTGACTCATCAAGGTAACTTCCTCAGGTTTTTCAAACTTGTCTGTTTGACAAGATAATATTTTTGCTTAATATATTTTTAAATGGCTGCAGAGGAATAACAATATGATTGTACACTTTTTATTTATGTGAAATGAACAATATTAGACAATACATAAAACAAGTTAAAAAGAAGATCATTGTTCCCTTGCATACTATTTTTAATTTATATGTTGAGTCTGAAGGTCTTAAAACATGGGACGTGTTATTTACAGATCCCAGTGAAAATGCACCAAAATGAAATATGCAATAGTGAAAGAAAATAAATTTCAAAAAGGCTCTTTACTAGTAAAATGAATGTTTATAGTGTAATCTGCTGAATATTTCAAGGGTATTTTTATCCTGTCTGTTCTGGTGCTGCTTATCCTGAATATTTGTGATTGTTCAGGGAAATACTTTGAAAGTCTTAGTTCCTTTCCCGAATTTTATGTTGAATTAAATGCGTGTGTGTGTGTTCATCCTTCATTGCCAAAGAAGACCATACCATCAGAGAATGATGTGACTTGCACTTAACTTTGTTTTGAGTGAGGGAGGGCTGTGCATGTCACCAGCTTCATTTCTCCTCCAGAGTCATCAGAATCCAGTGACCAAATATTCATCAGGATGACTGGAGATGACCCAGGATGAGGCAATTGGGGTTAAGTTATTTGCCCAAGGTCACACAGCTAGTGAGTGTCAAGTATCTGAGGGGAGATTGGAACTCAGATCCTCCTGACTCCTACACTGGTTCTCTATCCAATGCACCACCCAGCTGCCCCTACTGAATTAAATATTTGTACAAAGAAAATCAAGAATGTGTCTAAGGATGGTGGATGGTGATACAGTCTATGCCAGAAGCATCAAACTCAAATAAAAATGGGGGAGGGTGTCATTAAATTGTACATAACGATCCCTGCAGGATCCTTATGTATTAACTTAGAAAACTTCATGCGTTTATACACACATATACATACACACACATAAACATATACATATATGTATATATACATAATACAAATATTTCAACATATTAAAATCAGATAGGAACTACATTTTAATTTGGTACAAGCTGCATTTGAAAGTGTTCTAGATGACAGTGAGCCTGTGGATCCTATGTTTGACACCTCTCATCTACACTAATGCAAAATGCAAATTCATATAGACTGACTGCTATATCTAATTCTACAATTGATTACTTTTTATTTCAATATTGCAAGCAATCATTGTTTCATGAAAAATAGGACTGAATTCACTGAAGCAAACAGAAATAAAGGTATAGACTCACCTTAGGAGATAATCATAAAATCTTAATGTGACCTAAAAAATCTATCACCTTGACAGTGAACCTGTTGATGAACCTCTTTCAGTTTACCTAGTCATAAATGAGAAACATTTGCTTGTCTGCAAGACGTTCTCAAAGGTTTACTAACTCGGTAGGATAACCTTCCAGAACTTGTACTCCATTGGTATAGTAATGAAAATTTCAGCATGCTCTCCATGTAGCCATCATAAGGCATCACATTTTTTTTTTTACCGTAGCCTCTACATTGACCAAAGTAACTAGTTAATTGAGGGGAAGAAGAAATTCAGCAGATTTTTATTCAGATTGGATACATGACATCAGAGTACATATGTACAAGATACTGGAAGTCAGGTAGACCTGGTTCTGTTAGTAACTAGTTGCATAACTTTGGATAAATCCCTTACATTATCCAACACAGTTTTTTTTTAAATTAAAAAAATCAATTGTTTGTACAAGATAAGATTGAGGGAGCAATTCCACCCTGAATTTTTAAACTACCCATTAAAACCCTGCTATATCTTCATCAGTTTTGAAATATATCTTCTTTTTTTCTATACATTTCCAAGATTTTCTTCTTTCCTTTATCTCACTTTTTTTTATATTGGTCATTTTTCTTCATTTTTTGAAAAGGACCAAAATGGCATCACCATGTTAAAGTCAAGTTATAGTACAATTGACTGTGGTTGATCAGAATAACATGAGCTCAAAATGCTATACCACAGATTGGGCACAAATAATAGTTCATGTGAACATTTGGGATGGATTCTCCAATTTGCTCATCTTGCATTTCTTTTGAGTTACTTCAATTCTACGTTGCTCATAGAGCATAGCACCTTCTCTGATGACCATACTGGGTGATTCTGTGTCAGTGTTTTCCATGGCAAACAATCAATTCCGCAGTTCATAAGAAAAACCATGAGAGTGTCTTTGCTTTTTCTGACCATCATGCGAGTTCTCCATAATATAGAACTTTTCACAAGTGTTATGCATGACATAAAGTGTGGTCAGCCAATAAGAATTGTGCTTTCTGAAGTAGAATATGAATGCTTGGCAGTTTAGTTTCAAAAAGGATCTCAGTGTCCCTTACTTTATCTTGCTAGATGATCCTCAAAATCTTCCTAAGGCAATTCAGATGAAAGCAATTCAGTTTCCTGTCATGGTACTGGTTTACTGTCCAGGTTTCACAGACATACAACAATGAAGTCAGCACAACAGCTCTGTAGACCTTCAGTTGGGTAGTCAGTCTAATACCTCTTCTCTCCCACACTTTCCTTCAGAGCCTCCCAAACAATGAGTTAGTTTCAGCTATGTGTGTATCAACCTCATTATCAATGTATACATCCCTGAAAAGTACACTGCCAAGGTAATGACCTTATCCATACCATTCAAAATTTCTCCACTTGCTGTTAAAAACTTTTCCATTTGCTCTCCATGGTTCCATGTATGAATAGTGTGATGCTGGCTGATGGAACACCTGTGTTTCCTTGGTGTTAATTGTTAGGCAAAAATTAGCATAAGCAGCAGGGAATCAATCCATGCTTTGTTACATCTCAGCTTCAGAGGCTGTATTCAGTGTACAATCTTCTGCAAGCAAAAAACTATGTATCAACACTCTCTCCACTTTGGCCTTGGCTTTCAGACTTTTTCAGTTGAAAAATTTACCATCAGTGTCATAAGTAACCTCGATGCTGTGTTTGTCCTCATTGAAAGTGTTTGACAACATGGCTGAAAACATCGTTCTAAAAAGCATGGGAACAAGCATAGGGAGTCGTTTCTCTCCAGTGGTGAATGAGAAAATACAAGAGCTTCAAACATTATCAAGAACCAGGGCAAGCATGCTGTCATGAAATTGATGTACAATGCTGATGAATTTTTCCAGGCAGCAGAATTTTGACATAATTTTCTATAGGACTTCACAACTGAGAGCACCAAAGGCCTTGGTCAGATCTAATTTTTATAGAATGACAGATGTAGAACTAGAATGGGAGACCATATATATAATTTTCCTGTTCATAAACCTTTATGAACTATGATTATGTGATAATCCTTTTGAGGTGAAAGACCATCTATTCCAGAGGTTCTTACAAAAGGGGTCCATAGGTAGAATTAAGGTCTCCATGATAAAAAAAGAAAAAAGAAATTACAACTTTATTTTCAAAATGTCTAAATAAAATTTAGCATTTTTAAAATTATGGTTTAGAACAACAATAGCAACAAAACCTTCTAAGAAGGAGTCAATAGCTTCATCAGATATGACCCAAAGAAGAATTAGAACTCAATACAGAGGAGGAAATGTGTATAGAAAAATATAGTTGTCCTCGGGGGGCAGAGCCAAGATGGAGGAGTAAGAGCAGCGACTCACCTAAGCTCTCAGACAAACTCCTCCAGGTACCTCTGAAAGGAGAATCTGACCAAATTTTGGAGGTGCGGAATCGAGTGGGAGACAGACGGTGATGGATTCGGAGCTCAGGTGGGACTGGAAGGTCCACGGGAAGGATCTGTTCCGCGGGGGTGAGCCCACAGCACACAGTGCAGCATGGCCAGAGCAGCAGAGCAGAAGAGATCTGAGAAACCTGAGTGGCGGGCGGAACCAGAGGAGCGCCATCCGGGGTGGGAGACAAGCCAAACCGAGTCAGTGAGAGCCGCGGAGTGCCAGATATCAGTGCAGCAGCTCCTGAAACCTTCAGCCCGAAGATCAAACTTCAGTAAGTCATCTACTTGAACTTCCGGGAGACAGGATGGAGGAGTGATCAGTAAATGCTCTCTCCTCCCCCCTTTATGACCATGAAAGAACCATAAAATATCTCCCCAGAAAAATCCCAGGTCAGTAGAAATAGAAGAAGGAGACCAATACTCTCATAACACCTGAGATGAGGAAAATAGCTAAGGGGGATTCCTCCTATGGTGGCAGAGGCAAACCGGAAGGACAGAGGACCCAGGGCAGAGAAAACTCGCACTAGTACCCAGCCTAGCCTCAGCGCCAGGAGAGGAGCCCCAGGAGGGGTGGGAACATGCATTAGCATCTAGGCGTGCCTCAGCTGTCCAGGGGAATCAGAAAGACAATAGGGCAGCTGGGATTACCAGCCCCTGAGCTTGCCTTTGCCTCAGTTCAGCTGAGGAGATCTCCTGTGACCAGACCACTCCTTCTCCACACTTAACAAGCTAAACCCAGGGCTGATCAGGGAAACACCAAACAAAAACTTGCTTTTAGCTTTTTCACACATCAGCTCATCAAAAAGTTCTCTAGCTTCTGACTGAAAGAACCAGAAGCCACAACACTCAATCAACATCATGAACAGCAAAAAGTAGAGGGCCGAAAGAACCATAGAATCTTTCTATGGGGATAAGTACCAAAGCACAAACCCCAAAGAGGTCACAGCTGAGACTGTACTTCCATCTGAAACTTCAGAAGGGACTATGAACTGCTCACAAGTACAAGCAGCTCTCCTGGAACAGCTGAAGAAGGAAATAGAAGATAAACTGGCCAATGATTTTAAAATTATTAAGAAAGAATTCACTGATGAGAACATCTCCTTGAAAAGGAAAATTGAACAAATGGAAAAAGAAGTTCAAAAATTAACTGTAGAAAATAACTTCCTAAAAGGGCAAATGGAAAAGGAAGTACAAAAATTAAATGGAGAAAATAGCTTCTTAAAAGGAAAAACTGGGCAGATGGAAAAGGAGATGCAAAAGTTAATGGAAGAAAACAATTTAATAAAGATTAGAATTGGGCAAGTAGAAACTAACGACTCAATGAAACAGCAAGAATCAGGCAAACAAAATCTAAAGAATGAAAAGATAGAAGAAAATGTAAAATATCTAATTGGAGAAACAACTGACCTGGAAAATAGATCCAGAAGAGAAAACTTAAGAATTATTGGCCTTCCAGAAACCCAGGATGGAGAAAAGAGCCTGGACAATATCTTCCAGAAAATCATCAAGGAAAACTGCCCAGAAGTACTAGATTCAGAGGGCAAAATAGTCATTGAAAGAATCCACCGTTCCCCTCCTGAAAGGGATCCCAAACTCAAAACCCCAAGAAATATAGTTCCCAAATTCCAGAGCTATCAAGTGAAGGAGAAAATATTACAAGCAGCCAGAAAGAAACAATTTAAATATCAAGGAGATACAATCAGTATTACACAGGACCCTGCAGCTTCTACATTAAAAGATCAAAAGAATTGGAACCCAATATTCTGTAAGGCAAAGGAGTTGGGACTACAACCAAGGATCAACTACCTGAACAGCAAAGTTCAGCATAACATTTCAGGCAAGGAGAAAGTCATTCAACGAAGTAAGGGATTTCCAGAGTTTCCTGACCAAAACGCCAGAACTTAATAGACAATTCGATCTTCAAATGCAGGTCTCAAGAGAATCATAAAAAGGTAAACAGTGGGGGTGGGGGGGGAACAACTTGCTATTCAATTAGGGCAAATTGTTTACCTCCCTATAAGGGAAGATGATACCTGCTTATCTTGAGAACTGTGCGTCTATTAAGAAATATAAAAGGGATATGCATAGGGGGAACGGGTATAAAGTAAATGATATCAGATAAAAAATATGATTTAAGTGTGAGAAGGGATTGTAACAGGAGGTGTGAAAAGGAGGAAGCAGAAAATGGCAAATTACATCACAAGAAGAAGTACAAAATCATAGCAGAGGGAAAGAGGGGAGGGAGATGAGCATTGTGTGAGAGGTACTCTCATCGGATTTGTTTAAAGGAGGGAACAATAAACTCAAGTAGAAAATCCTAACTAGCTCTATAAGCAGTGGGAGAGGAAGGGGGAAGAAAGGGGAGGGAGGCTAAAAGGGAGGGAAGAAGCAATAAGAGTAAAGGGGGGTTAAAGGGAGTGGGGCTAAAAGAAGGAGGAGAAGGTGGCAAGAGGAGGTGGTGAAAAGTGAATACTAGTGAGGAGGGGAAGGGAGACAGCAGAGCTAAAAGCACAAATGGTGGGAAAGAAGATGGAGGGAAATACACAGATTGTAATCATAACTGTGAGTGTGAATGGAATGAATTCTCCCATAAAACGGAGACAGATAGCAGAATGGATTAAAAGCCATAATCCAACAATATGCTGCTTCCAAGAAACACATTTGAAATGGGGGGATACACATAGGATAAAGGTTAAAGGATGGAGCAGAATATATTGTGCTTCAGCTGATGTAAGAAAGGCAGGAGTAGCAATCCTAATCTCAGACAAAGCAAAAGCAGAAATAGATCTAATCAAAAGGGATAAGGATGGAAACTATGTCCTGCTAAAAGGCACCATAGACAATAAAGCAATATCATTACTAAACATGTATGCTCCAAATGGTATAGCATCCAGATTCTTAGAGGAGAGGTTGAGGGAGTTGAAGGAAGAAATTGACAGCAAAACTATACTAGTGGGGGACCTCAACCTCCCTCTTTCTGAACTTGATAAATCTAACCTCAAAATAAACAAGAAAGAGGTTAAAGAGGTAAATAAAACTCTAGATAAGGTAGATATGATAGACCTTTGGAGAAAATTGAATGGGAATAGAAAGGAATATGTCTTTTTCTCAGCAGTACATGGAACATTTACAAAAATTGACCATATATTAGGACATAAAAATCTCAAAATCCAGTACGGAAAGGCAGAGATAATCAGTGCATCCTTCTCAGATCATAATGCAATAAAAAATATATGTAATAAAAGGCCATAGAAAGATAAAGCAAAAATCAATTGGAAACTAAATAATTTAATCCTAAAGAAGGAATGGGTTAAAGAAGAAATCATAGAAACAATAAACAACTTCATTCAAGAGAATGACAATAATGAGACAACCTACCAAATCTTATGGGATACTGCAAAAGCACTTCTTAGGGGAAGTTTTATATCTTTGAATGCCTACATAAATAAAATAGAGAAAGAGGAGATCAATGACTTGGGTATGCAGCTGAAAAAGCTAGAAAAAGAACAAATTGAAAATCCCCAAGAAAATACCAAATTAGAAATACTAAAAACCAAAGGAGAGATTAATAAAATTGAAATTAAGAAAACTATTGAATTAATAAATAAAACCAATAGTTGGTTTTAGAAAAAACTAATAAAATTGATAAACCATTGGTCAATTTGATTAAAAAAAGAAAGAAGAAAATCATATTACTAATATTAAAAATGAAAGGGGTGAACTCATCTCCAATGAGGAGGAAATTAAAACAATAATTAGAAATTACTTTGCCCAACTTTATGCCCACAAATTCGATAATCTAAACGAGTTGGATGAACATTTTAAAAAATACAAATTGCCTAGATTAACAGAAGAGGAAATTGAATACTTAAACAACTCCATCTCAGAAAAAGAAATTGAACAAGCCATCAATGAACTCCCTAGGAAAAAATCTCCAGGACCAGATGGATTCACAAGTGAATTCTATCAAACCTTTAAAGAACAGTTAATTCCAATACTATATAGACTATTTTTGAAAATTGGGGAAGAAGGAGTCCTCCCAAATTCTTTGTATGATACAAATATGATTTTGATACCCAAACCAGGAAGAGACAAAACAGAAAAAGAAAATTATAGACCAATTTCTCTAATGAATATAGATGCAAAAATTTTCAACAAGATTCTAGCAAAACGAACACAGCATCTTATCAAGAGAAAAATGCATTATGATCAGGTAGGTTTCATACCAGGAATGCAGGGCTGGTTCAATATTAGGAAAACTATTAGCATTATTGATCATATCAACAACAAAACTAACCAAAACCACATGATTATCTCAATAGATGCAGAAAAAGCTTTTGACAAAATACAACACCCATTCCTATTAAAAACACTGGAGAACATAGGAATAAAGGGAACTTTCCATAAAATAATAAGCAGTATCTACCTAAAACTTTCAGCAAGCATTATATGCAATGGGGATAAGCTAGATGCATTTCCAATAAGGTCAGGGGAGAAACAAGGATTCCCATTATCACCATTATTATTCAATATGGTACTAGAAATGTTAGCAGTAGCAATTAGACAAGATAAAAAAATTGAAGGAATAAAAATAGCCAAAGAAGAAACTAAGTTATCACTCTTTGCAGGTGATATGATGATATACTTAGAGAATCCCAGAGATTCAAGTAAAAAACTACTTGAAATAATAAACAACTTTGGCAAAGTTGCAGGTTACAAAATAAATCCACACAAATCTTCTGCATTCCTATATATTAGCAACAAAGTCCAACACCAAGAGATAGAAAGAGAAATCCCATTTAAAGCTAGAATAGACACTATAAAATACTTAGGAGTTTACCTGCCAAAACAAACCCAGGGATTATATGAACACAATTACAAGACACTTTTTGCGCAAATAAAGTCAGATTTAAGTAAGTGGAAAAACATCAGTTGTTCATGGGTAGGCCAAGCTAATATAATAAAAATGACAATTCTACCTAAATTAATCTACTTATTTAGTGCTATACCAATTAAACTATCAGATAATTATTTTCTAGAGCTGGATAAAATAATATCAAAATTCATTTGGAAAAACAAAAGGTCCAGAATATCAAAGGGACTAATGAAAAGAAATGCTTGGGAAGGTAGCCTAGCGCTACCAGACCTCAAATTGTATTATAAAGCAGCAATTATCAAAACCACTTGCTATTGGCTAAGAAACACAGGGGTAGACAAGTGGAATATACTTGACACTCAAGACACAGTAGGCAAGGAATATAGCAACCTCCTGTTTGATAAACCCAAAGATCCCAGCTTCTGGGATAAGAACTCACTGTTCGACAAAAATTGCTGGGAAAACTGGTTAACTGTGTGGCGGAAATTAGGCATAGACCCATGCCTGACACTATACACAAGAATAAAGTCCAAATGGGTACATGATTTAGGTATAAAAATTGATACCATGAATAAACTGGAGAAGCAAGGAATAGTGTATTTATCAGATTTATGGAGAGGGGAAGAATTTTTTTTCTAAAGAAACGATAGAAAGCATTATGGAATGCAGGATGGATAATTTTGATTACTTTAAACTGAAAAGTTTTTGCACAACCAAACCCAATGCAACCAAAATTCGGAGGGATGTAGTAAATTGGGAAAAAAATTTTACAGCTAAGCTCGGGGATAAAGGCCTCATTTCTACAATATATAGAGAACTGACTCAAATATATAACCATACAAGTCATTCCCCAATTGATAAATGGTCAAAGGAGATGAACAAGCAATTTTCAGGGGAAGAAATCAAAGATATCTATAATCATATGAAAAAGTGCTCTAAATCACTATTGATCAGAGAGATGCAAATCAAAACAACTCTGAGATATCACATCACATCTATAAGATTGGCAAAAATGACAGAACAAGAAAATGATAAATGCTGGAGAGGATGTGGGAGAGTTGGAACACTAATTCATTGTTGGTGGAGCTGTGAGATCATCCAACCCTTCTGGAGAACGGTTTGGAACTATGCCCAAGGGGCTACAAAAATGTGCATACCCTTTGACCCAGAAATATCGCTACTAGGACTGTATGCCCAAGAGATTATAAAAACAGGAAAGGGTCCCACGTGTACAAAAATATTTATAGCAGCACTCTTTGTGGTAGCCAAAAACTGGAAATCAAGGGGATGCCCATCAATTGGGGAATGGCTGAATAAATTATGGTATATGAAGGTAATGGAGTACTATTGCGCCATAAGAAATGATGAACAAGAAGACTTCAGGGAGGCCTGGAAGGACTTATATGACCTGATGCTGAGCGAAAGGAGCAGAACCAGGAGAACTTTGTGCACAGCAATGACCACAGTGTCTTAGAGTTTTTTCTGGTAGACTTGGAACTTTGTAATGACACAAGAAATTACTGAGAAAAAAAAAATCCTAATGTCAGTCTTCTAAGGCAAAATGCCTTCCACACTCAGAGAAAGAAATATGGAAGTCATTCGCAAAATGTAGCAGATCATGTCTGTGTGTGGGTGGGTTTCAGTGTATTATGTTTTGATTTGTTATATGATTTCTTCCATTTATTTTAGTTCAACTACATAGCATGACTATAATGAAAATGTACTCAATAGGAAAGTATATGTAGAACCTAAACAGAATTGTATGCTGTCACGGGGAGGGAGGGGGGTATTGGGGGAAGGGTAGGGGGGATAAAATCTTAACTTTAAGGAAATGATTGTAAAACATTAAAATAAATTAAAATAAAAATTTAAAAAAAAAAAAAGAAAAATATAGTTGCACAAGGTCATAGGTATTAAGCGGTAGATCCGAGGCCTAAACTTAGCTCTTCTTATTTCAAATTCAGGCTCTTTCTCACATCTCTCATCTCACGGGTACATGAGAACAAAATTTCCAATAAAACTTCAGAAAAGAATTAGTGCTGAAGTAGCTTTATATATTTGAGGCTATTTGTGATTTTTTTTTCTTACTTTTCCTTGTTTTTCACATGTTATATAATTATATGGTAAAATGATATGGCATATACTGAAATAATTTCAGAGTCAATAAGACTTCAGTTTCATTCCTCTTGTCAAGAGATGATGGTTTCATGAGGCTAGATAAATGTACTTAACCTGTAGGTGCTCTGGGCATCTCTCTAAGGCTCTAAATTACAGAGTAGGTGCCAACATGCACTGGTTAAAGGAGTTTCCTCACCAATGAGTTCCCTTTGTCTGTGAAATCACAATTCCAATCCTTCTCCCCAACCCTTGTTGAGTCAGTGTACTCTCCTGCTATTAAATGTAGCCCATGATTGGAATTTGAGCAGGATTGCAATTCCTGATATTAGTCACACTAAAAGATCATTTCAATAACAAGATTATACTATACACTAGGATGATTCCAGGACAAAAAGTATGAAATGTAACTTATATCCTATTTCAGTTCCATATTCAGTGATATATGGAAGCAATTGTTGCTTTTAGGGACAGTGTTAGAAACTGATAGATTCTAGATGTTGAAAGGGAAAGGGGGTCATCTAGTATAACTTTGACCTAAAAAGATATCCCTTCCATAATGTAGGTTCTTAGATCAAGAATTAGATCAATAAGAGCCTTTCAAGGAATGAAACTAAAGAAGATCAAGTGACTTTTATAAGGTCACACAGGTAGTGAGGATCAGAGGAAAGATTTCAACCCATGTGCTTTGATTTCAGAGACAGGGCTGTTTCTACTACCTTATTTTTCCTCAAGTAGTTAGCTAGTTTTGAGCAACCTTGAGTGACAGGAATGAACACGTATTACTCTGTTAGTCTATTTTTGTTTTATTTGTTTGTTTGGCTTTTTGTCATGAAGCTTGAATCAGTCCTTTCCTCTACTTAAATATCAGTTTATTCACAGTGATGGAGAAACACTACCCACCTAGGCAGACCATCCCACTTTTTGACAGTTTTCATTCCCTGGAAGGTTTTTGACATCTCCAAAATTTATATTTCTGTCCTACAATCTCCAGTCATTTCTCCTAGTCCTGAATCTCTGGAGTGCAGTAATACAAAGTCTAATTACTTTTATTAATGTTAGAACTTCTAATACTTGATGAAAATTATAATTTTCCCTAGATGCTCTGTTGTCTTTTCTCTAGTCAAAACACCCCCTCCTATTTTTCAGCCAATTTTCATATGACATGGGTTCCATTTCCTCATTTTCCTCAGCATCCTAATTTCTTCCCGCCACCAATACTCTGCAGAAGACCAGGAGCAGGGAGTGGAAGACCAGAGGAGAAGAGAGGAGAGAGGAAAGGAGAAGAAGAGTGGGAAGGGGAGTGAATATATATATATATATATGTATATATATATATATACATATATATATATATATATATATATATATATATATATATATATATATATATGGAGAGAGAGAGACAGAGATAGACAGAGAGAGACAGAGGAGAATTTAAAGAAAACTTTGGAGCAAAAACTCATTTATATTAAATAACATAGGTGTGTCAATGCTATTCATCAGTGAAATATTTTGCCTGAGGAGGTGAATAGATTCTTCCTTATTTGAAGATATAAACGAGATGCTGGAGAAGCACTTATCAGTTTATCTTAGAACTCTAGAACTCTTGTTCTAGCATACTGAGAACCCCTAATCTGGAAATGTTTTGATTGTGTGCTTTTCCTTAAGTTCTCTTCTACTAGGGAACTGCTCTTGGAATTTGCACATTTTCATACAAGGCTGCCATCAAAAGGAATGATTATTATTTGGTCTGATGGCACCCTTTGGACTCTTTTTGCATTATGTTTTCCTATTTCATAAAGATGCTTTATATGCAAGCCTTATTTGTGGTTGTGACTGTTTAACATGCATACTTTTCTTTTGGAATTGCCTTTACCTCAAAAACCTGCACAAGAGGTAATCAGGCCAGTAGCATCAAGCAGGATTAAAATGGTGATTTTTAATGGTTAACATTGTCACAGACTCTAGGCCAAAAAGACTCTCCATGGCTGTCCTTCAGAATTATCCATTTTAACATTAGTTACTAATGTTCGACACAATTAATCCAATTCAGGTTAACGTTAAAAGGTCTTGCCAGACAGCCCATAGTGCTAGTAGCTAGCATGATTGCTTGGTTTACTCTGCCCTATTAAATAAAATGTTCTTCTCTGCCAAACTCAGTAGGAGATTCAATGCTCTACATCATCAGGTATTTAGGCAAAGCTTGGCCCCATTTTTTGGCATTTCCTTTGTTACATTTGAAATGCTGTCATCCTGTGGATTTTGCAACAGACTCAATGCCAAGATTATTTTTTTTTCCTTATTGAAGATTTAATGGAATGTTAAGGTGAGTGGGTAGTGGAGTCCTGTTTATAGCCTTAGGTTATACAGAGAAGCTCAGCAAGATGTGGGCAGTTAATCAGGTTACTGTATCACATATGAGGGTGATTTAAAGAACCATAATAAAGAACCATAAAATGGCTTAAGAATGGATCTTGGTGTAGGATGGGTAATTTATTTGTCTGTAAATTTATATCTAAAGTACTCACTTCTTACAAACATTCAAAGTGACCATCACCTTTATTAAACTACTTACCTTGAAATTTACATTTATAACCACCCCCACTCTTATTCTCCATGAAGCATTTCACAGCTGTCACACTATGAATTGCAAAAAACAATTCTAGTTTGGTATTTCTATATTGATTGCCATAAATAATTATAATAATATGCCCAGTGACACAAATCAGGTGCAAGTGGTTCCCCCACTTAGGTAAGCACATTAAGTCTCTACTTCATTTTTTCTGGGTTGACCTGGCTATGTGATTGATATGGAGACAATTGGGAAAGTCTGGTTTTTAACGTATGAGAATTCCCTAGTTATACTGATGCAAATGGCCTACTTTAGTAGAGGAAGCATTGGAAATAAGGAAACCCAACAGGGTCTAGGCCTGACTCTGCTAGTAACACTCTGTGTGTCATTGGACAGCTCATTTAATTGCTCTGAGTTCGGTTTTCACATCCATAGTAGAAAGAGACTAGATTTTTTGTTTCTAACATCATGCATCTCCATGAATGTGCTGATGAAAAAACAAGATAATTTCCATCTTATTTTCACAAAAGTTGCTTTTCATTTGATTCTTTTGATCAATATTTTTAAATAGAGTACATATATATATATATATAGGCATACCCTGAATAATATGGGTTCACAATAACTTCATTAATCCATTAAGCCCAAACCTCATCACAATATTGAGAAACACTCTTAAAACATTTCTTTGCTGATCAGCTATTTAAAAAAATTTTCCTATAAAACTAAGAGTCATTACTGTAACATTACTGTAACTCATCTAATTTGTAAAGTTTTCATAGAACCAGTAAATTGCATTAGGTTTGTCTCTATATTAAAATCATTCAATACTTTTGAGGGGAATAATAATGGAGGGTCACATCCTGCTTTATGCAGTGTGATCCACTGGAAAGAATCCAAAACTATATGAGTCAAGAGACCTGGCCTTGTCCTTGCTATTAGCGTAAATAGCAGACTTTCTTTGGATGGGTTATATTACCTCCCTGGGCTTTTGTATCTTCATCTACAAAATGGAGTAAAAAGATTGGATGAAATTATCTCAAAGATATCCCATATCTTAAATAATGTATCAGCCTGAATATCATTCTGCAGAATTTGCCAATAATCACAAATTTCTTTTTTGTATTAGTCCGTTGCTCTTGATAGTAGGTCTACCTAGCCCAGTAACTGATACATCATTATGCTCATCACTAGCATTTATATAACAGTTTAAGGTTTAAAAACATTTTATATATGTTAAATCATTTAATCATCACAACAGCCTTTGCAAGTGCTCTTATCATCCTCATTTTATGTGAAGAAACTGAGGCACAGAGAGGTTATGTGATTTGGCCAAGGTCATGCCACCAGCAAATGTCTGAGGCAGTACTTGAACTCAGGACTTTATGATTCAAGCTCCTGGAATTACATGCCATGTAGCTATCCTATGTGAAGTACTTAACAAACATTTGTTAAATTGAGTGGAAAAATATTACATCAAGAGCAGACAGGAGACTAGGTAAAGGCTGAATCGCTAAATGCTAACATCTTACTATACATAGTTCTGGAAGAATGCCATGAGGTTCTTTGGAGAAATGGTTATAGACAGATAGATATACACACAATACACATATTATATATATAGATATGTATAGATATATACACACATATACAGGGATTAGTTGATTTAATTCTCTACTGAAGAGCAATTTGTTACCACAGGTAAAATGAACCATTAAGAATTCAAATAAACATTTCAACACAACAAAGTAAACAGAAGAAACTATGAAAGAATTTTATGACTGATATAACCTTTATTATTTTATAAAACCAATACAAATGATTTGTCAGTGGTTAATTTTGAATTAATATCATTTGAAATCACTTTTATACATCATTCATGCATGAATTAAAATTCATGATTTTTTAAAATGACTTGAATTTCCTGAATTAAATACCTAAATCATCAAAAGCAATGTTAAAGCTGATGTTTTTTGTTGTGATACTGACAATGATACTGATGAGATGATATTGACAAAGACATCATTATATAGTGCTTTGTGGTTTATAATATAAAATTGTTCTCAGAGCAATCCTGGAAGACAAAATAATACATTCTCTCTCTCTCTCTCTCTCTCTCTCTCTCTCTCTCTCTCTCTCTCTCTCTCTCTCTCTCTCATTCTCTCTCTCTCTCTCTCTCTCTCTCTCTCCCTGCCATCCTTCCTGTCTCTTTATCTATCTATATTTCTGTCTCTATACCTGTTTCCCTGTCTCTGTGTGTGCATATCTCTAACAAGCATGCATGCACATACACACATACACCCACCAACACACATACATATTCACTAAATACATGATTTTTTTTTCCTTTGAGGAGGAGTCTGAAAAAAAATAGAATGATGGAAAAAAATCTGAAAAGATGAAATACACCGAAATCCCTGTATCAGCAAGGACCTTAGCATACACAGGAGGGGCTGCTATGCAGGTTCTTAGATTTGCTTTTCTAAAAGGAAAGCAACTTTTGAGGGGGGTCAACAGTCACTTTAATCAAGCATATATATCATTCACTTAGCTCAGGGGAAAAGCATCCTGAACTTCAGAGAAAATACAAGCAGAGAAACAAAGATCAGCCAACAGACAGGGCTTCTGACTGTCTGAATATAAGCAATACGTACATCATAGATCAGTAGACAGATCCAGCTGTCTGACCTTGCATATATACATAGTTACTAGAGAGAAGCACCAATATATGAATTTTCAAAGAATGGTGGGGCTCCTTAGCAGCTGCCCAGAGTCTCCTCTGGTCAAACAAACACTTCCAATGAGTAAGCCCCAAAGTAAAACCTCACCTCAGAGTATTTATACACTTTTCAAAGCCAGAGGGCATCACAACTCTGGAGAATTTATGCATTAAAAATTAACAAAAAGTATGGGCCTCCCCTAATCAAGCTCCCCTTAATGGGCTGGCCCATCAATGTGTAGGGAAAGATCTTTAACTCTCTAATTAACATTATAATCCCCTCACTTCCCCCTCCTCCCACATTTACCATCATTCTACTTAATCTCATTTTTAATCTTTTAAGAATATTCTCTTCCTAGACTGCTAGTCCAGCCTCTTGACCAGTCTTCAGTATTTTATTTTCTTGATGTTTTCCATTCTTATTCTGCTAAGCCTCAGTCTTTTTTAGTACCCAATATCCAATTCTCTTTTCTTTTAAAATATCAAAGGTTGCTAGAGAAAGTAATGAAATTCAAGTTAGTTTAACTAACATTAATTAGTCATTTATTACTTGTAAGATTCTAGGCCTAATTTCTACTTATGGGATGTGATACAAGCACAGAGGGTTATAAGACATGTAAAATATAATGAGATAAATACAGAGAAAGGAGTAGCCATCTTCATTTTGAGAGAGATCAATGAAGAAAGGCTTTATGGAAGAGATAGAGAGATGCAGAGGAAAATGCCTCAGGACTATGGTTATATAGAGATGAGAGAATGTATTCCAGATTCAAGGAATTGCTTGGGCTGGATATTAGAGTATGTGAAAAAGAATAGTGAAAATGATGTGGATTCAAGGCAGGGGGCTTACCAAATATTACAAACTAAAGATGGAATAAATCAGTTCAGAGATTCTATTTTGAGATCCTAGGATGAAAGGATCAGTTAAAGGATATGGAAATGCATATCTAAGAGAAAAGAAGATGTAGAATATTGGTGTTTCTGTATCTGCAATACTATCAGGTATAGGAGAGAAATATTTTACTTGTCACAAAAGGAAAAAAAAACTAACAGCAATCTAAGTTGAAAGGAAGCAGATTAAGGCTTGAAAGAAATGTTTCCTAACAATTAATGCTGTCCCAAAGTGGCTTGCATTTACTTCTAAATGGAATGAGATCCTCTGTGTAAGAGGCCTTTGGATCCAAACGAGGTGACAAATTAACATTACATTGTAAAATAGATACTTTTTTTTTCGATACAGGTTGGAACAGATGGCTCCAGCCATTTCTTATGGATGATCTTAAGTTCCATTTTATTAAAAAAATCAAGGTAATATGATATGAGCTTTTTCAATCACCTGTTCTAGATTTCCATTTCTTATTTTTCCTCTACCCTTCATCTTCTTTCCTCTTGCAAAAGAAATGTTGACTTTTCTTCTTGCATGGTAACCCCTAATTGTTCCTCTTTCACTGCTTTCAGGACATTCTTCCATCAGTCATCTCTGATTTTTCTTGTATTTTTCAATCACTCATTCCATAGAACCTTCCATTTGATATATGTGTTTCATCTTTACTCTGACCCTACTCTGTCAGGGTCCGGCCTACCATAACTTTTTTCTGGGGAGTGAGCTCAAACTTTATCTCAGTCCATCCGATGTATTTGTTCCATCAAGTTCACATCCAAAGTCAACATCAATGCTGACTGCATTCTCATCTCATCTCACGTCTTCTCGTCTCATGTTAGCTCATCTCCTCATCTCATTTCATCCCATTCGCATGGGCTCAGAAAGTTGTTGCTGAAGATTTCTCTTGATTCCTCAGGGTCTCAGTGCTGGGCTGGCTATGTGTTTCTGACTGCCTAGTTCCTGTTTCTAGCTCTCCTGATCTTAAAATTCAGATAATTCATTCCCTTCACCTAGACTACAATGGAGAAATGAAAAATGCCAAGATGTATGTTAGTTTCTCAGGGCCATATAGCTACAGAATGGGAAGAAAAAAATGTCCTATACAATCTCCCTTTCTCATCCACTACAATGATTGAACATATCACCCTCAGAAGCTCATGAATCAAAGAGATGGCAAAAAGCTGATTAGATCTTTTGAAAAACACCATTTTGATTTTGGAGTCA
Organism: Bettongia penicillata ogilbyi; assembly: GCA_023548195.1. Taxonomy (NCBI): domain Eukaryota; kingdom Metazoa; phylum Chordata; class Mammalia; order Diprotodontia; family Potoroidae; genus Bettongia; species Bettongia penicillata. The sequence continues at coordinate 2,430,789 of JAJHZJ010000115.1, read as the reverse complement.
ATTTTAAGAAGCCCTCACCTAGTGAGGTAGTTAACTAGTCAGAGCCAGTTATAGAATGTTCATTCTCTTTAAGTGTCCTCACGACTTTCTCCAAAGTAAGCTTCCTATATACTCTACATGAATAACATCAGCACCATCCAGGCCAGCTGAAGAAAGAATACATCCTTTCTATATAAATACCTTCAGTCTTCATAAGTCATCTCTATCATAAAAATTCTTTCTTTACCCTAACTTGTCCTTTATAAATTCCTCACTGATCAATCTGCTCCTGTGTCTACCTCATTCAATCTATTTTATGCTTCAATGTTACTTTCCTTTTACAAACACACACACACACACACCTTACTCTTTAGAATCCTCCTAGTTTTTTTTTTTTATTTTATTTTATTATTTTTATCTTTTGTCTTAGAAAATATTCTGTTTCCTATTGTGGTATAATAGATATACCCAGCTATATCCAAACTGATGAAGTTTTTGTGTTGACACTGATGAGGAAAATGCCTAGGCCTACCAATTGCAATGGCTAAGTTTATTACATCCATCAGTCAGGATATACTATCTTTGAAATCAAGTTAAATTTGTTTCACACAAACTGTATACTAGTACTTCAACCTCAGTGACAAAAATCACTTGTATTTAGTTTTTAGAGATACAGTAACAGACTAATTTCAAATGCTATCGTTGATGAAGGCTCACAATGCACTTTATAACAAACTATCTTTGTTTCATTACAGCACTTAAAAAATTCTCCCAGGAAAAAAAGTGCTGTGTAGCATATGGTTAGTTTTAAAATTGATTAAAGCAAATTAAAATTAATTTCATTTTTAGGAGTTACTGACACTCCTTAAGATAGTTATTGATACCCCAGTGTGTTGTACTGCCTGACTAAGGGATCAATGAGCTAAAATATTACTTCATCTCTCATCCAATGGGCAGCAATAGTTACAGAGGCCTGCAAGAATAGTCCAAAACTAAAATTGCCCAATTTTCTCTTGCTCTTTAGCAACTAGTAAAAGCTCCACTATACTGTAGCATGTAGTCAATAACCATGTTGCAGAGTTTCTATGGATTTAATTGGATAATTTTTCCATAATTCTATGTATTTAATATGGATTTTTATTGCTCACTAATAAAACATCCAAGACTCTACTTTAAAGAAATTCAATATTTTATGGGGCATCAAGGTGTACATACATGAAGTATATGGCTTTATATTAGCAATACAAGACCCAGAATCAATGATTTTGGAGGAGTTTCTCAGTCTGAATTCCATAAAAGCCCAGGGAGTATCTCAGCCACCATGAAGTCTATATGTGGGATTCAAAAAGTTAGAAGCTATGCTGAATGGAAAAGAAATGTATTATTATAGTAAGGAAGACTGTTCGCTGCCCAGCAGCTTTCCCTTCTTAGGGTGAAGATTAAGAATCTGTAGGTTTTTAGGTTTGCTTAGAGCAACATTCTGATATAGAAGGGAAATGGGGAGGTATGCAGTCTTTGGAATCACAGATCAGTTTTTTTTTTTTCTGTAGAAAACGAATTTCTCATTGATTAGTGTTATCGAAATTCTGTGTATTGGCAGGGAAAAATCTAAAAAGATGGAGATCTCCACCTTAAAATTAAATTATCTTTTTCATAGTGTTGATTGAGAAAAAACCAGCAACAACTATAACAAACTGAGGATGTCTATACACACATCTCCATAACTGTTTCTTTGGCACCAGAGGTTACCCTATTTGAGGAAAAAAATGTTTCCCAAAACTTCCAGTACTCATGTTCATCTACTTCCTTTGTAATTGGTGAACTTTAAGTGCTATATAACACACTGGGCTACCAATACATGCTGAAGTGGAGCTGAACCCTACAAATCTTTCTGAAATATCTGCAGAGTGACCTAGATTTATGCCTTTGACCAAATATATTTCCTTCCTTCCTTCCTTCCTTCCTTCCTTCCTTCCTTCCTTCCTTCCTTCCTTCCTTCCTTCCTTCCTTCCTTCCTTCCTTCCTTCCTTCCTTCCTTCCTTCCTTCCTTCCTTCCTTCCTTCCTTCCTTCCTTCCTCCCTTCCTCCCTGCATTCTTTCTCTCCCTGCCTTTCTCCATTCCTCTCTGCCTTCCTCTTTATTCCCCTCTCCCTTTCTTCCCTTTCTTCTTCATTCCATTCCTCGTTCCTTCCCTGCTTCCCACAAAGCAGCTTTTGCAAATTAAAACAATCATTCAGTGAATTAAACAAGGAGGTGGGAGGAATTGCTTTATTCTATGTCTTCAAATCCTAGGATTAAAGTTGTGATCAGGAACAAGTTTTTTAAAAGTTGTGATCACTTTGAGCATTAAAATCCTATGACTGCCTTTCTGAAAGCAATCACTGGTACAAGCTTTATTCTTGCAATTATAGTCAATGGCGTCCTTTAATCTCTTTAATCTCTAAGCATATGCTAATTGGCTGAGGTAGCTGTGGGAAATTGTATTAATGCACGCTTTAAATTGGGTTGGAAGTTGCCCACTGAAACAAAATATGGCATTCTTGGTTGTAAATGTGCTTTCAGTAAACTGTGCTCTGAACACAGTAGGTTTTTGTTAATGTTTATTGAATGAAAGTTGAAATTCAAACAAAGGACAAGAAAAAAGAGGTATGGCTAAGATGTATGCAAACACAGCTTCCTGCTTTTACCTGTTTTATCAGATTGCCACAATACCTGATGGCAGAGATCCCTGATAACATATGGTGTTTATAATCAAGGGAAAGCATTTTGGGCTGTGGGCTGTGGGTACAGGCCTGTACTGGAACAATAGCTATTAACCTTTTTGCCCAGAGGCATTATCACTAATCAGTTGCTAGGTTGCTTTGCACATTGCTTGGCATTTGGGCGCCCAGTGTGATTGTAGTGCAAACACAAATGGCTGCAGCTTGTTGAATTAAGAGCCCTGCTGAGCTGCTCTAGTGGGCACACTGTTCTTCTGCCTGTTTGTTGGAGTGACAGAATGACAGAATTTGTTTCCTGTATTGGTAATATGAGGGTTCTCAGCTACAAAAACAAATGCTACTGGGAAAAGAAAGTCATGGGGAAGAAGAGCTATTGGCTTTTGTTGTTTCCCTCTTCCTCTAATTTCGATTAGAGCATTTACATTTTTAGTTGCCTTTAAATTGTTCCTTTACGTAATTTAAGTAATGTAAGTAAAGGTCTTTTAAGTAATGTAGTAAGGATGATTTGATGTTAATGGATAGTTCTGCCCCTTAATAAAAGGTGACATAGATATCTGTCAGATCCAGACACCCAAAAGAACCATAAAAGTAGTCCCATGGGGTAGTTGAAGTGATCTCTAGGGGAGTTGGGGGAGGGAGAAGGAGGAAGAAATTACTACTGAGAATTCTCTCAGTGGTTTTAGATCCATGAAATTGATCTGGTCTTTTCCTATTTAATGGAGATTGGTGGACAATTATGAATACACATCTGTCATTTCATAGTCACAGTATATGATTAGCTCATTTCCTTTCATGCTGTACCCTTAAGATTTGTGGATCCTTCCATGTACCCTAGATGTAAAATCTCTTTTAGATATTTCTCCCCAATTAGAGTATGGGTTCTTCATAAGCAGGAACTCCTTTTTACTATTTGTCTCCACAGTGTCTAGCACATGGTAAGTGCTTCTTGCTCTGTTCTTTGCCGCTAGAAATACGTGAAACCTATTACACTGACCTTTAGTTTACCTGTAAATTGGATAATTTTTCCATAAAAAATAACAAGGTGATTAATATTGAGGTGTAATGTTTATACATAGTTTAAAGAAACAATTTTGGAAATTTTAAACATTTTGAGGAGTAGGGAAGATTTTACAGTAACTTCTTTTTGGTGGGAGGTTGATGTTTTAAGGAGTGATAGGTATTGTGAGGAGTAAGTTTCTGGTCTTCCAAAGGATGTTGTAATAGAGTCTCAAAAGCTATCAGGCAAGAAATCACTCAAAAAGTATCAGAGGAATAAAGAAAAGAATATTTGATTCCTTGTTTAAGGGGTACTGAGGTAATTAATTTCCCAATAATAATAGTAGTGAGAAGTCTGTTGTATTCTGGAGCCTGTATCTGAGACAAAAAAGAGAATATGTAATGTACATGCTTTTATCTTAGTCACTGTGTTCTGTGCTCTTCTAAGACAAAATGAATGACATCTACCTGCTTCTGGTGACTTACATGGCACAAATGACACTACCAGAAGGAACCTCAAAAGTATTGCCAATGATCATAAAAGTTTGGGCAGGAAACTAAAGACCAGAGAGACACAGTTGTGTTTTCCTCACTGTTAGCTATTGAAGGCAAGGGACAGAGAAGACAAACATTAATTTGGGAAATGAACAGCTGGCTAAGAAGATGGTGTCTGGAAATGGAATATGAATTTCTGGATCCTGGCTTACAATTTAAGGTTGACAGATTCCTGGCAAAAGAGGACAATAAAACTAACAAAGGACAGTATAAATGTATCTGCCAGGTGTATTGCAAAGCTAATTCAAAGGACTTTAACTAAAGAGCATTTGGGAAAGAGAGAAGTTTTCTGATGTATATTTCCAGTATTAAATTTTATTGGGAATACCCTCAAAAAAGAAAAAGAAAAACAGCTGAGATACCAGAAATTCACAGGCAAAAAAATCTAAGAGGCAGTAATTGAATCCAAGCTCTAAATTATCTATCATCAAGGGTTCAAAATTTAGGCAACAAATAGAAAGCACTAAAGGTCTTAATGCAAGGGGATAAATTTGACTTCATAGATACCTTATTCAAAAGAAGTTGAATAGGTAAAAGAGGAGAAGTACTAGGATAACTATGTGTATTAAGAATGTATATTCATTTACAGAAATGCAGGAAATGAAGTAGGGAAGCTTATTACAAAGTGAAGGCTACAGTATGGAGAAATAGATAAGATTTCACTACTAGAGTTTACTACAGACCACCAAAGCAGAAAGAAGAAATACACGAGGATGTTGGGAAGCAGGTTACAAACAGAACAGAGATACATAGTAGTGATGGGGGTGGAGGTGGGCTTCAGTTATCCAAACATCTTGGATCTTCTCTGTACCAAAATCAGAGCAGTTAATAATTTTGTGACTTGTCTTAGTGATAATTTTATCTTTGAAATAAATGATGGTCTTTCAAATAAATAATGGAACAAACATAAGTGAATTATTCCATTCCAGATGTGAGCATTTACCTTGATAAATTCAAATCATCTGTCCCAGATAAACTACATCCTCAGGTCTTAGAAGATGTGATTGCTGACCTTCTGTCAGTGATATTTGAAAGATTATTAAAAATGGGAGAATTAGCTCAATATTAGAGAAGGGAAAATGTTTTATTGATTTTCAAAAACAGAGAAGAGAGCCTGCAAATTATGGGTTAGTGAGCTTGACTTTGGTTCCTGGGGAAAAAAGTCTAATGGAATCACTATAAAGATGGTTAGAAGAAGTGTTAATGACAAAGAGCTAGCATGGTTTTATGAACAAACCAGTCATGCTATTCGACCATAACTATTTTTTAACAATGTGCTAAGCTAGTAATGAGGAGAATGATGAGGATATAGTTTACTCAGATTTGGGCAAGATTTTTTAATAAATCATCTTATGCAATACTGACATAAACATGAAGATATATGAATTAGATACTGCAATCAAATGAATTCAGAACTGTTTGGAGGGCCAGACTCAAAGATTCGTTGTTAATAGTTAAATGTCAAATGGGTCTCTATGAGGTCTCCAGGGGACTATCTCAGGATCAGTACTTGATCTTGTACTATTTAAAATAGTGACTTGAATAAAGAGTGAGGTGGTGTTCTCATCAAACTTGCAGATAGTGAGAAGTTGAGAGGAATTACTAATATGTTGAATGACAAAGTCAGGATTCAAAAAGATCTCAACAGGTTAGAGCACAGAGCTGAATGTAATAAGATGAAATAAATAGATTGAATAAATAAATGAAATTAATATGAGATAAATGTAATGTTGGACATTTAGATACAAAAAATCATCTCCACAAATGTAAGATGGGAGAGACAGATTTTTAAAGCAGCAATTGTTTTTCTAGAGCAAAATAGACTTATTTAGGTTACATGGCAGGGAAGATAAAAAAAAAAACAGGTATAAAACTCTATGATAAATCAACTAAGTGGTCATCCAAATTCTCCTTGGAGACCTCAGAGGTGAGAAAACCTACCATATCTCCAATCAAGCATTCCTTTTTGGGATAATCTAATTATTAGGAAGTTTTTGTTCTGGAATCTTTTTTTTTTTTAAATAACAAATGATACAGCAATGTTCTCCATTATTCACAGGGCATCCTAGTAAGTCTCAGGTGGGAAAATTACCTGTTCAGAAAGGAAATAGCATGATAGGGAAAATGAGTCAAAGGGATCCTATCATTTCATATGGGAGGACTTGAGTGGGGAACCTGTGGCCTTGAGGCCACATGTGGCCCTCTAGGTCAGGCCTGCATAACTACAGGCCACTTATAGGCATGCCAAAGCATTTTGGGGGGCCATGAAAAATATAGAGGATCCCCCCAAATCCTTTGACTTGCTGTAAGTGGCCCATGCAACACAGTTTGTGCCGGCCTGCTCTAAGTCCTCAAGTGTGACCTTTGATTGAATCCAAACTTCATAGAACAAATCCCCTTAATGAAAGGATTTATTCTGTAAAGCTTGGATTCACTCAAAAGGCCACACTCAAAGACCCAGAAGACGATATGTGGCCTCCAGATCACAGGTTCTCCAACCCAGGAGCTAGGTCATCTTATCAAGGATCTCAAGCGTAGACATTCCAGTGTAGCAGTTCAGATATCACATTTCCTTTTAGCAACACATGAATTAGGATTAGGTAGTCATTATTATCTTTCTCCTGTTGTTGCAATATTTCTCAACAATAAGCCTTATCTTTTCCACCCTTTCTAGTTTAAATCTACTCGGAAGCCCTCTTTCTTTCACTGTGAGAGGTCCTAATTCTTCATTAAAACCACTTTAGTACTTTAGAATTCCTTAGCCTGCTCTCAGCTAGCTGATAAGATTATGTGACTTTGCCCAAAGTCTCAAGGAACCTCCTGAATCCCTGAAGAAATTTACAGATGGGAGTAGGAAGGAAGGTCTGTGGTCTTTCTCCCAAATAGTAAGTTATTAATGTTATTCAATTTAAAGAAAATATAGCCAATTAGATATTTAATGTTTTAAACATTGTGGCCACATTTTTAATAGCTCAATTCATAATTCAACAGCATCCAAATTAAAAGAGAAGGATATAATGAGATCACCCTCCAGCTATTATTTTTCAAATTCACAGCATTTCTTATACAATGATTTCCCCAAATCACAATAGCAGAAAAAAAAATAGAAGTTTAACAACAGCATAAACAGTATTAACATAATACTTATTGCCAGTTGAATAACATCAAGTTATTTGAATGCAATTCTGAATCATCTTACATAGTAAATCACTTTATCCCTCTATCAATTTGGCAACCTATCCTAATGACATTCAAAAGCCAACACAGAATAATTATACTTTTCATTCTTATTCATAAAGTCTTGAAACATATCACTTTAATGCCAAATATCAAGTGTATTTTGCAGTAAAGGGTTATATACCTAAAGAATGTCAGGCATCACAATTATCCTAAAGGGGAAATGCTGCATCTCACTTTGAATGAGACCACATTATAATTTAGTTTTAGGACAGATCCAATCCAATCAAATCTTCTTTTATAATCATAAGTGTTATCATTCACATCTCAATTTTTCCAAGGACCTTCAGCTACAAGTACCCCAAATTACAGGGTTTTCTGCTTTCAGTTAGCTCAGTTCTGAAAATATTTATCTGGTGGCAGTCTCATAGGCTCAGTTTCCTCTTTTGGGGCCCAAGGTGCTATTCTGAAATATGGAAATTGTAACAATGACATTATGACTACGTATTCCTAATACAAAGATTAGAACATACTCTTATCTTGGTTCTTCAAGTACAGAGTCTTTATATGCTATATTAAAATAATTCCATTCTGTAAATTAATTACTATAATTTCCATTTGGTAAATGTCATAACTTGATAGAAATTTTCTTTCTCAAATTACTAACAGGCATGTCTCCAAAAAATTATCTCATATTCTTCTTTCCCATTGAGATAAAAATAATACTCTTCAAATTTCTCTTTCCAAAACTCCAAACCCTTTATCTTCAAACCCTCAATTCACATTGTCACTGCAGATGGACTCCAACCATCTTTTAACTTTCCACCCATTCTCCTCTTATCTCTACTTGCTTAAACCTTCTTTAAGTTCTATATTTCAGTGGTCTTTGATTAACTCAAAACTGCATCTTTCTTGTTACAGTCTTTTAACCCTTCTTTTAGCTTCGTTATTTTTTTTTTTATTTCCATATCATCTTTTGTTCCTAATCATATCCAGGTCTAACACATTCTTTCAATTTTATCTTTTACATTTAGAGTTGCAGTCTATATTTATTTTAGGTGGCTTTGCCTCTAATTTACTTAAACAATTAAGAACAGCTAGGTGGTGCAGTGGATAGAGGACCAGTGCAGGAGTCAGGAGGACCTGAGTTCAAATCTCACTTCACACAGTTGCCACTCACTAGCTATGTGACCTTGTCTAAGTCACTTAAACCCAATTGCTGCCTCATCCTGGGCCATCTCCAATCATCCTGATCAATATCTGGATTCAGATGACTCTGGAGAAGAAGTGAGGCTGATGATCTGCACAGCCCTCCCTCACTCAAAACAAAGTCAAGTGCAAGTCATGTCATTATTTCTCTGATGGCATGGTCTTCTTTGATAACGAAGAATGAACACACTTAAACAATTAAGTTCTGTTAAATCATATTCAGAAGTAGGTATTTTTTGATTAAGTTCTATAGGCTGCAGATTTAAAAACAGTTTTTTTGAATAGCAGCCTTTACATCCTGGCTATTTTTCCATTTGAATTTCTCCAAGGTAATCTACTTTTATGCATACCAGAGAACTTAAGGAGAAGTTTCAGTCTTTCCCAAAAGATCTGAACCTCCGTTGGGATCCTCACAAGCCTTCTTATAGGCAAAATCACAACAGAGTGGCAGAGAAATAGTTCTTTTACATATTGCAGCCTTTTATATTTCTCTACATATTTCTTTATCTCCCAATGCTTCCTTCAATGCCATAAAAGGTGAACAAATCAGGATCTCATATATCCCTCAAAGCAACAAACTTTATCAAACAAATTTTCTAGATAAACTGAGTCAGACATAATGACATTTAGAGAGTTCACAAATGGGCAGATTGAGGAGGAATATTACATTTTGCTAAGAAATCAGTTACAGTTGAGATTCTTCCTCTGGCTTTTTGTCTTGGGAATGGCTTTGGTCAGGTAAGTTTAATATCATCTAAAAGTTGCACAAGGATTAAAAAGAAAATCAAAAGTCTCTATAACACTTGCCATCATCCTTTCAGTAATCTGCTTTTGTAGTGTGAATGAATGTTGATTTTTTTCTCTTCTTCACACCCTGCCTTCACCTGTAATGAAAAGCTTTGCCTAACTATTTTTTTCAGTTATTTCATTTCTTTTTTTATTTTAATTTTTTTTAATGTTTTACAATCATTTCCTTAAAGTTAAGATTTTATCCCCCCTACCCTTCCCCCACTACCCCCCTCCCTCCCCGTGACAGCATACAATTCTGTTTAGGTTCTACATATACTTTCCTATTGAGCACATTTTCACTATAGTCATGCTATGTAGTCGAACTAAAATAAATGGAAGAAATCATATAACAAATCAAAACATAATACACTGAAACACACACACACACACACAAACATGATCTGCTACATTCTGTGAATGACTTCCATATTTCTTTCTCTGAGTGTGGAAGGCATTTTGCCTTAGAAGACTGACAGGAGTTTTTTTTTTTTTTTTTTCTCAGTAAGTTCTTGTGTTATTACAAAGTTCCAAGTCTACCAGAAAAAACTCTAAGACACTTTGTGCTGTGCACAAAGTTCTCCTGGTTCTGCTCCTTTCACTCAGCATCAGGTCATATAAGTCCTTCCAGGCCTCCCTGAAGTCTTCTTGTTCATCATTTCTTATGGCGCAATAGTACTCCATTACATTCATATACCATAATTTATTCAGCCATTCCCCAATTGATGGGCATCCCCTTGATTTCCAGTTCTTGGCTACCACAAAGAGTGCTGCTATAAATATTTTTGTACACGTGGGACCCTTTCCCGTTTTTATAATCTCTTGGGCATACAGTCCTAGTAGCGATATTTCTGGGTCAAAGGGTATGCACATTTTTGTAGCCCTTTGGGCATAGTTCCAAACCGTTCTCCAGAAAGGTTGGATGATCTCACAGCTCCACCAACAATGAATGAGTGTTCCAACTCTCCCACATCCTCTCCAGCATTTATCATTTTCTTGTTCTGTCATGTTTGCCAATCTTACAGGTGTGATGTGGTACCTCAGAGTTGTTTTGATTTGCATCTCTCTAATCAAAAGTGATTTAGAGCACTTTTTCATATGATTATAGATATCTTTGATTTCTTCCCCTGAAAATTGCTTGTTCATCTCCTTTGACCATTTATCAATTGGGGAATGACTTGTATGGTTATATATTTGAGTCAGTTCTCTATATATTCTAGAAATGAGGCCTTTATCCCCGAGCTTAGCTGTAAAAATTTTTTCCCAATTTACTACATCCCTCCGAATTTTGGTTGCATTGGGTTTGGTTGTGCAAAAACTTTTCAGCTTAAAGTAATCAAAATTATCCATCTTGCCTAACTATTAAGACATCAAATCTTATCACTTCTAGTTCTACAAAATCTTTCATAGCCAACCCTTTTTCTCTGTTCACCCAATCACAACCCTAGTTCTTATTCTCATTCCATCTTTCCTCAGTTACTGAAATGGTCTTCTAATTTTGTTTCTCTTATTCCAATCTTAACCTTTTTTCCAAATCATATTCTGTAAGATTGCTAGATTTTTTGACTAGTCAAATTATCTGTGATATTTTACTGGAGTTTTTCCAAATATTTCTCTGTCATCCTACAGAAGATGAGCTTACCAATAATGCTTATATTTAATTACCAAAAAATGGGCATTTTATTCAGATGTTCAATAGGCAAAATAATAATAAATACAAAAGGATAATAGCAAGACTTATTTGTACCTGGGTTCTTTCTGTGTGAATGTCACCAAACAAGATGAGAATGAGATAAGAACAATAGTTTGTGTTTACATGGCATTTTGCATTTACAAAGTGTTTTACATACAATCTAATTTAGAATGTATTAAATTTCCAGATGCATCACATTATAAATTTTAACTGAATTATTATCAAGCACGGGGGCAGAGTATTATACATAATCAAATATTTTGGTTGATGTAAAATTATGTGACATATATATCATATTTGGATTATTAATTCTGAAAGAAATAGAATGTAAAATAAATATATGCAACTGTATATTGAACACTATATCAGAAGGAACTTAGCATCTTTCTGTGACTCAGAGTTAATATTACAAAGGATTTTATTATGATATAGATGTAGATGTATGAGAGATAAGATGTAGAGGTGGAGGATTCAAAGAGTTGTCATTAATGACAAGAAACAGATAACAAAGAAAACATATAAAATGTAGCTGCAGCAATATTCAGTCCTATTCTCAGAAAACTCCAGAGGGATTGAAAAAAAAAAACAAATCATCTTTCATTCAAGTAGAATCTATATCTTCTTTGAGAGGGGTCAAAATGAGCATGAGATCAAGTCACATCAGATCCAAAAATATTTAATATGCACCTACTATGTAACACTGTGCTAAGCATTATGAATGCAAATAAAGGCAAAAACCCTTCCTGGTTCTCAAAAAAAAGTAATTATCTCATGAGTATCATTTTCCTTGATTTTTTAAAAAAATCATCACTTTCCCCACCTTACAATTAATCATCAATATCTAAAATAAACTACCTGACATCTACCAGCAATGTAACTGGCATTTAACTTCTCAACCTATTTCTCTCTCTCTCTCTCTCTCTCTCTCTCTCTCTCTCTCTCTCTCTCTCTCTCTCTCTCTCTCTCTCTCTCTCTCTCACACACACACACACACACACACACACACACACACACACGCACACACACACAACTATGGCTTTATAGCTGAGATCTCCAAATATTGAAGTATTGTTCAGAACTAAAGATCAGCAATGCTTTTATAGCTTACAGTGTGAGAGTTGTTTTGGACACTGAGAAGTTAAATGACTCATGGCTTCTGAGTTAGAGGAAATATTTCTATTACTGGCTCTAAGGACAATTCTAGCTCCACTAATCCTACTACTGTCTTTCTCATCAATGAAATGATTCTTAATTTTTGTGCACTACTTACTTTTCAGGGTTGTTGTAGTGAAAACACTCAGGCAACCTTAAAGCTTAATAGAAATATCTATTATTATTCCTATTAAGGAGAACTTATTTTCTTTTTATATTTATAAGATTAATTATCAGGTAATTAATAAAGGAGCTGAGCTATAATAATAATAATGTCCTGATGAAGCTTCCAATGTGATTCACAGGTTGCTTTCTTATATCTTTTTTGACTTGCTTTTGTTACTAAGGGCTTCATTCTTGTGTGTGCTTTGCCTCTGTCTCTTCCATTGCAAGGTTAGAAACAGCATCTAGGGTGCCATTAGAGAAAAATAATAATTGTATGTAGAGTCACTTGAAAGACTTCCTCTTTTCTTTTACCTTGTGAGAAATTATTCAGGAAAACCACCCCAGTTTCAGACTGTTCCAATACCTGGGGACACTTAAAGGTGTCAACAATACAATGTTTAAGAAAGGACTTTTGGAAGAGATGAGGAGGGAGGGAGAGAGGAAAAGAGAGGGAGAGGGAGAGAGAGAAAGAGAGAGAGAGAAAGAGAGAGAGAGAGAGACAGAGAGACAGAGACAGAGAAAGAGAGAGGTGCCTCAGACATCCGCAAAGAAAAGAATCATTATGCAGGGATGGATTTCCTTGTAAATTAGCAAGAAAAATGTTATATTTGACTATTTCTATAAGAGTAGCATTCTAATAACATACTTGAGTATTTGGGTCTGGGGAAGTAGGTTAGATGTAGGGGAAAGGGCAAATGATTAGGGAAAAACATTTGGCAGCATTATGACTAAGAAGAGGTGCCCAAGGGTACAGTAATCTGCCTCCCTTAGCTTTTCTTTCAGTACAAAGTGGCCTGCTCATGCATCATCTCCCTTTCCTATATTCCCACATGTACAATTTCGCACATAGTGTTCCTCTGCCTGAATATCTTACAATACCACCCCAAACCTGAATTACTACCATTCTTCCACTATGGCCTAGTTCAAGACCTCTTTTCTTTTTCTCGTATGAAGCTGTTCTCCCCTTCCCCAGCTCAGAACATCGGTTCCTCTGAGTACTTGTGTTACTTTTAATCATAAAATTTTAGGACTAGAAAAAGCTATAGAGATTATTTGGTTTAGTCCTTTCCTCCTATAGAGGTTAAACAGCTGGCTCTGGATCATAAGGAGAGTGAAGCTGGGTCACAACCCAATATCCTGACTCCTGTGATCATGGTCTCACATTTATACCACCTACTTGGCAATTAGTATACACTACTTTGTATCGGTAGCTATCTTTTTATTCCACTTATTTCAGCAAACATTTAAGGGCTGACTATGTGCAAGGCCCTGCAATAATAGCTGAGAACATAAATATGAAAAAAATGTAGTTACTATCCTTAAGGAGTTTGCAATGTAGTAGAGAGGAAGGAACATGCTTATGACTAAGTAAGAATATGACAGTTTGGAGAGTTTGATGTTTGTAACAAAATAAACTTACAACAAAACCACAAGGCATATTTGTTACTTGTTTTGCATGACAATTAGAGAAATTTATGACCTAGATTGATATAACATCACTTTTACCCAATTAAACTGTTACCATCGGTACCTCTTCAGGGCATATAAACATCATTAATGTAAACAATTATCTCTGACACCTTGTACATTTTAGTCCACATGACACAATCATGAATACTTTCTGACAAATTAATTCAATCAACAAGCACTTGTTGAAGATATAAAGCCAAATTTCAAAGAGTTCTTGTATTCAAAGATCTTACATCCTATGGTAAGACTCAATATGTAAACACACACATGCACATATATATATATATATATATATACATATATATACATACTTACATATGCATGTATGCACATATAAATGTGTATGTATGATAAAAATAAATATGAAACAATTTAAGAACTATAGTGTAGACACTATTACCTAGGGGTCCTCTGGAAAGACCTTATCCACATTTGTTGCCTTAATATGCGTATTTGGTTCCCAAGTACCATGGACAGAGGCATCTCTAAGCATGCTCACCTATCTCCCAGGGATTTTGCCTTGAGGGAGGATGAGAAAGATCACAATTTAGTGATGATTCTTTCCTCTGCTGATCTTCAACAAGGGTATCAGATTAAAATTTTACTTATTCATTTCACTCAATTATCTTTGATCTAGGGGTATAATGTCTAGTTCAAAGGAAAGATACTTCCACAGTTATTTTTCAGGGACAATATAACATTTAGTTTATACTTATCAGCTTAATCCTTCACGGAAAACACTGGAGAAAGAGACAGAGAGGGGAAGAGGAAGAGCAAAAGGGAGAGAGAGAAGGAGAGAGAGAGAGAGAGACAGTCAAACAGAAAGACAGAGAAAGCATAATAATTAGTAAATCCATTCATTCAAGCAAAATGAAAAGCAATTTGGAGAAATTGTACAAATTGGAATATTGTGTGTTTGTGCTTTGTTGTCGAACAAGACCATGCCATCAGAGAAATGATGGCATGACTTGCACTGGACTTTGTTTTGAGTGAGGGATATCAGAAGATACAAAGACTGAATGTATTCTTTATCTGGGAGCAAGATAAGATTTCATGTTAGCTCAAGTGAGGCCTGTTCTCACCCAAGGAAAAGTCTCCGAAGCATCTACGGAGACAAGGTAGAAATAAGGAACATGTTGAGGATTCGGTTTCCTCTATGCCTCTACCAAACTTTTTATTTTTAGAGTCTCTATATGCCTTTCCTAAAAAGTCTCAGAAACTGAGAGAGTATCCCAACATGTTTTGGTACCAACTCTATATCTTATGCAGGTAAATAGCATTATCTCATCATTTCCTCTGACACTGGAGTCATATTTCCTTCTGTATACTAGCCTCATGCAAAATGCACCTTGCTTGATTGGAAATCCAGTTATCCAAGTAACTTCTATAAAGCCACGGAGATACCATTAGCTAGAAGTCAAGACGGGGCTCATTTAGAAGGCAGCACTTAAGCAGAAGTTTGAAGGAAGGGAAGGATTCCAAGAGGCATAGGAGAGGAGGGAGCACATTCCAGCCATAAAGGGACATCCTTTACAAAGACACAGAGACAAAAAATACTCATTAAAAAACAAGAAAAATAGTTTATCTGTTTTTTTGTCTAAGACTCAGCAACTCTTGTCCTTCTGAGTCTCAGTTGTATAGGTTGGAGGGTCCCACTTACACTACATACTGCACCTCCCACCTCCCTTCATCTTAACTGCCCTGATTTGAGCATCACTTCCTTTGTGGTGTGCATACACACACACGCAGATGCACATCTATCCATCCATCCATCCATCCATCCATCCATCCATCCATCCATCTATCTATCTATCTATCTGTCTGTCTGTCTATCTATCCATCTGTCTGTCTGTCTGTCGTCTATCTCTTTTTGGGACCTTGGTGTTCTAGGGTATTAAATGGCTCAAGGGCACTGAAGATCTATACTGAAAGGATGCAGATGCCATTTGGGAAGGTTGCATGAGTCCACAGTGGCAGCATAAAACTGAGGAAAAGATTATAGCAAGAGTTATTCTATACCATAAATTTCTGAGGTTCTTGGAGTAGAGGGATACTAGAACACAGATCAGAAGGGTTTGTACCTATATCTAGAATAACTGCAAGGTGGTATCTCAGAGTTGTTTTAATTTCCATTTTTCTAACCAATAGTTGTTTAGAGCATTTTTTTCTAGTGATTATAGATAGAATTGACTTTTTCTTCTGAAATCTATTCACATTCTTTGACCGTTTATCAACTGTAGAATGACTCCAAAATATATAAATAAATATATATGTGTGTGCATGCATGTGCATGTATGTACGTGTGTGTGCATGTGTGTGCATGTGTACATATATACATACGTAGATGTATGACTCAATTTCCTGTATATTTGATAAATGAGCCCTGTATCAGAGAAACTTGATGTAATTTTTATTAATTCATTGTCTATGACACATTTTAGCAAAATGTAGTTTTCCTCATTATCTCTTTTAATTGTCTATTTCTGCTATTAATTTGTATGAGATCATACTTCCCACTCCTGCCTTTTATACTGCAGTTGAATCATAATAGTTTCTGTTCCAATACTTTATTTTAACTCCTGCATGTACCTTGCTGATTCAAGAGCATCTTGTTAAAAAAAAAAAAAAAGCATATTGTTGAATTCTACTTTCAAATCCATTCAGCTATCCACTTCTGTTTTATGGGTGAGTTCACATTTAGAGTTATGACTATTAACTGTGTATTTCCTTCTATCCTATTTTCTTCTGTTTATCTTCTCTCTCTTGATTTTACTCTTTTTCTCTCTCATTCTCCCTCCCTCCCTCTGTCGTTCTCCCTCTTCCTCTACCTCTCTTTATCTTATGTCTTCCCATAATCAATTTTGCTTCTAAAAACTGCCCTTTAATCTGCTCTTTCTTTTATCATTCCCTTCTCCATTTATGTCATCCCTTACCCTTCTTATTTCCCTATTATGTAAGATAGATTTCTATACCCAACTGTGTACACACACATATACATACATATATACACACATGTATACATATATACACATATTCTTCCTTCTCTCAACCAATTCCAATTCCTATGAGGTTCAAGCATTTCCTGCCACACCCTCATTTTCTTCTCTATTTTAAAAACTCTTCCTTATTCACCTGTATTATGTGAGAAAGTTTTCCCATTCTACCTGTTTCTTCACTTTTCTCCCAGTGCATCATTCTGTCTCATCCTTTCATTTGAAAAGAGATAATTCTGACATAATTGACTCATGTTCATTTCCTCAGTTTATGTATACATCTTTTAATGGCCCAAATAATAATAAAGTTTTTAGGAATTACATGTATCATTTTCCCATAGAGAAATGTAAACAGTTTAACTTTCTTTTGATTATTCTTTGATGTTCTTTTCTTTTAATACTTTACTTAAATCGTGTGTTTGAACCTCAAATTTACTATTCAGTGCTGATCTTTCCATCAGGAATGCTTGAAATCCCTCTATTTCATTAAATATCCATTTTTTTCTCTGAATAATTATACTCGATTTTTCTGGGTAGTTGTTCTTGGTTGTAATCCCAGCTCTTTTTCCTTTTAGAATAACATCTTCTAAACCCTCCTCTACTTTAATGTAGTAGTTGGTAAATCTTGTGTGATCCTGGCTGGAGTGTCACAGTATTTGAAAGGAATTTTTTGCTGATAAAAGAATTTTATCAAGAATTTTTTTATCAATCATTTTATAAAGAATCTTTGAACTGAGAGATCTGAAATTTAGCTATAATTTTCTGACAGTTTTCATTTTGGGATCTTTTTCATGCGATGCTCAGTAAGTTCTTTCAACTTCTATTTTACCCTCTGGTTCTAGGACATTAGGGAAGTTTTCTGTGATAATTTCTTGAAATATAATGTTTAGACTCTTTTATTGATCATGGCTTTCAAGTAGTTTAATAATTCTTAACATATCTCTCCTTGACCTATTTTTCAGGTGAATTGATTTTTCAATGAGACATCTTACGTTTTCTTCTATTTTTCATTCGTTTGACTTTGTTTTGTTGTTTCTTGGTGTGTTGTGGAGTTTAAAGCATCTGCTTGCCCAATTGTAATTTTTAAGGAATTATTTTCTTCCATCAGCCATTCTATTTCTCTTTCCATTTGGCCAATTTTGGTTTTGAAGGAATTCTTTTCTTCAGTAATTTTTGTGTATCTTCTATCATCTGGCTAATTCTGTTTTTTTAAATTGATTTTTACTTCAGTATTGTTTGGTGTGCATCTTTTGCCAAGCTGTTAATTTTCTTTTCATAATTGCTGTGTGTCACTGAATTTCCTTTCCTATTTTCCCTCTATTTTTTTTATCTTTTCCAGAAATTCTTGTTAGACTTGCATGCAATCAGCATTTTTTCTTATTTTCTTTGTTTGTAGTTGTTTTCTACATTATTTTTCTTTCTTCTGAGTTTATATCTTGGTCTTCCCTGCCACTAGAGTAGGTTTTTTTTTTGGTTATTTGTTGTTAATGTTTACTTTTCTTTCTGAGCTATATGAACTTCGTGTTAAAGTTGGGCTCTGTTCACCTTGGAGTGTGGAGGCACTATCCTAAGCTTCAGACTTTTTCATGCTATTATTTTGAGAGCTAGTTCTGGGTGTCTACTAGTTTTTGGCATTTCCAAGGTGATATGATATGAAGAGAGGTGTGGTCACTACTCTCCTGTCTGTACTTTGATCTTTACACAGAAAGGACCTTTGGTCCCTTATAGCCTAATAGTACTAATATAGTACTAATGTTCCCATTAACCTTGGAACTGTAACAAAGGTCCTGACTTCTTGTCACAGATGATAAGCATTCCTTTCTACCATTGATCTATGAAAGAGAGCTGCTTATGGGCAACAGAGTTGTCAGTCAGCACCAGCTATACCCAGTGCTAGCAAAATGTCCCCCATAATCTCCTTCTGACTAAGTGTCTAACTGCCTTACTCTTTCTGTGCTGAGACGTCCCAGAGTTTCTCTTGCTGTTCTAGCTGCCTCCAAGACACATGGCTTGTTCTACCACTATGTGTGCTCCAAGTCAGCCCCGTCCCTAGTGAGACAGACCTCTCCTGCCAATTTCCTAAATTATCTTACTTTAGAAAAATGTTCTCTTTTGACCTTTTATTGATTCTACCACTCCAAAATTTTATTTGAGTCATTATTTTAAAGTTGTTTGGAGAGGAATGTTGAGAGTTTGGCTGAGTTGCTGTATGAACTCCACCATCTTGGTTTTACCTTATCCTTTCTCTAAGGAATGAGAACCATAAAGAGGACCCGGAGATTATCCTTTCTGGAAAATTCTTGGATAGATGTCTGTAGAAAGTGAATTGACAAAGAAAAGACTTCCAAAAATCATAGATTTGAACAGAACTAAATCATTTACCTTCTAATTTGTCAAGGCAAATAAAGATCTTTGTATGGAAGTATCTGTTGTCAAGCCATATATCATGTACAATCCTGACGTTGATAAAAAAGAAACAGAAAAACCCTAAAGGCTTTTCAATTATCCCTCCTCAAGTCTGCTCTCTACTTCCAAAACACATAAATGAAAATCTATTTGAAATCTAAGAACAACTTTAAATTTAAAACAATTAAATTGACATTATAATGACCTTGTTATAGAATGAAAATCAGAGATAAAGGAAACGTGAGTTAATAGACCTCTGTCTATCGGAAAAGGGAGCTAATGTACATGACCCCTAAGATTCCTTCCAGCCTTCATGCTCTATAATTTGGTACTTTAATGATAATTCATAGTAGTAGTAGTAGTTCTATCAATGCTCAGATATTACTTTATTGCTCAAAGGACTCAAAATATAGGCATAGGGCTAAGTTCATGTGTCTGGCATATTACCTACAATTAGCAAAACTATAAATAGCATATCAGAGTATCTTGTGTAGCTACTAGAAATTAGAAAAGGCTCATAATTACTAAGTTGTGGCTAAATAGGAGTCAAAGTTAAGTCAAGATCTTACACATTTTAAGAATATGCAAGAACAAATATGTTTAGTGTGATTATGAAAGTGTGAGGAACAAGGTGGGGGATAGGAGCCTATTGCTTTAGTCTGGTAAAGATGGAGAGAAGTGAACT
This sequence comes from Bettongia penicillata ogilbyi, assembly GCA_023548195.1. NCBI lineage: Eukaryota > Metazoa > Chordata > Mammalia > Diprotodontia > Potoroidae > Bettongia > Bettongia penicillata. The sequence continues at coordinate 2,410,804 of JAJHZJ010000115.1, read as the reverse complement.
AAATGATAGTTCCTTTAGGTAGGTTTAGAACTGGCTAAATCATTAATTCCAAAGTATACTGGGTGTCTTGCTTTTTTTACCACAAGTGCCATAAATCATTAATGTCTTCATGTCAACTTAGGGGAAGGTATTTACCCAAGTGAGCCAAGGATCTTTCTTTTCTTTGTAATGTTCTATTTTTTGCATGACTTGGATAAAACTGTATAAGGTATACTAGATAAATTTGAAAATAGTGTAATATCAGAAGGGACACTAATTTGGTGGATGGCAGAGTCAAGTTCATAAAAATACTTGATGGGCTAAATCATTGGCCTGAATCAAATGCAATAAAATTGAATGGTGATATGTTGAAAATCAATAGGGTCATGGAGTGGGTATTTTGATCTGAAAGGGATCTTAGAGGTTAATTTAACCCTCAAATCATATTAAAAATATCAATCTGGCAATTATAATATGTGGGTGACATTTCTTTATTAATAATTTACTATGTGCCAAACACGGTGGTTAGTACTAGAAAAAAAAATATAAAAATGAAGATAGTCCCTGCCCTCAAGGAATTTACTTTCTAATGGAGAAAAAAGATCAAAGATGGAGCTGAACCACAATTTTTTTAAAGAATCAATGACATAGCACTCCATTGAAATTTGATTGTCCTTTAATTTGTCACTAGCACTCCAAAAATACCTATTTCGAACTTTCTCCTCTGTTTTCTAGTCCAAATTCATCAATCCTCCCTTCTCATAGAGTTAACAGATGAACTCTACTTATTTATGGGAAAAAGTTATCACCATGTGATATTCTTAATTCCCCTTCTCAACTCTAAGTTCAAATGTGTTTTTACTTGTCTTCTCTTCTTTCCCTCTTTTCAGCAAGGGAAAATTGTCTGTCCTTCTCAAGGTTACTTCCTACATATCTGCATTTTATTTCTTTCCTGACAATCTTATACAGAATTCTACTCCATTGTTTTCTTCTTGCACTTTTGATCTTTAACTTTTCATTGATTCTTTCCCTTTTCTTAAAAAAAATATATATCCAGGTATTCTCCATCCTTCAAACATCATTTTTGTGTTACCATTTCCTTAACCTACTAATGTATTTCACTTTCACTGCCAAACACTTTCACAGCTCATCCATCCTTGCTGCATTCACTTTCTTAATTACCCCTAACTTCCCAATTTGTTGCATCTGGCTGTTGTCCACTTACTCTATTGAAATTGCATTTTCTCAACGTACCTTAAGAGCAGATTCAATGACATTTTCTCAGGGCTCATTTAACTAGATATCTATGTGGCAGAGACTTGGCACTGTTCACTACCTTGCCTGTGCTAAAATTATATCTTTTTCTGGTCCCCTTCACCACTAACACCCTTCTAGTTAGTAAATAATAAGTTTGTAAGTAGCCAGTATAAAAGAGCAATAGCAGGAAGTAAACTCTCAATGGGGAACCTAGAAATTATGTACAAACCATCCCAAAGATAGGCAACATGTGTTAAACCAGGGTCAGCTATGCAAGTCTTCCTGTTAGAGTTTTTTGATCCTATGTTATGTAAATCTCAGACATGTTACAGATCTATGAGTATCTATAATAAGACAATGAAGAAATTCAAATGTTAGTAATAACTTTGAGATGGTGGAGATATGTTAACTTAAAAGATTTCCTCACAACTTTGAGATGATTTGGATATGTTAATGAACTAACTCCAAGGTGCCAAGATTCAGTCTGTCCCTCACCAAAAAAAATATACATTTTAGACCTCAAACTCTTTCACACAAAGCCCTCTTCCATCTCCATTGGGTCCATGCTGCTGAGTGCTTCCAACTTTAGTCTATGGTTATGTGAGTATATCTCTGTACCTCTCATCCTCCCTATCCTCTTCCAACTCCTACTCCCCTTCCTTCACCATCCCATTCATACTCACGCCATCTGTTTCTTTTTGTTGTTTGCCTTTGTACTTTCTGAGTGGTTTGCACAGAATACCCAGTGAACTAAGTATGCCTGCATCATTTCATAATTTCATAAATTAATTAATAATGCATTACCCTGTTCTTCTCTACTCCCTAGGCTTTTTAGTATCATATATATATATATATATATATATATATATATATATATATATATGTATATATATACATACACACATATATAATACTCGTATGTGTATATATACATCATATCATATATCATATATCATATCATATATCATATATATAAGTACATATATATATATATATACTTTTGTTCTTGTCTCTCTAGTCACCACTTCTCTGTTTTCTTATTCTTCTTCCATATTATCAAAGTAGACATTTTCTAAAGTTCTTCTTGGCCCTTCTCCCTTTTTTCATTATCATTTGTGTTGGTTACTTCATGCATTCATACAGCATCTATTATTACTTCCAACTCATTGAATACCAAATGCACATTTCTAGTCCTGATTTCTGTCTTAAGCTCAAGACCAGCATGCCAAATCTTTAATGGATACCTTTACTAAGCTCTATAAGTGTAAAACTGAATTCATCATTTATTCCTAAATCCTATTTATCTTTCTCATTTCCCAATCTCTACTAATAATGTTGATATTCTCCCAGGTGCCCATTCTCAAAAACTCTTGATAATATCATTTTCTATTCAATAAAATAAAATAAAAATCCACTTTTTAGTGGTTCATTGCTAGGTACTAGATAAAGTTCATTCTATTCAGCCTAGAATCCAATATCTTCTACAATACTTCCTCGGTCTACACTTCAGTTGTAACTTTCACACTTCATGCACACACACCCATTTTCTTCTTGTCATTGCTCATATAGGACTTGACAATTCCAATATCAAAGCTCTGTTTATGCCATACTATACCTTCTTCTAGGAATATTCTTCCCATTATCTCTTCCCATTAAAACCTACCTATCCTTAAAATTCTCTGTTCTTGCAATATTTGCGTTACCTGATCTTTTTGTGTATAGTTATTTACCTCTAGTATAGAGTATATTGACATTCATTTCTTTTATCTTTGTTATCTTCACAATTGCTAATATAGACTTTGGAAATAGTAAGCTCTTAACAAGTCTTTTACACTAGATGAATTAATGAACAGAAGTTTTTTTTAAAAATTGTAACAGGAACTACAAGATACTGACATACTTCCATAGTAAAAGAGGAATTATCTCCATTTATTCATTTGAACATCCAGTACTGAAGATGATAAACACCAGTGACTCTTGTTGACTTCTTTTTCTTTTTTTCAAAAGTACTGTTTTAGTATTATTTAAAATGGATTCTTTATTATTCAAAAATTGATAATACATATAAAGGAGAGCTAGGATTAGTTTAATCTGAATAAAATATGAGCTGTATAGATTTGGGACAGAAGACCTGCCATTACATCCCAGCTGGGCTACCCATTTGACCTTGAGCAAGTCATTTAACCCCTCTGAGTCTTAGTCGCTTACTTGTAAAAGGGGATATTGACTTAGGAAGTCTCTAAGGTCCTTTCTATCTCTAAGTTTTATGATCTAATCATTATTACCTTCCTAGATCCCATGTCATTTTACAGTAATATCATTCCCACCCATTGTATGTCAAAACCATAGTTACTCATAAAAATCTCTCTAATCAATCATTATAAATGAAAAAAAAAAAAAACCCTGCCATATCAACAGAGCTATGAAAAAATATGCACCTGTTCAACTAGTCATTTTCTGAAATGCTGCCATCTTGTGGCATTGTGTACAGCTAATATCCTTTTCATCAGACAAATTTCTTCTGTGCAACAGCATTCTTTCCATTCTGCTCCCAAGCTAAATGAAGGTAAAATTATGATAAAAAGGGACAACATATAAGTAACTTTCAAATATAATTCAGTTCAATTTGAACACTACTGAAATGTTCATTTTTGTCATGAATTAAAGAAGAGAAGAGAAATAAAGGAAAACTGATTAACAAAAGAATTGACTTCCAGATTTTATTTAAATTCACATATTTTCATGTTTATATTACCAGGGTTAAAGGGGGAAGAAAAGCATGGTATCTGAAAGCATGGCAATAATGATTCTTCAACTTGGAATAACATGATTTTGGTGACAACTTTCTTTGAGTTGAATTTTAAAATATAATCAACTTTACACTGATGATTCATAGAAATGTTTAAAGCATGATTAAATAATGAGTTGCTTCAGTTTCAAAGAAAATGATGTGTTGCCTTTGGTTTTCTCCCTAACATTATATCACTCTTTGTAAAATGATGTTCATGGAAATACTCTGTCATTAAGTAGAAGAATGCAATTTCCCTGATGTGAACAAATGAAATGAACTTGAGGGTAAATTTTAAGGTCAATAAATATGGATTCCTACAATTAGAGATGTTATTTACATGCATTCTAAAATTGAAGCTACTTTTGAATGCTTGCAGGACTTTTTCCATGGTAACATACACAAATATCACAGTATGGTCATTTTGAATACCAGCTCATTTATTCATCCCTTTAATCAAACATATTTATTAAATGTTTACTATGTGTTATATTTGGGGGGAGGCAAGAATGAACTAAAAGAAAATATCAGCACTCTTGCAAAAATACTTTCCATTCAGTTAGGAAGGGGAGTGCAAGTGAGGAAAGGAACACATAAAACACTTCTACAACTACACATTTCTGCTGCTGGAGGTGGGGTGAAGTAGACGGAGTCAAGAAGATTTGAACCAAAATCTTGTCTCAGAAACTTACTATATGACCCTTACTATATGACTATATTACTATATGACTTACTATATGACTATATTCAAGTAATCTGACCTCTCTCAACCTCACTCTCCTCATCAGTAAAATGGGAATACAGTTTCTACTCTATAGGGTTGTTGTAAGAATGAAATGAGATTATATGTGTAAAATCCTTTGTGAACTTTTAAGTGCTATATAAAATTTAGCAATTATTAATTATACCTTACTATATAATACTGAATATCAAAAAGAATATATTTTAATTAAACAACCAGTTCAGAGGGGCTCTATTACTAAATACTGAAATGACTGCATATGAATTCTTAGAACCTAGCACAGTACCTTGCACATAGACAATAAAATGTCAATTTTGTTTAGTTTTAAGGTGATTTTCCTTGTCATCTGATGCTACAGATTGGACCCTGAGGTCATTATTCTAACATGTAAGAATAAAGTCCTTTGAAAATCTTTAAATGTCATATGAATATGAACTTTTATTAACTATGCTCCACTATACAATACTGTATTTTATCAAATGGAATATAGGTTTTTTTAAATTAAGGAACCCATTCAAAAGGTCTCTATTAATGAAAATCTGAAGTGGTTTCATGTGAGTTCTTAGAAATACATTTATAGATGAGCCTATCCACTAAATTTTCCTTACTACTAGGCTAATGCCCAGAATTATTGATATTTGTGGGAGGAGTCAACCCCTGGGTCTTTACTGCCACAAAACTCTATATACTCTTTGATTTACCCAGAGGTCAAGAAATGGGATAAAAGCAATGACGTTTCTGGGAGTCTATTTGAGAGTAATAAAGTATTGGAGTATTGAACATTTTCACCTCCTTTCTGCCTATTACTTGAGGGAGGGAAAGAAATTTTGTCTGTTTTTAAACAAAAGTCATGTATATTGTTAAGTAAAGAAGTAATTGGATATAGTAATTCAGCATCTTAAAATTTGAGAGATGGAAGGACCATCAATAAAAAAAAGGCAGACCCTATATTCACTCCCTTGGCTCCTGCATACTCCTTTCTGCCTGTTGTTCCCTCATGGACATCCGGTAACCAGGGCAGAGCTGATGCCACTGCAACCATGAGGCTGCTTGACATCCTGATCATGAGTACACTAGGGGTTGGAAGGAACACACCAGATAAAAAACTTGCATCAAGAACAAGACTGACATACACTAATGTGGGTGATTTAGCACAAGAAGAACAGTTATATGATGGCTTAGATGAAGAATATGAATGTCCCATTTTGGATGAAGATGGAGTAGTTGATGAGTTAGAAAATGAAATGAAAGAAGGTGGAGTTATTGTTCATTATCATGCCTGTGACTTCTTCCCTGTGCAATGAATTCATATAGTTTTTGTGCTTCAAATAGATGATTCTGTATTACATACAAGGCTTGAAAAGAGGGAGTGAAGTATGAAGAAACTACAGAACAATATTCAGTGTGAAATTTTCCTAATTCTTTATGAAGAAGTCATAGCTTCCTCCATAAAATAGTCCACTGGCTGCCCAGCAATGTGCCAGAAGAAGTAGAGAATAGTTTAGATCACATAATGAAATGGATGAAATGGATTGAGCAGTGGATAAAAGATAACAATTAAACCTTGAGGGAAAAGTATGGACTTTCAAGGTTTTCCTCATGATGGTTAAAGATTTTCTTGATGATCTCTCCCTCCTCATGCATTAGAAATTAAGACAACACACACAAAGTTTTACAATCCAGGATTGCATTGTAAAGGTAGCAGGTAGACAATATATAACACTGGGTTATAACTAAATTATTTTTTTTACTCCATGTATTCAACTACAATGATTAATATGTTAAAGACTTTTAAAGTTTAGGAATATTCAGCATTCTCAATTTTTTTGGTTAACTGCTAAAGAAAAAAATATTTGAGAAAATAGTTGGAAATCCTTAATACTTGACATGAAAAAAAATGAAGACTAGGAAGAATTGTTGACATAAATAAAAGAGTCTAGGGATAAAACTATAAACACTGAAAAAGAAAAAAAGAGGCCAAGGAATATAAAATCATTAGACTGAGATCACATATCCAAACAAACTTGATGATAAAACCCTGGCTTCTTGATACAGTATCTTTTCTTTTTTATTATTCAGCAAGTTAATTTTTACAAAGTTTCGTTGTTGTGTCTGACTCTTCATGACCCCATTTAGGATTTTCTTGGCCATTTTTTTCTTCAGTCCATTTTACAGATGAGGAAAATGAAGCAAATAGGGTTAAGTGAATTCCCTAGTGTCACCTGGCTTCTAAGTGACTGAGGCCAAATTTGAACTCTGAATGATGTCTTCCTGACTAGAATTGATCCGTTGCACAACCTAGCAATTCATTTACAAAGTACAGTTGTGAAAAGTTACTATTTAAATAATAAATGTTGCTATTTAAATAACAGACCTATTATTTAACTTATATATATATATATATATATATATATATATATATATATAAGTTAACTTATATAGGGAACTTCTTATGGCAAAAATTCCACAACTTGTCTTTAACATAAAATTTAGCTAATTACTTCAATTATGTAAGGGTTAAGCAACTTTCCCATTGTCAAAGAGCTAATATCTGTTAAAAGCAGAAATGCAATCCAGTGATTCTTCGCTCTAAAACTATCTATCCTTTTATCTTTGAGGTCCTTCTGCCTTCCTTCAAAAATTCTTCCAAATTATAAAGGCCATGAATGGGAAATTGAATCATCTATGTGATTATCAGTGATCATTTCACATAGCATGCAATAACATGGAGAAGGATGCAGTATCTTTGCCAAGAAAATCCCAAAGGGGTCACAGTCAGTCATGACTGAAACTACATAATAACAATATACAATAACAATATTTTGAATTTATATAGCTCTTAAAGTTTAGAAAGTGATTTATAAATATCATTTCATTTATTTCACAATAATCCCATGATCTAGGTTAACAGGTATTTCTGTTCCTATTTTAAATATTCAGAAAGACTGAAAGGTTAAGAAATTTCCCCTATGATCTCATATTTAGTATTTGAAGGGTATTTAAGCTCAGTTTTACTGCTAGCTCTAAGTTTGGCATGATTTCCATATGGCACATTATCTCCATTTTTCACCATCTTTTTAAAACAATAGTTCTATGTGACAAGTGAGTGAGAATTACAGTTTTTAATTTATTCCATGGGTGCTGACCCCCTTTCCGATTTGTGGTCACAGTAGTGTTCACCTTTATGATGGACTACAGATAAAAGTTTAAGTTAATCTAAAACAATATAATTCCTCAAAGGATTCATAACCCTTTTCTGAGGAAGTAAAAGGGGAGAATGTCTAGGATATTGTCTTATGGATAAAAGAAAAGAAAAAGATGAAAAAATCATTTATATCTCTTCTGGGGAAAGGGACTTGCTTTTTAATATTCTATTATACTTTTAAGATAGTTTAACACCAGTTATATTGCTACATGCTATACGAGTTATATGATTTAGATAAGATACAAATAATCATACTATAAAATAATGCAACAAAATTAATAACCAACACTTATGTGGTATATTATGGCTTGAAAAATGTTTGACATATTTTCTCACTTAACCCTTGCAATAAAATTGAGAGGCAATGGCCATTATCCACATTTTACACATAAGGAAACTGTGGTTGAGAAATGTTAAATGACTTATAAAGCGTCACATTGCTAATACGTGTTGAGATTATTCAAAGGGAATATTTTAAAATTTTAAATCTTAAAATTCCTAACTGCAAGATTAATGCTCTATTATGCCTCCTGTCTGCTGAACAGAGACCCACAAAGAACCATAAGCTGACTTAGGCCCAAAGAGAAAGCTCAAGCTTAGATTTGTTGAAAGGGAATGTGGTATAGTTGGTTAATGGATGAAGAGCCAGCCCTTAGATGAAAGGAGCCCTACATTCAAATCATGCCAGGTACAAACTGTGATTCTGAGAATGTCATTAAACTTTTAAGTTCTATAGTGACTCTTTAAGATTTCGAATAGCAGAGCAGATAATTGTTTGCTCTGACTGATGCAGCTTTTCCTCATGGGGAGTTCCCAATGCTAATAAAATCACAGGGTCTATGTGGAAGGAGGGAGCCGGTATCTGTGAGCTTTTGGTTATATGTCTAGATTTTTTTTTAATGTCTATCAGTGGAAGATGGAGGTGTGAGACTATACTTAAGGAAAGACATGGGATAAAAAGATATTAATTTCAGTCATGTATATAGAAAATGATAGTTGAGTCAAGGGATGAGATGAAAACACAAGATCGCAGAAAGGTAGCAAAAGCATTAGAGAAAATCTGCTCCACTTCTATATTTGATAGTTGAAGGAATTGAGGCCTAGAGATAAGAATTTATTTGCCCAGGGTCACATGGCAAACTGGGATTCAAACCAGTCATTTTGCAAGTAACACATTTTCTCTCTTCTCTGCTGTGTTACCTTTCCTGGAGGGGCAGCTAGGTAGTGCAGTGGATAGAGCACCAGTGCAGGAGTCAGGAGGACCTGAGTTCCAATCTCACCTCAGACACCTGACACTCACTAGCTATGTGATCTTGGGCAAATCACTTAACCCCAATTGCCTCATCCTGATGAATATCTGGTCATTGGATTCAGATGGCTCTGGGGAGAAATGAGGCTGGTGATCTGCACAGCCCTCCCTCACTCAAAAAAAAATACCAAAGTCAAGTGCAAGTCATGCCATTATTTCTCTGATGGCATGGCCTTCTTTGGCAACGAAGGACAAACCCACCTTTAATGGAATCTCTCAAAACATATGATTAAGAGACTTCAGGATGTTGGACTGAGGATGCTGGAATCAGGAAAATAAGGATGGAAATACAATCTCCAATATTTACTACCTATATGACCTTGGCAAAATCATAGAGGCTTGGTGAAGTAAGGATAATAATACTGGTTATTAAGTACCTCACAAGGATGTTGGGAGGCTATCTATTTAAACACTGAGCAGTGAGTTGTCGTAGTGTATAGAGTTCCAGGTCTAGAGTCAGGAAGATCTGAGTTCAAATGTGACTTCAGACTCTTATTAATTGTGTGACCCTGGGAAAGACACAACTCTGTTTGTTTCAGTTTCCTCATCTATAAAATGAGCTGGAGAAGGAAATGACAAACCATTCCAAGATCTTTGCCAAGAAAACCACAACTAGGGTCATGAAGCGTTGGATATGACTGAAAACAATGAAACAACAGCAAGAAGAGAATATAATGCATTATAGAAGCTGTGCAGAACGATGAACAGAGCACTAGACCTAGCGTCAGAAAGATAACAAATTAAAATTTGAATTAATTCATGTGGTAATTTTGACAACATGGGCAAGTACTAGTTTTCTCGTTTGTAAAATTGGGCTAGTAATTATAACTACTTCCTCTGGCAGCTGTAAGAATAAAATGAGATATTTATAAGGTATTTTGCTAACCTTAAAACCATATAAAAATGCTAGCTATTTTCATTATCATCCAAATTTTAAAGTCTTTTACTAATGTCAGCTGATATTCTTACAGAAAAGCTTCATAAAAAAAATGCCATTTGTTGAGAGAAAAACAAGGAGAATGCTTTATCAAAAATTGCTGAAAATGTCTGACTTGGCCAGCTAGAAGTGTAAAGCTTTCAAAAATGAATTCCCTGAGAAAGGGGCCCACCTAGAGGTTAGAGCCGGTTAGAGCCATTATATTCTTGACACAGGGTCACTGTTCCCTCTTCTTTGGGATGCTCTACATCGCCTCAGCATATAAAGCTAGGTTGGCACCCTGAGAACTGAGAGCCTATTGACACATTTGGAATAGAAGCACTGTTACATTGCTGGCTTTGTTGCTTTCCCTGGGCCAGCCTGGCAGAAAGCTATAGAAGGGAAACAAATTTGCTCTTGGCTTCCTTGGGGATCCTGACAGACTCGGCCCTGTCCCCAAAGCCCTGCATGAAGTATTGCCCATTTGTACTCATTAGAACCAAGAGAAAAAGATTGCAAGGCATGAAAGAGAAAGCGTAGTATAATATCTTTTTTGCCTAAGTTGTCATAAATTATTCTTAAACTTCACTTCTACTTTGCATGCCGCTGGGAAGGCTGAAGTGCCAAATAAACCTGAGTGAGATAACAATATTCTATGAATATCACAAAGATTAAACATAAATACCCACAAACTATCAACATTCACTGTGTTTGTGTGTGTATGTACTTATACATACATGTGAAGTGATTTTTCATAAATAATGCCAATAAATAAGCAGGTTGCTAAGGACAAGGATAAAGCAAAAGACTCAAGAGTGGCATAGTTGGATGGTGGAAAGAATACTGGAATTTGGCACAGAAGACCTAGCTCTGCCCTGTATCTTCTGTGTGACTTTGAAATAGTTACTTTGCTGTGCTACTCTGGGCTTCAGTTTCTTTGTCTGTCAAATAACAATATTTGAATGAATAACCTCTAACATCCTTTCAACCTCAATTCTACAAACTTACAAATAGTGGATTAAATACAAGGAAATGTGGATTGTGGTACCACCTCTGTCACTAACTATTTGAATAACCTTAGACAAGTCCCTTCCCTCTTCTGAGTCTCTGGCTTCTCATCTACAAAATGAGAGGGCTTAATAGGATGACTTTTAAGGATATCTCTAAGCTATGATAGCATATAAAAATTTATTTTTCAATAATTTTTGATCATCTACTTATAATAAGGCATCTTAGATGACGTATGATGTAATCCAATATTGAAAACCCAGAATTCAATGAACAGGAAAAGATAGTGGATGGAAAGGTATGTGTGTGTATGTGTGTATGTGTGTATGTGTGTGCATGTGCATGTATGTGTGTGTGTATTTGTGTGTTGGTGGAGGTGTATGATAGTTGATATAGGTTCTCAGGTTTGATCTTATGTTGATACTCAGTTGAGATCACAGCAAATAACACAGAGCAAAAAGCAAGAAAGTGTATTACCCCAGATTCAAGAAGCTTGAGTTCCCTCTAGGGAAATATCCCTGAGAGATGCTCCTCATTGTATATGGGAATAGTAGGAACAAATAAGCTAGATAGTTCAATATGAAACATAATAACAGGAAACATATGAGAAAATGATTTTCTTAAATAGAAACTGACATATTCTTCAAGGTATTGTGATCTGTCTCTATGGGAAACTGATGTAGAGAACCTTACACATTCGATAAGTGTTTATTGACTGAACAAAAAGAAACACTATCAATTATTTCAGTGTAATGTTTATGGTCATTATATGATTACTTAAGTATTCTTATAACATGCAATCTAGCTCTTAATTATGTGCAACCTCACTCTGTTTTCACTTATTTCATATGTGTCATCTTGGTCTACTTAAAAGAGAAACAAATTAAAAATGTCACACTTATCATGGTTTGCATAGTAGAATGGCTAGGGCTTTCCTTGAAGGAGTATTTCCTTTAGATTATGGATTAGAGACTACTGCTTACTTAACTCATGTTATGAGCTCCCAGGTGACATATGCATACAGTTTTTTAAAAAAATTAAATTTTCAATTTGCTTCTACTTGTATTATCTTGAGTCCTCATTTTTAGCAGGGGGGTGAAGGGATAATTTCCTAAATTGCAAGTCAATCTCAAATGAGTTACCTGATGTATAAGATTCCAGGAATGTTTGTACAGACAGGCGTGGCTTGATATAAACAATTTCTTTAAGTAATAAGGTATCTTATTTCAATATTTCAAAGGTATAATATTGTACAATTAAAAATAGGCTAGTCTTCAAAGCAGAAGCATGGATTAGAATCCCAACTCGGACTGTTAGTATTTCTGTGACTATATGAGTTGGATTATGTTTCAAGGACTGGGACAGTTGCTACCCTTCAAAAAAAAAAAAAAACAAAACTATCAGTACAACTCCAAAGTCAGCAAATGGTAAGCACTTAACATTTTTTAATTCTTTTAAAAAATTGAGTCTTACTTTCATCCTCTGCAAAATCAAGATAATTTCATCTCCATCTCCTAAGGTTGAAGTGAGGAAAGTACTTTATAAATTTTAAAAGCTTTATAGAAATGTGATTGAGTCACTGTCTTATCAATGTGGCTATTCCTTCCACCAGTATAAATTATAACCCTTTCCTACTTTGTCATCCTGTATAATGCTTATCCTTTTCTCTGTAAATCAGATTATTTAATTATAAAAATAACAGTTTGAATGTTCATTGCTCCCCCCTCCTCCAAACATCAAGAAATAGCATTTCTGCATTAATATAGTACATCTTGAGTATATAAGAAACAGTGTGTCTTAGGGGATACAAATTTTTCTTTGGATCCAAGAGGATCTAGATCTGAGATCTTCTTGATAGATAAATTGTTTAGCAATAGCCAAGGCACTAACTTCTCAGTTTCCTAAGGCTCTAAGTTTAAAATAATTTGAGGATTTGCATCAGTGGGGGAAGTGTCCCCATAAGGAGTTGCCTATATTGATAAAATCATGTGTTCTGTTTAAATTTATGTATATGCATGTAAAATGCATTGGTAATGTTAGTAATGAAGAAGCAGTTATGTCAGTTTAACTAATCTTTGAGTGAGGTACTATATGCCAATGTCTTTTACATTTCAAAAGTTGTCAAAAAATATAGGAAAGTTTTTCATGTCAGTTATGTTTGACAATCACAGTGTATAGATATGTAAAATGACAAGCAAACTAAATTTCTCTCATCCTTTACCTAAAATACAATTTATTTCATCATTCTCTGTGTATTATAACAGAAAACAAATCTGGTTAGGATACTGCTTTGTTTTATACTAAATGTGCCTATAGGCAGTACAGGCCATTTTCCTTTGCCTTTGCTATAACAATAAAAAACAAAAGGAAAAAAAATGGAATAAAGGAAAAAAAATCCCTTTCCTTAAAAATCCATGGATTTAAATGTAAAATTCATGCATCTTTTAGTCATAATTTACTTGGTTTATTCTATTTTACAATGGATGTCATATTTTTTACTGACCCAGACAGTGGACCAGGGCATTGGGTTAGCTGCCAAGAGAGTCTCATTGCAGGATAATGTGGGGCAAGGCATTGACCTCCTCTTGCCTTCCTTATGTAAAAAATTGAGACAGCAAGAGTCCACTGGGCTGGCTTGAGGATAAGAGACATTGACTTACTTGAACTTCTTAGAATATGTAACAAAGTGATAATAGCATTGCCCAGACTGGTTCAGGTTCAAGTGAGGTCATAATGGAGATTTATTTGTCTCACTATTTCCTACCACATAATAATGGAATATATTGATATTAGAAATATTCAAACATACAGTGAGTTTAAGTAAAACAACAAATAAGTATATAAAAATAGCAATAAAAATGAGTATGTATTTGATTATTTCTGCATTTATTAGGATCACAGCCTGATAGATCTGAAGAAGGAAGAGACCTTAGACATCATCCATTCCTTATACTGTACATAAGAGTTAACTGAAGTATAGAGATATATCTTACCCAAGATAATAAATGGAAAAAATCAAGATTTTAAGTTGTCCTCTAACTCAAAATCCAATGCTCTTCTAGCTTATTAAACTCATCCCACCCCCACTTTTAATATTGTACTCTAAGATATATCTAAAATACTCAAATAATTCTATGATATCACCAATGTAGAAATCTCGTTGAAAAGTGTAGATGTTAACCTGTATTTATTTCCTCAGCCTTTATTATTCTTTTTCATATTTTCTTTTTCCATAGCTGAAGTAGAGAGGGGAGGGCAGGTAAAATGCACTCAAAATGGTGGCGGCATTCTTCCTTTTCTCTAATATTATGAAGATAGCAGTGGGGAACATGGGCTGTCCATCATCACTACCAGATTATTTTCTCATGCATTTTCGTGATATATTTTCTTTTAGGAAAAGAAAACATAAACATAAACTATATGAAATAAAATTATTACTTTAAAAACTTTCATATCTATAGCATCCATGTATCATTTTAAATATTATAATAACAATAGTAATAATATCATAAACATAAATAGAATATCATATCATTTCACCAGGATCTTTAATTTTAAATATTAATGAAGCTCTTTAGTGCATTTTAAATTAGACTCCCCATCCCTCAGTCTCTCTCTTACTATGTTTGAACTGACATGAACTCAATTTCTCAAGTATTAGCACTTTCTAAATAGTATTCCCAAACCTGTGCTTTGCCCCATTCTAAGCAATTTCCCTCTGATTTCAGTAAAAAGCAAAATTAAGTGAGGACACTTAGCTTTTACAAAAATTTAGATTATTATGAGTGGAAAGTTGCCTATGAAACTTTCTGTGATTTATATGCCTACAACCTATAGGTTTTGTTTTTTTTCCTTTCATCCCTGCATCACCTTAAATAACATTGTTTTCAGTGTAAAAATTGTTCACCAAAATTTCCAGAGGACAAGGAAGGCTAGAAGGATTTCCAGTCTTCACCTCCAAAGCATTTGTTCTACATGTTCAGTACTGTATTTTAGCCATTTTAGCTTCCAGCATAGACTTTGATACCAAACCTGGATACGACCCCAAATATGTGAACTTTTAATTTATAATGTGACAGCATCCAGGAAAGTGATCACAGATCCTCTGAGTAAACTTCTTTCCCCCGTAGAATTTTAAAGATTTGTGATGGTCTGTGTTTTATGTTCATATTTCCTCCACAAGATCAGTGTTCTTATTTCAGCTGTTCAGCAACAGCCATAGATTGAGTCTTAAAACTCATTTATAAAGGGGAAATCTTGTGTTTTGTTTTACTTACATAGCTATATTTGGTGGAAGACAGGGAATGATCCACTATGTTTATGAGTTTTCCTTCTTTAATTAAGGTCACATCAAATTGTAACCACTCAAAAGTGTTTAGATTCAGTTAATCTACCAATGCCTGAGGACTCTTTTATAACATATAAGTAGCTCTTCTCTTATCCCCAAACTTCAATAACTATTAGATGCACATACTCATTGGAAAAAACTCCATATGAATGGGTTCAAAATATAAATTACTTTGATATGTGTTCTGGACATACTTTTTGGGAACCCTGCCAAATTCATATGTTGTAGTGGAAAGAATACTGGACTTAGAGATGTTCAACATTGAACCTGAGTTCAGCATTTATTAGCCATGTGGTACGATAAGTATCCTAAGACTGAAAACTGGATGGGACCTCAAAAACCATCTAATCCAATCCTTTTATTTTATAGGTTAGGAAACTGAGGCTTTAAGAGATTAAGAGACCTGCCCAGGGTTATAACATACCACACAAATGCTTAAAACTCTTGAAACCTGATTTTCTTTTTGGCTGAATGGAGATAATGGGACTTTTACTTGATCTTTGGGAAGAAAGGCTATTCTAAAGTACAAAGGGTTATATAAATAGGAAGTTTATTGTAATTATCTATGACTCTAAACTACTCCTACTAATAATGACAGGAAACATGGAAGAGAGGCTAGAGAAAAGCCCTGGGAGTAAGGAATATCAAATACTTCAGTTCATGGCCTGTCTCTGATCCATCTTGACTTTATGACTGTGGGCAAATCATTTAACCCCTCACTTCCCTCCAAAGCAAATACATTAGCAAAGTGTATTTCCTTACTAAAATTCCTTAAAATAAATGGAATTACCAGTTCTATTTTTAAAAAAAGGAAAAGAAAATAAACTACTAATAAAACATATATATTAAACAGGGTAATGAAGTACAAAGTTCATTAAAAAAAATCTTACTACTTGAATGTGTACCTTAAGAGCACACATTTAGAACTAAAAGGGAACTTAGAGGTTACATATAGTCCAACTCTGTTTTATAAATGAAGAAACCAAAGCCCAGGAAGATGAAATGATAGCTAAATTCCTACTGTAGCAAGCCTGAGACTTGAATGCAGACAATTTAACTCCAAATCTAGCTCTCTTCCCACTGCATCAGGTTGTGGCCTGAATTCAATGGTTTACTTAACATATTTAGAGAAAATTCCCATTCATCAAATATGATTCTCATGACAATCTTTCTTTCTTTATGTTGGAATTCTATATCTGAATGTGGAAAACCTCCAAATGATGTTTATGTATCACTGTGTATTACTTTTGGGTAGAGAACAGATATCATAGAATCCTAGAGCTAAAAATATCATAGGCTTTTAGAGAGAAAGAAATCAGGGAGACTCAGCTGGCATATTACATACTTCATTTTAGTTAAGGTTGGAACCCAAATCTGTTCAGTGGTAATTCTCTACTGCCAAACTTAATCTGTGTTAATTAGTTGCCTATCATCAGAGTATTTGGTGATGAAGGAGGAGGAGGAAATAGTAGTAGTAGTAAGAGTAGCAGTTGTAATAGTAGTAGTTGTAATGGTAGTGAGGGTGGTGGTTGTGGTGGTGGCAGTAGTGGTAGTAGCAATGGTGGTAGTGGTGGTCATGGTGGTGGTGGTGGAGGTGGTAGCTGTTTTAGGGAGAACTTCATCTAGATATGAAGAAATGTTTCATCATTCCTTCACTTCCATTCAATAAACATTTATTAAGTATCTACTATATGCAAGATGCACTAAGTGCTTTGTATACAAGTGCGAAAAGACAGTCCTTACCCTCAAAGAGCTTACAATCTAATAAGAGAAGATGATATTGAAAAGGAAGTTGAAAAGCAGGGAAAAGAGTAATCATCTTAGTATGGGAGCATGATAATGGTAGACTCAAAGCCTAAGAGTACAGTTGTTTGGAAATGATTGAGCTTTAAGCCCTCTAAGTCTTCTTTAAATAGAGGATTTGGGAGGCAATTTTTGGTCTACTAAGAGGGGCAGAGGTTACCAAAGTTGCTGTAATCCCTGGGATAGGTATCCTGGTGACTATAGAGAAACTTGCTACAATAATAGCTTTATTCAAAACTTTATTCAAAATTTAGTTATCAGTTTGCTTTTTGCCCTATCTTTTATAGAAAGTCTTTCCCAACCTCTCTTAATTCTAGTGCCTTTTCTATAAATTATTTCCATTCGTCCAGTATATAGATTGTTTGCAAAAGAGTGTTGCTTGTCATTAGATTGAGAGCTCCTTGAGGGCAGGAATTACCTTTTGCCTCTTTCTACATTCTCAGGGTTTAGAACAGTGTCTGACTCTTAATAGTCATATAGGAGATTTGGATACATTATTTTCTTGTAAAGGGTA
Source organism: Bettongia penicillata ogilbyi (assembly GCA_023548195.1). Taxonomy (NCBI): domain Eukaryota; kingdom Metazoa; phylum Chordata; class Mammalia; order Diprotodontia; family Potoroidae; genus Bettongia; species Bettongia penicillata. The sequence continues at coordinate 2,392,935 of JAJHZJ010000115.1, read as the reverse complement.
AAATAATTGATAATGTTGCCAATGTATGATAAAGACCCAGTTCAGATTCTAGCTCCTCTTGTAGCCTACTCTAATCATTCCTCACCTGCCTCTCCTCTCTGGATGAAAGTAATTAATTCCTCCTAAATTTCCTCAAGTAACTTTGCTTGAGTCTTTTATCTAATTCCCCTTAATATCAGTTATTTTCTCACCAGTTACACTATAAAGGCAATGAAATCAGGGTGTATACTACATTCGTTGTTGAATCCCTAGTACTATGCACAATGCTTTGTACATGAATACCATATGTAGTCTTTAATAATTGTGTGTGTGTGTGTGTGCACATTTGTGTGTGAATTTCAGGGCCATCTTAACAGTGACTTTTATAAAATCCTCTGATCACATATATGGAATTGAAATAGATCTTGGGTGTCCTCTAAGGCAAAGGTTCTCAAATTTTTTAGTCATAGAACTCTTTTACACTCTTCAAAATTATTGAGGATCCCAAAGGGCTTTTATCCATGTGGGTTGCAAATATCCATATTCACCATATTCAAAATTAAAACTGATAAAAATTTAAAATGTCTGTTAATTCACTTAAAAACAGTTCTATTGCATATTCATTTGAATGTCATGTAAATATCATTTACACAAAAAAACAACTATTTTTCCAAATCAAAACAAGGGAGAAAAGTGACATTGCTTTATGTATTTTATGTCTCTATAGTTTCTGGGTTAATAGAAAAATACTAGATTCTAATATCTTCTTTATTCAATTTTTCATGAGATGAAGAAAATTCAACTTCACATAGATGTGTAACTAGAAAATGAGAATATTTAATAAGCATATAATATTTTAAACTCATTAAAAACAAGCTTGATCTCATGGACCCCTTAAAATGGTCTCAGAAAACTCCAGAGATCCACAGATAACACTTTAAAAACCTGCTTTAATTCAATCCCATTATTTTAACAAAAACAAAACAAAACAAAAAAACCCAGACATCCAATGGCTAGTAATTGTCAGTGGCAGGATTTGAACATGTGTCCTCTTACTTCAAATTCTGCACACTTTCCAAAGCACTATGTTCCTTGTATGCTGCTTTTAATTCAGCTGAGAATATAGAGGTGATTTATTTCTTTACTTATTTTAAACCAATAAATAGCAGCTAACCAACTATGCTCTGTTAGACAACTACAGCAACCAAGCACATAGCCTGGAATAATTTAGGGATGATGATGATGAAAGCAATACTGCTAAATTTTTTATTATTATTATAGTTTCTATGTAATTAATGTAATATATGGATTCCATGTAATAATATCAAAAATATGTTAGATAAAGGTGTGTTTATCAACACCTCTCTGGTCCTATTATCATTATATATAGAAAAGATTAAGAATAAAAATTAGTACATTCCAATTTGTTATTCAGAAATAGGCTTTATGTTTGGCCTTTAGGTAATTAACAAGTGAATTCTGACTGGTCTATGTAAAACCAGTTTTGAACACTGCATTCAACAAGATGATTTGTCTTGTATTCTAATTAGCACATTGAAAAGACTTCACTGATATTTAATTGTAGTAAATCCACATGGCAAGGAGTACTTTTCATATGTGTGTATATGTACGCATGCATATATGTATGAATGTGTGTCTGTTTCTATATATGTATGAAAAATATGAAATGATTCAAGAATGGATAAGTACAAGTTATCCATGTTTTAAAAATGGTTCATCAGAAAACACCATTTATATGCTTTTTAGCTTCCTGGATATTTGAAAATTTTCAAAAATATTAAAATTATTTGCTGGCTAGTCAGATAACTAATAGCATCTGACACTCAGCTGGAAAGTTGAGTATCATGGCATTCTAAGCCAGCCTTTATTTGATTCTATTATAATTAGTAAGCATATTTTTTTCATAATTATTAGTAGTAATTTATAATAACTTTAATACAATTTTACACATATTAGCATATATAAGTATACTTGCATATTAATCCAAACTCCATAACTAGGTAAATGATTTTTTTTAAGTTTCTATAAAGGCATAAATGAATCAATGGCATAAAAATAATAGAGTCTGGGAACTAATTAACCAGAACAATAAAAAAGGAAACGACCAGATAGTGAGCTAAAAGGAACTCTCCTCAAGCCTTTACTTGACCAAGTCTTATGCAATTTGGACATACCTCTTGACCCAGATATAGATTAAGGTACTTAACCTAGACAAGTAGTTACAAGCTTTTTATATGTTCAAAAATCCTAAATCCATCACTTTTTTGTATCAGGAGGTGGATAGTATGTTTCATCATCCTTATTCTGCTGTCATGGATGCTCATTTTATTGGTCTTACAGCTTTCAAAGTTGTTTGTCATTGCAGAATGGTTATTAATACGTCATTCAGATCCTTCTGCCCTTTTCTTTCATCATAAGGTTATTAAATCTTCCAAATTATTCGCTTTTATTTTTATGTTATACTTGGTTCTTTTTCTGTTCGTTCTTTATCAGTTCTTACTATTTTTCCATGGCTTTTTGAAATCATGTATTTACTGCATTCTTATAGTACAATAGTATTCCATCACATTCATATAATTCATCATTTTCAGCCACTCCTCAATTAAGGGTATTTCTTTACCTACCAGTTTATTTATTTATTTATTTTTATTTTTTTCACCGCAAAAAAGAAGTGCATAAGTATTGGTAAATATAGAACTTTTCCTTTTTCTTTCATCTCCTTTGGATGTAGATCTGGAAGTATTATAATTATGTCAAAGGAGAAACTTTCCTTAGTACTGTTTTGGTTTGTAATTCCAAATTGTTTTCCAAAATGGTTGTACATCGTTACTTTTAAAGATATATCAGAAACAACGGCTAAAGTGAAATGTTTATGCAGCTTGCAGTTATTAAAATGTGACTAACCTATTTAAAAATTTATTTTGAAATTAAATTGAATGTACTCATAATCCTATTTAAAGGTAAATTTGAAAGATTACTGAGCTACCAGAAAATATTGCCTATTAAAGATAATTAATGAGTTCATATTGAACCAAATATAAATTTATAAGTTTTTCTAACCTATATTTAATTCTCCAAGTACATCTTTCTACTGAAGAAAGGTTTCATTCTACAAAGGCTTATCATTCTAAGATGTAATTATTTCAGGACTTTTGCTCATACCCTACCATTTTCATAAAAAATAAAAGAAAATTATTTTTCTGGGAATAAATGAATAAAAACCTTATTTAGTGATTCTTTCAGTTTATTAGTATTTTTCTTAATAAATGCTAACTTAAAATATTTAGTCCTTTAAAAATAAGATTCATACTCAACGTAAAATAGGAAAGGCTTATTGACTGTGTCCTTTAGATTTTGCATACCAAATGAGATGAAATTAGAGGCACTCAAAATTTGTTTCTTTTCGTATCTCAGATTTCTTGCTAGATTATCGTTGATATGTCTTCATTTAAAAAAAGCAAATGGTACTAGAAATTAATCTGCGGATCGGATTTTGTCCATCAAACCCCATTTTTAAAATCTTCAAATAATCATAGATAGGAATACAGAGGTCTCAGTTTACCCACAGGAAAATTGAAATGAAGTAATTGTATCATTTCTTCAGTAAATTTGTAAAGCTTAAGCCTACTTATCACCCTCCTATCTGTCCTAAGAAGCCTAAATCCCCTTTCAGTGATTATAGGATGATTATTTTAGAACTAGAAGGATTCTCGAAGGTCATCTAGTCGAAATTCCTTATTTGAAATGTGAGAAAAAAGGAATGGAGAATTAAATGGCTTCCCTAAGGTCATTCAAGTTGTAAGAAAGAAACAACATTTGAATACAGATGTTCTGACTCCAAGTTCATCACTCTACTGCAAAGAAAAAAATGGTTCTGTACTGCCATGTTTTTTGCCTGATGTTCAACAGCATTGAGGAGAGTGATACATAATTAATGGCTGGTCGTTAAGCCACCCTCAGGTACTAATTCCAATGTTTTTCATGCCAAAGTCTCTCTTTTCTTTGCACTTTGTGGGGGGGAGGGGATGTCCTCTAACATGAAAGGAAAAAAGAGTATAATATTTATATATTAGAAAGAGCTTTTAAGAACACCACAAGCAATATTTTAAAATGCTTAGAAAAAAAAAAAAACAACCTTGTTTCTGATTTCTTTGTGAAGATTCAGAGAAACTCACAGAATTCCACAATCTTTTCTGACATGGCTGCTTTAGAAATCTAAGAATACATTGCAATAGCTTCAAAGACAAAAACAAAGAGTAAGATATAAAAATGTTATATTGTGGCTGAACCCTTGCAAAGCATATATGCAGATGTTTCATTTGCCCAAACATTCATGAAATGAATACAATTTTAACTATGTTGCATGGAAGAAATAATTCAGTGAAGAGTATTGGAGAAAGATTTTGTTTTGTCATTGTGATAGTAATAATTCTGAGTTCAGCAGTTGGTCAGTCAAATAGCCTGAGGAGGAGGAGGGAACTGCTTTACAAATGTTTCCTCTGGAGGAAAAATGTTTTACACTTAAATTGAGAAGCAAACATGAGGAACCAATTGACAGCATGAGCCAGAAATTCATAGCTCCTCATTATTGCTTTTCCAAGTACAGTAGAGGTGATTTAAAAGAATGGCTTTCCTATCCCAGGAGACATGTGGTTGGCTTAAGGAAATGCTGTCAAGGAGAAGAAATTAATTTAGTGGTCTCACCATAAATCCCAAAAGCTGTAATCACCAGCCACTATACAAACTGGATGTGACTGACAGTCACTACACAAGAAGAGACAAGAATTGAAATAACAGCCAACATGGTGGTCGGCAGCACTTACGCAAATGGTTTCTTTCAAAGATACACATACTGGTCATTGTAGTGCAGCAAAAAACAAAAAAACAAAAAAAAACAAACCTAAAAATTCTTGTACTTGTAGTTAGAAGACATGTATTTAACACTTGGCTCTGATACTGTCTGTGAGACCTTGTGCAAGTCATTTCATTTATTATTTCTCTTTACTACAAAATTAACATAATGAGATGTCATAGATAAGGATCATACGTTTGCCCTTTGTAGCTATTAAGTATTCTATAAACGTAAACACTTTCTTTGGCTTGATTTATTTAAGTCATTGCTGCCACTACTCATATATAAATGATAAGAATAAAAGAAATAAGAAAAAAATGAGGTTCATTGTTTTGGAACTGGAAATGGTGTTGGTGGTCATGTATATTAACATTATTTTACAGAGGAAGAAATTGAGGGCTAGAGTTTTTACATGACTTACCCCAAAGGCACAGATTATCAGGCAGGATTTGAAGGTAGATTTTCTGATTTGGCAGCTAGGTGGTGCAGTAGATAGAAAGCTGGCCCTGGAGTCAAGAAGAACTGAGTTCAAATCTGACCTCAGACCTTTACTAGTTTTGCGATGCAGTGCAAGCCACTTAACCTTGTTTCGCTCATCTGCAAAATGAGCTGAAGAAGGAAGTGGCAAACCATTCCAGTATCTTTGACAAGAAGACTCCAAATGGGGTCACAGAGACTCAAACACACCTGAAATGATGCAATAACAATAAACTCTGACCCTCAATTCAGCTTCTTTTAAACTACATCAGAGGGCAGTATGTCAATCAAAAAGCACCTACTGAGGGATGACTGTGCCAAATACAGTACTAAGTACTGGGGAAATAATTAGAAGAGAAAAAACAGTAGCCTTTACCATCAATGAATTTGCATTCTGATTTTGGAAGGCCAGAGACAAATGAAGGAGTGAAGGGGGCTAACCTTAGCTCTTCCTCAAAAGAGACATTCCAGAAGAAAGTGACCTAACATCGAGATGGAGAGTGCAGGTTCCAAGGTAAGAGGCTTAGAAAATTGATAGAACCATGTCGGTGAGGGCATCTTCCATGGCAATAAGCCTTTTGAGGAATGGTGGAAAAAGAAATCCAGGTAGTACAAAGCAGTGCTCAGGAGGGGAAAAAAAGACAGCAATCCTAGTCTTGGCCCTTCCTTAAAATGTAGGGAACAGGAGGAATTGACTACATAGAGAAAGCAGTCACGAGAGGGAAGGACCTTCCAAAATGAGAAAGCTGCTAGAGCACAGTGGTAAAGACATCTTCCAGTGAGAATTTTTCTAGAAAATGGTATATAATGGTGATAAACTTATTGTATATTTATAAGGAGTAGCAAGTTGTATATAATAGATTTGCAGTTTCATCTTTTTTCTAGTCTCCTATGTTATGGAAATGCTTATTTTATTTCTTAAGTTCAGAGTAAAATAAAATTATGTATGTGTGTGCACATATACGTTATTGGTTGATTGCTGTCCCTCATTCTCAAAGGAGATCAAAATGATATCACTATGTAAGTCGTTACATTGCATCCAAATGTGGCTGATCAGATCAATATGAGCTCAGAGTGCTCTACCATAGGTTGGGCACAAATAGTGCATGTGAACATTTGGGGTGGATTCTCTAAGTTTGAACATCTTGTGTTTCTTTTGAGCTACTTCAGTTGTTTTGCTAATGGAGCACAGCACCTTCTTTGATGAGGGTGCACTGTACCGGTGGTCCTGTGCCAGTGTCTCCCAAGTCATGCAAGCAATTCCAGAGTCCTTCAGAAAGACCTTGAGAGTGTCCTTGTACTGCTTCTTCTGACCATCATGTGAGCACTTACCTTGTGTGAATTCTCCATAAAATAGTCAATTAGGGACATACATGTCTAGCATTTGAACCAACATGACCAGCCCTTTGGAGTTGCATTATGTGCAGTGGACAAGTTCACCTACCTTGGCAGTATACTCTCCGGTGATGTACACATTGATAATGTGCTTGATGAATGCATTGCCAGAGCTAGCTCACTGTTTGGGAGGTTTGAAAAGAAAGTGTGGGAGAGAAGAGGTATTAGACTGAATGTCAAACTGAAGATCTACAGAGCTGTGCTGACTTCACTGTCCTATGCCTGTGAAACCTGGACAGTATAGCAGTGCCATGCCAGCAAACTGAATAGCTTCCATATGATTTTTATTTGTTTGAATTAGGATTGAATTGAATTATTTGATTGAAATAGGAAGATTTCTGAAGATCACCTGGCAGGATAAGACCCAAAGCACTGAGGTCTTTTCTCAAACTGAACTGCCAACATGTGGGCACAAGTGTGTGTGTGTGTGTGTATGTGTGTGTGTGTGTGTGTGTGTGTGTGTGTGTGTGTGAACAAGCAAGGAACAGGGCTTGAATAAAAATGAAGCAGAGCTAGTAGTTGATAGAAGTCGATTTTTTTTTAAATTTACTATGCATTGCATATTAGATACACAGTTGGTGTAGTGTGTGTATAAAAATAATGAATGCTTGCTTTCTAGTCTAGGGTCTGTTACTAACTGTGATCTGATAGGAGTCACTTTCTCTTTTCAATGGCCATGTTGTTCAAACATGACACATACTTCCCTATACAGTTATTTTATGGAGAATTTACACAAGGTAAGTGCTCACATGGTGGTCAGAGGACATTCTCCATGAAGGAGCCACTTTTCTCTTTGGATTGATTCTTCTTTAAAATATTTATTTCTTAATACAAGGTCAGATTTTTATTAATTACAACTAAACTCCTAACATTCTTAAGAAATTAATAATGAGTTAATATTGAACATTGAACTGATGGTATGTAGTGTTCTGGATTTTATATTTTCCCTATTTAGGCAGAAAGGGATAAGAATCCTAAGAGTGGGATTCTTCACTAAACTTAAAGTAGCATATATGGTACATCGTACTTATCATTATTGTTGCCACTGCTGTTGGTGATGTTAACATAATATATAGCATTTACATAGCACTTATCTCATTTTTATCTTCACAGAAATTTTGGGAGATACGTGCTATCATTAGTTCCATTTTAGAGGTGATAAAAATGATTCATATTACTCAAGGTCATACAGGTAACAAGGATCTGTGGCCAGATTTCAAATCAAGCCTTCACTCTTTGTCCAGCACTCTAATCATTATTTCTTCTAGCTGCCTTTTTGGCTGAGTGCAAGCTCTGCCAGATCCTAATAATCAAGCAAAAGGGACTTCAAAATTAGAACCAGCAACCAGTTTCATGTATCTATCATCTGGCAGGGCACCTAGATGACACATTCTATAGAGTGTGGGGCCTGGAATCAAAAAGACTCATCTTGCTGAGTTCAGAAATGGCTTCACTTACTAACTGTGTGATCCTAGGCAACTCACTTGACCCTGTTTACCTCAGTTTCCTCATCTGTAAATTGAGCTGGAGGAGGAAATGGCAAACCACTCCAGTAGCTTTGTGAAGAAAACCCCAAATAGGGTCACAGAGAGTTAGACATGACAGAAACAACAAGGACATCATCTGGCAAAGATTTTAACAACATTTAGACTGAATCTTTCCCCAATGAGCCATAGTTTGATGAGGTTTTCTTCCCTCAGTCATAATCCAAGACTGTACCAGTTTTTGGAAGTGCTGTGATTTTTATGAGTGTAATGAGCACACAAATTGGCTAAATAAAGAATCCATGAAATATTGATGAAATTTGGATGCTGTTGCATAGTCGTTTTAGTCACGACCAACTCTCAGTGACCTTATTTGGGGTTTTCTTGGCAGAGATACTGAAGTACTTTTGCAATTTCCTTCTTCATCTTATTTACAGATCAGGAAACTGAGGCAAACAGGGAAATGTGACTTACTCAGGGTCAAAGTTAGTGTCTGAGGTCACATTTGAACTCGGGTCTTACTGACCAGTGCTTACTTACCAGTGCTCTAGCCAGAGGTCACAGGACCTGGCTTCACATCTCATTTCTAATACTTCTTATCTATGCAATCTCTTCAAAGTCAGTTAACTTCCCTGGGTCATCATTTTACTTATTTGTAAAATTAAAGGACTGGACTAGATGTTCCCAAAGGTCCTTTCCATTCCTAGATATATTTTCTTTTGAATTTTTCTTTGGGTACAATTCAATTTTGCAAATAATTCACAGATATGCATATTAAAGTAGGGTTTAATGCATGAATCACATAGGTAATATCACATTTTACATATCTTTAGCCATCTATCATATTTTATTTTGATTCACTGGTTACTATGGTCAAAGATTTTTTTTCTCCTGCTTGCCAAAGTACTAGCAATGCAACTGTTAATAATTAACTAGACTATTCTTCAGAAACCAGACATGGACTTCCATTAGGCACACAGTCAAAGCCATTACAGCTTGATAGAAACTGCCAGAACTTGTAACCTCCTGGCACTCACAAATAACATCCTAAAACAAAAGGCCAGGAGTGTAGGCTTTTTGAAGAATGACATTTTTAATTTTTACTTTATATAAATTTATTTTTGTTTCATGTGCATTGGGAATTTGATGATTTTGTTCCACGATACACCCAGCTATGATCTGGTGGAGTATCACAATGACAGAACTATTAATGATAATGGAATATTTATTTTGGAAATAAAGATGGTAAATGGGAATAATCAGGACAGTATTCAGTTTTCCTTTGTTGAGAAAGTAACAAATGAGTTCAGATAAGACTTTGTAATTATACTGATATTCAAATGAAAGAGTGTTTGTTTTGTAGAATATAAGCCCTCTGAATAAAAAACAAAACAAAACGAAGCAAAAAGCTACCTGCAACAAAAACAAAAACAAAAACAATTGCCTTAGCCTCAGACACCTTCCCAGGTTGTATCCAAAGCTGAACAGTAATTTATTTGTACTAGCTTGAACCCAGGCATGTCTTCATTTGAACAATCACCAAGAACGCAGTTAACAGGTCCTCCACTCTTACAGTAGATCACTATTTCTTTTTTTTTTTATAATTTTTTATTAATTTATTTGTTTTCAGTTTTCAACAATCTCTTCCATAAGTTTTCAATTTTCTCCCCTCTTTCAGTATTCCCTCCCCAAGATGACACGTAGTCTTATCTGGGTTCTACACATATATTCTTATCAAAACACATTTTCACATCAGCCATGTTGCATAGAAAAATTAAAATGAATGGGAGGGATCATGAGAAAAAATAAAACATAACAGAAGAGAAAACAGTCTGCTTCATTTTGCTTCCCATTCTGTAGTTCTTTCTCTGCATGTGGATGGTATTTTGCTTCAAGAGGCCTTTGGCAATGTTTTAGGTACCTGCAATGCTCTGAAGGGCTACATCTAACAGAATTAGTACTCACACACTGTGGCTGTTAGTGTGTATAATGTTCTTCTGCTTCCACTTATTTCAATAAGTATCAATTTATAGAAGTCTTTCCAAGTTTTTCTGAAGTATGCCTATTAGTCATTTCTTATAGCATAATAGTATTTCATTATATTCATATACCACAACTTGTTCAACCATTACCCATTTGATGGTCATTCCCTCAATTTCCAGTTTTTGGCCACCACAAAAAGAGCTGCTATAAATATTTTTGTTCATGTGGATCTTTTTCCTGTATTTGTGATCTCTTTGGGATACAGCCCTAGAAGTGATATTGCTGGGTCAAAGGGTATATATATTTTTATAGTGCTTTGGGCATAGTTCCAAATTACTCTCAGGAATCGTTGGATCAGCTCATAGCTCCACCAACAATGAATGAGTGTTCTAATTCTCCCACATCTACAACATTTATCATTTTTCTGTTTTGTCATGTTAGCCAATCTGATAGGTGTGATGTGATGCCTCAGAGTTGTTTCGATTTGCATCTCTCTAATCTATAGTGATTTAGAGCATTTTTTTTCATATTACTATAGATAGCTTTAATTTCTTCCTCTGAAAACTGTCTGCTCAAATCCTTTGACCATTTATCAATCGGGAAATGATTTGTGTTCTTGTAAATTTGACTCAGTTCTCTATAAATTTTAGAAATGAGGCCTTTATCACAGACATTAGTTGTAAAAATTCTTTCCCAGTTTTCTGCTTCCCTCCTAACCTTAGTTGCCTTGGTTTGTTTGTACAAAAACTTTTCAATTTAATGTAATCAAAATTATCCATTTTTCACTTCATAATGTCCTCTATGTCTTGTTTAGTCATAAATTACTTCATTCTCCATAAACCTGACAAACACACAATCCCTTGTTCCCCTAATTTATTAGCTTTATATTTAGATCATGTACCCATTTGGACTTTATTCTTGTGTATGGTGTCAGGCATTGGTCTATGCCCAGTTTCCACCACAATCTTATCCAGTTTTCCAAGAAGTTTTTGTCAAACAGTGAGCTCTTATCCCAGAGGCTGGGTCCTTGGGTTCGTTAAACAGTAGACTGCTATTTTCATTGATTACTGTATCTTGAGTACCTAACCTGTTCCACTGATCTACCCATCTATTTCTTAGCCAGTGCCAAGTGCTTTTGATGATTGCTGCTTTATAATACAGTCTGAGATCTGGTATGGCTAGATCACCTTCCCCAACATCTCTTTTCATGATTTCCCTTGATATTCTGGACCTCTTGCTCTTCCAGATGAATTTTGATATTATTTTTTCTAGCTCTAGAAAATAATTTTCCAATAGTTTGATTGTTATGGCACTGAATCAGTAAATTAATTTAGTTAGAATTGTCATTTTACTATACTAGCTCAGCCTACCCACAAGCAACTGATGCTTTTTCAATTATATAGATGTGACTTTGTGCGAAAAATGTTTTGTAATTGTGTTCATATAGTTCCTGCGTTCTTTTTTTTTGGTGGGTAGACTTCCAAATATTTTATATGTCTACTATAATTTTAAATGAGATTTCTCTTTCTATTTCTTCCTGTTGGGTTTTGTTAGTAATATATAGAAATGCAGTTGATTTATTTGGATTTATTTTATATCCTGCAACTTTGCCAAAGTTGTATATTATTTTAAGTAGTTTTTTACATGATTCTTAAAGATTCTCTAAGTACACCATCATGTCATTTGCAAAGAGTGATAACTTAGTTTCTTCTTTGCCCATTCTAATTCCTTCAATTTCTTTTTTTCTTTTCTTATCACTAAAAGCTAACATTCCTAGTACTGTATTGAATAACAGTGATGATAATAGACATACTTGTTTCACCCCAGTAGATCACTATTTCAAGGCCTCCTAAATCCAGTTTCAGATTGTTATCAGCAGGTGCCAATTGATGTTATCCGTCCAGGTTGATTCACCTATACCTTTTAGTTTTATTGTTTCTTCTAGTAATAATAGCTTGATCCTCAAACATAGGTCATCCAAAGGACTGGAAACCTACAAAACCTCCAAATTACCCATGCAAATTATCCGATTACCCAAGCTTCATAACAATCACTCCATTGACCTTTGTAAAAATATGTTTTGCATCTTGCATAAAAGAAATTGGCCCACAGTCATAATTTTAGAGCTTGGTGTCTAGAAAATAATTCACTCATCTTCCCTCCTATTTTAAAAAGGAACAAACTGAGTTGTATAAGGGTTTGGTATTTATCCCAGATTTACACAGGAAATAAATATAAGAACAAAAATTCTGACAATTCCTCTGCTTCAAAATCTAGTGCTCTTGTCCTTGTGAATGGAAATCCTAATCCTTCATGAGAAAGACTGAATTGGAATAGATCTATTCTCTTTGGAATGATTAATTTAGAATACATATATATGTATATATATGTATTTTTATGTTTATACAGTATATTCATGTATGTATGTATTTGTGCATGTATGTATGTATGTGTTTGTTTGTTGAACCTGTACTCCTTATAAAGTTTTATGGAATAAATAGAGATAAAGAAATTGGTTTCCATACTGAAGGAAGATATTGTCCTGATGAAGATGTTTCAATGGTTCCCTGTTGTACCTAGGTAAAAACAGAAACTCCTCTTTTGGAATTTTAAGATTTTTTTAATTGACTTTAATCCATCTTCCCAATATTATTTCATATTACTCTCCTTTATCCACCCCAAACTCTAGATGAATTGGCCTACTTACTATTTTCTGTATATAACATTCTGTTTTTCATCTCTATGCCTTTGTGCAAACTGTCCCCTATACCTAGAATGCATTCCTTCCTTATCTCTATTATAAAGAATTCCTACCTTTCTTCAGAACTCCAACTTATAGAGGACTACTATAATGCTATTCAACTTACTAGTACACTCCACCCAGAGATTAATTTGTTTATATTTTGAATTTAAATTTCTATGTACATATTTCCCCTTTAACAGAATGTTATCTCTCTTAAAGGAAGGTACTAATTTGACTTTTATCTTGCTATCCTTTTGGTCTAGCCCTATGCCCAATACATAGTTGGAATTTAATAAATACTGATGAATAAATGAAATATGCACAAATAATTGTATTACAAATAATATACATGTAGAAGACATATAAATAAAATGCTGAGATTCTGCCAAGTGGGGGATGGGAGACAAAAGAAAAGAGAAATCCCATCAGGTTGGCAAGAACTCAAAAAGTAGGCACTATTTGAGTTGACCCTTGATGGGTACATAGAATTTCGACTAGTAAAGATTCCATATAGAGAGAACATTCACAGAGAGAGAAGATTATAACCAATGATGTGCAACCACAAAAGTATGAAGTATCTGTTTTTCTTTCTGAGCACTCTGGGTTTAATAAAACAAATGAATTGGAAAATTAATTTCTTTTCTTTTTTCCTAATTTTCCCTGCTACTTCAGAGAACATATAATTCCTAATGACACTATGGAACAAGTTGTGTAGAAATTTCTATCTCCCCTGAGGCAATGGGCTAAATATTTGTTTTAGAGTACAAAGAATTAGACCTTTCCACATACTGAAGGGGCTGCTTCAGAGTCTCCAGTGGTCTTTTTAGTGGAAACTGGATGATTATCTATTTTAAAGTAATTAGTATTTATGTATGGAATGGTCAAAATTCCTTCTGAGGTCCCCTCCAACTCTGAGATTATGTGTTTCTATGGTGATTAGAGAACACCTAACCACTTTAAATAATTATTTCCAAGAGCACAAGAATTACATGCAGGGGTTCAAAAAGAAATGGTGGTACTGTTCAGAGAACAACTATTAATAACAGTAATTAAGACATCATGAATGATGAGAATATTACTAGAAAATTGTTTTTAATTGCATTACCATGTATTAGATTGCATCATATTTGAGTACTGTTTTAACTTGTATGCTCCCATTTAATAAATCTCACTACATCATGAAGAAAGTGACGGGTTTTTCCTGTGAGTGACAATTGGAAGAACTATGGATGGTTAGACTGGAAAAGTTTAGGAGTGGTCTTCTGGTTATATTGAGCTGTAGTGTAAAAGAAGAATTAGATTCTGTGGATCCAGAGGATAGAACTAGGAGTAGCTGGAGATAGATTTTCTTCTAATATAGTAGAGGACTTTTTTTTTTAACAGTTTCTCCAACTACTGGCTGAGATGCAATCATATTAATGAGGATGTTTTCACTCATGGTTTTCAAACACAAGTTTTTGGAAAAGTTCTAGAAGGGATTTCTGTATTAGTTGGCAGGTGATTTCTAAGTTCTTTTCCACTGCAAATAATTTAATTCAGTTTTAATATAATAACTGAAATATTGGCTTAAACTAGGATCCCAATCTAGAAACATTTTGGAACTATCCTTTTGCTTCCTGGAGATTTTCTAAAGAATATATTAAATAATTACAGTAAATGACATTTTAATAGGAAATTTACACATATTATCTCACTTTATAGAATCATAGATTTATGATAGGAAGGGAACTTAGAGGTTACAAGGATCTAGAACCCTAGATCTCAAGCTGGAATAGATTTTAGAGTCCCTCAAATTCAACTACAAAAGTTTATAGATGAGGAAACTGGAGACTTTAGTGACTTGCCAAGAGTCATTTAGTTAGTAAGTGTCCGAGGCAGCATTTGGACCAAAGTTGCCCAGACTTCAAGTCGAGCATTTTATCAATGACTCCACGGTGCCAAAAAGAACATGCTTGGGCCAGAAAATAGTCCTATGCCTCCTGGATTGAAGGTGAGAATTCTAGCACTAAACTACACATTCCTCAAAGCAATCCTTTGAGGAAGGTTATCACAAGTACTGTTATTTCCATTTTTCATATGAAGAACCTGAGCCTCAGTGGGGGTAAATTATTTGTCCAAGATTACACAGCTTTTAATTGCTATAGACAGAATTTGACTTTAAGTCTTACTGACTTCTTGAAGGCAGATAGAGCGCTGGATCTAGAGTCAGGAAGAATCATCTTCCTGAATTAGAATCTGGTCTCAGACACTAATTTTGTCACCCTGGGCAAATCAGTTAATCCTATTTGCCTCTGTTTCCTTATCTGTAAAACCAGCTGGAGAGGGAAATGACAAACCTTCCAGTATTCATGACTCAAATGGGGTCATGAAGAGTCAGACATGACTGAAGCAATCAAACAAAAGAAATAATTTCCTAACTTGAAGTCCAGTACGCTATACCCCATGCCTCAACTACCTTTTGACTTTCGTTATATCCTGTGAAGGGAGTGATTGGTTATACCTGAATGAATCCATAGGACAGGTTCCTATAACTACTTCTACTTTCTCTGACCCTCGCATTATATAATAGATAGAATACTGATATTAGAAATTAGAAAGAACTGGAGTAATAACTATATTGATTATACTTTGTAGCTACATGGTCATAGTTGTGTCACTTAATCTTAATTAAAATCTTAATTATTGAGTACAAATGAGATATTAAAAAGAAATATTTAATTCCTCGGCCGTAATGTAGTATAATGGATAGAGTGTTGGGCCTGAAGTCAGGAAGGGCTGAGTTCAAATCCAGTTTCAGCTACTTCCTAATAACTCTGTGACATTGGGCAAGTTTCCTAGTCTGTTTTCAATGAGGATAATAATGTCACTTATCTCCCAAGGTTGTGAAGATCAAATGGAAAATATTTGTAAAGAGTCTGTCATGTGGTAGGTGCTGTATAAATGCTAGGTATTGTTATTATCATTAACCATGAATGAGAATGGGAACCTGTTTCCTTTTTCCTTTTGTAATTTTCTTGAACATAGTACACATAGATCCTTTCTCCCTTCTTTCAACAAAATGCTAAATATCTATATTTTACACAGTCTTATGCCAATATATCCAGGAGACACTGTTTAGAATAGGAGTTTCGCAACAAACTGACTACATACCGCTAGTGCCAAAGTGAAAGGAAAGCAAACTTAACCCAAGACTTTCAAAATAAGAAATACCTCCTCTCCTACCCATAATGACCCTATAAGACATTATAAAGGATGTAAGTCCTGTGGAGATGTGAATTACTGATTGTACCTGGGATTGTTTCAGCCTGTACCTCTCCATCAACCAGAGCTATTGAAGATCTGGAGAGGTAAATCTGATCGTTAAATTCCTTAGAACTTTACAACAGTTTGACATAAGAAAAATTATATGATTTTGTCAGTAGAAATGACATTAAAGAAGATATATTACCATGTGCTTTGCCTCTCTTCCCCCAGGAGCATGGTATCTCTGCATCTGACTTACATCTAAAACTTACTATTTATCTCCTCCAATTAGAATATGAACTCACTGAGGTCAGGAACTGCCTTGCTTTCATACTTGTATCCCCCATATTTAGCACATTATTTTATATAAATCAGTACTTAATAGTGCTTTTTCATCTATTTATAGTTAACATGGTTTGTGAAGAAGTAAGAATTTCAAAAACAATCTTGTATGCTAGAGCATTAGGATGGATAAAGTAAGATGGAATTTAATACGAATGAATATAAAATCTTATATTGGGTAAAAATGTCAGTTCACAAATAATAAAAGGGATTGTTAGACAACAGTTTTTGGTTTTTTTCTGGAAAAGATCTGGGATTTTTACTGAATTATAAACTCAGTATGAGTCACTGTTTTCATGTGGTAGTCAAAAAAGCTAATGTGATCTGGGTCCATGTTAACAGAGGCATAGCTTCCAGGAATAAGGAGGTGATATTCCTTCTGAATTCTGCCATCATCTGTTATTATTTGACTTAGCCACATCCAGTAATGATCCCTCACTCCTACAAACTTTCCCTTCTAGGAATTACTTTGTGTTTGCTTTGTATATAAATTGTATTTACTTGTATATTGTTTCATTCAATAAAATACAAACATCCTGAGGGCAGGGGCTCTTTTCATATTTGTCTTTATACATTCCACACCTAACATAATAAATGATACATAATAACAACTTAAATTAAAGCTATTCTGAAATTACATAAATTAGGGTAACGTGAGAGATAGGTTAGGATAGACTGCTACATAATTCTCACCACGCCTGAGACAGAACAAATTCACAATTAGTTTTATCCAGTCAAATGAAGTATTTGACCCAATCTGCTACAAGTGTTTTGCTGGACATAAACTTACATATGTCTTGGGGTATTGGGGGCTAGAGAAAGATCGATCTACTCCCTTGACACAATCAATTTTCTGCAGTGACATGCATATTAAACATAAGTCAGAAAAGGGCAACTTTCAATACTCAATATTCTATAAACCTCTCTCTAGAACTATGGGTTTAGGCACTTCAGTTCAAGTCCACAATGCATGAGGTTCCAAGTTCAAACCACTGCTAGAAAAGGTCATGAATATATTTTCCCATGAGAATCTCAGTTTGGATTGGAACAGGATAGGTCAACAAAAAAGAACAGAGGAAACAGAAAGGATATAATAGGTTTCAATTTGGAAGCATTTGCTACTTTCCCTTAGATTATATTTGTGTTTTTCCCTGTTTCATTTTCTGATATAGAAATATTTTCCCCTTCCTGTAAAATCTTTATATGCCTCCATTTAATGCCATGTACCCATTACATTAATATGCATATTCTTCCTTTTCTAATTATGATTTTTATTTGCATTTTACTAGACACACCAAAGTAATTGAATTTCTTTTTTAAAATTGATTTTCTAGACCAATAGGTCAAGAATGTAAACATCCCTGGGTGTCAGGAAAAAGAAAATGAAGTTTCTCTTGCTACCCTTGTATATTATTTGTTCATTATCCTTGTATATTATTTATTAATATTATTATTAAAATTATTAAAATAATATTTGATTATTGAGAAATTTCCAATTACTCTTGACCTAATCAATGTTACCTGTAGAATGTTAGGCTGTGAGATCCTACCTATTCTTTTCTTTCAATGTTTAGAAATCCATATTCTCCTGAAATCAAGGGGATTCTTCAAATTTTTGTGACTTTTTTCTTTTTATTTATCATGAATCCTAAACTATATGATCACTTATTGCAAAGCTTCCTGTCATATCTTCATCCCCCACCATAAGCATTTATAGAGAACCTACTCTATGCCAGGCACTCTGAGGAGTGCTTTTAATGAATGTTATCTCATTTCATCCTCACAGTAAGGTAGGTACTATCATTATTCTCGTTTTACAGTTGAGGAAATTGAAGCAAAGAGACACTGAGTGATTTATGCAGGGCAACAAAGCTACTAAGTGTCTCAGACTAGATTTGAACTCACGCCTTCATGACTCTGGCCCAGAACTCTATTCACTGTAACACCAGTTGCCTCTAAAAAATAAATGGTTAACATTTATATAGCTCTTACAAAGTGTCAGACACTGTGATGTGTTTTCAAATATTATCTCAATTGATCAGAAAACATGAGTATCTATGCAGACTCTAGATTTAATGTGTACCCCCCAATATTCAGAGAATTGAGTCAAATTTGTAAGAATACAAGTCATTTTCCAATTGATAAATGGTCAAAGGATATGAACAGAAAGTTCTCAGATGAAGAAATCAAAACTAAATATTGTCATATGAAAAATACCATAAATCATCGTTATTAATTAGAGAAATGCAAATTAAAATAACTGAATTACCACCTTGTGCCTGTCAGAATTATCTAATATGAAAGAAAAGGAAAATGACAAATGTTGGAGGGGATGTGGGACAACTGGGACCCTAACGCACTGTTGGTGGAGTTACGAATTGATCCAACCATTCTGAAGAGCAATTTGGAACTATACCCAAAGGACTTTAAAATCATACATACACTTTAAACTAGCATTATGGCACTACTAGATCTGTATTCCCAAAGAGTTTTTTAAAAAGGGGCAAAAAAAGGCACTGTATGTACACAAACATTTATAGCAGTTCTTTTTGTGGTGGCAAAGAATTGGAGATTAAGGGGATGAGGAAGGTCTGAACAAATCATTGTATATGATTCTAATAGAATAATTGTTGTGCTATTAAAAATAGCAAGCAGCCATTTCAGCAAAACCTGGAAAGACTTTAACTGATGTAGACTGAAGTGACAAGACCACAACATTTAACAGTGTAATGGCAATGTTGTGAAATGATCAACTGTGAATGACTTCGCCATTCTCAACAATTCAGTGATGTAAGACAATTTCAAAGGACACATGATGAAAATGCTAATCACCTTCAAAAAAAGAACTGATGGAATCTAAATGTAAATCAAAACACACTTTTTTATCTTGTTTTCTTTTACAACATGACTTATATGGAAACATACTTTGCATGACTTTGCATGTATAACCTATATCAGATCGCTTGCCTTCTCAATGAAAGTTGAAGGGAAGGATGGAGGGAAAGAATCTGGGACTCAATTTTTTTAAATGTTAAAAAACTTAAATGTAATAGAAATATATGTATATGATATATATGTGTCAGTATATATACATATAAATTTATATATACATACATACACATACATAAACATATATCTATAACTATATCTACATATAATTATATTTATATACCTAAAAAAGGTGTACCCTCCAGTTACAGAACTTACACTTCACGAACAGGAAAAGATAGAGAGCCATTTTGATGCCATGGAAAGAGTACAGAATTTGGAGTCAGACAAGCTGAAATCATATCCTACCTCTAAGACTTCATCCGGATGATCTTAGGCAAGTCATATAATTTCTGGGACTCAGTTTAATTTTTTTTTTTTTTTTTTGTAAAATGAGGCCTGTGCACTTATATGACCTTAAATATCCCTTCTAGTTCTAAATCTATAATCCTGTGTGCAAATAGAGTGATTACATATCAGATTATTACTATGAGAGGCAGAGTTAAAGAAAGATGGCTTTGGAGTCAGTAAAATACAGTTCATATATATTGTGTTGTACAAGAATTTGGTGGGAGTTTTTCTGACTTCTGTAATGATTAATATAAAGGTAACCTACAATTTATGTTTTAAGCTGGATAATTACAGATAAACCCCAGAGGAAATGCAGAGGTGAGAGATAGTTAGAACACATGAGATGCATTAAGCAGGGGTTTATAGTCAGATAAGGAAAATATATAACAATTTGCTTTTCTTATGCTCACAAAGGGACATATTTATATGTCCTCATCCATTTGAGTAAGGTGAGATCTTACAGAAGGCTTTCAAAAAAGACAGACCAAGAATGTATGCATGAAAAACCTTTTTTTGTTGGGAAGTCCCAAGGTATAAAATGTTAAAACAAAACCAAAGAGTATGTATAATTGCAATGAACAATTTTGAAGGATGGAATCAGGAATGTGTAATTTGATAAAAAAAATAAAAATAACAGAGAATTCCTCTAAGCAATTACAAAGAATCCACCGGAGACACTCTAACCCAAACTCTTATAACTGAGTTTAACTTAATCCATGAAAGATATTCCAGCACAAGGGTTCCTAAATTCCTAATCTGAGTTTCTTAAACTTTTAAATGTACATCTATCTAGTTATCTATATATCAAACTATCTATTGATAAATATAGAGGAAAAGATAGCAGCATTTTAAAATAATTGGTTTCCTTTATAATTCTGCGTATTTTATTTAAAACACTGATAAAGATGGCAGAGTAGAAGGACGCACGTTTACAAGCTCCAAAACCAAAGCCCATAGAATTAATGTAAAAAGAGACCCCCATAACTTCTGGGTCAATACAAGGTGTGCAGAAACAGAGTGGAAGAGATTTCCATTCCAGGGAGCCCTGGAGACCCGTCCCCAGGGTCCGTCGCACTCCAGAAAGCGGACCCCACCCCCAGCGCTGCCCTGGCCACGGCCCCAGAGAAGCTGACCTGAGCAGGCTTCAGACTCGGAAGCTCCAGCAGCTGGCAAAGTCCCTCCGCCCACAGAAGCTACAGGTCAGTGAGAGAGAAGGCCAGGCTGGAGGAGGGGAGCGGAGCGTCTCCGTGACTTGAGCCCCGTCGGGAGGAAGTGGCAGCGGCAGAGACGGGGGCAGGAAGCGGCGGAGGCAGAGGTGTGGGCGGCGGCTGAGGCGGCAGCGGCCCAGGACTCAGGAATCCCCCAGCAGCAGGCAGGATCTTCATTACGGAAGGTTTCTGCATAAAACCTGAGGGAGCTGAGCCTGGGAGACGGCCCTGCCCCCACTCTGCTCTATTACTGAAGGCCTCTGCATAAAGCCCCTGAGGGAACTGAGCCTAGGAAGCAGGGGTCCCCCACCCCGCCCCCACCCGCTCCATTCCTGAAAGTCTCTGCATAAAGGCCCTGAGGGAACTGAGCCTGGGAGGCGGCCCTGCCCCCACCCCAGCGCCAGAACTAAAGCTTGCAGCAGAAAGCCCATTTGAATCTCAGAGGCCAAGCACTAGCTGGGCGGATCCAGGCGGGGGTGGAAAGGAATCTCAGAAGTCAAGTAACTGGCTGGGAAAATGCCTAGAAAAGGGAAGAAAAATAAGACTATAGACAGTTTTTTCCACAAATGCAAATGATCCCGACATTCGGATCTGATGACGAGGACGTATTCTTGCCATCAGGGAAAGACATGGAGGGCGGGGCCTCAGGACCCCAGAGACCCCAGGGGGGTGGCGGGTGGGCTCAGGCCTTGGAAGAGCTCAAAAAGGATTTTGAAAAGCAAGTTAGACAGGTGGAGGAAAAACTGGGAAGAGAAATGACAGAGATGCAAGAAAAGTATGAAAAACGGGTCAATACCTTGGTAAAGGAGACCCAAAAAAATGCTGAGGAAATTAACACCTTGAAAAATAGGCTCACTCAATTGGCAAAAGAGGTTCAAAAAGCCAATGAGGAGAAGAATGCTTTCAAAAGCAGAATGAGCCAAATGGAAAAAGAGGCTCAAAAGCTCACTGAATTTAATAGTTCTCTCAAAATTAGAATGGAGCAGATGGAGTCTAATGACTTTACGAGAAACCAAGAAATCACTAAACAAAACCAAAAGAACGAAAAAATGGAAGAGAATGTGAAATATCTCATGGGAAAAACAACTGACCTGGAAAATAGATCCAGGAGAGATAATTTTAAAATTATGGGTCTACCTGAAACTCATGATCAAAAAAAGAGCCTAGACATCATCTTCCATGAAATTATCAAGGAAAACTGCCCTGACATTCTAGAACCAGAGTTCAAAATAAGTATTGAAAGAATCCATCGATCACCACCTGAAAGAGATCCAAAAAGAGAAACTCCTAGGAACATAATGGCCAAATTCCAGAACTCCCAGCTCAAGGAAAAAATCTTGCAAGCAGCTAGAAAGAAACAATTCCAGTACTGTGGAAATACAATCAGGATAACTCAAGATCTAGCAGCTTCTACATTAAGGGATCGAAGGGCATGGAATAGGATATTCCAGAAGTCAAAGGAACTAGGACTCAAACCAAAAATCACCTACCCAGCAAAACTGAGTATAATACTTCAAGGGAAAATATGGTCTTTCAATGAAACAGAGGACTTTCAATCATTCTTGATGAAAAGACCAGAGCTGAAAAGAAAATTTGACTTTCAAACACAAGAATGAGAAGAAGCATGAAAAAGGAAACAGCAAAGAGAAGTATTAAGGGACTTACCAGAAGTGAACTGTATACATTCATACAGGGAAAGACAATATTTCTAACTCTTAAAACTTTTCAGTATCTGGGTAGTTGGTGGGACCACACATACACATGTACATGCATTCACACACATACACACATGCACACACATACAGAGACAGAGAGCACAGAGTGAACTGAATAGGATGGGACCATACCTTAAAAGAAATTAAGGCAAATGGTGAGAGAGAAATGTAGTGGGAGGAAAGAGGGGGAAATGGAAGGGGGTAACTATATGTCATTTAAGAGGCAGGTAGGAGATTTTTTTAATGGAGGGAAAAAGAGGAGAGCTGAGAAAAAAAAAAAAAAAACAAGAAGTTTACCCTCATCACATTTGACTAAACGAAGGAGTGAAATGCACACTCATTTTGGTATGTAAACCTATCTTACAGTATAAGAAAGCGGGGGAGAAGGAGATATGGGGGGGGGATGATGGAAGGGAGGGCAAAGGGAGGAGGGAGCAATCTGAAGTCAACACTTGGGGAGGGACAGGATCAAAAGACAGAAGAGAAACAACGAGGGGCAGGTTAGGAGGGATGGTAATTCAGTTAGTCTTACACAACATGACTATCAGGGAGGTCATTTGCAAAACTACACAGATAGGGCCTATATTGAATTGCCTGCTGTCCCAAAGGGAATGGGTGGGGAGGGAGGGATGGGGAGAATTTGGAACTCAAAGTTTTAGGAACAACTGTTTAGTATTGTTGTTGCAACTAGGAAAGAAGACATACAGTTAATGAGGAATAGAAAGTCATCTGGCCCTACAGGAGAAAAGAGAAGATGGAGACAAGAGAAGGGAGGGATGACAGAAGAGAGGGCAGATTGGAGATAGGGAATATTAGATTGCTTGGGGTATTGGGGTGGGGGAGGGGATAAAAGGGGAGAAAATTTGGAACCCAAAAATTTGTGAAAATGAATGTAAAAAGTTAATTAATTAATTAAATAAATAAATAGAAATAAAACACTGATAAATGGTCTAATTTTCACCACACTTCCAAAGGGGCCCATGATATGACTGATCAAGGAATGAATCAAGAGCTATGCTTAGTATCTTCTGAGAGCGCAGTTTTGTGTGAAGTAGATTGACTATCACTAAGCTATACCCAGTGCTAGAAAAAGAACAGGTATTCTATAAATATTTGATGGTTGACTCTGATTCACTGAATTACAGAATGCTCTTAAGATAGGTCAGGCAACTCACCGCTGCTGGTAACTTAGCTCATGTAAACTGTACATACATAGAGACAAAGGGTTCAATGTCTTATCTAATAGAAGTTACTTGGGTTTCTAGGAAAAGAATGACTATTAATATCAGAACACTTGGCTTTAAATTCACAAAAACTTTGCTGAGCTCTGACAAAGTATATAATGGTTAAGACACAGTTAAAATGCAGACTATCTTCACACTACCATTTTTTTTCTATTTAACAGGCATTGAGATGAAATTATGAATACTTTTGTTGTGAGGGAATTGTCAAAAGCAGGAAGCTTACATATTTCAACTCAAATCTTTCGGGACTTGTTCTGCGTATGGGTGCTTTGACTGTTGGTGCAGATGGCTTAAGGAAGTTGAATTGTGCTAATGTTCCCTTTCTTTTCTCTCATCTTTGAATAGTTGTCCAATTTTGCTGTTGCTGAGGCTTAGAAACTCAGTGCTGATTTTGCTGATTCATATCCCAGATCACTTGACGTAGTAGTGTGGAGTTTAAGTCAGCCATTGGCTCACTGGTGCCATGTCCCAAGTCAAAAGTTTGGGCCTTTCTATTCTGAAGTACAAAGTAATGACATACTCTCCAAAGGTATATGGGATAGAAATCAGCTACATGAAGTCTTAATAGAGCTTTTCCTCTTTCTTTTGACTAAACAATATGATTTTCATTCAGCCATATAACAGGACAAGTAGTCACAAAAAGGAAAAAAAAATCAGCATGGGGTAGTCTCTGAAAAAAAAAAAATACAAAAACAAAAAAAAACTTTTCCAAATACTTAGTCTTGGAAGATAGTATGGTCCAGTGGAAAGAATACTAGATGACAAGTCATGAATAGAATTCCAGTTCTGGTTCTAACAATGAATAAAACCATGTTAACATCTACAGAGTCCCTCTCTTCTATAAGCCCCAGCTTCATTCTCTGGGAAATGATGTGATTGGATTCGATAATGTCTCACTTTTTTCCAATACCAAATTTTTATTCTATAATTGTGCCATTCAGAGAAAGAGACCAATTAATTTCTTTTACTTGAAATAAAATATACTCATACTCTAACTTAAACACTTTTAAAGCACTTCAAGGATTTTATCTGGTATGTTCTTGAAATGATTATTAAAAGTTTATGGAATTAAAACTGAAGCCTCATTTTAAGTATATAGCCTAAAATTCTGGAAGGTCTGTATACAAACAAGATTACAGATACTTTTCTAACCAAAAAAAAATTACAATGATATCTGACTTATAGAAATTACAACTTTTTAAATTAATTCTTGTTTTTTATCATATTTGTGGTGTTATATGTACTAATACTAAACTGAGAGCTAGGGAGGTATTGGTTCAGAAGAGTTAAATTGACTATAATATTCAGATGACACTATTATCATTAGAAAATTGTATATTATCTTATGTGTGTGATGTTTTCCACATGATATAAAATGATGTTAATGCTGAGATTTATGTTTTTATATGAGTATGTACTCACTGCCAATATATTCGTATAACACTATGTATATAAACATATGTTTATATTTCTCCTAAATAGGAGTTATATATGCTCTTAAAATGAGATAAAATGTGTGTGTGTGTATGAAGAATGACTTCATTATAGTTCACACTCAAGATCAATCTGAACAATATTTAAAGAACAATATATTCTCTTTGAGGCAATACCTGTTTATATATAAATGTGAATGCACACATACATGTAGAAGTAGGTAGCATGATCTGGTCAACAGAAGATTAGCTTTTGAGTCAAAAAGAGCCGAGTTCAAATTTTGTCCATGACATAAAATATTCATGAGATTTATGGAATATCTCACTTAATTTCTCAATCATTTGTAGCATGGAATAGTAGATAGAATGCTGGCCCTGGATTTAGGAAGGCCTACATTTAAATCATGTGATCCTGAATAAGTTGTTTAACCTTTGCCTCAGTTTCCTCATCTCTAAAATGAGAAAAATAAGAGCACTGATGAACGCCCAAGATTGTTGTTAAAACCCAATGAGATGATAATTGTAAACAGCTTAACACAGTCTCTGGATTATTGTAATTAAGCACTGTGTAAATTTCAGCTATACTTTGAATTAGCATAGTAGTAGTAGTAGTGTAGTAGTATAATTATTATTAGTATATGAATGTTGTATTATTAGTAGTAGTGAGAGTATTGTTATTAATTTTCAGAGCAATTACAGATCTGTATCCAGAAAGGAACTGTATACACTGGAACTTGCCCACACAGATGGACTTGGTGGCCCAGAACAAACAAATTAAAAGAAGTTTAAAAATGCACCAATATGTATATTTTAGCAAAATGTTTGTCAGTCTCTCATATTATACTTATGGGCAAATGGAGAGCTGTGGATTAAACAGAGAGATGTATTCAAATATGATTGAATAAAATTCAAATACTAACTGTGTATTAGTTTTCCAGTGTCAACTAGGAAAGAGGTTCCCAGTAGAATACTTCCAGATATTTGACTTATTCTTGAAGTTTTTTTTTTTTTTTTAACAAGTTTAGTAATGATTCAGATGAATGAATGTATTTATTAAGCCCTAGTTAACTACTCACTCTGAGCAGAACATTTTATTAAGTACTGGAGATTAGCAAAGAAAAGCAAGATAATTCTTTCTTTCAAGGAACTCACATTCTAATTGAGGGTAACAAAACATATAGGTATTGCAAGTCAGATGGAATGATCCGGCAGTCCTTAATTAGTCACTCATTAAGCAGTCTATCAAGTACTTCCTATATTCCAAGCATTGTATAAATCACTAGATAAAAAAAACAAAGCTAAAAACATTATCCCCAGCATTTGGAAGCTCACATTTTAATAGAGGATAAAAGCAAATAATTGTGGACATACCTGATATATGCAAGATAAGACCTAGGAAATGGGAGAAATTGATCATGAAAGATCTCTTGTAGCAGGTGGTATTTGATCTGAGTTCTGGAAAACTTCACAAAAGCAAGAAGAAGGAGCATGGGGAAAGCATAGAGAGAGGAGACAAAAATGTTAGAGCAAGGGTGGGGAACCTATTGCTTCATGATCACACGTTCCCTTCTATGTCCTTGCGTACAGCCTTTTGACCGAGTCGAAGTTTCACAAAACATTTTACTAAAGAGATTTGTTCTGCGAAGTTTAGATTCTGTCTAAGGGAAACACTTGAGGACTTAGAGGGTCATATGTGGCCTCAAGGCTGCCAGCTCCCCACCATCATTTTAGATAGAGTGTATGAAAGGGAGTGAATTTTTTAAAAAGTATGGAAATGTAGCAAAGGGCCAGGTTGTTAAGGGCATTAAATATCAGACAGCAGATTTTATTTTCAAGCTTGGGGGAATTAAGAAGTCTTTGGAATCCATAATATATAGGGGTGACATAATTAAGTATGTACTTTAAGAAAATTACTTTGCAACTGAGTTGGAAAATGGGATGCACAGGGTAGAAACTTAAGGCTGATAAAACAATTAGAAGTCAGTTGCAATGGCCCAGGTGAGCGGAGAGAAAGGCCTGTACTAACTTAGTAGCTATATTAGTAGAGATAAGGGGATATATGAAGGAATGTTGTGAAGGTAGAAATAAAAAGATTTAGGGTGTAGCAGTGAAGCAGATGGTATTAAATCTTCTTTATGGTCATTTCTGTTGATAAAATAATGTCAATTTTGGACTTTGTGTCAAGGACTTGTTTAGAATTTTTTTTTCTCGTTTGTGGCCATTGTCCTCAGTATCTGTGCTTGCTATTGAGACAGGTAACTGCTGAGACAGTTGTCAGATACCACCTCCACAAATATAATGTCAATAAATGATGGTTACAAGGATGAATGGACTGGAAAATGACTCATTAGAAGGTAGTAGGCTGCTGATGTTACTGGGGTAGATGGGATTACTTGCCCATCATGATGGCATGTATTCTGTGGTTGGTGGTGGTGGTGGTGACTGATGTTATTTTCTTCCTTTTAATGATGGCCTCTGGGCTGAGATGAGAAAAGAGATGAAACATATGTGGGGGGAAGAAAATTTTATTCCTAAAGTTTTTGATCTAAGAGTTCTGAAATATCTCCTCTATGGACTGAGCGGAGATGATCACTGAGATGGAGGCAGCAGTTTGTGATCCCTGACATATAGGGGCTCCTACTTTGTTTTATTTTCTTCCCCTCAGTATATAGTCAATGATTATGCGTTTATCAGATTTGAAGATGACAAAAAGTTACAGGGAAGTGCTAAAACTTTAGATACCTGGATCAGAATCCCAAAATTCTATAAACATTCCGCCAAATCAGTAAGATAAAGTATAAAAAGGAGTTTGTGTCTATGTGTATAAAACAAGGGGAGAGAGAAAGAGGAGGAGGAGGAAGAAGGAGAAGGAGCAGGAGGAAAAGGAGAAGGAGGAAGAGGAGGAGGAGGAAGAAGAAGAAGAAAAGAGAGGGAGGAGGGAGAATAGTATTTTGTCTGAAAAAAATTGAGGGGTTTAGTGGATTCCCTGCTCCCTACAAATTAGCATATCTTTTAAAAAATAATTAAATTGTACAGAATGATATGATACCCCCCAAAAAAGTTGACATGAGATTAGGATACATTTTAAAAAACTTTAGGGAGTTCAGATCTAGGGAGATGATAATTCCACTGTTTTCTGTCTTGGTCAGTTCAAATTTAGAAAACTATGTTCTTGTACGGACATCCTATTTTAGGAGGGACATTAAGTGGGGCATTTCTAGAGTAGAACTACTAAGAGGTTGAAGGATCTTGAATTTTGACAAGGCAATATCAGCCTTTGTGTCAGTGTAGCTGGAGATGGGATGCTGACGGTAAGGCAAATGTGTTGTCATGGTATGAACTAAGCACAACATGGGCCTCTCCTCGATTGGGACCTAGTGTTGCTAACTTTGTCATCATTTACAAATCACAAAGCCATTCATGTTACAATTTTTTCACAAAGTTCCTATTTTTTAAAAAATCACTTTATTGAAGTGAGATGTAACTTTCTGATTTTTTTTAACAGCATTCTTTCCTTACTTCTTTCTCCTCTTTTTCAGTCTTTTGGTTTATTTCAAATTACTTCTGATAGACTTGCAAATTTGGATAACTATTATATAACCTTTTTGGAGACAGGCACACAAATGGGCAGGTTTATTTACTTGAATGAATATGCACACACACAGACACACATATACACACATACTTGGGCATGTGATTAGCTTATTTATGATTAATATAATCATGTGATTTAGAATTCAGGTAAAGAAATCCTGCACTTAATGGCCAGGGAGGTTAATTCCCTCTATGAAGCTATAATCATTTAAGTCTATGTAGCTTAATTCAGTTCATTTCAATTCAATTTGATCCAACACACTTGTATTACATACCATGCTCACTGTACTTTGTTAGGTGCTAGAAGAGTATTCTGCATTTACATATCCTTAGTCATATAAAACATATGTAAACATTATATATCAATTACTGTCCTTTACTGAATATAGTCAGATTTAAAACTTCTAAATGGAACAGTTCTCAATGGGAAAGAATATTATATTTCCCTGTCCTGATAGGGAGGCCTTAAAAACCAGCTTTAAAAGGAATTGATCTTCTAAACTGGAATATCACTCACTATGAAATTAATAAAATATGAAGTTATTTAATAAAGTAATGGATGTTTTCATGAATAAAATCCCCAATGTTGCCAATGGGGCCTAGTAAATGCACAGCCTTGACTTGGTTCATTTCTATTCAGAAACTTCATTTTATGAAAATAAGACAGCACCGCAGGCAGAACATTTCTAGGGTATTTTTCCACTTCACAGGAAGTTAAAGTTACTCAGCCTTCAGCATTATTCCTTAAAATACCACTGTAGGCAGGCAATTATTACCTAGAAATGCAGTGCCTCTGTTATCACATACCTTTTTTTCCAAAACATAATTGCCCAGAGTTTTATTTCCTACCCTAAGATTAAAAAACAAAATAATAAAACCACAAAACCTACAGCTATTTTAAACCTGAAAATCAATAAAAATGTGACACCAAAATTAGAGTCAAATAATAGAGCATGCTGTTCAAGTACTTGTAAATCATTGGAAATATATCTATGGATATTGGATTAAAGTAGTGATGTATATCTTTACATGGATATCCTACTTTCTAAAGATAAAAGTATCCTGTTTTATTGTCTTTTACTGTACTCCTCTAATGATATTACCACCTGAAATTTATACTGTACTTTAACAGTACTCACTTTTTTGACCCCATAGAGATGGTCATCACCAAGAACTCTCATTAATTTAGCACTTTACAGTCGTTGAACAAAGTCATACAAGTATCCTTGACACCATTTTATAGAAGATCACACTGAGGTTCAAAAAAGAATAAGTAACTTACCAACAAATCAAACAGCCTCACACAGAAGCCTTACTGGAAGAATAGTATTTTACCAATTTTACCACACTTCTTTTTTAATATATGTAAGAATCATGCACCAAAATTTATTATTTCCTAGGAATGTTTTCCTTACTACCTCATCAATAGTTAACATTTTACTATTTTGCTAATTCAATATAGTCATGCTATTATTCTATATGAAGCATTAAATACACAAATAAAGGGTTTCTGACACCTTCAAGCTTTAACTCAGAATGAAGATATCTTCTGCACCCCCTTCCACCAGCCCACGATTGTAGAGCTAGAAGGGTTGTTTGAGAGCATCTAGTTCAATCCTCTTTTCTATATAAAGTAGAATAGTTTGCCAAAAAGATCACAACTTATAAAGCAAAGATATAACTTGAACTTTATTTGAACGAGGCCAAACTCAGCATTCTTTCCATATTTCCAGCTGATCATATTCCCTTCATTATTGAGATCTCTACCTCTTCAACTTGGTAGAGGACATTATTATGCTTATTAGACAGTTAAATGGCACAGTGAATGGAGTGCTAGGACCAAAATCAGGAAGTCCAGGGTTCAAATTTAGCCTCTTACACTGAGCTGTGTGATGCAGAGTAAGTCACTTTCCTTATCTGTAAAATGAAGATAATAATGGCACCTACTTTCCAGGGTTCTGTGGATAATATGAGGTAATATAAAGTGCTTTGCAACCTTAAAGTGCTTTGTGAATATTATCATGACATTGTATTTTATTTTGAAATGAATTTACATATCAGATTTTGATAAATGAAATTATTCAACTATTGTTTACTTTTTAATTTAAAATTTTGTCTTAAGGAGTCTCAAGAAAAGATAGTTCTCTCTGAATACTCGATATCAGAAGTGTTCATTTCCATTATTACTATTTCCTTTAATTCATTAAGGTCAAATGGGAAGTAATCTGAAGGAATTCCTTTCTGTTTTGTAGTATAGGTATATAAAAAGAATAAAATCATCCTAATATTATCCTTTTTGCAGCTGGCTCCATCTTCTTTCCCTCATCTGTGCTGGAGACGGAAACTATTTTCTTAGCCAAGCCCTAATTAATAATTGGATTTGTATGGATTTTATTTTCCCCTTCTGATTTAGGGCGGGGTATGTCTGTGAGGCCAACAGGCACTTGTGTGTAGCTCCTCTTCCTCCTGTGATTATTCCTGACCCCTTGGGGAGAGTCACTTGTAGTTATAGCAGCTGTCATTCCAAATGTAAGAGAGGAATCAGTGCTTGAAATAGCCTTTGAATCTCACCAGTGAAACAAAGGCATATTTCTTGAGAGTCGTTTATACAGAGCGTGTTCTTCACTAAGTGCTATCCCTCTTAGTTCCAGTCAGCCTGCCCTACTAGCAATTCACTGTAAGGGATATTGTATTTCATTCCCAGTCTCAATGCCTTTGTAAATGTGGTTTCACAAGACATGAAATGCACTCTCATCCTCTCTGTCTCATGTAAAATCAGCTTCCTCCAAAGCAGAGCTCAGATACCACCTCCTAAACAGACTTTTCCATTTGACTTTTCCATTTCCAATATTTTTTAAAATATTTCATATGGACATTTTAGTTGGTATATTTTATATTTACTTGGTTGAATATATTTTGAATATACCTAAACAATAAGACTAACAGCCAAAGAAATTCCTTGAGGGAAGAGAGTGCTTAAAATTTTGTCATTGTGTCTCTGTTGATATAGGATGTGTGTATGTGTGTATACGTATGTGTGTGTGTAAACATTTGTGTGTATTATTTTTTTTTAACCAGAAGCACAGATAGACGTATTTTATAATTCCATTGATATATTTAAACCCCAGGAAGGAAACTTATTTTACCAATTATTCTGGAATTCATAATCTTGAGGAGTTGACTGGAAGCAATGAGAAGATAAATGACTTGCTCAGGGTACCTTAGCCAGTATGTCACAAAGGCTGGAACTGATTCTCTATTCATTATGTCATGCATGTGCCACTTTCTTGATAAGCTTAATTGCCTCTTCAACAAATGTTTATTGACATGAATTAAATCAAATTGAGAAGGCAGTGAGAGGCAATGTGTACTTTCTTACCTCTTACTGCCTTTCAATGCTTATAATATTTCAGAGCTGCGGTGTGTGCCAGAAGAGATTATATTTTATAGTCTAATGAAGTTATTATTGTTGGAATAAAAAAATGTGTTTTATCCTTTATGTGAAAATTCTAAGGGTTTCCTCTGTGGAGTTTTCCCTTTATTATCTTTTGTAGAGGTCATTTCTCTAAAAGCAGTTTTCACTGGTCAACTTGGCCCATAATTCTCTATTGCTTTGTGAAAATCCAGTTTTTACATGTGAAATAATCATATTTATTCTCTCAGTGGCTCTCATTCATCCTATAGAAATATTCCATCTCTCTACATTCATTGCAAATTTTTGTACGGAAGGCCAGGAAGCATCTTTTTGGACCTCCATGTATACAGCTCATTGTTCAGTTAGATTCCTAACTATAAAAATTATTCAATCCAGTAAAATTAATCAATCCAGTGCAATTAAAAAATATCAACACTACAAATACAAGATAGAAAAGGTAAGGCTAAGAGAAAATGGCTTAAAAGTTTTAGTGAACTTGAATCATAGTAAGAAACAGCCATGTGATCTAATATCTAAAAAAGTCAATTCAACTTTAAGGCACTTTGAGAGTGGCTCTGGTCAGACAATATCTGGAAAAGGATTGTATTCCATTTGGGATGAGGCATTTTAGGAAAAATAGTATGTATGAAGGCTAGAAGAAAGTAAAGAAGGTAAGAAGACTGGAGAGACCATGACATGTAACTATACCTGGAAGTAACTGAGAGATATTTGTTCTAAAGAAGAAAGGAAGGCATAATGGTATCTTCAAACATTTTAAAGGGTTTTATGTGGAAGAAGGATTATATTTTTTTTGTTTTAGGACTGATAGGGCAGAATCAGAAACAGTGGCTTAAAACTGCAGAGGCTTCAGGAAAAAAAAAAGCCCAATAATTAGGGATATCCAAAAATACAACAGGTTGCCTTAAGAGGAACCTGGGTAGCAGAGTTCAGATAGTGCTGAATCTAGAACCAGGAAGCCCTAAGTCCAAATGTGAGTTCAGATGCTTACTAGCTGTATAGCCCTGGGCAAGTCATTTTAACTCTGCTTGCCTTATTTTCCTCATCTATAAATTGGAGATAATAATAACACCTGTTTAATAGAGTTTTGTGAGTGTTAAATGAAATTCTATTTGTAAAGTACTTTGCAAACCTTAGAGTATTATAGAAGCAGTATCTATTATTGGTGGATTTTCCTACACTTTATGCTTTTGAAGCAAAAGCTCAATGATCATTTGTCAGGGATGCTGCAGAGAAGAAGATCCTTGATCTGACATCTTTTGGATTAGGTGACCTTTGAGGTGCTTTAGGTTTTGTGAATTGGTTCTCAGGTTTTGGTATCATGTTCTTTCAACATTACATATTATGGTACAATAGGAATGTTTAAAAGGATTTAAACAGTAATGCTTAAACTAACTGTCCAATATAAAGAAAACACTTTGAACTGATATGTTCATCCTAAAACATCTCTCTGCCAAGCCAGCCTTTTCCTCCTTCTATGTTCCTTCTGTGACCTCCATTTTGGAGATGGACCCACACTAGAAAATGCTTCATTCCCTTCCTGGATGTGCTTCTGACACACTAGACTCTTGCCAACATTATTTTGCTGTCATTTAGCCTTGGAACTTACCTCAGCACTTACTGATACATCGCACCCTCAGACATCTTTATGCCATGATTGCCCCTTCTCTTATTAGTGGGCTCATTCTTGTGATTTTTCTGGATTTCACCAACATGCCCTTGTGAGCACCCTCCCAATAGTAGTCCCCACCCACCCAATTCAACTCCTTTTTATGTGTTGTATTCCCCTATTAGAATACAATCTCTTTGAGGACAGGAATTAGCTTCCTTTTTGCTTGTATTTTTATCTCTAGTACGTGGCACCCTGCCTGGCATCAGGTAAGCAGTTTATAAATGTCTGTCTGCCTTACATAAGGTAAGGTTATAAAATACATCTCAACAGTAAAACATAAAAGATTCAATATTTTGTATTCTAGGTTAAGAAATTAAACGGACATTGAAGCTTTACCTTTTGAAGACAAAGAATGTTTAAAATTGCACTGCTATTTCAGGATGCCTCTTAGAAGTATAAAACTTTTCCCCAAAATCTTCATATTTAATTCAGTAAAATAGCTAAAATATTTCCCTAAATAACATTTCTACTTTGAAAAATATTGGTTGTTATTTGTTTAAATATAAGTCATCTTGAAGATTTAAAAAAAAATTCATTTTGGTCATCTTGATTTGTCATATAGGTCTTCACTTAAACGATTCAGTTGCAGTTATAGATGTCAGTTACAGTGAGACTACATGAGTATGGCAACCCTGTCGTGGTTTTTAGATTGAAGAAAATTAACCTTAATTCATTCCACTGCCAATATTCAGGATTTTGCCTAAGTTTTTATGCCAGAATAACATCCGTAGGCAAGGTTGGTAGCTTTCCATATCAAGACATTATTCTATTGTTCCATGAACTTAGAGCTTGAAGGGTCATTAGAACTAATCAAATATTATTATCTCATTTTATATGTAGGAAACTGAGGGTGGAAGGTTCAAGTGATATCTCTAGGCCCATTGATAATGTGTCACTATTTGGACTAAAATTAAGGTCCTCTGGTTCCAAAGTTAGCACTTTGTGTCACTGTGCTAAATTGATTTCTAAATGAATTTTTTTATCTTTAATTATAAAATAAAGATGTATAAAAACAAACTACCAAGAGTAACACATCAAGAGGAGGAAAGCTCTCGTACAGTGAACTATCTATAGTGCACACACTATGAATGCTGACATATAGAAACATGGATAATTAGATAGACAGACAGACAGACAGACAGACAGACAGACAGACAGATAGATAGATAGATAGATAGATAGATAGATAGATAGATAGATAGATAGATAGATAGATCAGTATTTGTGACAGGGGATTATTCATTTTTGAATTTGTATAGTATCTAGCAAAGTGATTGACATGTATTAGATATTCAATAAATACTTGTTCATTGATTGATATGTGAGATAATTTTCATTGCAACATCCCAGAGGGAAGATGGGTGAAAAGGGGAAAATATGGAAATAAAGAAGAGGGAAATTGGGACTGCTGACCTTCATGTCAGATGACTTCAGGCTTTTCAGATAAGTAATAAGCAAGGTTATTTGCTTACTCATGTTCTAAAGCTGTTGGCAGATCCTCAAACAATTGTGGCTCTCAGAGACTAGAGATTGTTATAGCTCAGCCAAAAACCTT
This sequence comes from Bettongia penicillata ogilbyi, assembly GCA_023548195.1. Classification (NCBI taxonomy): domain Eukaryota; kingdom Metazoa; phylum Chordata; class Mammalia; order Diprotodontia; family Potoroidae; genus Bettongia; species Bettongia penicillata. The sequence goes on along the minus strand of JAJHZJ010000115.1, from coordinate 2,357,223 downwards.
TTGTCTCTCTGACTTCTCTGGGTATCAAACTTCTAATGCGTTATTTGTTCATTCATACTTTTTCCCCTGAGAATCATTCAACAAATTAGTCAGCAAATATTTATTAAGTACCTATTAAATCCAGAAATGACTGGGCACTCAGGTTACAATTAATTTTTTAAGGCCCTTCTTTAAGGAGCTGACATTTCATCAAGGGACAACATATATCCTTGTAAGGATATGCAAAATACTTATAAAATCAGTAGAATCAGTGAGTAGGTTGTTAGCCCTTAGGAAATCAGGAAAAATTTGACATAGAAGGTGATGCTTTTGAAGTGAAGAAGGATTCTAAGATGTAGAGGGGAAGATAAAAATTCATTCCAGGAATAGTAGATAAGAGGTAAGATTTTATGTATTTTAACAATTATTATTTTTATAGCTAATATTTTCATATTACATTACTGTTTTATATATATTATGCTTTTTGATCCTGCCAATCCTTGTGAGGGAAATGCTTTTTTGTTTTTTATCCCCATTTTACAGATGAGGAATCTGTGACTGAAAGAGGTTAGGCGACTCATTTGTGGTCACACAGCTGTGTAGTGTCATGTGTGAAAAACTAAGGATATCAGTTTGTTGTTTTCAAGAAGGGAAGTAACGTATAATGAGGATGAAAAGGAAGGTTGGGGATAGGTTGTAATATGTTTTAAATGTCAAACAGAGCAATATATATGATATTAGATGTACTATATCGTCACTTTTCTTTACTGAGTCGGGTAGTGACATCGTCACATTTGTGTTTTAGGAAAATCTCTTTGTCAGCTGTCTAGAGGTTAGTTACAGGATAAAAAGTCCTTGGAGTAAGGAGACCAATTATAAAGGCTTAATGAGAAGCTTACTTTTAATGAAAGGTTTAGTCCAATACCTCCTTTGGTACCCTAAACTGAGGATGTCTCATTCATTCATCCACTCAAGTCAGAAAGTGGAGAAAGAATATATATATATTTGTGTGTATATATGTATGTATATGTGTATATGTGTGTGTCTTCCATTTATAGCATACTTAAGCTTTGACTGATCACCAGTATTTACTTCACAGTTAAGGAATGTTTGCTTTGCTGACAGCATTATCAAATTATCCCATATCTCGATATTCTCTTCCTCCTCTGCCCTGGTTCCTTTTATCCTGTAAAGAACTTCATTTACAGTGATTATAGTTCCTCGGCTAATTTCTTCCCTAAATATTTATTGAAACACTTTGAACATTTTTGAACAAAGAACTAAAGAAAAACAGCAATCGGTTATTAAACAATATCATACTAGCCAAGTTTCTCCCTTGAATGTCTTAAGGATATGCAATTTCATCCCTTTGGGTCTTCCAGCTATCAACACATTGTTACACAGTTACATCATAGTTAAATAAATAAATAGTATAAGAACACATAGTTAAATGAGATGCTTTGACAGATAAAAACATCCTTTGGTGACCAACATTCTCATGAGGAATCTTGTCAAAATAGGACAGGGACAAGTTCCATATTCCATATCCAAGATTTCTGGAAACATTTAAACCTTGGTTGCGTTTGTCAGAACTTGTGCTCTAAGGTATAATATCCAACAACACAGGGTCACCTCAATATCACATTGAGGTACAGAAAAACTTAATAGTGGTCACAAAGAAATATTTTAATTAAAGAAGAAATTGTTAATTATATTTATATATAAAATTGTACCCATTAACCCATCCTTGATTGTGATATTTAGTATAAAGAATATTTAAGCTATTAAGAATTGGTGATTTCCATCCCTTCAGTCAGCCTTTCCATATGACAGCTGAAAGGGATCTTAGAGATCAAATAGCCTAATCTTTTTCACTTGGAGATAAGAAAACTGAGGACCAGAGAGATAAAAATAAGTTGCCTAGGGTTACATATTGAAGTTGTGTCTTAGCTGGAACTAATACCTCAGCATCTTCCTTTGCAATCTCAAAGAAATGTCCAAATCATAAGGATTTTTGCAAATTATTCAGATTTTATACTTCAGAGTTGTTTTCTGGGTATCTTCACTTTCTCCATGTTAGGGCAAGTAGTTATGTTGTAAAATTACTGTAGATTGATTTTTTTCTGACATTCCTACCTAGTAATTAATCTAATGTAGACATTTCAAGTCTGATGTTACATGAGAAACCTTTTAATTCAAGGAGCTATTGATGGTACCTTTTTAAAGATATATTCTTTCCAAGGCATCATGATGGAGTAAAAAAAATTTAAATTTGGAGTCAAAATATTTCCTTTAAAAATCTAGAATATGTCTTCTTTTCCCTACCACATCCCAATAAAAAAAGATTGTGAGCTCCATGGGAGCAGGGACTATATTTTCCATCTTTATATCTCCCAAGGGGCAGTGAAACCAATTATGAAGACTTAATGAGAAGCTTACTTTTAATGAAAGGTTTAGGCCAATACCTTATTTGGCACCCTAAACTGAGGAAGCTAGTGTATGCAAGGCCCATAGAAAACTACTTTAGACATGATTTTTCCTACCAATTCTCATTCATTCATTCTTTCAAGTCAGTAGAAAGAGAGAAAGAAAAAAGAAAGAAAAAAGAAATAGAAACAAAGAGAGAAAGAGAAAAGAAAGAGAGAGGAATGAAGGAAGGAAGGAAGGAAGGAAGGAAGGAAGGAAGGAAGGAAGGAAGGAAGGAAGGAAGGAAGGAAGGAAGGAAGGAAGGAAGGAAGAAAGGAAAAGAAAGAAAGAAAAAAGAAAGAAAGGAAAGGAAGGAAGGAAGGAAGGAAGGAAGGAAGGAAGGAAGGAAAAGAAAGAAAGAAAAAAGAAAGAAAGGAAGGAAGGAAGGAAGGAGGGAAGGAAGGAAGGAAGGAAGGAAGGAAGGAAGGAAGGAAGGAAGGAAGGAAGGAAGGAAAGGAAAGGAAAGAAAGAAAGACAAAAGGAAAGAAAGAAAGACGAGAGGAAGGAAGAAAACTGGGCATGGAGTCAGGAAGACTTGAGTTCAAATTCAGTCTCAGAAACTTACTAGCTGTGTGACCCTGGCCAAGTCATTTGATTCACATCAGCTTCAGTCACATCATCTATAAAATGAGCTGGAGAAAGAAATGGCAAACTGCTTCAGTATTTTTGTCAAGAAATGACCAATTTTTGTTGAGAGGTCATGGAGTAGAGTACAAGTGAAAAATGACTAAAAAACAACATCTCCAGAGTTTAACCCTGAACTTAAAACATAGTAAGCGCTTAATAAATGCTTGATTGACTTGCTCATCAATTAATTTACCAGCTCTGGGTCTTGAGATGATTATTGATCTTTTTGGTTTGCTGTTCATAGTTCCTCATGGCCCTGGCGTTGCTCATCCTCTTTTTCGTCTGAAATATCTTCATCTTCTGATTATTCTCAAGGTTTTCTATTGCTGTGTTGTTGTCTTTGCTTTGCTTATGGTATTTGCCATTTTAAATCCCTTTTTTGTTTTAATTGTTTTCCTTTTCAGTAAGCAGGATCTCCTTTGCAATGTCCTACTTCCACTCAGATACATTTTACTCATTAAATCTGACTATGAGCTTGTGCTCTTGGTGATAAACTCATGGTTAATTTATATGCTATCCTGTCACTTTCTAATTAATGGCTTCAAGATAATAGGACATTATGGGTTTGTGAGTTTCAGTGTGGTTCAACTACCCATTGAGTTGAAACTAAGCAGGTGGCTGAGAGTGGCAGCCAAATCTTATGACTATACCGTGTCTTTGGAGTTGGATGAGCTGTTCATTTCCTGTGGTTCTAGACCGATTATGTAGTGAATTAGCATCATCATTAGTTTTATATCACTACCGATATTATTTAAAAGGCTTTGTTCAGCTCTAATTTTAAGCTTTTTTCATGAATGGAAATAGGCATGATATTCTTTAAACATGTATATATTTAAAGAATATCATATATATGATATTCATCATATATCATATAGATGTATATATATATTTAAAGAACATAATTTTTCAAATGAGTTTAATTACATATTAACAACTTGATCAACAGGTCAGATTGTTTAGCCTTTTTACTTATTGTTGTAGAGATCTTTGCTTCTTTTCCTTCTTTCTTTCTTTCTTTCCTTCTTTCTTTCCTTCCTTCCTTCCTTCCTTCCTTCCTTCCTTCCTTCCTTCCTTCCTTCCTTCCTTCCTTTCTTTCTTTCTTTCTTTCTTTCTTTCTTTCTTTCTTTCTTTCTTTCTTTCTTTCTTTCTTTCTTTCTTTCTTTCTTTCTTTCTTTCTTTCTTTCTTTCCATGGGCAGGGGAACTAGTTTAGATGATCTCTAAGAGGATAATCTTCATTTCCAGTCTTATAACTCCCTTTAACTGTATGATTCTGTTTATTGTTCATCATGTATGACATTTCATCTCCCTGATTTTTGAATGTTTCTTCAATGCCTGGAATATACTCTCTCCTCTCCTTTGCCTCCTAGAAATTCTAGTTGTCTTTCAAGCTTAGGTTAAGGGCCACCTATTCTATGAGTTCATTTCCTACCCTCTGATAGTTTATTGCCTTATCTTGTATTTTTTTAAATATTTTATGTATATTGGTTCCCCTGACAGAATGTAAGATTCCTGAAGGTAAGGATTATTTAATTTTGTCTTTGTGTGCTCCGTGCCTGCTTCCTTGTCTGATATATAGTCAGTCTTTAATCAATCTTAGTTTTTGATTAACAATATGATCATAAGATTTTGAGTAGAAAGGCACCTTAGAAATCATCTGGTACAGTCTCTTTCTTTTACTGAAACCTAGAAAGGTGAGTTGATTTGCCCAAGATAATATACTAAACACATTCCAGAATTCAGATACAGGGCCTTAGTTTTTAAATCATGATTTCTCTACTATATTAATTTGACATTTAAGGCCTGCATAAGTCTTCTAAGGCCCTTTCCAATAGAATACTATTAGTTTAATTCAATTTCACAAGCATTTTTTAAGGATTGACTAGGGACTATTAATAGAAAACCAAAATATCCAATATGGATATGAACAATGTGGACCTTACATTCTATAGTAAATAAGCACAGACGATAGTTTGAAGGAGAGGAAAAAAAAACTATAATTGTGGGAAGGGGGGAGGAATTAATCCATCACTTTTTTGGGAAAGGAGTAAATCAAGTTGTACCCTGATGGAAGAAGATTCTAAGAGATGGAGTTATACTACGTACAAGGAATGAAATACTAGAACCATTTTTGCTTTAGTATTTAGAAAAAGATTGACAGGTACCAGAGAGCTGATTTAATTTGGAGTACGCATCTTTTCTTAGGAAGACAAGGAAATAGACACAAGCCATTCTGAAAAGTCATTTTTCAAACATTTGAAATAATCACATTACATAAATATATATATATAGTCATAAACCTTATTATTGTATTAATTGGATTCAGCTACTTTTATTATACATGAAAAGATTATCATGATTAACTTATAACAATTAACAAGTTCAAATAGTAGTTAATATCTGTTAGTATGACTTACTACAGTCTCATTTTTACTACTATACTTAGTTTTTACATCACAGACACTTCCCAGTAAATCCCTAGTGCCTAGAACAATGCATTCTATACAGTAGATGCTTTGTAAATATTTATTGAATTAAATGTAATAATTAGGACTTGATAAATTTTACAGTTGTGAGAGATCTTAGTGTACATTTCAAAGTTACCTTAGAGATCAAGTTGGTTTAGTGGATAGAGAACTGCTTGATATGAAATCAGCATACTTTGTCCATGAAACAAACAAACAGAAACAAATAAATCTCCCCTAAATATCTTTAAAATGAATAACAATAACTGGATACAGTGATTAAGTCAAAGAATACATCACTTTCCACTTTCATAATTTACTATTAGCAAAAATATTTTACTTAACATAAGTGATGTGTCATCTTTATTTGCATAGACATTGTGTAAACTGTGTTTTAATTCTGTTTCATTTACTCTGCATCATTTTATTCAAATATATCCATTTTCTCTGAATGCTTCACATACATCATTCATTTGATTCTGTTACTTCTCCACAATTTACTTAACCATTTTACATTGTTGGACATGAATTTCATTTCCAAATTTTTGTTATTATAAATATTATTGTATATGTTTGTATGTATACATAAGCATATGCATACATATGCATGTATATATGTATATACATATATTCATATATACATATATATGTGTATATATGTATATATTATATACGTATATATGTGTGTGTGTGTATATATATATATGGAGAGAGAGAGAAAGAAAGAGAGAGAGAGACCGTATGCATACACATACAAACACAACTTCACTTCCTTTGTGCATACATGCAATAGTGGTATCTCTGGTAAAATGGTTCAAAGAATTAAGTAACTTTTTTCATTAAATTCCAAATAGTTTTCTAGAATCATTAATACAAGACAAAATTCCAAGTGCAATGAATAATCATTTCATCTTTAAAGGGAGATATATCAATCTAATTGATATTGTTAATTATTAATTAATCTCTTTGTTGTCTAACAATTTGGATTAGTCAGTCCATTGTGTATTGGAATGTTCAAGATGTTTAATATTCTAGCTCAGTATTGAGATTGTAAAAGCATTGGCTCCCGACTTACACAGGAAGGCCTGCCATATAGATTTTTAGATCTGCTTTTCTGAAAGGAAAGGCAACTTTTGAGGGGTTAACAATCTCCTTTGATCAAGCAAATACATCATTCACCAATAGAGAAAAATACAAGAGAGAAACAGAGACCAACACACAAGCTTTCAGCTCTCTGACTATAAGCAATACATTTATCACAGATCAACAGACAGGCCCAAATGTCTGATCATAGCTACCAGAAAGGGAAGCACCAACATCTGGGTTTTCAAAGCCAAGGGATTCAATGGCTACCCAGAGTCTCATCAGCCTTCTTCCAATGAGTGAGTCTGAATGCAAAACCTCACCTTAGAGTATTTATACAGTTTTTTTAGAGCCAGAGGGCATCACAACCTTTGAAAACCAGTGCCTCATTAACCAAAGGTATAGGTCTTCCAACAGTATTCCCTAATCAAACTCTCCATAATTGGCTGGCCTTTTAATGAATGGGAAAGATCTTCTTTAATCATATTATTCAATCAGAGGTACTTGATTATATTAAAACAAAAAATGCATTATTGTACAAGGAAATAGCCTCAAATTGTTTATAGCTTATTTTCACCTGTGCTTTATTGCTTTTACCTCATTATGTTTGGTGTGGCATGTCATCATCAAATCAAATTCTGACGAATAAATACAGTAGATCAATTTAGCTATACTCCTGTAATTTAAAAAAATCAAAAATATACATTGATCCTAAAGCAGGAAGAGCTTGTGTGTTATATTTTCAATTAACATAATGATCACTCTTCCTTGAGATTTTTATAATAATTATCACAGAATTATAGAATGTGAGATGTAAAAGGCTTGCTCAAGATCAATTAGTCCAACTTCATCTTTTCACAGACATTGAGGGAAGCTTAAGAAGCTCATATTACTGACTAAAAGTTATACAATCAGCACCATTGCTAAGATTAGAATTCCAATTATTGGAACAGGATTCTTTCTGTTATCCTACATTTCTTCTGGTGGGCAATGGAGAAAGAAGCAAGAGCCATAGAAAGTAATGAGGAGACTTGAAATTCTGGGAGTCAAGATGGTGGAGTGACTATAAGTGCTCTCACCCTCCCTTGTTGACCTTGAAAAATCCAGAGAATACTTCCCCAGGAAATATCCAGTCATAATAAAGCCAGCAGAAGATATATAGCAGTCATTTAGCTCAGGAACCTGGGGAGATTGACAGGAAGGGGCCCTCTTGCTGTGGCTGAAGGGAACCGGTAAAGGACTAGAGGTGTCCCAGAAAGCCCCACCTCATTGGACCAGCAGGAGAACCTGGGGGGGGCAGGGTGGAGCCAGTAAGTGCCAACATCAGGACCCCTGGAGGTCCTTAGCACAGCCAGGGTAATTGGGCAGACACCAGTGCAGATGAGGGTCCATCAGTCTCTGGGTCTACCTGTGCTCTAGTACAGCCCTAGGGGAAGAGTAGACCTTCAGTGGTCAGACCAACCCTCCTCCACACCTTATACTGTGAGCTTCAGTGTAACCCTGGAGAAACTCAGAAAGACTTCACCTGATCTTGGCAAAGAACAGCTAGCTCAACACCAGGTAAGCTGCAGTATTATATAGCTTCTAGCTCAAAGAGCCAGTAGCTAAAGTACCCAAAGCCAGTAACTAGGCCCATAGCTCCCAGCACAAGAAATTTGTTACAGAGCCCACTGTGCCCCAGAAGCAGAGATCCACTTTAAAATCCAGAAAAAAAGGCAATCACAATGAGCAAAAAGTGAATTAGAAAAGCATAGATCATACGTACCATATTATAGGGACAGGAAATATCAAAATATAAATTCAGAAGAGGACAGCATTGACACTATGCCCAGATCTGAAATCTCAAAGAGGAATACAAACTCAGGCCCAAAAAAGCATTCATGGAAGACCTCGAGTAGGATTTTAAAAGCCAAATTAGAGATGTAGAAGAAAAATTGACCAATGGTTTTAAAAATATAATTGACAAAATGAAAAAAAATCATTCATTGAAGAGAACAACTCCTTAAAAAGTAAAATTGGCCAAATGGATGAGGAGGTACAAAACTTAACTAGAGAAAAATAACTCCTTAAAAGGAACAATTAGACAAATGGAAAGTGAAGTACAAAAGCTAACTGAAGAAAACAATGTTAAAAATTAGAATTGGGTAAGTAGAAGGTAATGACTCTGTGACGCATCAAGAACCAGTCAAACAAAATCTAAAAAATGAAAAAAATGGGATAAAATGTAAAATATCTCATTAGAAAAACAACTGACCTGGAAAATAGATCCAGCAGAGAAAATCTAAGAATTATTGGTCTACCAGAAAGCCTGGAGAGTATCATCCAAGAAATCATCAAGAAATCATCAAGGAAAACTGCCCTCAGGGCCTATATCCAGAGGACCAGATAGTCTTTGAAAGAATCCACCAATCATCTCCTGAAAGAGATCCCAAATTGAAAATACCAAGGAAAAATATTGTCAAATTCTAGAATATTAGAGAAATTACTGCAAGCAACCAGAAATAAACAATTCAAATATTGAGGAACTACAGTCAGGATCCCCCAGAACCTTGTGGCTTCTACATCAAAAGATTGGAGGGATTGGAATATGATATTCCATAAAACAAAGGAGTTTGGACTACAACCAAGGATCAATTACTTAGCAAAATCAATTATAATCTTTCAGGTAAGGAGATAGATATTCAATGAAATAAGGAATTTCCAGACCTTCCTGATGTAAAGGCCAGAGCTCAATAGAAAATTTGTTCTTCAAATACAAGACCCAAGAAAGACATGAAAAGCTAAACCAGAAAAGAAAAAGAAAAAAAAAAACTTCTTATTTAATATGGGCAAACTGTTTACATCCCTAGAGGGGAGGGTGTTACCTGTCATTCTTAAGAACTGTATATTTATTATGACATTTAAAAGTGAAATACTTAGATAGAGGGTGTGGGTATAAATTAACTGATGTGGTTTTAAGGAAGCTAATTAAGGGGTGTGAAGGGAGAGAAGGAAACGGGGAGGCAGAAAAGGGTATATTATATCACATGAAGATACAGAATAACATGTTATAGTAGATGGAAAGAAGAGAAAGAGATGAGCATTGTTTGAGCTTTCCTCTCATCTGATTTGGCTCAAGGAGGGAATAAAATTTTCATTTAAGTATAGAAATCTAACTTGTCCTACAGGCAGTAAAAGGGAAGGGAAAAATAAAAGGGAGGGTGGTTTGAAAAGAGAGTAGAAGTAATAAAGGAAAAGGGGGAAAAAGGGAGGGTGGTTGATAGAAGCGAGAGAATATTGATAGAGGCAGTGGTTAAAAGTAAAATTCTTTTGAGGAGGGGAAGGAAGAAGTAAGAAATGAAAGCACAAATAGGATAGGGAAAATAGGATGGAGAGAAAAACATAGATAGCGATCATTACTGTCAATGTGAATGGGATGAACTTTCCCATAAAATGGAGGCAGATAGCAGAATGGATTTAAAACCACAATCCACCAATATGTTGTTTACAAGAAACACATTTGAAACAGGGGGATACACACAGGGTAAAGATTAAAGACTGGAGTAGAACATGTGCTTCAGCTGAAGTAAGAAAAAAAAAGGGGGGGTAGCAATCCTAATTTCAGACAAAGTAAAAGCAAAAATCTATCTAAAGAGATAAGAAAGGAAACTATATCCTACTAAAAGCCACCATACAGTAATATCATCACTAAACATATATGTATCAAGTGGTGTAGCATCCAAATTCTTAGAGAAGTTAAGGGAGTTACAGGAAGAAATAGATAGCAAAACTATAGCAGTGGGGGACCTCAACCTCCTCCTCTCTGGACTTGATAAATCTAACCTCAAAATAAACAAGAAAGAAGTTAAAGAGGTGAATAGAATTCTGGAAAAAGTAGATATGATAGACCTCTGGAGAAAAGTGAATGGGGATAGAATGGAATATACCTTTTTTGCATACATATATATGTATATGTGTGTGCCTATGTTCCTGTCGGTGTAATAAAGGGCCAAGGAAAAATACATCAAAAATTAATTGGAAACTAAATAATCTAATACTAAAGAATGAGTGGGTCAAACAACAAATCATAGAAATTGTCAATAACTTCAATCAAGAAAATGACAATAATGAGACAACATACCAAAACTTAGGGGATGTCATCAAAGCAGTTCTTAGGGGGAGTGTTATATTTCTGAATGCTTACATGAATAAAAGAAAGAAAGAGGAGATCAATAAATTGGGCATGAACTGAAAAAGCTAGAAAAATTAAATACCAAATTAGAAATACTGAAAAACCAAAGGAGAGATTAATAAAATTAAAATTAAGAAACCTGATGAACTAATATAACTGAGAACTTGTTTTATAAAAAAAAAAGAATTGAGGAACCCCTGATCAATTTGATCTTTAAAAAAGAAAGAAGAAAACCAAATTACCAGTATCAAAAATGAAAAGGGTGAATTCAGATCCAGTGAAGAGAAAATTAAAACAATAATTAAAAATTATTTTGCCCTTCTGTATGCCCATAAATTTCACAATCTTAGTGAAACTGATGAATATTTACAAAAATATAAATTGCCCAGATTAACAGAAGAGGAAGTAAAATATTTAAATAACTCCATCTCAGAAAAAGAAATTGAACAAACCATCAATGAACTCCCTAGGAAAAATCTCTAGGGCCAGATGGATTTATAAGTGAATTCTATCAAACTTTTAAAGAACAGTTAATTCCAATATTATATGGACTATTTGGGAAAATTGGTAGAGTCCTACCAAATTCTTTTTATTATAGCCCCTCAGAGCAATGTAAGGACTTAAAACATTTCCAAAGGATTCATGACACAAATTACCATCCACATTCAGAGAAAGAGCTATAGAGTCATACTACCGAATGAAGCGACTATTTTCTCCCTTGTTATGTTTGTTTTATATTGTTTTTCTCATGATTTCTCCTATTTCTTTTAATTCTTTTATGCAACATGGCTAATGTGAAAATGTGTTTAATAGGAATGTATTTGTAAAACTCATATAACATAGCATGTCATCTTGGGAAGGGGGAGAAAATTTGTAACTGATGGAAGTGATTGTTGAAAACTGGAAACAAAGAAATGAATAAATTTAAGGGAAAAGTAAAAAAAAGAAAAAATTTAAAAAAGAAAGTAATGGGGAAAGAAAAAAATACACATTTATGTAACACCTACTGTGTGCTGGGAACTGTGCTAAACATTTTGCAAATATTATCTCATGTGTAAATAGGCAAGAGAAATTAGTGAGAAAGGAAAATGTAGTCAAAAATGATATAAGCAATGTAGAAATGAGAGAAGGCCAAGAAGTTAGGCAATTTCAAGGAGAAGGCTGAAATATAATGTAGTGGAAATTCTGTGAAGTATACATTTTCCTATTTTCTTTCATCTTGAAAAAGGAAGTACAATTACAGAGATAACTGTAGCAGTACTTACTTTACCATTACAAGATCTGATCTTATAGAAAAAAACATTGGATTTGAACTCCGAGAACCTGGGTTGAAATTCCAGTTCTATTACTTGTCATCAGTTTGATGTTGCTCAAATAACCTAAACTTTTTGAGCTTTTGCTTTCTTATTTGAAGAATGGGGTTATTGGATCTTGACGAATCCTTTCATCTCTAATTTTTGATTGTACCATTATGGCTAAAAGTTCTGAGGAAGTCTAAACTGAGGACATCTGCAATACAAAGACCCATTCCATAACACAAAACTGACAAATTGTGAAAAAAGAATGTATATGTGTACATGTGTGTGTGTGTATATATATATATATGTGAGTATTACCATCATTTGTATTTATGTGCACACATGTGTATATTCATGCTATTTACATATATTTCTATCTTTCAACAGCTTAGAAAACAATAATGGACAATTCTTAATCTTTTTCATTTAAGTTGTATACAGATACAAATGGTAATAGTTCACCTTTCAAACTTCGGAAATGTAATTAGCAAGAAAGGTTATTAAATTCATACCAGTTTCCTCTGAAAACAATGTTTCACCATTCAATTGCTCACAATTCCCCAAATCTCTGGATTCTCTGTGTAATATTACGTTGAAATACATTTTGAGTACTTGTTCTTAAAAAAAATGAGACAGATGTTCTATTTTGACTACTGTGCAATGCAGAAGCATATAGTCATCCACTGTTAGATTTGGAAGAGGACTTAATCTAGTCCAAAACATTAACTTTACAGGTGAAAAAAACTAAAAACCAGAAAGGAGACAAGATTCCTAGAGTTACATTTTTTAAAAAATGGCAGAGAGAAGTACAACTAAGATATCCTAAATATCCTGGTTCCAAGTTGAATACCAGTAAGGTAATATCCACTGAGGTAATAATTACATAATTTTCATTTAATTCTGATCAGACAGAGGCAACATGGTGTAATTGGAGAGATGTACCTGGAGAACAATGTTTGACTAGAGTAGTGAATGCACTACTTAACAGCCCAGCCAGCAAACCTGTTTAACCTGATTTCTCATTACCATCTTAACAGCCTCTACATATCAGCTGTTACCCAATTTCAACATATTAACAGTGTCTTCCCTAGGTATTGAAATGCTTCCCATAGTACCTAAATGTGCTATTTGGCAAAATCCTCCTTTCAGGATCCTTTTCCCCTCAAAGTTACGTCCTCTGTAAAGTATTCTATGAGCTTTGCAATGGTCAGTGCTGTCTCTTTCCTCTCTTTGACTTACCTCCCCTCTCAACTCCTTCTCATAGCCATCTGTTTTCATATTGCATTTTCTCTACTAGAATTTACAGTTCTTGAAGGCAGGAGTCATTTCGTTTCTTGACTTTGCATTCCCAGTACTTACAAAATGGAAGAGATTTATTAAACACTTAGTCAGTTGAGTTGAATTAAAATCACCTAAATTATCTTAGTTTCCCACCTGCCAACGTGAGATAACAATCCCTTTCCTTCACATGGAATAGTGCTTTGTTTTCTTTCCTTTTCATTAATGAGAATTCATTGCCAAAGATAAGGTGAACCAAAGCTAAGGAGCCAGAGGAAGAAAACAATGCCTGTTGTAGAAACAGAAATCAAGACAAAGATTAAACTAAGTGTAAGGAGGGACAAAGGCTGGACAGAAACTGGAGGCTGAGGCAGAGAGGATTGGCAAAACTCATACAATTTTTTGCATTCAGTTTCTTTTTTGAGATTACAGCAGTTTTATGCCCAACTGTGTGAGGCTTAACCTACCTTCCAGGAATCTCCAAATGTACTGCAGCTGAATTACTTCTACAACCACCACAGCCTACAGAGCATGTCTTTTTAAAATTTTCATTAATTTATCTTGTTTTTACATCACTGTCATTTGCAAAAATGTAACTCATCTTTCCCTTTCTTGAGAGCCATTTCTTGTATCAAGGAATAAAAAAAGGTTAAAAAATGTTCGTACAAACTAATAGCAGTTGAAGTGTTCTGTATACATACCCAAGTCTCTTATGTCTGCAAATGAGAGGAACATACATTTTACCATCATCTCATGAGGGAGATTATTTATTACAGTTAAATAGCTTTAAATTTCAGTTTTGCTGTGGTTCTTTCATTTTACATAGCAATAGTCATTGTGTATATTGCTCTTCTGCTTCTGCTTACTTCACCTTATACCAGTTCACTTGTCTTGATTCTTTCCATGTAATTTTCATATTCATTGTTCCTTATTCCACAGTAATATTCTATTACTTACATCTACCACCATTTATGTTGACTTTGCCAATTGATAGGCAGATACTTTGTTTTTTTTTTTTGTTCTTTGCTATAAAAAAAAAAAAACTTACTGTATTTTGGCTTCTATAAGACTTTCCTTCATATCTGTGACCTCCTAAGTTTATATGACCAATAACAAGATTTCCATTAGCATAAATCCAAATTGTTTTCCAGAATAGTTGGGGCAACTCACAGCTCTACCAACAGTATGTTGAAATTAGATCAAGTTAAAAATAAACAAAAACATTTAATAAGTGCTTACTTTGTGGCAGGAACTGTTTAAACCAATAGGGAAAAATGAGGCAAAAATAGTCTCTACTCCTGAGGAATTCACAATCTAATAGGGGAGAAAATACTAAAATTACACCATGCAAACAAGACATATACAGGATAAATTGGAAATAACAGAGAGAAGGCAAAAGCAGTAAGCATAATTAGTAAGGCTTCTACAAGAAAGTAGGATTTTATCTGGGACAGGAAGCAATTAAGAGAAATAAGGAGGCAGAAATGAAAGAGGACAGAATTCCAGGCATGAGGGACACCAAAGAAAATGTATATTTGGGGAATTGTCTATCTTATGGGAGAAGCAGCAAGGAGGTCAGTGTTATCAGACCTAGGATCCTGTAGAGAAGAGTAAGTGTAAGAAGAATGGACAGGCAAGAAGTGACCAGGTTATTAAGGACTTTGAAGGCCAGAGAGAGGGCTTTTAAAATTTGACCCTAATTCCTTTGTGATAGGAAGCCTCTAGAATTTATTGAATAAGACAGTATCATGATCAGACTTGTTCTTCAGGAAAGTCAATCTGACAGTTCAATGGAGGATGAACTGAGGTCAGAGAGACTTGGGGCAACCAGAAAGAAGGTTATCGCAATAGTCCATTCACGAGACAAGGGATTGGCAACATCAGAGGGAAGAAGAGTACTAATATAAGATATTCAGTAGGTAAAAATGAAACGACTTTGGAGTAAGAGAGAGTAAGGAGTTGAGATTGATATGCAGATTGTGAGCCTGGGCACTTGGGAGGATGGAAGTGCCTTCAAAGAAAGTTGGGAAGTTCATATTGGTTGGAGGCAGGGGAAAGATAATATATTCATTTTTTGAGATGTGGAGTTTAAAATATTTAGGAGATACTCAGTTTGAAATAACCAATAGGGAGTTAGAAATATAAGTATGGAGATTAGGACAGCATAAATTGATTGAGAATAGTAAGCATTAAATTAATAATTGAATCTAAGGGAGTTTATGAGATCATCAAGATAATTGGTACAGAAGGAGAAGAGAAGAGGGCACCACAGAGCTATGGGGGAACACTCACTGTTACTAATTATGACCCAAATAAAGATCCAGAACAAGAGGAGAATGAGGATAGCATGGTGTCATGGAAACCTAGAGCAAAGAGAGTATGAAGGAAAAGAGGTTGGTTGACAGTGTCAAAGGGTACAGAGAGGTTGAGAAGGATGAAAATTGAGAAAAGGCTATTAAATTTGGCAACTGAAAGATCACTAGTAACTTTGGAGAGAACATTTTCAAAGGAAAGGGATTTTGCTTTCCCTCAGCCTTCCAACACTGAATATTTCCATCTTTCACCCTGAAAGAGAGAAAACCTCTGAGTTGTTTTGATATGGCTAGAGTGCTTGACCTAGAGTCAGTAAGACCTGAGTTCAAATTCAGCTCCTTTCTCCTAAGTCAGTCTCAGGCATTTACTAGTTGGGGATACTGTACAAATCACTTAACATCTATTTGCCTCAGTTTTCTCAACTGTAAAAAGGGGCTACCTAGCATCTACCTCTTAGGGTTGTTTGGAAGATCAAGTGAAATCATATTTATAGGGTATTCTGCAAATGTTAAAGCTCTATTTAACCATTATCATTACCAAATAATACTCTAGGCTAGAGCAAGGACTGGCAATCTAAGGCTTACATTCTTAGTTCCCAAACTATACAAAAACAGGTGATAAGCCAGATTCGACCTGCAAGCCAGTTTTCTGACTGGCTGAAAAGAGAAAAGACCACCTGTAATTGAGTGTGGACAAAGCTTAGGTGAGATCATAGATAAATAGTTAGAAAACTTTATGCTGATGCAATATATAACCTTATATTATCAACTGACGATTACGTAACATTTCAAGGTTTATGAAAATCTCGAGATATATTATTTGATCTCATTTGATATTCACAAAAAGCCTGTGAGCATAGGCATTCATAGATTTACATACTGGCGCTAGTCCACACACTGAACACAGACCTACCTACACTTGTGAGAGAGGTACTACCATCCTCATCTTATAGATGAAGAAAATAAACTCAGTTGAAATTAAGTAAAAAAGCTGGTTTGGTTGATAGCACAAACTCACAGGCAGAATTTGGACCTATGTCTTTTGAATTGATAGCAAGCTTTACTTTGTTATACTACAATGAATGATCCTAAAAAAACATTTTGGAACTTACAGGGAAAGTTAGAGACAGTATTTCTTTTCTATTTCTAGGCATAGTGCTGAATGATGCTTGAAGCCTGAGCATCCTTTCAATCAACTGAGGGTAGAGGAACAAGCTGTTGCTTGAAATAAAATACTATAAGCATTCAGCCATCCAACCAACATTTATTAGGTTCTACTGTGTGCATTAAACATGCCAAGTACTAGAGAGAGATACAAAGGTAAACAAGATGTTCTTTATATTCACTGAGCTCATAACAACAGTTGCAAAGCAGTGATTTAATGGTAGCTAAGTGAGGTACCATGTAAAGAGTTATATGGGGATGTTTAAAATTCACCCAAGAGGTTAGAACTGATCTTTTTTCCCTGGGTAGTATTTATCTTTACACTGATATAATAAAGTAAAACACAATTTTGCCTGAACTTAATACTGAATATTCATGGTCCCTGAAATGACGTACTTAAATTGTTCTAAACTCCCAGGTCTGACATGGCATTTACATTCTGGAAAGTAACAAGACCTAGCTGGCAAATATTACAGCCCCCTGATTAGTAATGCATAGACAAGTAAAGTATCTTCTGAATGACCACACAACATTGCTAGGATTTAGCCTTTTCTCTGGTTAATGAACCCTCATTTAATTTAGTCCAAATTAAGTTGTGCATGTATTCTTGAGGTTAGAGAGACAATTTAGTATCATGAATAAAACAATGATAATTGATATACTTCAATTTTATTTAAAATAAATTTGAGATCATTACTGTAGATATTAATGATTGAAATATATGTGCTATATATTTGCATATACGTATATATAGGTATGTATGTATCATTCTAGAGTCTGAAATAATTTTTGGAACCATTAGCTTAAGTTTTCTGAATGTATCAATTAATCTCTTCCTGACAGAATAAAAAACTGTTACCAAAACATTTAACTAATATAGATTTATATATTTAAATTTAAATACTCATATATAGAAACAGAAAATTGTAAAATAAATTATTTTGCAGAAGTAATTTAATCAAGTAGTAAAATTACTACATTTAGAGTTAGGATATCTCTATTCTAATTCTGACTCTAAAATGTTAGTCATTTGAGTTTAGGCAAATTACACTAAACTTAGTTTCCTTGCATATTAGGTGGAACTAATGTCTTTAAGTGACTTAGTTTCCATGTCTATTAAATAAAATCAACAATTCTTGCTCTACTGACTTCACAAAACTGTTATAAACTAGTGTTGCAAAAATCTAAGTTACAATTATTCTACTTTCTACCATTCTTTTTAAATAAGTAAATGTTATTGTTTTTATTATTATTAATTTTGAAATTAGATCTCTACCTTACCCAGTCTAAAAGTACAGCAGTCACTTTCAGTCCCGTTTCCACTATTGACTGGTATCAGAACTTTGATCTTCTTTGTTTCTAACTAGGCTGCTTAGGCTACCTGCTACCAGCCCCCATTCCTAAGGGCAAAGCCATATTGGTGCCAGGTATAATACAGCACCCTGATTGGTTTTAGCCCACTAAAGCTCAGAAATTCCAAATCCAAGCAAATTGTCACCCTCTACCTCCCTGGTAGCAAGGATTAAGATGAACCACCAGGATCAGCAATTCTTTTATTTTCTAAAAACCATTATTTCATATATTGGTCTCTTTATCCAAATAGAACATTTTAAAAGGGATTAAAAAAAATTCTTTCTCTGGAAGGTCATATCCCCTTTATTTTTTAAAATAAAGATTATTAATGGAATAATATTGATTATTTTAAAAGCTTGATTTTTTAATTTAAAATATATATATAATTGTCTCTGATAGTAAAGTCTTTCAAACTGATGCTTTCTTTTAATTTCAATTAAATAGAAAACTATACTATTTACATTATAGTGTTTGAAAACACTATATATTTTTATATAATCCCTTAATTACCAGAAATGAACAAAGAATAAAAGATAATAAAAATATATGTCCAATCAAAATAGTAATTATTTTTAAATTAAAATTTAACTTATTTTTTGAATTTTTTTCTTAAAGAAAAAAGACATGACTTTAACAGTTTCATACATGTCATTTAATCCATCAATACAGACCAGAAAGTTATTTTGTTGTTTGATAAAAATGAATCAATATTGTTTGTTGTTAGTGGTGTAGTGGTTATTATTGATCAATATGAATTTAGATTCAGTGATCCATATTAATAATGAAGGCATACACAGCACAGAGACAGAATTTCTAAATATTTGCCCACAGACAACCTCCTTCTCTAGGACTCTTTGTATAAACAGAGTTGTAGGAGGAGCACAAGTTTCCACTGAAGGTCACTCTGCTGACGAGTTTCATCTTTCACAATAGAGAACTCTATTCAAGTAAAAAATACCAGTTTACTTATCAGTTACAATCATCATTAATATGTCAGAGATCCTAAAGAAATTTAAGTCCAGGTTCAGATATTTAGCCATCTGATGATACTCAACATTTAGAATGAGCTCTATATGGTCATGGGGCTTTCAACAGAATTATTTGGCTATACTGAGTTTTAGGTTGGTAACTGTAATGCTTTGCCTTTAAAATTATCTACAATTCAACCTGAATATAATTTGTGTGTGCATCATTTTAATTTTGTTTTTTTCCACTAGACTGTAAGCACCTTGAGAGCAGAGGGGTTTTCGTCTTCCTTTGTATTCTCAGCACTTACAGCAGTTCCTGGCATATAGTAGATGCTTACTAAATGTATGTCAACTTGACTTGACATAGCTAATATATCATTTAAATTTCTATTTTGATATTGGGTTCAGATACTGATTCATTCATTTCAAGATCTTTAGTGATACTCAATAATAGTGATAATTTTTATAATAATAATAATCTTTAGTGATACTTAGTAATACTTAGGTTGGATTTAGAGAAACAGGTAAAAGCCACTGAGCACTAAGTTTAGTTACTAAGGATGGTGATTCATCAAGAAATATTGTGTGTATGACTCTATATCAAGCCCAATTTTTTGCTGGCACTTAGTAAGCTTGTGTGTGTGTGTGTGTGTAGTTTTCAAGAGAAGTAACATCACAAGAGTGTTTAACTTTCACAGTAAATACTTCATAGGAGTCAACAATTAAGGATATATCAGTCTCCTTGTTATTTCTTATTTTAGATAGGTAGAGATAGATATAGATATATAGCCTGGTTAATCTTTATACTTTATACTTTTATACTTTATATCTTTATACATTTATTTAGTAAAGATCATTAACTTGTTTTGTAAAGAGTTTGCATTATTTCTCTCATTGCCATCACCATCATCTTATCATCATCATCGTCATCATTATCATTGTTATTCTCATAATTATCACCATCAATAAACATTTATCAAATGACTTCAAAGCAGATACATTAGACCTTGGCCCTCACCTCAAGGAGTTTCCACTCCAGTTCATAAACTACCATAATCTTCATAAACATTTTTTGTTGGATTACTATTTTTGTTCTTATTTTGCAGTTTATTTTGTAGTCGTTCACCTACCCTTACCACGCAAAAATGGCTTGATTTGGGTCTGAATCTGGGTTCTTCCACTTCGTAAATATGCAAGGCTGGGCAAGTCATTTTTCTTCTCTAGATATGTTTCATCAACTTTTTAAAAAGTGGATTGAACTAAATTGCCTCAAAGGATACCTCCATCTTCATATTTATGATCCTATATTTGTATTATACTATTGACTCAACCTCACCGGGAAAAAAAAAAATGTAAGATGAATGGCTAAAAGTATTATAAAAAGGAAGTAGAATGTAAGTTAAATGAGATTGATCATTTTAAGTTTGATATAGTGTTTCCTCACAATTCTATGAGATACACACTATAGTCCTATCTATGTTGTCCACATTAGAAAGCTAAAGGTCAGGGAAATTAAATGATATTTCTAGGTCAAACCCTGATCTCCCACTTCCATGTTCATTACTCATCAATCTGTAGATTATAATCTATTTGAGTGTCATGTATTATCTAGGACATTAACAGCTTTTGTATCCAGAAGGTGATTAACCAGTATTGTAAAATGGATACCATGAATCTATAGACCAGTTGAAGGAACTAGAAATATCTGTTTTAGAAAAAGACAAATCTCAGTATGAACATAATGCCTCTCATCAAGTACTTAAAAATGTGACATGTGGAGGAGGTTTTTCACATGTTCTATATAGCTTGAGAGGCAGAACTAGAAATAATGGGTTAAAATTGCAGAGAACATTAAGGCTCCATGTTAGTCAAAATTACCTAAATTAAGACTCAAAAGGGAAATGCATTTCTTCATGTAATAGAGAGTTCTTTTATAGTTCTTTTAAGGGAATCTTCCAGAGTTTTTTTAAAGCACTTTACTATTTAGATACTATTTGGAATAGATAATCTTTGAATTAGTTTTCTTTCATCAGTGAAGTTTTGTGGGCTATACATTCTATATTCCAATCTATACTTCTAGGTTTTGATTTTTTCAAGTGAGAGAAACTTTGGTTACAAAAATCATCACTTTCTTTGTATCCTTTTCTGGTTTCCCTCTTCCCTAAAATACTGAACTAACAGAAGATATTTGTACTTTGGATGTCTCTCATTTCCCTTGAGACATGAGTCAATTAATTAATCATGTACTCTTGAATGATAAAAATATATATTAAATGAGTCATAAGCAATATCAGACCAAAGCCTCAAACTGTTAAAAAGTAATTAGGAAAAAATGCCAAATGTAACTTTAACCCAAACAATAGAAAGCTCATTCTCCTAAGGATGTAACCCTGCCGTGGAGGTAATTAAATCTAAATGGTTTTATTTAATTGGCTGACATTGTGATATCACCTTAGTGACTTGAGTTCAATTTCTCTCAGTAAGAAGTAATTAAAAATCACTTTTCAACAATGATCTTTTCTAATGGTCAAGGTCTTACATCATTCCTCAGATAATATTATCATTGCCATAATCTGTCTACAGGAGGGCAAAGTTAGAAGTGAAAGTCAAAGACTCAGTTCAGTAACATAAAAAAGGATATAACATACTTAAAGGTTAGAATGGAAAAAGTAATGCCAATTTGACAGATACCTCAGAAATCCATCAATTATGATTTTAAAATATAATTGTGTAGTTCATATATGTTTTGAAGAATTATTTAATATAGCTTTCACTTTTGAGTATTCATTGACATCAATATTTTGCTTTGCACCATATTTAATTTGGATCTTTCAAGTAGATGAATCAATCTCTGAGATATTTTCTTAAATTAATGTGTACTCTCCTTTATGATTATTATCCATGCCTTTCCATGAATCCCCCATAAAAGATCAACACAGTATGCTGGAGGTTTTTTCTGGGTTTTGAAATAACTCATGCACCCCAATGCAGTATTTCATTTTTGTTCATTTATCTTACTCCATGACTAGCCTTTCTCTTCCTTTTCTAGTAATACATGCCTATCCATACAACAGTATGCCATCAGTGTTAGCAACCTAAAACTCACTTATACTGTCATGAATAATTCAATTATATTTTGGGCCATTTGAATTTTCTCCTATGTGAAATTAAACTTCTATGTGAATTCAGGCTTTCTGTCTTTTGAAGAGTTAAGATATTACACAATAACATTTTTACTCTTATATACAAAGTAGGACTAGAAAACTTAGAAAAAAAATAATCTACCTTTCAAGAAAGAAGCCTGTAATGGGACTCATAGGTTTATATCACATTAGAAATCATCTCATCATTTCAATCAAAAATATATAGAATAATTATAATAATCTGTATTCAAGAGTTGTGATTTCTAGGGCCATTATTCTTGTAATCTCTCCCTTTCTCTTATGTCAACATCTACCCTTTCTCTCTAGCTAGATGCTAAGGAACTTGAGTATAGGTGCTGAATCTTATCCCCTTGTTTTTCCCCAAAATCAAATATAGCAACTGCAAATAGATATTTTCTAAATTTTCTGTGTTGATAATAATTTTCTTCCATCCTACCTTCCTCCCCCAACCAAAAATATATATCTGGAAGAAATAATATTGACATATGGTTTGCAGAGGGAGAATTGTATAGTGGAATGCACTTCCAACTAATACTCAAAAAATATGAATTTTAATACAATATATCTCTGCCACTTACTAATTACATAGGCTCTCAAGTTATTTTCCCTCTCTGGGCTACAATTTCCTCGACAGACTAAAGTCTAGATTTTTGATATTCTGTGGTTCTAATGTCAAATATAATTTTAAGTCTGCAAAGGTCTAAGAGGATATCTAGTCCAATACCTTCATTTTACAGATGTGGAAAATGAGGCCTATGGAAAGTAAGTGACTTAAACTGTAGACTAAGGGTTTAAAATAAGTACTACTCTACATAACTCCAAGTATCTTACCCTTACACAAAGCACAAAATGAGATACTGAGTTGGGGACAGAAACTACATTTGTCTCAATCTATCTCTGTCAGTCTCCCTCTCTTTTCAGTACTGGATAGAGAAAACTTATTTTAAAATACAGTTTTAAAACCTGTCATCTATCATCTATCTTAATATTCCATTTAAAATTAAATGATCCCTTTTTTCTGAAAACTATTTTTTCTGAAAATATTGGGTAAACCTGCAGTATTTTCTTCTTTCAAAGAGGAAGTGATTTTGAAACAACTTTTCGAATTGCTTAAGTATTTGGATAATGCATTGCCAGTTTTTTGTAAGCGGACATTTTAGGAAGGCAAATTGGCTTTCTTTTTACATGAAACTATTGTCTCATTCTTTAGTGTCATGAGACAATGACTCTTCTCAGAAGGAAGATGAAAATTATATTACATAGAAGGAAACAAAAGAAAGTAGAAGCTAGTTTATTGCAAACAATTATAATTTATATAAAACATGCTGACAGTTTTGTTTAAATATTTGATGTAATGACAGAATCACACATAATGGGCATTTTTTTTAAAGGAAACTCAACCTTAGTTGATCTGCTTTCTGAATTAAGTCACTCAAGTTTTGATTTTGTATGGAGAGGAAAAAAGATACAGAAAGTGATGTGTCTTTCACAAAGAAGAATACGGAAAAATCTTCTCTCTCTTCAATATGCATACATATATGTGTACATACATATAAACATATGTGTATATACATATATATGTGTGTATATATATATATATATATGCTTGCATGTATGTATATGCCAATGACCAGTCAAAAAGCTTCTACCACTTTACCTGCCTAGGGAAGAAAGCAAGTTAAATAATTATTTCTAGTACAGCACTGGAGAAAAGACTATTAAACACAAATGACCTGAACTAAAATTCTAATTCAGTTTATAAAGCGTGACTTTAGTCAAATCATTTGACACCTTTGATTCTAAATTTTCTCAACAGTGACAGGAGGTTATTATTCTCCAGTATTATCTACCTCACATTTAGAAAATCAAGAAGCATTTATTAGTGGTATGTATAAACACAAGAATAAATGATTTCTTGAAGGAACGTGGGGGAAGGCTTAAGGATGAAGACTGGACCTTTTATTTCATTGTTTTAAGTAGCTCCTGGGTTAAAAGATAAGTTCTCTACCACTCTAAGTCAGCACCTTCTCTGCTATTTTTATACCTAAAGAATTCTTTATGGAATTTGAAGGTTAATTGTCTAAGGTTACATGGCCAGTGATTGTCAAAAAATGAGACATCCTGGCTTTAAAGCCCAGTCTCTAGTCACTTACCACACTATGTTGCCTCTCTGGGGAAACCAGCATGTAAATAAACAGGCATGTACAGATAAAGGTAGAAGGAAGATAATCTTAGAGGTAATTGGTCCAAAGTAGATGGGGAGAACCAACAAAAGTCTCCTGAAGGACAACCTTTGAGGTTAAGTCTTGAAAGAAACTAGAGATTTCAAGAGTTGAAGGTGAGGAAGAAGAACATTCCAGCAATAGCTCTTAGTCAATTAAAAGGTACAGAACTAGGAATTTGTCTGTAGTATGTGAAGAAGATCTAAAGTTACTGTATCATCCTTAAAATATAAAGTAGATGGAGAAGAATTAAGTATGAGAAGAAAGGAAAGCAATATGTTAGGAAGAACCTTAAATTACAGCCAAAGTATATTTTATTTGACTTTGGAGGGAGTTAATTTTGAGGGCTATCTCAGTTATACAGGAGATATATGGAGTGAGGGAGACTAGTTAAAAGGCTATTTGCAATAGTTTAGGATAAGAGCTTGAACTAGGATAATGGCTCTGTGAGTACAAAGAAAATAAGCATATTATGAAGCATTATGAAGGAAACACGGAAAAGATCTGTCAAGTGATTAGTTATGTTAGATCAATGAAAGTGTATAATTGAGGATGAAGACAGTTCCAAACTTGGTTGACTGCCAGGATTGTAGTCTTTGTAGTAATATTCAATTCAATAAGAATTTAATAAGAGAGGAATTCTTGTTTGGCAGTACTGAATTAGAGATTTCTAAAACACATGACGATTAAAATGTCCAATAGGAAGTTGAAAGTATTGGACTCTTTGGAGAGAAGAGAAAGGGAAAGAGAAAAGAAAAGGGGACTCATCTACATAGAGGTGATCTTTGAATTTATGGAAGCTGATGTGAAGTACTATAGACAGGGAAAAAAAGAGGGCCCAGGACAAATACTTGATAGATCTCCCTAATTAATGAATATGAGAAAATGGAGATCCTCTAAGATCCCTTTTAGTTCTAATTCTAAGATGCTAATATCATGAAAAAATCCTCCTATAAAGAAAAAAAATTATCCATCAATTTATATTACTTATAAGAATTATAATCTTTATTATACAGACTAAGAAACAGATTATCTCAGAGCAATGTGTAAGATGTCACAGGTAAGTAGAATGCGGGAGAAAATTCAGGTCTTGTAGGTCCAGAGTGTGGTGTACAAAGTTCTACTCCAAGTGTAGTGCACAAAAGCTATTATTTTTAAGACTTCTTGCATGACTAGAACATTTTAGATGTAGTTCTACCTATCAAATTCTGTTTTAGCACTACAATTTGGTGAATTAGTCTTCAAATAATTTAGAGTTTTTAACTTAAAAAACTACAATTGGAAAATTATAACTGGGTGAAACATATAAAGAAATTTTCACAGTTAAGAACTAAGTTTCAGGAGAAATGATTTTAACTGTAAGTAGATTTCAGCCAAATATAGCTATATTCCTACGAAATGGTTGAGAAATTTCATTCATTTTTATATTCACAACAAAGTGCTTTTCTTTGAAAAGAACTTAAATCACTAGGACCTCTTCCTGACTTTAATATCCATTTAAAAAAAAAATTGATGACTTGTAGTGACATCTAATTAACTACTTGTACTTTAGACAATGACATGAGTCAATGACATAGACTCATGGTTTATTCCTACTGCTCTCAGTTTCATATTGGATGCACACTACTGGAAGTTTACTGCTGAAATGTCGAGGTAATTTTTTTAAGAGTTTCCCTATGTATTTGAACTTATAAATAATATATGAGGGTAGGAGAAAGGAAGTAGATGAGGTAGGATGAAAGCTTTAAAATTTAATCTCAAAGACATTTTCAAGGATGAGAGACTCATTTAAGGATCAAAGTGTACACAGGGGTATGCTAAAGATTAAGTTCATGAAAACCTAAACTGGTTATTATTAAATTAATTGAATATGATGGGCAAGAGACAAAATAGAATAACTGAAAAAATGCTGAAAATATGCTAGTATGAAATATATATTTACCAGTCACAACCAACTTTCTAGTAGTTAAGTCTAGGAAAGGAGACATAGGGAAATAGGTGTGGGTAGTCATAGCTGCAGAAGCCATTGTTTGGTTTTCTCACAGCGACTTCCTGGGGAAAGTATTTTGTTACCTTTTTTTTCTCCTAGAACATTAGCCTTACCTACTTCCTTTTAATGCAAAACTCCTACGAGTTGGGTGTGTAAGACAAGTAGAACTGACCAGCTGAATTAGTGTTACTTTATGTAGCTGGCAGTGTGGTATGGTGGAAAAAGCAGTGGACTTGTAGTCAGATGATATAGGTTTCAAATGCACTGATAATAAGAATTACTAACTTTAACCTTTCACTATCCAATTTACATAAATGATTTCATTTGAACCTCAGAACAACCTTGCATATTTGGTTCCATATTGTTCAGATGAGGAAACGGAGACAGAATGAGTTTAAGTGAATTCTCCATGGTATCAGAAGGATAGATTGTTACCAGGTCCTCTTGATTTCAAGTACAGCACTAAAGCTGTTCTGTCTTCTATTCACTGTATTATCCTCTTGCTCATCAGAGGTAAGTGAATTGCTCAGGGTCACACAGCTAGTAAGTGTTTGAGGCTACATTTGAATTCACTAATGTAAGTCTTCCTTACTCCAGGTCAGGCACCCTATCCATTGTATTACCTACCTGCCTCTTTTGCAATATGGCTAATGTGGGGATATTGTTGGTATGATTATGCATGTTAGATTGATATCATATTCCTTGCTTTCTTAAAGGGTGGGAAAGGGTGTGTGAGAAGGAGAAAATGTGGGGCTTACAATCTGTAAAAAAAATAATGTTAATAAATAGAAAATATTTTTAAGATGAAAAGAGAGACAGTCAGAAGGGAGGCATTCCAATTATAAGGAACATTCTGTGCAAAAGTGTGGAAGCTGGAGGGGGAATGTTGTATACAAAATAGATAAAAATTCCAGTTAGAATGGAAAAGTGTGTTAAGAGAAGTAACATGGAAGCAGACTAGAAAGATAGGCTTGAGTCTGGTAAGGTAAGCTTTAAATGCCAAATAGTTATTGTGAAATCTCTATCATATTAAAGAATATATATTAAAATAATTTAAAATGTATGAGTTTTCTGTATGACCAATGCAATTCATTTCAATTAAAAGAAATCTCATTAAATATTCAAATAAAATATGTATATGAATTAATTTTGGATGAATGAAAAAATGGTTTTAGATTTAATAAGCCTCTAACATTGACTAATGAAAAAGTAAAATTTAGTCTACTTTATAAGGCAGATAAATAATAAAGGGACTTACAAACTTAAAGAGAAATGCATTATCCATATTACTGTAGGGAAGAGGGGAGGGTAATTTAAATAGTAATGATAACCCAAGAGATTAAGAGTAAAATACATTGTGATTCTGATTCACCTGTTCCTGCTCCCTTAAAAAAATCTCAAGGAACCTGAAATAGCTTTTTAAAAAAAGCATTTGGAGGGAGGAGCCAAGATGGCAGAGTAGAAAGACTCACGTATGCTAGCTCCGAATCCACAGCCCATATATTTCCTGCAAGAAGAACTCCCCACAAATTCTGGATCACTGCAAGGTGCACAGAAACACAGTGGAAGAGATTTCCGTTTCAGAGAGCCCTGGAGAGCCATCCCCAGGGGTCCTTCACACCCCGGAAAGCGGAGCCCACCCCTGAGCTGGCAGCCCCAGAGGAACAGATCCAAGCAGCCTTCAGGGACGGAATCTCCGGTGGCCGGGAAGGTCCCTCCACCCAAAGGCGCTACAGGTCAGGGAGAGAGACATCTGGGCTGGCCGAGGGGAGCGGGATGTCTCCGTGACTTGGGCCCCCTTGGGAGGCAGCAGCAGAGGGAGCGGTGGCTGGGACTCCCCGAGCAGACAGGAGCTCCATTACTGAAGGTCTCTGTATAAAGCACCTGAGGGAATTGAGCCTGGGAGGCAGCCCTGCCCCCACCCAAGCACCAGAACTTAAGCTCACATTGAATAGCAGCCCCGCCCAACACAGAAAGCCCTGAGGCTGGGAAGCATCATTTGAATCTCACACCCCAAGCACTAGCTGGGCAGATCTAGGCAGGGGTGGAGAGGAATCTCAGAAGTCAAGTAACTGGCTGGAAAAATGCCCAGAAAAAGGAAGCAAAATAAGACCATAGAGAGCTACTTTATTGGGGAAGAGATGTTCCTTCCTCCTTTCATTTCTGATGATGAAGTACAATGCTTGCCATCAGGGAAAGACATGGAGGTTGGGACCTCCCTATCCCAGACATCCGAGGTGGATGTCCAGTGGGCTCAGGCCATGGAAGAGCTCAAAAAGGATTTTGAAAATCAAGTTAGACAGGTGGAGGAAAAACTGGGAAGAGAAATGAGAGAGATGCAAGAAAAACATGAAAAATGGGTCAATACCTTGCTAAAAGAGACCCAAAAAAATGCTGAAGAAAATAACACCTTGAAAAATAGGCTCACTCAACTGGCAAAAGAGGTTCAAAAAGTCAATGAGGAGAAGAATGCTTTCAAAAGCAAAATTAGCCAAATGGAAAAAGAGGTTCAAAAGCTCACTGAAGAAAATAGATCTCTCAAGATTAGAATGGAACAGATGGAGTCTAATGACTTTCTGAGAAACCAAGAAATCACAAAACAAAACCAAAAGAATGAAAAAATGGAAGAGAATGTGAAATATCTCATGGGAAAAACAACTGACCTGAAAAATAGATCCAGGAGAGACAATTTAAAAATTATGGGACTACCTGAAAGTCATGATCAAAAAAAGAGCCTAGATATCATCCTCCATGAAATTATCAAGGAAAACTGCCCTGATATTCTACAACCAGAGGGCAAAATAAGTATTGAAGGAATCCATCAATCACCGCCTGAAAGATATCCAAAAAGAGAAACTCCTAGGAGCATTGTGGTCAAATTCCAGAGTTCCCAGGTCAAGGAGAAAATCTTGCAAGCAGCTAGAAACAATTCCAGTATTGTGGAAATACAATCAGGATAACACAAGATCTAGCAGCTTCTACATTAAGGGATCGAAGAATAGGATATTCCAGAAGTCAAAGGAACTAGGACTCAAACCAAGAATCACCTACCCAGCAAAACTGAGTATAATACTTGAGGGGAAAATATGGTCTTTCAATGAAACAGAGGACTTTCAAGCATTCTTGATGAAAAGACCAGAGCTGAAAAGAAAATTTGACTTTCAAACACAAGAATGAAAAATCATGAAAAAGTAAACAGCAAAGGGAAGTCATAAGGGACTTACCAAAGGTGAACTGTTTACATTCCTAAATGGAAAGACAATATTTGTAACTCTTAAAACGTTTCAGTATCTGGGTAGTTGGTGGGACCACACACAGACGTACACACACACACACACACACACACATGTACATGTGTGCATGCACACACACATACACACAAGCATGCACACACAGAGACAGAGAGCACAGAGTGAATTGAATAGGATGGGACCATATCTTAAAAGAAATTAAGGTAAATGGTGAGAGAGAAATGTAGTGGGAGGAGAGAGGGTGAAATGGAATGGGGTAAATTATATCTCATTCAAGAGGCAAGCAGGAGACTTTTTAGTGGAGGGAAAAAGAGGAGAGCTGAGGAAAAAAACATGAAGTTTACCCTCATCACATTCGACTAAAGGAAGGAGTAAATGCACACTCATTTTGGTATGAAAACCTATCTTACAATACAGAAAAATGGGGAAGAAGGAGATAAGCAGGGAGGGAGGGATGATGGAAGGGAGGGCAATGGAAGAAGGGAGCAATTTGAAGTCAACACTTGGGGAGGGACAGGATCAAAAGACAGAATAGAAACAATGGGGGGGGCAGAATAGGATGGAGGGAAATACAGTTAGTCTTATACAACACGACTGTTATCGAAGTCATTTGCAAAACTACACAGGTATGGCCTATATTGAATTGACTGCCTTCCCAAAGGGAATGGGTGGGGAGGGAGGGATGGGGAGAATTTGGAACTCAAAGTTTTAGGAACAATTGTTGAGTATTTTTCTTGCTACTAGGAAATAAGAAATACAGTTAATGGGGAATAGAAAGTCATCTGGCCCTACAGGACAAAAGAGAAGATGGGGACAAGAGAAGGGAGGGATGATAGAAGAGAGGGCAGATTGGTGATAGGGAAAATTAGAATGCTTGGTGTATTGGAGTGGGGGAGGGGATAAATGGGGAGAAAATTTGGAACCCAAAATTTTGTGAAAATGAATGTAAAAAGTTAAATAAATAAATAATTTTTTTAAAAAAGCATTTACTTCCTATTTATATGGAGAATTACTCTGTGGCTCAAGTTAAAGTAAATAAGGGCTTCCTAACTTAATTCCATAGAGCTATTTTTAAATGTATTTCTAATGAACACTTTATGTTGATCAGGTTGATTAAAAGAAATGACAACCTAGATATCATCCTGTTGGCATCCTCTTTTTACTCAACAAAATTTTTGTCAGATATTTATTAACTGGATATGAAAGGATGGGGATGGTGTCTATGGTTTTGGGATTATAGCATAAAATAAAAAGATTTATTACAGATTACTTTTTTAAGAGAGCAAATAAAGATTTGGGGGAAGATCAGTTGGGAACTATCCATCAACTTTAGTAATTTCTACACCTGGTTGAAAAACTTGGCTGGATGAGACTTGGGAGGAAGACACATGGGAATGGTGATTCATAGACACCTCCTGATGAATATACTCCTGAGAACAGCTGGGGTAACAGTGAGAATGAGGTGTACTTTGCCCAGGGAGGAGTAACTTGTCAGGTAGCCAAGTGTAAACAGAGTGTCAACTAGCTGATTCTTCCCCCCCCCTTTTTTTTTTTAAATTTAGAGCTTCATTTTTCCCAGTTACTTGTACAAAAAAAAATTTATAATATTTATTTTTAAAACTTTGTTACAAATTCTTTCCCTTTTTTTCCCACTCCATTTCCCACTAAGAAGGTAAACAATTCAATATAAGTTATACATGTGTATTCATGCAAATCACTTCCATAATAGTTGTACTGTGAAAGAAAACATAGACCAAGAATTTTTTTTTAAAGTAGGTTTTAATCTGTATTCAGAAACCATCAGTCCTTTCTCTGCAGATAGATAGCATTTTTCATCATAAGTCCTTCAGAGTTGTCTTGGATCATTGTATTTTTTTTCTTTTTTAAAAAAAATCATTTATTTTTAATTTTCAACATTCGCTTTCACAAAATTTTGAGTTTCAAATTTTCTCCCCATCTGTCCCCTCTCCCTATCCTATGACAGCATGCATTCTGATTACACCTTCTCCCAATCTGCCTTCCCTTCTATCAACCCTCCTTGTCTTATCCCCTCCCCCTTCTATTTTCCTTTCGATTTCTATACCTCATTGACTATGTAGATTATTTCCCAGTTATGTGTAAAAACAATTTTTAACATTTATTTATAAAACTTTGACTTCTAAATTCTCTCCTTTCTTCAGAAGGCGTTAAGCCCTCATTAAGAAGGCAAGCCATTTGATATAGGTTATATAAGTGTAGTCATATTGTGAAAGACTATATCTCCTTCCACCCTATCCCACCCCCTCATTTATTCTGTTCTCTCTTGTGACCCAGTCCCTCCTCAAAAGTGTTTGCTTCTGACTACTCCTTCACCCCTTCTCCCCTCCTTCTATTACCCCCATTTTATCCCCTTCCTCCCTACTTTCCTGTAGGGTAAGATAGATTCCCATACCCAGTTGAATGTATATGTTATTCCCTCCTAGCCAAATCAGATAAGAGTAAGGTTCATGCATTTCCTCTCACTTCCCCCTCTTCCCTCCACTGTAAAAGATTTTTCTTTCTTGTTTAATGTGAGAATTTAGCCGATTCTAACCCTTCTTTTCTCCTTCTCCCAGTACATTCCTCTCTCTCTCACTCCTTAATTTTATTTTTTTGGATATCATCTCTTCATATTCCACTCATCCTGTGCTTTCTGTCTATATATTCAGTGAGATTTTTAACCTCCTTTATCATTTGGTCAGTTCTGCTTTTTAAAGCATTTCTCTCCTCATTGGCTTTTTGGACCTCTTTTTATGATTTGGCCTAGTCTGTTTTGTAAGGTGCTATTTTCTTCAGTAGTTCTTTGTCTCTTTTACCAAGCTGTGGACTTCTTTTTCATTATTTTCTTGCATCACTTTTATTTCTCTTCCCATTTTTTCCTCTGCCTCTCTTACTTGATTTTCAAAATCCATTTTGAACTCTTCCATGGCCAGAGAGGAATTCATATTTTTGTTGGAGACTTTGGACATAGGAGCTTTGACTTCATTGTCTTCTCAGTGTGTTTTGATCTTCCTCATCACCGCATCAATTTTCTATACTCAGAGGGTTTTTTGTTTGTTTGTTTTGCTGTTTGTATTTTCCCTGTTTATTACTTGACTTTTGACTCTTTGTTAAAGTGGGGCTCTGCTTCCAGGGTGGAGGGTCAACTGTCCCAAACTTCAGGGGGTTCATTAAGCTGTTTTCAGAGATACTTCTAGGGAGCTGTCAATTTTCAGTTCTTTCAAGCTTGTATGATCTAAGGAGAGATGTTTACTACTTTACTGCCCTGTTCTATGTTCTGTGAGTAACCACAAGGACTCTTCAGCCCTGGAACTGTGAAAAATGCCTCTCTCCTCCACTTGGCCATAAGCTCTGCTGTGGTAGTGCTCCTCCAGCCCTGGGACTGCCATCCAGAATGAGACCTGTATCTATATATGGGAAAAGCAATAGAGCCCTGTCTTAGTACTGTCTTAGTACTTAGTACTTAGCAGAAAGACCCCTCTAATCTCCTTCTGACCAGTTGATCGACCCCCTTGCTGTCTATGCTGTGAACTCCAGAAATAGCTACCGCTGCTGATTTAGTGGTTCCCAGGGTCTGCTCCTAACTTGCTAAGTGCTGGTCTGTGCTGCAAAGCCTGTGCTATACTATTCCTCACTCTCATCCAGCTGTGACACATTTCCTGCTGTCGTTCTAATTAGTCTTGGGCTTGAAAATTGTTTCACTTTGTCTTTTTTTGGCCTCTGCCAATCTAGAATTTGTTTAGAGTCATTATTTAAAAATATTTGAAGGTGTTTGGGGGACAGCCCAGACAAATCTCTGCCTTTATTCCTCCACCTTAGCTCTCCCAAATTCTCACTTTAAACATTTTTTTCTTTCCTACTGAGCTCTATTGTTTCTGTCTGCTATGGAATTATGCCTTTCTCTACCAAATTAATAGTCCTAAGGAACATATCATTAGTCAGCTGAAAAAATTATCATCCTCTCAAACTGCCACCCAGTGTTTCTTATCATTTTACTGTCTCCATTTTTGAAGTACTTCACAATCTGGACTTATGTTATTTCCAGGTATATTTCACATTACTCTTTTATACAGTGCAATTACTAGGTTGTATTCATACAAGCTGACTTAAGGATTACTATATTCCATATTTTGTTTCAGAGTCTTTCTGCTAGCTTTCTTTCATTCCTGAAATATATTTTATTTACATTCTTACCTCACTAAATGCCTCCAATACTCAGATAAAGTACCTCTTCTTACAGAAAGACTAACCTGAATCAACCCACTTAAATTATTTGGTAACCCCACCTCTCCTGAAAATACTTTGCATAGATTTTGTGTATTTGTGTGTGTGTGAGAGAGAGAGACTGTCTTCTTCCCAATAGAAAATAAGATCATTGATTGTAAGAACTGTTTACTTTTTATTATTCTATCTTCATAATCTGCATCATAGTAGATGCTTGCAAAAAAATGCGTATTTCAAATGAATCAGTGTTGTGAAACTAACAAATTCATGTGAAATACATAAATGAATAGGGAAGGCACTGTTGTGGATGCAAAGAGGAAGTGACAAAAACATCATGATGGTTTGGGGAAATATGGATAAAAACCTCATGTTATCAAAGATTTATGACTTCAAGGAGTTTGTATTGTAGTAAAGAGATTATGATAACCAATTTATCCCAGACATTCTCTGTTTATGGGTTAAAATTATTGTGAATTATGTGTAAATATATATCAGGATATATAAATTATGATATAGAGATGGAAGAGTCATTTGAGATCATCTAGCTCCAAACCACTCATTTATAGAGGAGAAACCTCAGACCGAGAGAGAGGGTATAAGATGCAGAAAGTAACAGACATTTTGGCACAATTTAAACTCCAATCTTTCAAACTCTGACCCTGGGCCTGCCTGTATCTACTTCCTTATTTATTTTCATGACTTAATGACTATGAAATAGATAAAGACTAATACAAATTATACTCGAAATAACCTTTTCCTAGTACTTCTCTCCCAATGTACAAACTGCATTGAAACTTTCTTAACACTGTCATTTGTCTTGTAGCTTTCAGTTTAATGGCTTCTGCATCAATTATTTTCTGGTTAAATTTCAATTTAATGGTCATAATTTTCAAAACATAATTATATGCATAGACAATTTGTCATAATCCACTTCTTAAAATAATTATAGCATTAGTAGAGTATAATTTCTATTCTAGAAGTTAAAACAAAAATAGCAATAAGGGGACAGTGACAAAAATAAATAAAAGACAAGTAGAAATTATAGGTACAGAAAACTGACTCAAAGTGGAAAGTCTAGCTAATTTCTACTGAACACACAAATCAAGTATCACCTACAAGCCCTCAAATTCTTTATTTTTCTCTTTTTTCATAGTTTATGTCTTCCCCAGTTACATGTAAAAATGATTTTCAACATTCATTTTTAAAAGTTTGAGTTCCAAATTTTCTCCCTTCTTCCCTCCCCACCCACCCTCATTGAGAAGGCAAATAGTTAAGTATAAGTTATATATGTATAGTCATGCAAAGAATTGTCAAAATAGACTTATACTGAAAGAAAACATAGACCAAGAAAAATAAAATAAAAAAATATGCTTTAATGTATAGTCAGACATCATTAGTTATTTCTCTAGCAACAGGTAGCATTTTTCATTGTAAGTCCTTCAGAATTGTCTTGGATCATCGTATTGCCCAGAGTAGCTAAGTCAATCACAGCTGATCATCCCACAATATTGCTGTTACTTTGTACACAATACATTTCACTTTGTATCAGTTCATACAAGTTTTTCCAGGTTTTCTCTGCAAGCACCCTGGTCATCATTTCCAATACTATTCTATCATAATCACATACCACAGTTTGTTTATCCACTCCACAATTGATGGGCATCCCCTCAGTTTCTAATACTTTGCCTCTAGAAAAGAGCTACCATGAATATTTTGTGCATGTAGGGCCTTTTCCTTTTTTTTAATCTCTTTTGACCTAGTAGTGATATTGCTAGGTCAAAGGGTATGGATGATTTTATAGCCCTTTCAGCATACCAGTTCGCAACTCCACCAATAGCACATTAAAGTCTCATTTTTCCCATCCCCCACTTGTCATTTATCTTTGCTGTCCTATTAGCCAAGCTTCAGAATTGGTTTCATTTCATGTTTTAATCAAAAGTGAAAGTATTTTTACATGGTTAAAGATAACTGTGATTACTTCAGAAAACTGATCATGTTTTAATCATTTACAAATTGTGGAATGGCTCTTAATTGTTTAAGTTTGACTCAGTAATATATAAGTTTGAGAAATGAGGCTTTTAACACAGAAATTTGCCTTGGAATTTTTTGCATAGTACTAGTGCTAACTGCATTTCCCTCCATCCTGTTCTTCTCCCTGCTTATTCTCTTCTCCCTCTTCTTTCATTCTGTCACTCCTCAAAAGTATTTCCTCCAATATGCTCTCCCTTCTATCAACCCCCGCCCGTTCT
Source organism: Bettongia penicillata ogilbyi (assembly GCA_023548195.1). NCBI lineage: Eukaryota > Metazoa > Chordata > Mammalia > Diprotodontia > Potoroidae > Bettongia > Bettongia penicillata. The sequence continues at coordinate 2,320,943 of JAJHZJ010000115.1, read as the reverse complement.
CTTATTCTCTTCCCCTCCTACTTTCCTGTAGGGTAAGATTGATTTCTATACCCAATTGAGTGTGTATGCTATTCCTCCTTAAGTCAAATCTCAAAAGAGTAAGGTTCACTCATTCTCTCTCACTTCCCTCCTCTTCCACTCTACTGTAAAGTATTTTTCTTACCTCTTTTATGTGAGATAATTCACCCCATTTTACCTCTCCCTTTCTCTGTCTCCCAGTATATTCCTCTCTCACCCCTGAATTTAATTTTTAGAAACCATCCCTTCATGTTCAACTCACACCTGTGTCCTCTATCTAATTACCTAACTAACTACTCTTTGTAAGATTCTTACTAATAAGAAAGATGTTATGATTTACAAGTATCATATTTCCATGTAGGAATGCAAACAATTTAACTTTAATAAGTCCTTCATGCTTTATCTTTCCCGTTTACCTTTTTATGCTTCTCTGGAGCCTTGTATTTGAATGTCAAATTTTCTATTCAGCTCTGGTCTTTTCTCAGAAATGCTTGGAATTCATCTTTCTTTTTGAATGTCCACTTTTTCTCTTAAAGAATTTCATTCAATTTTGCTGGGTAGGTGATTTTTTTTATTGTAATTCTAGCTCCTTTGCTTTCTGGAGAGTCATATTTTGAGCCCTCTCATCCATTAATGTAGAAGCTGCTAAATCTTGTGTTATCTTGACTGTAGCCCCATGATATTTGAATTGTTTCCTTTTGGCTGATTTCAATATTTTCTCCTTGTCCTGGTAATTCTGAAATTTGGCTATTCAGTTAAACTCCTGGGAGTTTTTCATTTAGGATATCTTTCAGGAGGTGATTGTTGGATTCCTTCAATTTCTATTTGACTGTCTGGTTCTAGAATATCAGAGTAATTTCGCTTGATGATTTCTTGAAAGATGATTTTTCAGTCTCTTTTTTTGATCACAGCTTTCAGGTAGTCCAAAAATTTTAAAATTATCTCTCCTGTTTCTTTTTTCCAGGTCAATTGTTTTTCCTATGAGATATGTCACATTTTCTTCTTTTTTTTTCATTATTTTGGTTTTGTCTTATTTCTTGATTTTTAATAAAGAGATTACCTTCTATTTGCTCCATTCTAATTTTTAAGAAACTATTTTCTTCAGCGAGCTTCTGGACCTCTTTTTCCATTTGATCAATTCTGCTTTTTAAGGCATTCTTCTCCTCAGTTTTTTTTTTAAAGATTTTTAAAATGTTATTTTCTTCATTATATTTTTGTTTTTCTTTTACCAGCATGTTGACTCATTTTTCATTATTTTCTTACATCATTCCTATTTTTCTTCACAATTTTTTTTTCTACCTCTCTTACATGATTTCAAAATCGTTTTTGAGATCCTCTATGGCCTGAGACCAATTCATGTTTGTTTTGTTTTATTTTGTTTTCATGGAAGCTTTGGTTGTAGCAGCTTTGACTTTATTGTCTTCTTCTGAGTATGTATTTTGATCTTCCTGGTCAGCATATTAACTTTCTGTAGTCAGAGGTTTGCTTTTTCCCTTTCTTGTTCATTTTCCTAGCCTATTATTTGGCTTTTTAACCCTTTGTTGTAGGGTTTTGCAGCCAAGATGGATGGCCAACTTTTCCAAACTTCAGGTGTTTATGCAGTTGTTTTCAGAGATAATTCTAGAGTCCTGTCAGTTTTCAGTTCTTCCAAGGAGATATGATCTAAGGAGAGGTGTTTACTACTCTCCTGGCTTGTGCTCCGGAGTGTGAGCAGCCATAGACACTCTTTTCTGCCCTGACACTGTGAGAAATGTTTCCCCTCCACTGTGGTCACAAGCAGTGCTATGGGAGTGCTTCCCTTCACCATGGGACTGCCACCTAGGAATGTTACCCAGATCCAAGTGTGGACAAAGCAGCATAGTCCTCCCCCAGTGCTAGCAAAAGGTTCTCTATAATCTACTTTTGACCAGTTGTTCATTTGATCACTTTACCAAGTATGGGCTGAGAGGTCTTGAATAAGACTTGTATGCTGCCACTGGTGATTCAATCACTCCCAAGGTCTGCTCCTGATTTTCTATAGTTGGAACTTTGCTGGTGCCCGCTGCTCCAGACTGCACTCCACTCTTGCTCAGTGTGACAGACCTTTCCTGCCGATCTTCTGAGTTGCCCTTGTCCTCTGTAAAACTAGCTCACTTTTCATTATTTCTATACATTTCACAAATTGCTCTTGTCCAAAAAAACCCTGTGAGGTACTCCAGTGCAAGAATTTTTATACAAAAGGAAACCAAGGCTCACAGAACTCACATGAATTTTCTTTTCTTTCTTTCTTTTTTGCCATTTGCACATATTATGGTGCTGGGATTAGATTCTATGTCTTTTTTTTTAAAGATGGAATTCATTAATACTTTCTATTATGCTCCATTGAAAAGGAGTTGAGGGGGCAGAGTCAAGATGGCTGAGTTAAGGCAAGCACTCACCTAAGTTTTCCCCCGAATTCCTTCAAATACCTTTAAAAAGTGAATCTACTATTGAAGCATGTTCTCATTTTCTAATATAGCTCATTTATCATCTAAGTTATTTTTAATTTATTAATTTAACTATCAGTTTATTTATTTTTACAATTTATCATCTATCAGTCTTAAAAATAACCCATAACCTTAGAAGAACTTTTTTTAACGAAAAGAACATTTATGCAAGTGTCAGGGAAATCAAAGTCACTGATCAGTTTTAGCATTTGTATTACATAAGCTACATTTGTGCTGTGATTCACAAAGTTAAAAATATAAAGACTGAAATCATAGGTCCTTATGTTCTAAAACAATGACTACCAACTTGTCAATTAAAATTATGCTTTAGTGACTCCATAATCTCACCAATATATGTATTCCTTCCAATAGTATAATGGAAGTTACCCATAAGTTTCCATCCACTGTGACTCAATGGCATCTTTCCATAAGACCTGAGAACCATAGGTTTAAATAGAATTAAACCAAATGCACTGTAATCTTTACTTTATGTCTTTTCATATGTCATGGACATCTTTGTTATACTTCAGCTGTTTATTATTTCTTGTTCTTCCAACCCGGTCAGTTGACTTCTGGTATTTACTCTTTACATAGCCATAGTTAAAATCCTACTGCTGATGCTTTCTACTTCCACAAACTTGGGAAAGTCCAAGGTTGGAGGTCCACAAGGTCCAGAAATTCCTCATCTTTTCAATGAAAGACTTGAGTTAGATGGCCATCAAGGTCCTTTCCAACTTTATGTCTGTGCTTTTATTATGATCCTTTCTTATTGTGTACCCAATAAAGTCATCAGCAAAAATATATAGTGGACTACTTATGTCCACCATGTATGTTCCTATTCTTTTAATAATTTATAACTTTTATGTTTAGATGACTATGATATTTAATAATTCATATCCATACAAAATCACAGCCATATAATATATGTTAGTCCTTACAATGTCCTTAGTGTCAGGGAAAAGATTAATTTCAGTGAACATAATGTATAATTTCTGATATACAAACCAGTTTTATTTTTTCCAGCTATTCAGTTTTGGTTCATGTAATTGTCCATATATGGCAAGTATTGAAAAGTTAATTGCTGATAGACCATCCCAAATTAACTACATGGAATAATCTGATAAATGGGCATTCTTCATCCACTTGACTTTAAACATCTATATATGTCTCTCTCCCTATAGAGACATATATACATACATGTATACACATACACATGTATATATACATACATGTGCACATATATTTACATATATATTTGTGTGTGTATGTATGTACAGAGAGAGAGAGAGAAAGATAAGGCATTCTTAAGCAATAATTTGCATGACTGTCAATGTCATTTAGGAAGCCCTAGAGTATGGTCAGGCTGGACCTAATTAGCACACTGTTACATACTTGACTTCAACTCTAAACTCATACTTTATCAGCATCCCCTTTTTTAGAGGCCCTCCCTCTCTCTGAAATATAGCTAAAACTAAGGTCATTCTTTGCCTTCTAGTTCCAAACCACCACCAAATATAAAAATATTTTATAGCAAAATCTGATTTCAGTTATATTTTATAGAAAAAGCAATATTTATCCAGGATTTATGTATTTCTTAAGGTATTGGGAAAGAGCTCATGAACAGGGTTGAAAATGAGCTATAGGTCTTGAAAGATTCCATTAGGCAGTGGGGAGGTAGAATACTATAGGCATGGGGTGGGGTCAGGGGGCAACTAATAAAGTACAGAGTTGGGAGATAGATAGAATGTCCTGAATGAAGTACAGCAAGTAAACTGTTGTCAGGATTTTGGAGCATATTAAGGGACTTTAAAAAGAAGATTGGAAAGAAAAGAAAAGGTCAAATTCAAAGAGATTTAAATATCAAAAGGAGGATTTTAGATTTATTTCTAGGTGGAATAAGGAACCACTGGAATGTATTGAGGAATGGGGTAGCATTGACAGACCTGTGCTTTAGTAATTTCAGTTTTTTATTTGAGTGGATCATCTAGAATGGGAAATGACTTGAGGCAGGAAGACCAGCCAGACAGCTATTGTAATAGTCCAGGTGTGAGGTAATAAGAGTCTATTCTTGAACCACGGTGACGTCTGTGAAGGAGAAGGGAATGGATAAGAAATTCTAAAGACAGAACGCTCATGACATGGCAACAGAATGGATATGTAGAGTGAGTGAGAGTGAAGTTTAAGGATGCCACCAAAATTATGAGTCTGAGGATCATGGGGGTTGGTGATGCACTCAAAAGCATTAGGGAAGTTCTGAAGGAGAGTGTGATATTTATCCAAGAGGTCAGAGCTAGATAAATATATCTGAGAATCAGATGAGTAAATCCACAAGTGCTGATTACACTACAGAATAATGTAATATAGAAAAAGAAAAGAAGAAAACCCAGTACAGAGGATTGGAAAGCACCTATAGTAAGTATTCCTGACATGAAGGAAGACCAGGTGAAAGAGACTACAATGGAGCTTACGATAATGGTAAGAAGAAGAGGAAGAAGAATCGGTCAGTTTCCAGAATGTAGTATCTGCATCATTTGTCAAATAAATAAATCTATTCAAATAAATCAAAGTAGATGTTTATATCTTATGGAAAAATATATTGGACTGGATTTTTCATCATTGAATGACTAAGGCACTTTGTAACACTAACCATAAATTACATAATGTGTAACAAATATCTTAATACTTGGCTTTGAGGTTTCTTCAAGTCTCAACTAAAATCTCATTTTAGACAGAATGCCTTTAAAACCTATCATAATTCTGGGTTTTTCTGCTTTTAATTATTTCCTATTTTAGCTGTATATAATTTGTAGATATTTGTTTTTGTGTTGTCTTGCTCATCATATTATGTATGAGATTATTGAGGATAGAGTCTAATTTTGCAACTTTTTTTGTTTAATCAGTGCTTAAGTTCCTGGTTCATGTTGTTGTCAATTTTGTTTCGTCATTTCATTTGTGTCTGAGTATTCATGGCCCCACTGGAATTTTCTTGGTAAAAAATAAGAAGGATTTGCTATTGGCTTCTCCATCTCACTTTAAAGATGAGGAAACGGAGGATTAAGTGACTTGCCCAAGGTCACAGAGCTAGTAAGTGTCTGAGGCCAGATTTGAGCTCAAAATGATTCCTCCTGACTCCATGCCCAGCCCTCTATCTCCTGTCCCAATTTTTAAATTTTAAATTGCCACATGAATGCATTTACTATTATGTCATCCCTTGCCTCAAAAGCTGTTTGTGATATCATTATCTTCACTTTGAAGCAACCATCTCACTCCAACTTATACCATTCCCTCAGAATTATATTGAAAACGTATTTTAGTGATACACTTGCCTGGATTTTGTGGTTACAAAACAGAAACATCTTTTCATTAGGTTTTTAATTAAACATTTTGAAAGTTTAAGCATGAACATTATCCAGCACCATTAAATGCCATGAGTACTCTCCCTCAGTCCCACGGTGATATCATTATTGGATATTAATTTAACTTGAAAAACTCACTCTGTCCAAATTAATTGCAAAATAAATGTTATACCAGTAATTCTGAGAATTTTAATACTACATGGAACATTTTTAGTGTCTTTCATTTTTGCAGGACTATATTATGCTTGACTTCTCTTTTTGAATAAGAAGACATGCATTTCCTAAATATAGGGAAAAGGGAATTCCTTCATGCATTGGTGAGCTAGTTATTTATTGCAGGACTGGAACTACTATCAAACAAAGCCATTCTGCTTATAATAAAAGGAAAGCTCTTCCCCATGCCTTAAGTAATATTTTTACTTGGAATATTTGGTGTCATAGATTTAAATGAATTCAGTTACCAATTCCTGAGTTAGTTGAGCTTTGAGTTTTACCTTCTCTAAAATCCTATAGGTGTATACTCTATGAAATATGTAATTTAATAAATGAATATAAAGGATTGAATGGCTTCTTCCTGTACTACTTTTAAGTTGCTTGAAGAATGTAACAATGTCACATGCCTTACTTCTATGCAATATTCTTTCTAGTTTTCCTTTTCAGTCAAGAGCTGATGATCGTTCTTTTTTTTTTTTTTATTTAACTCCTAACAATGTTCAGAGATTGAGGATATATGACAAGATCATTCTTAGTGTCCCAGAGAGAAGTTAACATCTTGATTCTTTATATTCCACATCTCAATGCTCAAATCTTCAGAAGTCAGGCCCCAAACAAACTGAAAAATGAAAAAAAGGAAATTGTTATTTTTTTTCTATGTGTCAAGCATTCTGCTAAAAGTTTTACAAACACTAACTAATTTTATCCTCACATCCACCCCAGGAGGTAGGCACAACTTTAGAGTTGAGGAAAATGAGGTAAATAAAAGTTAAGTGATTTGGCCAGGTTCACACAGCCAATATACATATGAAATATCCCAGGCTTCCTTGGCTCCAGGTCCAGTACCACCATGCCAAATATTTGCCTTCAGCTGATAAAAAACTGACTGCCCCATGTTGGATAGATATTACTATTGCTTGCTTTAAGCAAAAGCCTATAATATTAAGTCCATAGGGCCATTGTTGCCAAATAAACATTTACCCACCCTTTGAAACACAAAGAATAAAATCAAGGCAAAAGATAAAATAAGTTACAAAAGGTGGAAACTGGAGAGCATCTCTACTATGGTCTGGGTAAAAGAAAGTAGAGACTTGGTGGAACTGGAAATTAGTCCTTCGAAGAATTCTGGGAGCGGATTCTGGTAAGATGGCAGAGTAGGTCAGCAAATTTCAAACTCTCAAGATTTTCCTCCACAAAAGAGATAAAATAGTATGTCTGGGCAAACACAGGGCAGTGAAAACAAATAAGAATGGGGGCAGAACAGGGGTCCTCTTGGGACAAATGGAGGAGACTAGAAGAAAAATCCCAGGACTAGAGTAAACACCTGCAGGCTAAGGTCTGCTTTAATAACAAGCTGCAAGCCCTGGAGTTAACTGGGTGGGGAGGCTGCCTCACCTCCAGCCACAGGAACTTTTACCCCCAGGATAGCAAGGAGAGTCGAGTCTCTGAGCTGGGGAAGATCTAGGGAACATCTCCTAATAAGGAATACAAGACTCAACTGTGCTGAGGAGTGGAGGTAAAAAGGAACCAGCATATGGCCCTTTAGTGCAGAAGCAATGGGGCCAAGACACCAGAGGCTAGAGTCTTGGTTTCAGTTCAAGGACAGATGGAAGAACAGAAGGAGATCAGAGGCCAGAGGCACCATACCCCAAGACTAGGGGTGATGATAAAATCTAAACTATTACAAAAAAAATGCAGACAAAAGAGAAAGACTCCAACAAAGACAGCTACTCTATGGAAATAGAGGAAACTGGGGTTCATCTTCAGAGGATACATATTGAAGCAAAGATACCCTCTTCTATCTCAAAGAGTCAAATGATCACCTGCCCAAAAATAATTCATTGAAGAACTTAAAAAAACCTTTAAGAAATCAAATGAAAGAGATGGAAGACAAATTAAAAAGAAAAATAAGAATAATACAAGAAAAACAAGAAGATTATAACAAGAAAGTTAACCAATTAGAAAAGGATTCAGAAACTTAAGGAAGAAAATGACTCCTTGAAAATTAGAATTAGGCAAGCGGAAAGTAGTGAAGTTATAAGGGATGAAGGAATATATATATATATATACATATATATGTATATACAAAGAAGGGAAAATAGAAGAGAATGTGAAACATCTCATAAGAAAAATAATGGATCTAGAGAACAGATCAAGGAGAGAAAATATAAGAATAATTGGACTACCTGAAAGTTCTGATCCGAAAAAGAATCTTGATACAAAAATATAAGAAGTAATTAAAGAAAATTGTCCTGAAGCATTAGAACAAGAGGGGGAAGTAGAAATCAAAAAAATCTACTCATTACCACCCGAAAGAGATCCTATAAAGAGAACTCACAGGAACATTATAGTTAAATTCCACAATCTCTAGGTCAGGGATAAAATATTATGAGCAACAAGAAAAAAACAATTTACATATGATGCTACCACAATTAGAACCACACAAGACCAAGCAACAGTGACACTAAAAGATCACAGGTCTTGGAACACTACATGGAAGAGTGATAGAACTAGGCCTCTGGCCAAAAATATCGTAGCCAGCAAAACTAAACATGGTTCTGAATGAAAAAAAAAGATCAACTGTTAGACTTCTAGGACTCAAAAAAAAAAAACCTTGAAATTGATAGATTTGACATACAAGAACCCAGAGACATATAAGGTATGCACCAAGGGCCAATTATAAGGGGCTAAATACTGATAGAATATTTACCTTTTATGCATGGAAAATGTAAAACCTATGTCTAAGATTGTTACTAGTAATTAGGTAGCTTATGAGAAAATTGGGGTAGACCTGAGTATAATATGACTTTAAAAAGTAAAACCATTCAGGAACAGCTAAAAGGACTGTATACAAATAATATGCAAGAGGAAGAACCAATACAGAGGAACTAGATGGGGGAAAGGGACTGCAGTTCTGGAAATCTCCTTTCATCAGGAATGGGTTTGGGTGGTGAAAATGTATATACATCTAGAAGAGTAAAAAAGTCTTCTAAATTTCAAAAAAAACCAAATAAAATTCTAAGAGGATTGGGGCAGGATAAAAGAGGACTCTTTAGAAAGAAGAATGAGGAAATAGGTTAAAAGGGGGTATAGAAGTGTGTTTAGATTTAGGGGAATGAGAGGATAAGGGAGGGATTGCTGGAGTAAGGGTAGGTTATGTAATAAGAGGGCAAGGTAGGTAGAAATAAAGTAGAGGAGTAAAGAGAGATAGGAAAAAAGAGTTATGCACAAAACATGAAAACAACATTAGGAGTAGGATCTCTTAAGGAAAGTATATGTTTATATATGTAGGTATATATATATATGTATGTTTGTATGCATATGTCTATCTGTATGTATACCAATGTATAAATATATCCATGCTCAATTGTAGCCTTGGGTTGTCAGGTAGGGGTGAGGAAGGGGGGTCAATAATAAAGTAAAAGTGTACAGCAGAGAGCAAAAGAAAATCTACAAGGAAGCAAAGCAAAAATGGACATCTTTCAACATAACCCACAGTACTGGATATATAGGCTTTCTTGAAACGTTAAGTTATTGCTATATATTCTGAATTCTCTCCTATGTTCTACAGTGGACGTGATTTTTTTTTCTTTTCTTATTTTATTTTTAAATTGAATATTTAAGTTTATACAATGTTTCTTTTTCTATTATGTACTTAAGTTTTAGTATTTATATAAAATAAAAAATTAAAATTATAAAAGAATAAAAAATTACAATAAATAAGACAAGAGTAAAACAAAGATTTCTGGATAAAACAAGAGAAATGTAGGTATGTATGTAATCATAGATTTAGGACTAGAAAGGACCTAAGAGATAATCAAGTTTTATTTTATAAGATAGGGAAACTGAGGCCAAAAAAGGAAAAATGACTTAACCAAAGTCACATAGCCAGCAAAATAGGGTCAAAGATTTAGAACTTGAAAGGCGATGTTACGATTTGTTGTGAGTCATTTCAGTCATACCCAACTCTTCATGACCTCATTTGGGGTTTTCTTGGTAAAGACACTAGAGTGGTTTGCCATTTCCTTCTCCAGTTCATTTTACAGATGAGGATACTGAGACAAACAGGCTTCAGTGACTTACCTAGGGTCATATAGCTAGTAAGTGTCTGAGGCCAGGTTTGAACTCAGGAAGATGAGTCTGACTGCAGGTCTGGCACTTTAACGACCATGACATCTAGTTGTCCCATATGGTAAATGTCTTTTAATTATTTGAAGCAAAACATTGATTTCCTAAATAAATATAAAAACTGTATCCTCTATGTGTTACTCTAGCAATGACTCCCTCCCGGTTCAAGTCAAGCCCAGTTCAAACATAGAAGAGCTCTATACCTAATTACTTATTTGTACTGCCACTGAAAAAATCCAATTCATGTATTTCTATTAGGTTAAATACTTTTGTAGCTGCTCAATACTTTTGTACTTCCCAACTTGACCACTCTGACAAAAATCTATCTTCTTAACTACAGTGCTGTTAGACTACCTTAATATTAATAAAGAGCACACACACACACACGCACACACACCCCATTTGTATGTACGTGTATACATATATGCCTTTTTAAATATATACACATGAGCATATATTTCAACATATATATATATATACACTGTATATGTATGTATATTTCTCTATGTGTATATACACATAGAAATATGGCAAACATAATTTGTCCTTACAACAAACTTGTGATAAAGATCTTAATGCTGACCCTATTTTGTGGATGAGAAAACTTAGAAAGGTAAAGTAATTTACTTTTGGTCTCACAACTACTAAGCTTCTGAGGAGAGGTTTGAAGAAGTCTTCCTGCCTCCATGTCTTTCATTCTATCTACTATACTACACTGCATCTCAGACTCTATTCTACAAGGGGTAGATCAATCAGAAGGAAAATATCCCTTAGGATTACATCACTTCTTGACCTGTCTACACCATTTATTCAATTACTATCATCCCTTAGTCTTCCAATTTATGAAAAAAGGAGTATTACTGAATAACATCATTTCTTCATAATCCCATGTAGTTTATATTTTAATCCAACACTGATGGTTTTAAAAAAGAACTACCAGTTTTTGTCCACTGGGGATAATCATTGTTTACCAGACAGAGGCTTTTCCTTTTGATTTTCATCTTCATTTCAGAACAGGGCAATGAGAGGTAGATTATTGGTAATTAGGACAGACCTAGGTTGGCTTTTAAAGCTATCATTATTCTTCTAATTTATAAGAGAGGAAATCAATTAAATGAGCAATTTTCATATGAAATTCTCACTTGACCTTCATTTTAACTAGTTAGGAAGCATTCAGCCAGGCCTCCCAAGGTCTGTAGGGTTTTTTGCCTTAAGCAATTTGGAAAACGTTCTCTTTTAAAACTGTTTTTTTCCTCTGCCCCAATACAATATTTTGTTGTTGCTATCCTAAAAGTACAGTAAGAATTGTTTCGCTAATAAGAGGGATAATCATCTCTTTCCCTCTTGGCATATGTCTAATTTGAGTTTTGATTTATGTAGAGAAAGTTTAAAATAATTTGCTGCTATTAAAATTGATGGCACCATGAAATTCTGGCAAAATTCCAAACATTGATGTTTTAAGACATGTTTGAATAATTAAATATATTTTCCCTTCTACTTCCAATAAAATTGAAATGTTTTTCCTTTGCTCAGATAGATCATTAGTTATTAAATAAAGGTGCATTTGCTACTTGGATCAAACTTCACCTTTAAATGAAAAGTTAAATCTATGGATTCTACAAGCCTTTAAATTCAAGAGTGCAAATAAGGTAAATAGTAAATGAATTTTCAATAGACAATAACAATGAAGTTGGTCTGTAATAGAATAATATTAAATTTAGAAAGACGATGCATGCAAACCTACCTATTCACAAACTGCATCCGTTTCTCTTTTTATAGGAAATTTCCTATTCCTCAAAACACCATATATCTTGGACAAGAGCTGCAAATAGACAGTACACTGGGCCCACAATTGAACAGGAGGAGAAAATGCAAGCTCAATTGCCTTTGGGAAATTGCCCAATTCTTTTAATGACCCCAAGCTATTCCTTGAAACAAAAGCCCATCTTTTTAATAGCATTGTTCTTCCAGTAATGTTGTATTGCTGCGAGAACAGCATGGAATACTACTGTCTTCAAAGAACTGAAATTGGTTATCATCCAAAGGGCAATGGAGAGGCACTTGGTGGATGGGAACAGAGTACATTTCAGATGAGGAATTATGTTGAAGAAGCGGTATGAAGGATATTATCCGAGTAATAATATATGATTTTTTAAAAAAACTGGACCACTTACAAAATGAGAATAAAGGACAACACTTGAATAGCCTGCATGCTTTACAGGCATGTATGCAGCATCAAGATTACTTTAGAATGGACCTTAGCATGCTGGGTAGCTTCCCTGTGATGAAATTATGAAGAGTGAAGGAGAGTCAGCCAGGATGTCAGGCATGCAGGGATTATGATTTGCTTCACTGAATAAAATACCTATATTATGATAACAGATCCATTTTTTTTTAGCACGACACACAAAATAAAGGGTGTGTAATAGAGTTGGCTAAAGCTAGGCTTCAACTGAGGAACACCTGGGTCAGATCCCATTTTTGACACTTGCTAGCTCAGACCTTGAGAAAGTCAATTAACTTCCTTGTGCCTTAGGCAGCTCCAGCTAAATCACAGACAGGTTTCAATGCACATTGGTAGAAGGAGTTTTCACCCAGGAATTTCTCATGCTGATGAAATCACAGATACTCCATCTTTTTTATATATGAAATACAACCATGGGACTGCAAAGGTGCTATCCACCTATTGCTATCTCATAGTGGAAACAACATAGTCATTTTCCTGTGGTCTTACCATTTTTTTATTCCTCTGGTCTGACATCTGTACAACCCTATCAACACTTTATCAGAATAGCAATCATAGCTTTTAGCAGGAAATAATTATAGTAGCTCCACCCTACTTCTCAGAAATAAGAGTAAAAGGAATATCACTGGAACCTCCATATAGTTGTCATTAACCTTTCTTATATAACTGACCCCATTATCGTTCCTGGACTTTGGCAATCGCTAAATGCATTTATCTGCTCTGAGAAGTTTCCTAAAATCCTATGGCTCCCAATGATAGAGGCTTTGATGTCAAATATGTAATGTTACATCTGTTTCATTTTCCAGGAGTGATAGATTTGCTTTCTTTTCCCAATTTGCTTTTAAACCATCTCAAGGAAGTCATGAGTAAATTCAAAACTGGCATGAGCTGTTCCCAAGTTCTTCTGGGAAACTTGTATAACTGAGTAGAGTGGAGGCCATGGAGGCATTGTTAGATATCTCTGATGACTGTTCCTGCAGTATTAGACTGTTTTATTTTGGCAATCACATGGTTATGTGCAGGGTAAGTTAGTTTTAAAATGAGAGGACCTACCTCCAAATCTTACATGTATTGCTCTCTGTGTTTGTAATAGCATCAATAATAGGTTGTAGGACTTTGTTATCTTCTCCAGGAGGAGATTCAGCCACTGTTCATCACATTGTACAAGGGTATCAGGAGTTTGGAATACAGTTACCTAAAAGTCTCCTACTTAAGGTGGCTTGGTAGTATAGTGGTTGGAGTTCTGAATTTCAAGTCAGAAAGACATGAATTAGAATCCCGCCTCTGGCATTTAAGGAGGTAGGCAAATCATTTAACCTTTCGGAGCCTCACTCTCTTCATCTGCAAAATGGGAATGATAATAGCACCTCCCTGACAGAATTGTTGGGAGGATAAGTTAAAGAGAGCTATTACTGTCCTAGACTCTCTGGAACAGTTTATTCATCTGTAAAATTTGTTTGAGACGATCTCTAAGGAATCTTTCAGATCTAAATCTATGATGCTTTGCTCCCACACCCCTTTGAATAGTTCAAATAAATGCTCTTCATCTCAAGTCATTAAGTTCTAACAAGGTGAGAATTTTGTGGGTAATACAACATGAATGTGTCCTCTACCACCTTGGAAATTGAAATGTCTGCTGGAGCAATCTTAATCAAAAGACTTCCCATCATACTTCCTTGTTTCAAGGAGGAAACTGTGGGTTACTGAAGTCTGTGTCTTCAGAATGTAGATTCCAAAACAGTCTACTATTATTGGAAGACTTTGAATGTAATTCATGCAACAGACTTATCTGAATTACTGCCTAGACTAAGCTTATTACAAAAATTTTTGTTATCTGGTAATGAAGATTTGGGCTATGGCAACTCAAGAAAGCATTCACCGAGGCTAAGTCTTGAAGTAAATAGAATGTTATACTTAGTTCTGTGAGGCAACCTGGTGTCTCAGTGGATAAAACAGTGGGATTGGAATAAGGAAGACAAGTCCAAATGCAACTTTGGACACTCACTAGCTATGAGACTGTGTGTATTCGTCCTTCATTGCTGAAGAAGACCATGCCATCAGAGAAATGATGACATGCCTTGCACTTGACTTTGTTTTGAGGGAGGGCTGTGCAGGTCACCAGCCTCACTTCTCTTCCAGAGCCATCTGAATCCAGTGACCAGATATTCATCAGGATGACTGGAGATGACCCAGGATGAGGCAATTGGGGTTAAGTGACTTGCCCAAGGTCACACAGCTAGTGAGTATCAAGTGTCTGAGGTAAGATTTGAACTTAGGTCCTGCTGACTCCTGCATTGGTGCTCTATCCTCTGCATCACCTAGCTGCCTCTGTGAGACTGTAGGCAAGTCATGTCACCTCTGTTGGCCTTGGAGGTCAGCAGCTGAATATTCAGTTCACTGAATAGAGCACTGGGCCTGGAATCAAGAAGACCTGAGTTCAAATATGGCCTAAGACACTAACTAGTTATGTGACCATGAGCAAACTGCTTAACTTCTTTTTGCCCAATCTACTGGAGAAGGAAATATGAAACCATTCCAATATCTTTGCCAAGAAAACTCCATATAAGACCATGAAGTGTCAGACATAACCGAAGGACTTAACAAAAACTTAGTTGCTGTTTTTGGAGTTAGGGAGATCTGATTTTAATTCCTGCCTCAGACATTTATTAGTGCAATGGCACTGGGCAAAAAAATTAAACATCTCTTTGCATCAAGTTCCACATTTATAAAATGAGGTATTATATTCAATGATTCTTTCAGCTCTAAATCTATGTTCCTGTGATCAAATCTTCATGAATCCATAGTCTCTTCCATGTGAAAAGGAGTTACACATACATATATATACACACACTTGAATGAATATATACATATGTGTGAATGTACATATACACATATTAAAATGAATGTGGTCATGCTTTTTTTACTCCTTGGTTCCCATGAATTAATAGATAATATCCTTTGATAGATATAGGTATACATTTTTGCTTTCTTCTACTCCTTATCATTTTTCTGTTGTATTTCTCTTAATATTTTATTTGTATAAATTTTATTCACTTATCCCCTCTAATATTCCCTTATATATAGGCATATAACCCTTTAATAGATTGTGAGCTCCATGAAAATAGGAATCCTATCTAATTTATTTTCCCATTACCTGTTCCCTTCCCTCAACCCAATCTATCATAGTCTGTAGCACAAAAGTCACCTTTTCATCAAATTTGTAGAAGTGGAGATAAGATTCTCAGGTATAGATCTGAAAGACAACTTTTAGTCTGCTCTTAAATTTCATAATTATAAGCATGTGATTTTCTCTATCAAAGTGATTTTAGCATACAGCTTCTTAAATCATTTTAGGTATAACTCTACATGTCATCAGCTACTAATTATATTAACAATGTTCATATTAAGAATTATATAGAAATTTAATTGAAAGAAGTACATTAAACTTGCATTAATTATGTTTATCATAAATATGTAATTTTTCATAAGCTTCTTTTGCATGAATTCATAAATTGGCATATGGAATAAAATCTTACACTAAGCTATGACTGACTACTGAGAATATCTTCAACTTTCCATCCATTTAAATGCCACCAGAATCACCTACTTTTGGAATTAACTTCAATGTTGCTTAGGAAGGTATCTGAAGAAAATACTTCTCTGCTTTATAATAAAAATGGTAATTTAACTGTCTGAAAAGATTGCTAAAATTAGAACCTATCTATAGCAGCTCCTCTTGCATTAGCTTGAGAATTTAGCAAATAACAGGATGGATTAATCAGGTAGAGAGGGAAAAAAAGAGAAAGAAACAGTTTTAGTAATTGTAACAGACAGAAATATTTACCCAGAGAAAATTATTCTCTCTGAGGCCTTTTGGCTTCGCTTGAACATGAATGTCATAACCTGAATTGGCTGGAGCTAGCAAGGTGTGCTATTGAAGCAGTAGATAAAGTTCAATCCAATTCAAATAAAGTTGGGTACACTCCTTGGGCCACAAAGCCCATGTTATGCATTAGATGTGGAAGAGAGACATTGAATTGTTGGTAAATTAAGTGCCTCAATAAAATAGCTAATTATGAAAAAAGAATTGTGTTAATTTGGTACTTATCTTGAATTATTATGATTTTATGTACCATTGTTTTCATTTTTTACATTTGTTTAAATATCTGGATATCTCAAAGCACACATTGTTTCAAACCTTAAGGGAATGTTCCAGACTAGAGCTATTTTTGTTCTGTGCACTGTAAATCTTGGGTTATTATCTGATGAGAAAAGTTTAATGTCCTCATTTACAAATGAATTAACACTGTTGTTATTTTGGGTAGTGTTCAGCTTAATCTGGTGCAATACGGTAGGTTAAGTAATTTCCATTTTCAGCATTATTGACTATTTTCAAAGGTGCTCTTGTCATCCCAAAGTAATCTTTCCACAAATACTTTGCTTTCATATCTGATTTGCAATTTATAGATAATATAGAAATGACCTGACTACATATGATCCTCAAACATTTTCATCTGCATTATTTTCTCAGTCAGATTTCAATGCTATTATAATGCTCTACTGAAGCCTTTCTCTTTTTGAGGCATGCTGGTGACCAGCCATTCTTGGAGACTGGAGCAAATGCCTTATCACAGTAATGAATTTGAAGGCTTCAAGTAATAGCTGCCTAGTTTCTATCATCTGAGCCCCAACCCAACAATGTCCCCAGAGGGCCATCCGCAAAGATTGGCAACTATAGGACTACCACAAATTATAAAAATATTTATCTACCCATTTAGGAGTGATGGGGTAATGGTTTGTGTTTGTAGAGAAAAAATTTTACACGAAGGAAACAGAAAGCACACCTTTTGAAATATTATTGGTGTTTATATTACTGATAAATAGGCTAAGCTTATACTTATTTGGATGATCCTATAGTAAGGATCATCTGGTATTGAATGGTATCTGTAAAGTATCAAAACAAAGCCGATATTTTAGATAAGCTAGAAAAATTAGTAAAATACATAGGGAAAAGTGTAAAGAACTCCCCTTTTGATGCCCATCAACTGGGGAACAGCTGAAAAAGTTGTGATATATGAATGTACAGGAATACTATTGTGCTATCAGAAATGATGAGCAGGCAGACTTCAGAAAAACTGATGATTAGTGAAATGAGGAGAATCAGAAGAGCATTGTCCACATTAATAGCAATATTGGGAGATGACTAATTTGAATAGACTTATCTCTTCTCAGTAATGCAAGGAACTAAGATATCTCCAAAAGTCTCATGATGGAAAATGCTATCCATACCCACAAAAAAGAGCTGTGGAGTGTGAATGCAGATCAAAACATACTATTTTCTCTTTTTATGTTGTTGGTTTTTTTTCTTTCTCATATTTTTTTCCTTTTGTTTTGATTTTTCTTTCACAACATGAGTAATGTGGAAATATATTTAATATGATTGTACATGTGTGTCCCATATCAGATTGCATGTCATTAAGGGGAGGAGAGAAGGGAAGGAGGGAGCAATAATTTGGAACTTAAAATCTTATAAAAGTGAATTTAGAAAAAAAATGAATTAAAAAAAGAACTCCCCTTTAGAGATAAGTAGTTCATAGCTTATACTGAGACAGGTCAAACCTAAATGTTAGGAGAGAGAATGAAGCTAGGTGACTTGTGTTCAAATCCTGGCTTGTTATTTATTTATTAAGTATGAACAGCCCCCTTGATTTCCTTGAATCTCCATTTCTTTATCCTCAAAATTTGAACAAAAATACCTACCCATTTATAAACTCACAAGTTCTTGTGAAGAAATAATTTTATAAGTCTTAAAATATTACAGAAATGTGGACTGGAGCCAGCTCAGGCATACTGATTATTAGATATTCAGTGCAAGCATTTATATCTTAGAAAGAGCAAATAATATAAATGAAAGCTTGATTTATTGTGGAACTGATTGTCTAGACTTAAGAAAGTAATAAAGAACATGTTAATAAGGCAGATTAATGTTAAAAGTGTCATGTATACTTTTCCCCCGAGAGCCTGTTGTTGCTTTCAATTTCTTTCTTCAACTATATCAAATTCTTTCTTCAACTATATTTCCATGTGCATTTACTAGCTGATAAGATTCTAGAAAGGATGAATTACATATATATATTTTATATCCTTCATGTGTGTTTCACTTAACAGGTGCTCATTAATTTTTTTAATTTAAAAAATATTTTAAAAAATTAATGATTTTTATATTAATAATTGAATCAATTAATTTCATAGATTTTAACAATATTACCTCTCAGTACTCATTTTAGTAAACTCAGAATTGATAAGTTGTCTGAGATTGAGAGAGACATTGCACATTTGAAGCTATTTTACAAGCAAAGCAACTAAGTGATTTTTTAAAAAATATATTTATTTTTAGTTTTCAACAATCATTTCCACAAGATTTTTAGTTCCAAATTTTCTCCCCATCTCTACCCTCCTCCCACTCCAAAACACTATACATACACCTTCCCCCAATCTGCCCTCCCTTCTATCACACCCCTGCCTTCTCTTATCCCTATCTTCTCTCTTTTTTTGTAGGGCTAGGTAAATTTCTATACTCTATTACCTGTATTTCTTCTTTCCCAGTTGCATGCAAAAACAATTTTCAACATTCATTCCTAAAATTTTGAGTTCCACCTTCTCTCCCATCCTCCATCCCCACTGAAAAGGCAGGCAATTCAATACAGGCTGTGTAGTTTTGCTAAAGACTTCCATAATAGTCATATTGTGAAAGACTAACTATATTTCCCTCCATCCTATCCTGCCCCTTATTTATTCTATTCTCTCATTTGACCTTGTCCCTCTCCAAGAGTGTTTATTTCTAATTGCTTCCTCCTCCCATTTGCCCTCCTTTCTATCATTCCCCACCCCACTTATCCCTTTCTCCCCTACTTTCCTGTAGTGTAAGATGGATCTCCATACCAAATTGAGTGAGCATGTTATTCTCTCCTTAAGCCAAATGTGATGAGAGTAAGCTTCACTTTTTCTCTTTCACCTCCCCTCTTTTCCCCTCCATTAAGAAAGCTTTTTCTTGCCTCTTTTAAGGGAGATAATTTGCCCCATTTCATTTCTTCCTTTCTCCTCCCAATATATTCCTCTCTCACCCCTTAATTATATATATACATATGTATATATGTATATATATATTAGATATCATCTCTTCCTATTTAACTCACCCTGTGCCCTCTGTGTGTGTGTGTAATCTCTCCAACTAACCAAATACTGAGAAAAATTTCAAGATTTGCAGACATTATTTTTCCATGTAAGAATATAAACAGTTCAACTTTAGTACGTCCCTTATGATTTCTCTTTTCTGTTTACCTTTTCATGCGTCTCTTGTTTCATGTGTTTGAAAGTCAAATTTTCTATTCAGCTCTGGTCTTTTCATCAAGAATGCTTGAAAGTCCTCTATTTCATTGAATGACCATTTTTTCCCTGAATTATTATGCTCAGTTTTTCTGGGTAGGTGATTCTTGGTTTTAATAGTAGTTCCTTTGACCTCGGGAATATCATATTCCAAGGCCTTCAATCCTTTAATGGAGAACCTGCCAGATCTTACGTTATCCTTATTGTATTTCCACAATACTCAAATTGTTTGTCTCTGGCTTCTTGCAATATTTTCTCCTTGACCTTGGGAACTCTGGATTTGGCTACAATATTCCTAGGAGTTTCTCCTTTTGGATCTCTTTCAGGAGGTGATCAGTGGATCCTTAAATATTTACTTTATCCTCTGGTTCTAGAATATCAGGGCAATTTTCCTCTATAATTTCATGAATGATGATGTCTAGGCTCTTTTTGGGATTATGCCTTTCAGGTAGTCCCATAATTGTTAAATTGCCTGTCCTGGACCTACTTTCCAGGTCGGTTATTTTTTCCAATGAGATATTTCACATTGTCCTCTATTTTTTCATTCTTTTGGTTTTGTTTTGTAATTTCTTGGTTTCTCATAAAGTCATTAGCTTCTATCTTGTCCATTCTAATTTTTAGAGAATTGTTTTCTTCAGTGACTAATTCTGCATTTTAAAGCATTTTTCTCCTCATTGGCTTTTTGGACCTCTTTTGCCATTTGAGTTAGTCTATTTTTAAAAGTGTTATCTTCTGCATTTTTTTGGTCTCTTTTAGCAATCTGTTGATTTGCTTTTCATGATTTTCTTGCACTGCTCTCATTTCTCTTTCCAATTTTTCCTCCACCTCTCTTACTGGATTTTTATATTTTTTGGAGCTCTCCCATGACCTGAAACCATTGCATATTTATTTTGGATGCAGAGGTCTTGACTTTTATGTCTTCCTCTGATGGTATGCACTGTTCTTCCTCATCTGACAGGATGGAAGAAAATACCTGTTCACTAAGAAAGTAACCTTCTATAGTCTTATCTTCTTTTCCCTTTTTTTGGACATTTTCCCAGTCAGTTACTTGATTTCTGAGTCCTTTGTCAAGAGGAGGGCATACTCTGGGGTAAGTTCTCGGTTCCTCTAAGGTGGCACAGTGAAGAGAGGGGAATTTATTCCTCTCCTGGCCTATGCTCAGGTCTGGGAGCAACCACAAGCTTTTCTGCCCCAGATCTGTGATTAGAATTCCCTCTCCAGAGACTCTACTAGCTCTGCCATGCTAGGGTCTTTAGGCCAAAGACTCCAAAAATGGACAGCTGCTGATGCCTGGGGACCAGGACTAGGACCAGACTCTGATCCCTTCTCACCCAGGTGAAAGCGCTTTCTCACTGACCTGTAAAGCTATCATTGGGATTTGTGGGCTGAGAAATCTGGGAACCACAGCTGCTGTCTGTGATTCTGCACCCTGAAGCCTATTCCAGTCCTGTCCATGCTGTGAGGCCAAGGCTGGGCTGTGCGGCCATGGCTTGGCTGTGCAGCCATGGGTTGGCTATACTGTGCTATGAGCCTGGTGCAATAGACCTTTCTTCTCAGCCTTCCAGGCTGTCTTGGACAGGAAATCTCCTTCATTCTGTCTTTTTGTGGCTTCTGTTCTTCTAGAATTTGTTTAGAGTCATTTCTACATGGGCTGTGGGCTGTGGGGGGAGAGTTTCTACAGGTCAGTCCTTCTACTCTTCCATCTTGGCTCCACCCCCCAATATCTTAAGTGATTTTTTAAAAGGAAATTAAAGATTACTGAAAGTGTTACATTCCTTCATTATTTGGGGTAATATTTAGAACTAATGTTTATATAATGTTTTAAGGTTTGAAAATCCTTTTAAAAATATTTCTCTTTCTTCCCCTCACAACAATCCTAAGAGGTATTATTATTGTGCTAATTTTTCTGATGAAGAAACTGAGACAAATAAAAGTCAAGTGACATGCCCAAGTTCATATAGTAAATATCTGAGGCCAAAACTGAACTCATGTCTTTCTGACTCCAGGTTCCATGCTCTGTCTACTCTATCACCTAGTTTCCTATTAAGTCTTCAAATTCATAGCTACACTAAATGTTGAAATTAGAAGTTAAATCTGAGAACATCCAGTTTTACTTATACCCCCAAAAAATTTTCTCTAGAATCTTTCTTAAAAAAATAGTCATCCTGTCTAAATTTCCTTCCCTTTTTACAGTTCTCTGAGTCAATGGACTTATTATTATATTCACAAATTGTTTTCCAAATTTTCTGAGAATCTAATATTAGTAGGTTATTTTTTATAAAAAAAAAACTTAAATAAAATTACATGAAAAAAACTCCAGTTATTTTGAGTTGCCTTTCTCCAATAATTGTGTTACATAAAATAGATTCCTTTATATACTTCACAATAGCATGTAGGAATTCCTTCCCTAGGATAACCATGGAATGCATGGCTATTTGTTCCCAGATACTTAAAGACTTCTTGTTTTTGTAGTACTTTCTTTGTATTTCTAATTTCTCATTTTCATTATGTCTTACACTTTTTTATTAGTGCTTATTGATGTATCTACTCTAGTTAAATGGGTAGTTGCCTGGTAGTCTGTAGTTATAATGGTATATTTTCTAGCCCTTCTATCTACAATGTTCACAATATTTTTGGTAAAGTGTCCAAATACTTACAGAGAAAGAATCAAACCAGGAAGAATTCAATAAACTAAATGGTTTTTTGAATAAAGTGACTATAAAATAGACTAGAAATAGAGATTTATCAAGTATTACATAATAAAATGTCAGGGACAGGAATAGTGGATAAGAGCACTGAATTTGGAATCAGAAAAAAAAAATTGGCTACAAATTGAGAATAAGTCTCTCCTTAAAGGTTAACTGAGTTTTAAGTTCTTGATCAGAGACCAATAAAAAGATTGTGTCATCTTTGGCACTCCTCTCACTGCTGAATCAAATGTATCTCGGAGAAAGTAGCTGTAGTGTTGAAATAGAACACAAGGTTGGCCACAATCAGGAAGGGAAACTTTTCATTAAATTCTCAAACTTTTACTATGTACATGATTCTGAGCAAGTCACTTAATCTCTGTAAATCTCAGTTTCCTCATTTATCAGGATACTTGTAAGACCAAATCTGTCCCATAGGAGGCACTCATTAAATAATTATTGACTAAATGACAGCTATAGGTCAGCTAGGTAGAACAGGGGAGAGAGTTCTGGGGCTGGAGTCAGGAAGACTCATCTTTCTGAGTTCAAATCTGGCCTCAGAAACATACAAGCTGTGTGAACCTGTACAAGTCACTTTGTTTGCCTCAGTTTCCTCATCTGTAAAATGAGCTGGAAAAGGAAATAGCAAACCAGTCAAAATTCGTTCACAAAAAAACTGGATCATGAAGTGTTGCATAAAACTGCACATGACTGAATGACAGCAAATGACTATTGTAGGACATAAATAGTCCTAAGTGTTTGAAGTACATGAACACATTTGCAGAAACGTTAACCTGGAACATAGAAGGCAGTTATATGACTCCCTGAAGATATATTTTATAGATTTATTGTTTCTTAACTGTAACTTATCAATCCATTTATAAACCATGTGGTCACACAATATGGGATCTGTGTACACAAAAATAACATACAGATGAAAATTTGGATGTTTGGATAGAAATGTTATTCCCCTTAAGATGCCCCTTCTTTCTCTCCTATTCTTTGTATAGGTAATCTATTTTTTAAATCTAGGCATGATAGAGCACTGCAAGCTTTTAAATAAAGAAAATAAAACAATTTCTATTTCTTTAGAGTCTGGGATTTATTCCAAGAATATCCTTACTTGGAGAAAATAGCCATTGATTTCCTGAAAAGATGCTTCTAAGATTTTACACATTTCCATACACCAAAATAAAATAGCACCAAATGGTTTTTATTCTTCAGTTTCATTCAGAAAGTATTGTATGCTTAGAAAGGTTCAGTCTTTCCAATGTGATACAACCAGCAAATATGGAAACCATATTTTATGCCCTCCCCTCCTCACCATCACTGAGAGTAGATAGACTGAAGGTGGAATCTTGACTAACCGCCATGTGATGGTGAACAAGTCCCTCAATCCCTTTGGAACACAGCTGCCTTCCATCTAAAATGAGGACATTAGACTAGATAAATGTGAATGTTCCTTCTAATTCAGAAATTCTATCATTTAACAGAGGCAATGTAATCTAGTAGAAAAGAGACGAGATTTGTGGCCAGGAGAGAGCTAGATTTGAAACCTGCCTCGAGGTTTTATGGGATATATTATCACTGGTGCATCAATTAACTTCAACAGTATGCATAAATGAAAAACAGTGATAATAAATATTTTAGTAACTCTCACTTAGACTCATCTTCCTGATTTCCAAATCCATATATACTTAGCTTTTAGTGATAATTTTTTTTAAACTGAATTTTTTTTTTTTTTTTTTTTTGCCCAGTCTAGAAGTACAATAGCTACACAAGGGCCCAATCCCATTACTGATAGGCATGGAAACTTTGATGTATTCAGTTTCTGACCAGGATGGGTTTGTTCCTTGTCAGGCAACCTAGTGACTCCATCTGCCACATTCTTAAGGGCTTGCCAAATTTGTGTGAGATGTAGTATGGACACCTAATTATTTTAGCATTTTGGAACTCCCAAATTCAAGCCCTCCACAGTGGGGATTATTGGCATATGCAACCATGAGTCTTTAGTGTCTAATTAATAAAAGTTCACATATTCAATCATTCAGAAAATTGTGTTTAACAAATATTTACTATGCATTAAGAGCAGATGGATTTTTTTTCCTATAAAAGTTTTCCCCGTGTAAGGAAATTCCACTTATTTTCCCATCTACCTTTCCAATAGAGAAAATTAGAATTTTAGTCATGTTATACATGAATTAGAAGTGAGCTCAGAATTGATATAACTCAATTCCTTCATTTTACAGATAAGGCTTAAGGAGTTCTGGTGATTACCAAAAACAAAACAAAACATACAATGAGCAAAATGTTAGAACTAGGGCTCAACTGTCTAGTTTCATAGTCCTTGGGATTTTTCAATCATATCATAACACCTAAGATTTAAAATATATCACATGAAAATAATATTAATAACTAACAATTATATAGAATTTTAAGGATTATAAAGCACTTTACATATATATCTCACTTGATCTTCAAAATAATTGTAATATTCCATTATATTTATATTTCACATTTTGTTCAGCCATTTAACAAATTAGTCACCAACTTTGTTTCCAGGTCTTTTTCACTATAAAATTGTTGATATATGTATAGATATTGAGATGTTTCAAAATATAGCTCTATCTATGACGTAGACATACATGCATATATATGAAGAGAAAGAAAAACAGGGAGACAGACTCTGAATCAAGCATACTCTTTAAACCAGAGACAAACTGTACTAGACTTTTTCCACAAAAGAGGAAAAAAAGACAGACATGCATGTATATTTATGTGTATATGTATATATGTTAACATATAGATATATGTATGTATCTATACACACATATATGCAAGGCATATGTATATACGTGCACTCATGTATATATGTTTATATATAAGAATTTGTGTATTATTTACATATATAATGAATCTATATGTTTATATAATAATATATACAATATATAAATATATACAGATATGCATGTAATTCTGTGTCTTTTCTCTTTTTTTTTTCTCTTTTGCAGTATGTCTAATAGATGCAGTAGCTGGGTTCAAGGATATGCATGGTTTAGTGATCTTATTTTTTATGCTATAGTGCCAAAACTCCCTATTGTAAACATAGCATTGGGAGTAAAGAAATGCATCTGAAAAAAAGAAAATCTAGGGTTTTTGTGTAGTATAAGCTTAATGTGAATAAACAGGTAGATATAGCAGCCACAAACAAATATAATCATAGAATGCATTAAAAGAGGCATAATATTGAGAACTATAGGCCTCAATGTTCTGTTCTCCTATGACCTGGTGTAATGGGAATTAAAAATCTTCCTGCCCATTAATAGCCTCAAGTGGGGCTATTTAAGGGAGCCTTGATTAGGAGAGGCTTGTTTTGTTTGAAGGGCCACACCTTTTGTTAATTGCTAACAAGGCATTGGGTCAAGAGGCTCTTGACCTCCAGCTCTGAAAAGTGTATATATACTCTGAGGTAAGGTTTTATTTTGGGGCTTAGTTTGTGGAACAAGGGTCCGGTGCCAGGTGAGACTCTGGGTAGCAATTAAGAAGAGTCCCCTCCTTTGAAAACTCAGATGTTGGTGCTTCTCTCTCTGGTAATAATGTGTGTATTGCCTAGGGTTAGACTTGTCTCTTGGTGTCTCTGTTTGCAATTTCTGCTTGTAATTTGTATTTTCTCTGAAGTTCATGGTGCTGACTTTTCCCCCTGAATTAAGTGAATGAAATATGTACTTGATTAAAGTAAGATTGTTTATCCCTCTTAAAGTTGCTTTCCTTTTAGAAAAACAAATCTAAGAATCAGTACTAGCAGGTCATTCAGGGTGCCAGGGTGCTTGTTGTTACTCCTGGTCAGACTAGAATTGAGCTATTATGTCTATTTCTGGATTCCAATTCATAAAGAGGGTTACTGATTATCATATGAAGATCATACAAATAATAATGAAGGCCCTCAAGATTTGCCATATGAAGATTGTTGGGAGTGAGATTAACCACCCATCAGCCCCCAAAAAGAGACTATCTGGGGATGGGTAATTCAGCAGGAATGTGAAAAACTGTCTTCAAATATTCAAAGAACTAGAACGTGGAAGAAGTTAATCTTGTTTTACTTTGCCAAAGAAAGCAGAACTAGAAATAGTAAAGGCATCAAAGAGGGAGACTGAAATTAAAGCTTATTTTGTTCCAGGCACTATGCAAAGTTTTGAGGATACAAAGAAAGCAAAAACAGTCTTGGTTCTCAAGAAGTTTATACAGAATTGATGTGGACAACATCAAAATGACTATAAAAACAAAATAAAGTGTAAGTGCAAAACAGTCTTAAAGGGAAGGCATTAAAATTAAGCTTGGCCTGGGAAAGGTTTCTTGAAAGTGAGATTTTTAGCTGAGGCTTGAAGGAAGTCACAGTTCCATGAGGTGGCGATGGAGGAGAGAGAACATTAGAGACATGGACAATACATAGTCAGTTGAGCATAGAGTTGAACACAGAGTGTCTTCCTGGATTAACAGCAAGGAATCCAGTGTTTCTGTATCATATCAAGGTGAGGATAAAGTGTAAGAAGACTAGAAAGTGAAAGGTTTTGCAGAGCTTTGAATACCAAGCAGAGGTTTCTAGATTTGTTCCTGAAGGCAAGAGAGAGCCATTAGAATTTCCTGAATCATAGGGAAGGGACTGTATGGTTAGATATGTGATTTAGAAAGATTCCTTTGACAGAAAAGTGGAGGGGGGAGTGGAGTGAGGAGAAACTTGAGATGGTAATTCTAATCAAAAGGCTCTTGTAGTAGTCCAATTATGAATCAAGGATAGCCTACTCCAGAATAGTTTCATTCCCTGAAAAGAGAAGGGAAATATACAAGAAATATTGTGAAGTCTGTCTGGATTGAAAGAAATTTATAACAGATTGCATATGAGAGAGACCAAAGAATCAGGGATAACATTTAGGATGTGAGCTGGGTGCCTGAGTTCATATAACACTAATATTGGAGTTAGGAAGAAGTAGGGTTTTGAGGAAAAGGCAATGAGTTCAGTTGTGGAGAAGTTGAGTTTAAGATATCTGTTTGATAATAGACAGTCTGGAGGTTAGGAGAGAAATGAGTGCTAGCTAACTAGATCTGAGAATCATCTTTGTAGAGATGCTAATTGAATCCACAGGAGCTAATAAGATTACCAAGTGCTGTAGTACAGACAGAGAAGAAAAGTTCCAGAACAGAGCTTTGGAGGATATCTATGATTGGATCGTGCAACTTAGATAAAAATTCAGAAATAAGAAACTGAGAAGGAGCTGTCAGACAGGTAGGAGGAGAAACCGGTGAGAATAATGTCTCAGAATACCACAGTGAAGAATATATCTGCTAGCTATGTGACCCTGGGCAAGGCACTTAATCCTAATTGCCTCACCCCCCAAAAAAATCCAAAAAATGATCAATGGCGTCAAAGATGGAAAGGAAGTTAAAAAGGTTAAGGACTGGGAAAGGCCATTAGATTGGGCAACTAAGAGATTAGTACTTTTGAGGTGAGATTAAGTGTCTCCCAGCAAAGGCTAGATCATTGGAAAATATATGTATAGTACAGAAGGGATTTTTGTTCCAGTATGGATTAGAATAACTGATTTATGAGATTTCTTTCAATTCAGAGACTTTCCTTATTGTGAAATTACTTCCTTTTCCGACGGAATTGAACATTCATATTGACTTAGCCTTTCATGTTTTAGAAAAACACATAAATCTCCATCATGTTAACCTGTGGCAAATGACCTATATAATACCATGCTGACCTAAATGAGCCCTGCAATATTGCTTCCAGTTTGAACACTTTCTCCAATTATAGGACTCAAGTAATGTTTTTAGAACAACATCCATTAGTCATCATTCTGCAAAGAAAGGTTTTCACTTCAATATACTTATTATCAATAGATGTCTAAGGCATTATACCATTAAGGAGAAGAAAATATGGAAGACACTGGATTAATATAAGTCTCATTAATGTTCTGCCAAGAATATGTCTTTATGAGCAAGTGTGAGTGTTGCAGTTTTTAAAATAAAAAGCCTTGTTATATAAGAATTTCTCTTTCAAAACTTATGAAATCCTCTTCTATCAGGGTAAACTTCAGACACTTATTTTAAAAACTTTGGAACATTCATAATATATATATGAGTATATGTGTGTGTGGATGTATATAGCATCAAAATTTGGTTGCCCGGAGAAGTTCATCAATATTGTGCATCAATTTCATGATGGCATGGTTGCCCAGGTTCTGTGTAGTGGACAATGCTCTCATGCCTTTCCAGTCACCAGTGGAGTGAAACAGGGCCGTGTGCTTGCTCCCATGCTTTTTAGCATGGTATTTTCAGCCATGTTGACAAACACTTTAAATGAAGATGAACACGGCATCAAGGTCAACTGCCATAAGGCTACAAGCGAAGACCAAAGTGGAGGGAGTATTGGTGCATGATGTTCTGTTTACAGATGATTGTACACTCAATGTAGCCTCTGAAGCTGAGATGCAACAAAGTATGAATTTTGACCTAATAATAATCATCAAGAAAACATAGGTGCTCCATCAGGCACCACCTTACCATCCATATATGGAACCATCTGTTACAACAGTTGGAGAAGTTTTGAATGCTGTAGATAAATTCACTTACCTTAGTATACTTTCCAGGTATGTACACATTGACAATGAGGTTGATGCACACATTACCAGGGATAGCTTAGTGTTTGAGAGGCTCCAAAGAAAAGTTTGAGAGAGAAGAGGTATTAGATTGACTATCAAACTTAAAGTCTATGGAGCCACTGTACTGACCTCATTGTTGAATGTCTGTGAAACATGGACAGTCTTCCAGTGCCATGCCGGGAAACTGAATTGCTTCCATTTGAACTGTCTCAGGACGATTCTGAGGATCACCTGGCAGGATAAGTACCAGATACTGAAATCCTTACTCGACCTTAATTGCCAAACATTCAGACTATGTTTCAGATGGCACAACTCTGATGGGCTGCCACGTTGTTCAAATGCAAAATGCCCACTTGCCAAAAAAGACTATTTTGTGGAGAACTCACATGGGGCAGGCGATCACATGGTGGTCAGAAGAAACGATACAAGGACACTCTCAAGGTCTCTCTCAAGAACTTTAGATTTGACTGAGCAACGTGGGAGACAGTGGCACAGGACCGTTCAGCATGGTGTGCCCACGTCAGAAAGGGTGCTGTGCTCTATGAGCAAAGCAGAATTGAGACAGCACAGAGTAAATGTAGAATGCACAAATTTGGAGTATCAACCTCAAGTATTCACACAGACTATCTGTGCCCAACCTGTGGTAGACCATTTTGAGCTCATAATGATCTGATCAGCCACAGTCAGATACACTGAAATTTTACTTTATCATGGTGTTGTCATTTTGGCCCTCTTTGAGAATGAAAACAACCAATAGACATACATGTTCATAGATTAGATACAGATATTTCTGTGTGTATGTTTGTGTATGTGTGTATGATACTCAGTTTTGTCATGAAAGATTGATATTCTCTCAGTTTGCATTTCTATTTCACATGTAAGGAATAATAATAACAGCAAGAATTTATATAATACTTAATGGTTTATAAAGTACTTTACATATGTTCATTCATTTCATCTTTACAAAAATCCTGTCAGATAGATGCTAGTATATTCCCATTTTACAGATGAGAAAACTGAGAATCATGGAGATTAAGTGACTTTCCCTAAGACATATAGTTAGTACATGTCTGAGACAGGATTCTAAGTCAGAACTTCCTGGTTCTAATTCCCATGCTTTATACACTGAGCGACTGGACTTTTTAATAAACAGTTAAGTGTTGAGTAGAGCACCATAAATGACTGCTCAGCAGCAAGTGAATTTATCAGTCACTTTTGTCATTGTATTTTGTGCAAGATACCAGATCTGGTACAGATTGTCAGAGATGACACATTGTCTCTGTTCAAAAAGGCTTCATTTGTAAATAATAATGAAAATGATGATGGCAGCAGGGGTGGTGGTGACGATGATGATGATGGCATCTGACAGTCACATAGATTTTATATCTAGAAATTATTCTATATAATTTTGCTCAGCTGATCTTCATAACAGCCTGCTGAGAAGAGTACTACAGTCATTATCTTCTCTATAAATCTGGAAAGAGTAAGTAAATTACCCATGGTTACATAGGCAATATGTTTTTTTTTAAATGCACATCATAAGCAGGTCTTTCCAAATTACAGTTCAGCAGTACTATTTTTAAAATGAACAAAAACCACAGAATACTTAGATATTTATTCCTAGATATTAGATTCCTTCCCCTTTCTACTACCACTTTAACCATCAATAAATAGAAAGTAAGTTTCAAAAGTGGAGTGGTCAATAACCTAATATCTCAGTCAATATTCTTGCCTCTGCTCAAGTCTATGGAACTCAAGTTGTGGTAGTGACCTCTATTAGTAGAAGGAATTTCATCTCTGGGAGTTCCCTATACCAATAAAACCACTCTTCTGGTCTTTAAAAAAAAGTTTTCAAAATACTTTCCCCATCTCCTTTCACGCTATTTTTGTTGGGCATTACATAGTCAAATCAAACTGAACTATGAGATCCAATAAATATTACATCTTCTAAAACAATTCAAACTGCAATATAAATCTGTGAAGCAAGAACCATGAGTAATAATGATAAAGGTTTAATTTAGCCTTGTAAATAGGGGGAATTTGTACCAGTCCAAGTTATTTTTAAAATTCATTCCTCATTATTTGTTGTCAAACAATATAGATACATTTCTCTGGTGGTGAAAGGCAAGTGATTATTTTTAAACAGATGTTTAGATATATAGATTTTGGTGCTACTTTTGCTATCTCAATTGAGGATCTTACTGTAAAATTTTGTTCTCATATTTATATCTTGGGGCATCTTTTGTAGAAAATGATTTTACTATTATAGAATCAGAGAAACATAGATCATTAGGTTTGAGAGTGACCTCAGAGATTATGTCTAGTCATTGCCTTGAATTCAAACAAGAATGATTAGGATGAGAGTGGAAGGGAATGAATTCTCAAGACTGTTCAATTATGCATTTTTCTCCAGTCTTGAATTTACACTGTCACATTTAACCCACAATCTTATGTCTCCCTCACCATTCCTGTATTCCAACAATGAGCCACTAAACTTTACTGCTAAAGTAGATTTTGTAGTACAATGGGAAGATCTCTGACTCTGGAGTCAAAGGAACTGAATTCAAATCCTGAATCTTGCTTTTCATTTGGACAAATCACTCATCCACTCATTGCCTCAGTTTACTGATCTTTGAAATAAGGTGAAAGGAATGAATGACCTATATACCTTCTAGGTCCAAATCTGTGATAGTACAATGTAAAGATATAAATCAATGAAGGCTGAGTCACTATGAAGTTGTATAAGTCAATTGTACTTACTCTCACTTCATGCCAATCCTTTATTCCTCTCTTATTTATATTTCACTAGACTCCCCATAATGGTTCTGCCTAATCTCATTTTTGCTCAAACATTTTGTCACCTCACCCAATTCTCAGATATCATAGCACATCCTACTTAGCTGAGAAATCAGGACTTCTGTAGTAAGTTTTACTCTTTACCTGAAAACTTTATATCTTCATAGTTTTGTGGCTTCATATTAGACTCAGGGAAATATGAATTTAGGTTTCAAAATTGACACATCCTGATTGGATGATGCTTGGCAAATTACTGAAGCTCTCAGTACCCTATGCAATATTTTAAGACTACAAATTATAGAGTACGTACTGGTTTAGAGAAAGTTTCCTTATTGGGAGTTTACTTTATGAATGAAATCAGAGGTCAGATGCAAGTAAAATATTTTTATTCATAGAATTCTGACTTTGTCTCTTTTGACTAGATCTTTACCATGTTTTATTTCTATAAAGAACTAGGGAAATTTCTTGTGTTTTAAAATCATAGTTTCCTTGCTATCAGTGGGTGTCATGGTTGCTATTTCTTAATATTACTGATTTCTAGAAAAGATCTAAGATTTTTTTTTAAGAGAGGAGACATTCTTGACCCAAAATGTATGCTATTTCTGCCTTGAAAATGCTCTGTATACAAATGTGAATAACAACTAAAGGGATAACATTTATCAGTGGATTGCAACATTTTTATATATCTTTGGATTTTTATAATTTTAATTATTTTAAAATTTTGACATATTATTATTAACCAAATATGAACAAAAATGTCAATGAACATAATTAGGAGAGACAAAATATATTCAAATGTCAAAGGTACACAGAGATAAAAATGTTTTATTTGGAACCGAAAGACAGAGGTTCAAATATTGACTGTCACTATCTTTTGGAATCTTAGTTAATTAGGTTAACCTCTTTGCTACTCAGTTTTTCACCTATAATTTTTTTTTTTTTAAATTGACAAAATGAGGTAGTTATTGACAAGGTGGATAGAGAGCTGGGCATGAAGTCAAGAAAACTTGGGTTCAGATCTTGATTTGATATTTACTATCTCTGTAACATGACAAATCATTAAACCTCTGATTCTCAGTTATCTCATCTGTAAAATAAAAGAGCGGGGCTTGTTCTCTAAAATCCATTCTAGCTCTAAGACTCATTCCATGAACTTCTAAGTTTCTCTGATCTTATAAGCCTCATACTTTTTTTTTTAATTTTACTTTTATACTTTTTTATTTTATACTTTTTTTTAACAAAAATGTCAACAATCCTTATCTACTAGGATATTCTTGTTTCTCCTTCCTTTTCTCATCATCCATGAGGTGTGCTAACAAAAAACACCAAAGCCTAAAAAGTAGGCAGTTGGAAAAAGGGAAACTGAAGCAAAGGGAATCAATTACACAATGAATAGTGAAGTAATAAACAAGTTTCTATGAGTCATATTGTCTCTTTATGTGGAATTTGGTGAAAATCTCAAATGTAAATATACTATGTTTGCTTCTCAAAATGAGTATTTGTTGTCTGGGATAATTCCTCCAGAGATATGAAGGTTTGACAGTGAATCTGATTGGATATGATCAATGACAGGAAACATAAGCTCTAAACAGAATGAGATCTTTGACATTTGGAAAGCTCTGTTCCAAGGCTGGCATATAGAGTCCTTTGTAAAAATCAGAAATTCCTAATGCTACTATTAGCTGTCATAATCAACAATTCTTATAATGGTCTGCCCAGAGAGTTGTTCAGGTGGAGATGATTTATATTACACTGACTACATCATTTATTAAGACTATCGTAACACTGACATTATAGTGCATTGCTCCTGGTCTCACTGACTTGGTATTTGTTGGAAGATCAGGAGCAGGCAAACTTGTTTAGTTTATTCTTTCTTTGATACATAATGTAGTGCAATATGTTGTTAGGCGGTATTCAATAATTTATAAGAAAAAGACAAACTCAACATTCCTAGTATGACGTGTTTTAGAATGAGTTCCATTAAATTATTGCCTCTACCATCTCCTCTAGAAAGTTTTCCTTGAAACTCAATCCCATCCTTGGGGATGAGAATTATTTCATGTTTTTTTTTTTATTTTCTTTCACATAAACAGTGATCAAAAATATGTCTTTCAGGAAGGGATTATTGTTCCTTTCTCTAAAAAAAAAACTTTTTACTAATTCAGTTGCATATATGTTCTTCTCTAGCTATTGTACAATATCACATATTTGTATATGTATCATATGCCCTTTCAGAGTATAAATTCCTCAAAGCTATAAATTGGATCATTAGATTTAGATTTGTAGGGGACTTTCCAAATAATATAGTTATGAGATCATAACAATAAACCTAAAAAAGAATTTTAAGGCTATATACTCTAAATTTATTTTACAAAAAGGTAATCAAAACCCAAGGAGATTGACTAAGTAACTTTCCCAGTGTCACATAGGCACTGAGTAGGAACTATGATGCAAACTCAGGTTCTCTGAGTCCAAATTCTATAATCTTATTACTATTTCACAACTGTTTCCAAAAAATATAAAGAAATTGAGGCTTCAAAAGAGAAAGCTTCTTGCCACAGATCACTCAAAAAACTCAGAATATCATGCTGAGGTCCTTTGACTCCAAATGAATTCTCTATGCATAATCTCATTCTACTTCATACTGTTAGTTATCCTTAGATCTCTGTCAGCATCGAGCAATGAATTTTTTTAACACAGAATCATATCTAGATCATTAGAACTATGAGGGTTTTTTTTTTGATTATCTAGTCCAAGTATTAATCTTTTTTAGCAATTTGGACAAGCTTCTGGACTCCTTCATGGAATAATGGATTTAAATGCATAAAACAAAATGTGTGATGATGAAGAAAATCATATTAAATAACAACTGTAATTTAAATTTTTAAAAAGCAAGTTCATGGACCTTTGATTAAGAACACCTTACCTAGTCCAAACCTGGATTTTATAGAAGGTAACACTGAGGCTGAGTGCCCTTTGAACAGTACACAGCAAGTCTAGGACTCAAGCCCAGATTGTTCAGTCCAACTCTAGAGATCTTTCTACTGAACTAGGATGTTTAATAAAATATGAATGAAGAAGTTTAATAAAAGCTGAGTTCATGGATGAATGAATGAATGCTGTGAGGTAGAGTGGAAATTGCATTGAATTTCGCATAATTTTTTTTCATTTTTTTTCTCTGCCATTAACTACTTGCATGATGTGATTAACCTCTCTGGTTTTCAGTTTGTTTTTTCCTATAAAATAGTTTGGATAATATGATTTCTTAAGATTCCTTCCAATTCTAAATCCTATGAATCTATAAATGCATTATTGGAGGAGAGAGAGGAGGGAGACGGGGAAGGAGAGAGAGAGAGAGAGAGAGAGAGAGAGAGAGAGAGAGAGAGAGAGAGAGAGAGAGAGAGAGAGAACTAGGATTTGTATGAGATTTTGTAACCTTGTCTCTTCTGGTTTAACTTCATCAGTAGTAATATTGGGCATGATGGAAGCAAAGTGCTGAAGGAACATTCTTATATCAGTTAAGTTTGAGATAGACCAGTCCACATAATAATGTTTCAGAATATTCTTATTAACACAAAAATCAAAGATAGACCCTCCACTGGATCTCTCTCCTATCTGAATAGCCTGAAAGAGGGATAATAGTATCAGTTTAGATATAGCAATCTTTCTAATGCTTTAAACACAATCTCTTTCAAATTTTTGAAGGAACATTTCATTTTAACAATGAATTTCATTATACAATAGTATGACATATGGCATTGGAGTTAGAAAGGCCTAGATTAAGTCCTGTCTCTGATGCATACCATCTATGTAATGCTGGACAAGTCACTTAACCTCTCAGATGTCTGGGCACCACTCTAAAACTATAAGTTGTAGGCCAGTTGACCTGCATTGATAGGAGGTCTCTAAAAGTTCTTCATGTGAATGAAATCACATGTCTATTAGCTATCTCCTAAAAATGAAGTTTACAATATCCCAGGTTTTAGAGAAAAATATGGTTTCTTTCTGATATTTCAATATTACTAGGAGAAAGTATATTTAAGTATATTTCAATTGTTACATAAATTTTAAAATTCTGACCCCAAGAAATGTGTAGCTATTTATCACTCAAATGTATTTGGCAATTTAAAATATCATCTTAAAAATAATCAAATGATGGAAACTTCCAGTACAACAATTACATTTAACATTCAATTTCAAGTCATAGAACACCCTCCGTATCTAGATTAAATGAAAGTTATTCAACTCTATTTGGGTTAACAATTACTTTTGCATACTCTCTACATAGATTTTCATAGGGATGGGATCATCCTTATAAGATATTAGACTTGTACTTATGTAGTGTTGGGCTTGGGGCAATTCACTTTTTGGAGGGCATCCCCATCCATTTGCTATGAAAGGTTTATTCTAAATCATCTCTTATTATTCTAATGCATATGCAAAATACTTTGCTAGATTGAGAGATTCAAAAATAAGAATCCAAATCACAGTCTCTTTCCATGAGGAGCTTTCATTTTTGAGGGGGTAGAGGGTGGGAAAGTTGGTGTGGATGGAGATACCATGTTTACCAGATGGGTACAAAGTAGTCAGGAACAGGAGGGAAAGAGATAAAGTATTTGGAGAACATTTATGGATTGGGAGAATGGAGATTCATGAAAACTTACATAAAGGAGGTACTTTTAAGCTGCACCTTGAAAGAAAATAATGATTTTGAAAGGCAAAGATGAGGACACAGTACATTCTAGCCTTGAGGGACAACTTGTGTGAATGCCAAGATGGAATTTTGTTTGGGGAATAGCTGTCTAACTAGGCTGTCATGTGGCTGATGAAAAGAGTATGTAATGAAGATGTGAAAGGGAACTTGACACAAATATTTGTTTGTTTGGCCATGACTATGATTTCCCCCATTAGATTTTAAGATCCCTGAAGGCAGAGACTTTTACCTCATTTTCTAATTCCAGAGCTTGGCATAGTGCCTGGTACATAGTAGATAGTTAATAAAATTTCTTGATTTCATTGGCGGAGAACTCCCAATGGGAAAACTCCATATACTAATGAAGATCAGCCCTTACTTCCCAACTTATACTATTATAGAATTGTTGGAGGTCACTGAAACATGAAGACACTTGAACAGGTTCAATCTGTATAAATGAACATCAAATACACTGGTGATGGGAAAAGGCAATAGGTATTAAAATAAAAGAGATTCAAGAATTACTGATAAAAATGAAAATGTGAAAGTGCTTCAGAATCTTTTAACATAGATTTACTCTACTTACTTATTAAAGCAGGTTTTTGCCAATAGGTAAAAACTTGAATCACATACACACACACACACACACACACACACACACCAGCACACCAAAATTGTATCTCCTACCT
Organism: Bettongia penicillata ogilbyi; assembly: GCA_023548195.1. Lineage (NCBI taxonomy): Eukaryota > Metazoa > Chordata > Mammalia > Diprotodontia > Potoroidae > Bettongia > Bettongia penicillata. Next base: position 2,283,605 of record JAJHZJ010000115.1, on the reverse strand, counting down.
CTGCACATTCAGACAAGTCATCTGGGCTTGCAAAGAACTTTCTCCTTGTTTCTATGTTTCCAAATCTTTCTTTTCTTTCAAGGTTCAGTTCATTTCACATTAATTTCCAATTCTTGGGAAAAGGTAATTAGGTTAAATGTTATAGCATTTATCTTCATTTCCCACAAGCCTTCAGTTCCATTGTCCATTTTAGTAACCTTTATCCTTTGCCTAATTTGACTGAATTCTAGTTTTTTATCCTGGTCAGGTAATCCAATGGAAACATAAAAATTACAAAATTACTAAATATTATGGGGGGATTCTAATCACTTTACTGTATTCTATAAATGGTACACTGTGGTTTTCTTCGTTGTGAAATCTTTAGTTAACCCAAAAATATTAAGGAAAGAAATGTTGCAATTAACAAGAACAAGAACTATTACCCAGACAGTAAATAGTAAAGGTTATGACCAGGTAGTTTTCAAAAGGAAAAACTCAAGTTATCAACTCCATATTTAAAATGTTTCAAATTACTGATAAGAAAAACGTACAATAAAACAAGTCTGAGGTTATACTTCATAACCATCAGATTGTCAAAATGACAAAATATAAAGAAAGCAACAGTTGTTGAAGGGGTTATGGAAGGAGAGCCACGTTAATTCATTGTTGAAACTATGAAGTGTCTTGGTTGTTCTGGAAAACTATACACAAGTAAGAAAATTCAAAATACTCTTTGACACTTCAATACCGCTACAAACTTATAAAACAAAGAGATCAAAGAAAGAGGATAAGGATACCTAGATACAAAAATATTTATAGCAACTATTTATATTATAGCAAATAATTAGAACCAAAAACAGGTGAATATGAACTGTGGTATAGCCAAACAAACTGTGGTATAAATGTAATGAAATTACTGTGGCATAAGGAATGATGAAAGGAATATATTCAAAGATAGCTGTGAGACTTCTTTGAATATATTCAATAAATATTTATTTTCCTACTGTGCATCAGGCACTATGCTAAGAATTGATGACACATGCAAAGAAAAGCAAAGATATTCTCTACCCTCAAGGAGTTTATAATCTAATGGAGGAAAATAGCAAAGCTGGAAAGGGGATAGAGGAAATAACCTGAGAAGAGGACATGATGGATAACTCCAAACAAGTCCAAAAGCAGCATAGCTGGTGGAAAATGGGAAGCAGAGTCAAAAGGAAAAACAAATACACCAGTTTTTCAACACTGTAAAGATTGACTGTATATGAGAACCATGATCACTACAATAATTAATTACAACTCCAGAGGATTGATGATGAGCCAACAGTCTCACCTGTTGGCAAAGAGGTGATGGGCTAGAGGTGCAAAATGAGACATCCATTTTCAGACATGGCCAAAATATGAATTTGTACTAGGTGACTTTGTTTCTTTGTTACAAGATAAAGTTTTTCTTCTGAGGCAGGTGGGAGATTCAGGGAAGACAAATGCAAAGACTTTGTTGGAGGAGCTTTACTAGTTTTAGGCAGATATTGAGTGGGGCTTTGGAGGGCTAGTTTTGGGGAAGAGTAAACAGGTTATGCCCTATGCCTAACTGAGGACTCGGTATGATTGCAACCCTACCAAATTGTGGCTGGTTGCTCTTCTCCCTTTTTTCCCCTTTAATAAAAGATAAATACTCTAATCAACTTTTCTCCTATCTAGATAGTCTAGAGTATGAGAGAGGGTATTGATTTACTATATTTTCTAACTTTATAATACCCCAATTATTATAAGTTTCAAATTTCTAAAGAGCACATATTTTTTAAAATGAATTTTATTAGGAGGCATCATAGCAAACATCCTAGACATTTGCTTCCATTTTCACTTCCTTTCTCCTTTCCTCTTGAAGATCTAATTGTTAATTTCCAGGGAATATTTTTGCACTTAAATAAGACTGTCTAGAGGATATGGAGTTTTCTGCTACTTGAAGTATAAGAAGTTTAGCTTGGGTTGGGGGAAGAGGGATGAGGGGAAAGGGAAAGGGCATAAATTAGATTTAAAACTTCACCTTCCCTCTTACTGAGCTCCAGAGATGGAAGGCCAACAGAATTCACCTGATCACATATATACACAAACACAACCATTATGTATCAGGAGACGGGTAGCTTTCTAACTCTGGAATTGTGATCCTTTAATTCTTCACATCATCTCATCTCATATTATATCTATATAACTTATAATCATCCCATATTTTAAAGTAATAGGGACAGCTAAATGACACTGTAGAGAGAGTGGCACACCTAGAATTGAGAAGAATTGAGTTCAAATCCTGCCACAGATACTTACTAGCTATGTGATCCTGGGCAAGTCACTCAATTTCATCATTTGTAAAAGGGGGACAATAAGAGCAACTATGTCCTGGGGTTGCTGTAAGCATCAAATGATATAATAATTGTAAAATGCTTAACATATAATGCCTGGCACATTAAGTACTATATAAATGACAACTTTCATTATCATTATCAAGCATTCATTATTAATGTAATAATAATAATATTATTGTGAAAAACAAGAAAATTGAATTTTACAGTTTATTTTATTTTTAATATAATAATATATAATTTAATATAATAATAACCTGCTAAATCTGCCTACATTAGGTCTGGTCTAGAATTAGGCCTGGTCTGGAAAATGTGGTGACACTGATTCTTAAAAGAAAAAAATAGAAATAATATCAATAAATCATTAAAATAAACAAAACAGAAGATAATTTATGTGGGGATGCAGAAAAGCATAGTTTTGGAACTATTAGCTAAATTTGAATTGTTAGAAAAAAATGCTCAGTGTCACAGGAAGAAAAAAAACCTGTATATGACAGAAGTATGTGGTTTGGTGGTCTTCTTTGGGTATCTCTGAAGTTTTGAAGGAGATTCCACATCCCCTTTCTTATATAGGTTTGTTTTGTTTAGCTCAAATCATTACAAATTTAGCTTTTCATTTCTTTGAGATACCAGTGACCTTAAGTAATTGAAAAATTGGATTGGGCAAAGTGTAGTATTTAAAAAAAAGCAACCTTGTTGAAGTTACATGCAAAGCAAGTTCATACATACTCTTGAAAAAGGGCTTTGGATCAGTATAAATTTTCACATCTTATGTAAAGACATTTTGAAATATTGAAATTAGGCTTATTGCTTAAAGTGGAACTGCTTTCTCCAAGTCATTTTCTCATCACTGTGTTTAAGCCAGTTGGGTTTTCTTGATAAATCCATAAATATTCAAACAGAAAACAACCACTCTTACATTCTTAGAAAATTCTTTCAGAGCTCCTAGAAAAATATTTGATGGTGGGGGAAAAGCATATTAACATTTGGTAATCTTATTTTATAAGACTTTTAGCCAGACAATTATAGCATAAAAGTGTTCTTTGACTGACACTGAAAATGATCATTAAAACCTTTAGGGATTGTATTTTCATGATTGGACAAAAGGACAACTGTGCCCAATTCTTCTCATAGCCATATTCATAAAACTTGGAATTGAAAACTACAATCTCACATTTAATAGTGTCATAAATTTCAAAATAAATAATACTTTTAGCAGAAGTGAAACTTTTCCCTCCATCCAATGTGTCATTTTATAATGTGTTGCAATGAAGCAACATTTCACACATAAAATGATAGCTTAGTTTTTTTTTTACTTTTTATATAAAATGCCTTCTGAATTATACATAAAAAGACAATTTCTAAAGGTTCTTTCTGTCTCAATTTCTTTGATTAGAGGTTATTTCCATTAAAGTAATATTTATTTAAGATAATTGACAACATATGTGGCTATATGTTTCTCAATCTTCTTTTCATGAAACTTGAAGAATTTATCATTTAGGATCCATCTCCAACAAATCTTTATTGGCAGTGTATAGAATCAATACTCCACAAATGAATATTTTTCTTTGGTCACATTTATTTCTCGATTGACAAAAGGGAATGAAGACAAAATTTAGCAAAATCATTTGGAGCAGGAACATTTCAAAGAAGTCCTGTGTGACTCTTAGAGTGAATTCCTGAACTGTTGCCCAGGAAGAATTCATAAGCTGTGGAAAATCCAAGAAGGGTAGAAATCTGATTTTCAGATTAAAACTACATTAATTATATCAATTATTTACTAGTCATTTTGGTAAACTGTAAATATTGTATTAACAATGAACATTATCACAGTCTTATTGGTTAAGGTAGTGAACAGGCAAAAATGTAATGGTACAGAAAAAAAATTGTAATATTATTTGAATGAATTTGGAATCTTTGGAACTCAGTTCATAAAAATAATAACAAAAACAAAAGATGAATTGTTATAAAAATGTATTCATGCTTTCAGCAGCATTTGGAGCAAATGATTATCCACCAATGGGAATTTTGTACTGCATTAGAAATTAGTCTGGTTCACTGACTTGCATATTAGCATCATGCCGCTGGTATATTAATTGAAATCTTGTACTTCATTTTTATTTCTCTAATTTCCCTGGTCAATGCCACCCTCCTATCAGTCCCTATATATATATATATATATATACATATATATATATATATATATATATATTTATATATATAGCCCCATACCTACTTGACTTTGAGGATATTTTCTTTTTAGTTTAGGTTCTTGCTATTTTTATTAAGATGTGCAATTGCCTTCATTTCCATTTTAGAGCACTTGTTCACTACCTTGTTATTCTTATAAACTATTATCAGATTGTGCATCTGTTATCAAAAGCAGGTGGTAGAGAGAGATGTGGATGCATGTGATTCAGCACCTCTGCCCCATCACTTTAATCAGCAACATCTGACGAAAAATGTGTGTATGGGATGATTGCACTGTCATGTTGGACACAAATGATGGATTACTGCTCCAAATGAGCTTCTGGTCTTGCTCATTGCATATACTGTTAAATTCTTTCATAGTCTCAGCAATTCATAAAATTGTTACCCATAATGAGAAGTCATCAGGCGCTATTTTATAGTGACAAATTCCTCCATCTATTGATCCCTTTTTAATGCACTGGCTCTCAGAATGGTCAAAGTGTTCATTTAACTTTTAATAATCAGATTGCTAAATTAGAAAAGAAAAGATTTCCAACAAGCCACTTTCTGTTACCAATTTTGTCTTACCTGAACTCCAGTCATACCCTCAATATATTGGCACTGTGGGAGTTTAATAGTGAAAAGTCAGTTTTTGCTGAATATTCCCTTCATCACCATCCTACACCCCTTCACAAGCATTAGAGGTGAGTAGGGAGTAGTGGCTGGTTGGGCAATACAATCTAGTGAAATGATGTTACATAATACATAGTTTTCTAATGTTTACATCAGAGGTTTAGCTTTTAGAAACTTACAGTACAAGATTGTCTATGACTTTTTAAAGTATTCAACTTCAAAAACTCCGCTTCCACTTAGATGAAGAGCTGGAGAAAAAAAAAATGTGTCTGGTAGGGAAGTTCAGAAAAGTCTTTGATTCATTCAATAGAACAGAACAAGGAGGTATGATCCAGACTGATGATTTTAGAACTATTTCCCTTTTGTATGTTTAATTTAGTGATTTCATTTCAATGTTTAATATTCACAATAATATCATTAAACCAAGAAAGGGGGGTTTAGCCAGGAGTGGGGAACCTGCAGCCTCGAGGTTACATGTGGCCCCATTGGTCCTCAAGTGCAGCCCTTTGAATCCAAACTTTGCAGAACAAATGCCCTTAATAAAAGCATTTGTTCCATAAAACTTGAACTCAGTCAAAAGGCCATACCCAAGGCCCTAGATGACCACATGTGGACTAGAGGGTTTCCCACTCCCGTTAACTCTAGCTCATCTCTGAGCAGCAAGTGACCAACAAGTCACTACTTAATCTTCAGTGAAGTAGTTCTGTAAGTTTCATCTACTGTATTTTGATATAGCAGATCTTTTCAGTTAGCATTAATAGTCTTATAGAAAAACATTTCTTTGTATACCTGTTTCTTTAGAACTGCTATAGCTGAAATGTAAATAAAAACTCACTGGAACATTATTCATAAAGGATACACTCAACTTAAATCTACCAAAGTAGAGAAATGAAACTGAAACCAAAATTCGAAGATAATAATTATGATCCTTGACTATTCCTCACCATTCCCTTTAACATTAATAAAGCACTGTTTTGCCTGGAGAATATGCCTTATGAAGTATTTGTTAGTCATTCTGACACAGATCTGATTGGCAGCTGTAGACTATTCATGTTTATACAAGATATCCAAGGAGCAAAGAACATATTAAAGAAGCAGTTTCTGCCTTCACTTTAAATTTCATTGCCTTTTTGAGTTGAGATTAGACCCTTAGCATTTCCTTAATATTATATTTTAATTGAATTTTTATGTGAAAGTGTTCTGTTATGATAGAACTGGCACACCATCAACAATGATGAACAAAGACAATTAAACTATAGTTCTACTATTCTTATTCATATTTGGATTGCTTGCAATAGCTGCAAAAGAAAGGAAAGAAAAATAATGAGAAAATGAAAAGTTAAGAAATCCAAAACTTTAATCAAAAAAAAATGTTGAGAGAACCACTGTTGCGGTCATCTAAGAAGTTCAACTAGCCTGATAACAGGCCTGTATTTTTTTCCTAGGTTCCTGGTCTGGTAACTCTTTATTTGAGGTATACCTATCTCCAAGCAGAAATCTGATTTATATAATACATTCTAATTCATCCATTTCCCTTAGAAGTCAGAGTAATCTAAGTCCTTTTATTCTGATTGAAAAACATCCCTCAAATTTGGTTGTAATTTTATATCTTATTTGTAATTCACCTGAAGAGCACAATATTAATTCAAAATATGGGGACTTCAGACACTGACATTAGCTATAACTTGACAGATGGTTAGAATATCCAGCAACAAAAAATCAATAGTGAACTAGGTGAAACGATAAAGAGGAAAAGACATTTTTGTGAGAAATCCTTTGAGAGTGCATGTGTGTGTTTTGCTCATATCATTTTTAAAATATATGTATTTCCATTAATTTTAAAAGAATTTATTTTCTCAGTTCGGAAGCTATAATAGTCTCTTCCCAAAAAGAAAATTTTATACCATCTGCATTCCCAGTCTTATTCTACTACTCACTATAATGATTTTGCAGTAACTTTTGATGGATTTATCCTTCTAGTCATTATATCTATAATATCTCTGCAATCTCAATAGCACCATATTATGAAATTGGAAACAAATTAATATATTAATGTGTGTATATATCATACATATGAATATATGCATATTCAATTCAAGGAGTGTTTTTCTGTTTGCAAGAGATTGTGCTAGGTGCCAAGAATGCTAAGGCAAAAAAGCAGTCAACTCAGAAATAACACATAAAAAGATATGAAAAAACAACCTTAGAGGAGGGGAAGTGCATTAATAACTAGGGGAAATCTGTTGTGCCTGAGGAAAACTTTGAAGGAAGACAGGGACTTTATGAGGGGAGAGGGCGCATTCCAGTCTTGAGGGTCAAATAATCTGTTGAAAGAAACAAAAGCAGGAAGGGAAATGAGTGTCAAACTTTGTGAAGGGCAAAAAGGACTGTTTATCTAGAAAATGAAGTACGTTGAAGGGAAGAAGGTAAAATAAACCTAAAAATTTTGGCCAGAGCCAGGTTGTATAGAATTTCACATGCCAAACAGATTGCAATGTATCTCAGAGGAAATAGGCGGTCACCGAATATTTAAGATCAGTTGTAATGAGGTCATACCTGTGCTTTAGGAAGATTATTTTTGGCAGCTAGGTAGAGACTGTATTAGAGAGAAATTTGGCACTAGAGAAATCAAATTAGGAATGTAGATGGATAGACAGATACATACATACATATATAGATGGATAGATGGATAGATATTAACAAGAGTGGTATTATAGCTCTGTCTTCCTCACACATGACACTGAATCTCCCATCTCCATGAACCTGCATAGGCAATCACCCAGGTTTGGATTGAACCTCCCCTCTTACCTTTACATCATAGAATTCCTCTCTTCCTTTAAGCGTCAGTTCAAGCACCACTTTCAGCATGAAGCCTTTCCTGATCCACCCTACTATTAGTACCCTCCTTCCCAAACTGCCATGTGTTTATCTTCTTTGTAAATATTTTTATTTTTTATTTTTCTCTTTGTATTTTTTCCACATGTACTTATGAATATATATTTATTGATTTCATCCTTAAATTGTAAAGTCTTTGCAAAGAGTAATTGTTTCATCATAAGTGATAGGCATATAATAGGCACTTAAATTGATGGAATACGCCAAATGAAAGGCATCATGGTCCATTGGATAGATTCAGTCCTTGAAGTCAGAAAAAAAAAATCCTTATAGTTTAATTCATACATATTAAATGGTTTTGTAGGTATAAGGGTAATTATTATAAAGTAAATTACTATGTGGGGTGGGAAACTAAAATTCCTTCCAAATTTCTGGTTCTGAAAATAGAGATACTTTCATTTTATTTTTTTTAAAGAAGTAATTGAAGTGGAAAAAAAGGATCTTTCTATATTCTTAGAAAACTACAGCGTCAGAGTTTCTACCTTCCAAATAGTTTTTTTCTTTCTAACATGCTGACACATTTCATACTTTACTCCTCTTAGTAACAGCTTCATTTTTAGGTGGTTAGCTTGTAAATTACAGTGCTATTTTCTAAGTTAAACTATTAGGTAGTTCCCCTGAAACTGATGACTAAATCCCTTCTCTCAAGAGAAAACTGTTGAAGGAAAGTCAGTTGATCACTTTGCTACCAACAGTGAAGATTATTGGACACCAGCATCGGTTATACTGACCTTCTTTACCATCTCACCTCCTTCTCTTACATTTTGATAGTATAATGGACTGAATCTTAGCTTAAAAAAATATTTTCCTCAAAATGTAGGGTTTTGGGTGCAACACGGAACTATCCAATAGTGACTTTTATGGGAACTTTCTGATCCTATGTAAAAATATAAATTGATTAAAAATCAATACTATTTAATGAGAATGTAATCCTGAGCAAATTGAAACACATAGAAGTGGTCTAAAAATGTCATTAGTAAAAAAATGTAGTATGATAATGCATTGAGGAAATAATAAACAGTCTGCATGATTCATTAGTGTTCAGGCAAAGTGGGAGAAATGAGAGGAAATACCCTATCATATTGGATCAAGAATTGAAGGAAGTATTTTTTTTCCCCCCAGAGAACACTGAATATGAGGTTCACATGATGGATAGGCATGGAAAGGAATCATTTTGTATTGATCCAGGATGTTACCACATTGAGATTTTCAGATCCATGAAATATGAAATTTCCAGACTGCTTGAAAAGGCTCAAAACATGAATTCTTACCCAAATGCTGATTATCCTGGGTTGTGTTTTCACCTAAAGAGAGAGAGAGACAGAGGGAGACAGAGATATGGTTAGAGACAAAGGTGGAGAGACAGAGAAAACAAAGAAAGAGCGAGACAAGACAGATAAACACAGAGACAGAGAAACAGAAGTGGAATACAACCTAGATTTTAATCCTGGCTTTGCAAATTTCTTCCTCTGCAACCTTTGGCAAGTAACTTCATCTTTCAAAATCTCAGTTCCTTCCTCTATCAAATGATAGAATCAGACTAGATATTCACCCAAGAACCATCCAAAATATAAAGCTTATAAATTGTAGCAAAATTGCTTTCCATATTAAAGTTTATTTAATTTTCCCCTTGTATCAACCCAGGATGTCTCATTATACAGATGTCATTACTCTCATTTTATAGATAAGAAATTGACCTTGTCAGAAATTAGGCAACTTAGCCAAGGCTTCATCAGTGGCAAGTGTTAATGCTAGGCCGTGAACTTAGGTCTTGACTCCAAGTTCAGGTTACTATCTAATGCCTATTTTCCCTTAGGAATTTCAACAGTTTCTCTCTCTCTCTCTCTCTCTCTCTCTCTCTCTCTCTCTCTCTCTCTCTCTCTCTCTCTCTCTCTCTCTCTCTCTCTCCATTGGGGGGGGTATTTATCGAAACTTTTTCATAATTATTTATTTTATTTTTAATTTATTGGATAACACTCTTTAAAAGTAGTGTACTGTCCTTCATATAAAAGGACATTAATGACCTCTTACCAGTGGAACATAGGGTGGCTGTGTGATCGTTGTTGACTGTGCTTTAGACTATTCTCTAAGAACTGCTCACTAAGGTGTGGAGAAAGTGCTAAGCTACACAAGCTGAGGTGATTTCCTCATCAAGGAGTCTCCTATCTCCTGAAATCAAAGATCCAGTCTACATTCCTCTCTATAATGATAGGGTTAGAATGTAGCCAGTATTTAATAAGTATTGTTCATTCCTATTTTGCGGTTATCCATCTACATGTTTTTCTGGTTTTCTTTGATTTTGACCACCTATAAACTCTGAATCATCTCTGGTAATTAAGAAGTATTGTAGTCTTTTTTTCAATATGGTCATCTCACTCATATCCTTATCAAAATGAATACCAGACCCTAATTGGTGTTCTTAAAACATTAACTAACTGTAGGTTGGTAGGATAGAAATGTGGAAAGCTGAGAAAAAAGGTTATAAACATTTCTGACTCTTAAGTTTATCACTGGGTATACATGTTGGTGCTGTGATCATTCTCTATACTCGTATTTTTTTTTCTCAAAATAATTTGATGAACCTGAGTTTTAGCATTTTATTATAGTCATTAAGGCAAGTTAATGAAAACCTTTGACTCCCACAGCATATTGTCCTGTCAGGAAGGAAGATAGGGAAACTTGGAAATAGAAGCTGTCTCCTTGCCACTGCAGGGACCATCTTCTTGAGGTGGACATATGCTTGGCTCATGACAATGAATTGAGACTTTGGTGTCCTGGGCCATTGTTATTTAAAAAAAAAACAAAAAAAACAGCTTTCTCATTATTCTTTATAATGAGTGGGAGAACAATGATTATATGTCAATCAAGCTGTCCTTGTAATCATTCCCCTTTCCAGAATCTTGAGAAAGTACAGTAAGAGCAGTACCATCAGAATATAGATGGAAACAACTCCACCCTATTTTTCATATCCTTTTGCTTCATGTTATCTGGAATCAGGCCACCATGCAACTTTCTTGCCATTTCTGCACAATGTCATCAATACTCCAACCTGATCTCTTATCCACCAGAACCTTAGAATCTAATTCTGAGTCCTTATCAATGAACTTTAAATTTATGGTTCCCGGATCCAGGTCAGAACACTTTATGGTGTGCTGTAACAACTTTTTTATGTATGTACTTCATTTTTTTTTTAATAAAAATTTATTTATTTAACTTTTTACATTCATTTTCACAAAATTTTGGGCTCCAGATTTTCTCCCCTTTTATCCCCTCCCCCCACCCCAATATACCAAGCAATCTAATTTTCCCTATCACCAATCTTCCCTCTCTTCTATCATCCCTCCCTTCTCTTGTCCCCATCTTCTCTTTTGTCCTGTAGGGCCAGATGATTTTCTATTCCCCATTAACTGTATTTCTTATTTCCTAGTAGAAACAACAATACTCAACAGTTGTTCCTAAAACTTTGAGTTCCAAATTCTTCCCATCCCTCCCTACCCATACGTTCCCTTTGGGAAGGCACACAATTCAATATAGGCCCTATCTGTGTAGTTTTGCAAATGACTTCGATAATAGTCATGGTGTGTAAGACTAATTGTATTTCCCTCCATCCTCTCCTGCCCCCCATTGTTTCTATTCTGTCTTTTGATCCTGTCCCTCCCCGAGTGTTGACTTCAAATTGCTCCCTCCTCCCATTACCCTCCCTACCATCACCCCCCCTTGCTTATCTCCTTCTCCCTCACTTTCCTGTATTGTAAGATAGGTTTTCATACCAAAATGAGTGTGCATTTTATTCCTTCCTTTAGTCGAATGTGATGAGGGTAAACCATGTTTTTTTCTCAGTGCTCCTCTTTTTCCTTCCACTAAAAAGTCTCCAGCTTGCCTCTTGAATGAGATATAATTTACCCCATTTCATTTCACCCTCTCTCCTCCCACTACATTTCTCTCTCACCATTTACCTTAATTTTTTTTGGAATATGGTCCCATCCTATTCAATTCACTCTGTGCTCTCTGTCTTTGTATGTGCGTGCAGGTGTGTATGTGTGTGCGTGCACACATGTACATGTGTGTGTGTGGTCCCACCAACTACCCAGATACTGAAAAATTTTAAGAGTTACAAATATTGTCTTTCCATGTAGGAATGTAAGCAGTTCACCTTTGGTAAGTCCCTTATGACTTCTCTTTGCTGTTTACTTTTCATACTTCTTCTCATTCTTGTGTTTGAAAGTCAAATTTTCTTTTCAGCTCTGGTCTTTTCATCAAGAATGATTGAAAGTCCTCTGTTTCATTGAAAGACCATATTTTCCCCTGAAGTATTATACTCAGTTTAGCTGGGTAGGTGATTCTTGGTTTGAGTCCTAGTTCCTTTGACTTCTGCAATATCCTATTCCACGCCCTTTGATCCCTTAATGTAGAAGCTGCTAGATCTTGAGTTATCCTGATTGTATTTCCACAATACTGGAATTGTTTCTTTCTAGCTGCTTGCAAGATTTTCTCCTTGACCTGGGAACTCTGGAATTTGGCCACAATGTTCCTAGGAGTTTCTCTTTTTGGATCTCTTTCAGGCGGTGGTCGATGGATTCTTTCAATACTTATTTTGCCCTCTGGTTGTAGAATATCAGGGAAGTTTTCCTCGATAATCCATTTTCCCAGCCAGTTACTTGACTTCTGAGATTCCTGTCCACCCCCACCTAGATCTGCCCAGCTAGTGCTTGGGGTCTGGGATTCAAATGGGCTTTCTGCGGCAGGCGCTGCTACTATTCAATGTGAGCTTAAGTTCTGGTGCTTGGGTGGGGGCAGGGCCGCCTCCCAGGCTCAGTTCCCTCAGGGGGTTTATGCAGAGACCTTCAGTAATGACCCTGATCTTCTGCCTGCCTGCTCGGGGAGTCCCAGGCCGCTGCTGCCTCTGCCACTGCCTCTGCCCCTCCCTCTGCCGCTTCCTCCCGAGGGGGCCCGAGCCACGGAGACACCCCGCTCCCCTCTTGTCCAGCCCAGACATCTCTCTCACTGACCTGTAACATTTGTGGGCGGAGGGAACTTCACGGCCGCCGAAGGTTCCATCCCTGAAGCCTGCTCAGATCTGCTCCTCTCGGCTGTGTGGCCAGGGCAGGATAGGGGTGGGCTCCACTTTGCAGGGTGTGACGGACCCCTGGGGACCACTCTTCAGGGCTCTCTGGAATGGAAATCTTTTCCACTGTGTTTCTGCATGCCTTGCAGTGCTCCAGAATTCGTGGGGAGTTCTTCTTGCAGGAAACATATGGGCTGTGGGTTCGGAGCTAGCATACATGAGTCTTTCTACTCCGCCATCTTGGCTCCACCCCATGTACTTCATTTTTTGAAGAATATCATTGCCAGATACCATCAATATGTAATTAATGCAATTATAAATACTTTATATACCAAATAAATTAGTACCAAATAGTAGGTTGTTTACTGAATGTGAGTTAAAGTTGGAGCAGTATTCTTTTTTTTTTTTTTTTTTAATTTATTTATTTATTTATTTATTTTACATTCATTTTCACAAATTTTTGGGTTCCAAATTTTCTCCCTTTTTCTCCCCTCCCCCCACCCCAATACCCCAAGCAATCTAATTTTCCCTATCTCCAATCTGTCCTCTCTTCTGTCATCCCTCCCTTCCCTTGTCTCTATCTTCTCTTTTCTCCTGTAGGGCCAGATGACTTTCTATTCCTCATTAACTGTATGTCTTCTTTCCTAGTTGCAACAGCAATACTAAACAATTGTTCCTAAAACTTTGAGTTCCAAATTCTCCCCATCCCTCCCTCCCCACCCATTCCCTTTGGTACGGCAGGCAATTCATTATAGGCCATATCTGTGTAGCTTTGCAAATGACCTTCCTGATAGTCGTGTTGTGTAAGACTAACTGAATTGCCATCCCTCCTCACCTGCCCCTCATTGTTTCTCTTTGATCCTGTCCCTCCCCAAGTGTTGACTTTCAATTACTCCCTCCTCCCTTTGCCCTCCCTTCCATCATCCCCCCCCAATATCTCCTTCTCCCCCGCTTTCTTATACTGTAAGATACGTTTTCATACCAAAATGAGTGTGCATTTCACTCCTTCGTTTAGTCAAATGTGATGAGGGTAAACTTTTGTTTGTTTGTTTGTTTGTTTGTTTGTTTGTTTTTTTCTTCAGCTCTCCTCTTTTTCCCTCCACTAAAAACATCTCCTACTTGCCTCTTAAATGACATATAGTTACCCCCTTCCATTTCTCCCTCTTTCCTCTCACTACATTTCTCTCTCATCATTTACCTTAATTCCTTTTAAGGTATGGTCCCATCCTATTCAGTTCAATCTGTGCTCTCTGTCTCTGCATGTGAATGCATGTGTGTATGTGTGTGCATGCATGTACATGTGTATGTGTGGTCCCACCAACCACCCAGATACTGAAAAGTTTTAAGAGTTAGAAATATTGTCCTTCCATGTATGAATGCAAACAGTTCATTTCTGGTAAGTCCCTTAATACTTCTCCTTGCTTTTTACTTTTGCATGCTTCCTCTCATTCTTGTGTTTGAAAGTCAAATTTTCTTTTCAGCTCTGGTTTTTTCATCAAGAATGATTGAAAGTCCTCTGTTTCATTGAAAGACCATATTTTCCCTTGAAATATTATACTCAGTTTAGCCGGGTAGGTGATTCTTGGTTTGAGTCCTAGTTCCTTTGCCTTCTGGAATATCCTATTCCACGCCCTTCGATCCCTTAATGTAGAAGCTGCTAGATCTTGGGTTATCCTGATTGTATTACCACAGTACTGGAATTGTTTGTTTCTGGCTGCTTGCAAGATTTTTTCCTTGAGCTGGGAGTTCTGGAATTTGGCCACAATGTTCCTAGGAGTTTCTCTTTTTGGATCTCTTTCAGGTGGTGATCGATGGATTCTTTCAATACTTATTTTGCCCTCTGGTTCTAGAATGTCAGGGCAGTTTTCCTTGATAATTTCATGCAAGACGATGTCTAGGCTCTTTTTTTGATCATGGCTTTCAGGTAGTCCCATAATTTTTAAGTTGTCTCTCCTTGATCTATTTTCCAGGTCAGTTGTTTTTCCCATGAGATATTTCACATTCTCTTCCATTTTATTGTTCTTTTGGTTTTGTTTGGTGATTTCTTGGTTTCTCATAAAATCATTAGACTCCATCTGTTCCATTCTAATTTTGAGAGAACTATTAAATTCAGTGAGCTTTTGAGCCTCTTTTTCCATTTGGCTCATTTTGCTTTTGAATGCATTCTTCTCCTCATTGGCTTTTTGAACCTCTTTTGCCAATTGAGTGAGCCTATTTTTCAAGGTGTTAATTTCCTCAGCATTTTTTTGGGTCTCCTTTACCAAGATATTGACCTTTTTTTCATACTCTTCTTGCATCTTTGTCATTTCTTTTCCCAGTCTTTCCTCCACCTGTCTAACTTGCTTTTCAAAATCCTTTTTAAGCTCTTCCAAGGCCTGAGCCCACCCAACACCCCCCTGGGGTGTCTGGGGTACTGAGGCCCCGCCCTCCACATCTTTCCCTGATGGGAAAAATACGTTCTCGTCCTCCCCATCTGATCCGAAGGTTGGGATCATTTGCATTTGTTGGAAAAAACTCTCTAAAGTCTTATTTTTCTTCCCCTTTCTAGGCATTTTCCCAGCCAGTTACTTGACCTCTGAGATTCCCTTCCACCCCCCCCTGGATCCGCCCAGCCAGCGCCTGGCCTCTGAGATTCAAATGGGCTTTCCTCCTGCTGGCTGTCAATCAGTGAGCTTTAGTTCAGGTGCTGGGGCGGGGCCAGGGCTGTCTCCGAGACTCTGATCCCTCGGGGGGCTTTATGCAGCGACTCTCAAGAATGGAGCGGGTGGGGGCGGGGTGGGGGGCCCGCCTCCCAATCTCAGCTCCCCTGGGGGTCCCGAGCAGAAACCTTCAGCAACAGAGCGGGCTGGGGGCAGGGCCGTCTCTCAGGCTCAGCTCCGTCAGGTTTTATGCGGGAATCTTCTGTAATGAAGATCCTGCCTGCTGCTGGGGGATTCCTGAGTCCCGGGCCGCTGCCGCCTCAGCCGCCACCCACGCCTCTGCCTCCGCCGCTTCCTGCCCCCGTCCCTGCCGCCGCCGCTTCCTCCCGAGGGGGCCTGAGTCACAGACGCCCTGCTTCCCCTCTCCTTCAGCCCGGCCTCTCTCACTGACCTGCTTCTGTGGGCGGAGGGACTTTCCCGGCTGCTTCAGCTTCCGTCTCTGAAGCCTGCTCCGATCCGCTTCTCTGAGGCCTCGGCCAGGGCAGCGCTGGGGGTCGGGTTTACTCTCCGGGGCGCGCCGGACCCTGGGGACGGGTCTTGAGGGCTCCCTGGGACGGAAATCTCCTCCACTCTGCCTCTGCACACCTTGCACTCACCCAGAATCTATGGGGGACTCTTTCTACACCAATTCCATGGGCTTTGGTTTCGGAGCTCGTAAACGTGCGTCCTTCTACTCCGCCATCTTGGCTCCGCCCCTGGAGCAGTATTCTTGCAGTGTTTAAGTCAGCTTGTAATGATGAGCTGACATTTTGGTGGTTATAAGTCTCTCCCCTGTCAGTATGTTTTCAAAAAATTCCACCCTGCAACTGACAGATTTTATACCTGCTTGAAATTGACCAAGGAGTTTCTTAAAATTATTATGACAGAATCAGTGAAGGCTTTCTCCAGAGAGGTTAGTCCATGCAGTTTCCAATGTCAAGTTTGGGTTGTAGGGAAATAAAACATTTAAGGAATAATGAATGGAAGATAGAAATAATACTCTTCATGTGTTTTGTTGGAAAAAATGGTGGGAGCAGTAGAGAACAAAAACAAAGCCCACCATGATACTATTTTTTCTTGCTTATGACACATGAATGAAAATACATCTGTGAGAAAAAATATCAAAGAAAGCCAAAGGAAGTTGTTTTAATCTGACCCACCATGAATGTTAGTGTAAGTGACCTAATAAGTCCTTAATAGTTAAGGGACTATCTAAAATCATACAGCTAGTATGTGCCAAAGGCCACATTTGAACCCAGACCAGAAGATCATAGGATCAGCAATATTTAAGGGATTTTTATTGTTTATGCAATCCAACTCTCTCATTTCTTAGCTGAGTAACTGATACTCAATGAAGGTGAGTAACGTGTACCTGTGCAATGATCATGTAGAAGGGTTGGTATCCTCTACACGAGCAAGGAAACAGAATACTTAAAATTTTCATGAATTGAAGCAAATACTCATTCACTCAGGGGTGATAGGAAGACATGAATTTGAAGCCTGCATTATACCTACTGTGTGACACTTGGTAATTCAATTAAATTCTCAGTCTCAGATTCCTTCCCTCCAAAAATGGATAGCACTCGCCGCATGGCATTAATTTAAAAAGATGTTGTATTACAAATGTAGTAAATGGCAAAGCTAGGATGCTGAGTCAGTAAATGTAGTGAATTTAAGGAAAATAATGCATGGATAAAACTTGGCAGAATTCTTAAGCCCTGAGGTAGCTTTTTCTAATCATCTGAAAGCTGAGATTATCAAGTATTTTCCAATGAATGATATAAAATTGTGCATCGCAACTCTTTTTAGCAAGAGGAGAGGCAAAAAGTCTACTCCTTCCATTAAAACAATTAATCTTGAGGTCGCAAGGATTGCGCTGTGTGTTATTAAGAAAAATATTGTTTGCTAACAAGAAGACGGGGAGTGGTCATTGTAATTTTCAGATATAATTGAGAATATGTACAGAGTGAGAAATACTTCCTACCCTTTGAACCAGGAGACCGCTGTGCAGAGCAATTGCTGAATTGAGCAAAAAATTTTTGTCTCTCATTAGCCTCCATTACATTTATTTCCATCTTATATGTGTTTAATGACTAAGGATTTAGCTTTTGATAGCTTTCAGTTATTTGTGAAAATATTTAGCTTTTTTCTTTATACTTTTAAATGCCTTAAGAATTCTTAGTATGCATTTGCTGATTAATCATACCACATGAATATTATTAAAGAAACATTTGTTTATGGATTTGAAAAACATACTCCCCTTTCTAAATCAAAGCTCTCCTAGTCTTAGTTTTATTTTCTACTTCATGAAAATATTTCTTATTTTTGTAGGGGATTTGGAATCTTTCATAATGCTACTATAATACTAATGGAGGGAGAAAAGGACAGAAAGAACTCTCCATGTTATCTGTGTCATAGGAAGCCTTGTATCTTACGCACAACTGTAAACCTGAGAGACAGAGAAGAGTAGTGTCTAGAAATTCTCTTAAAAGGAGGAAACTGGGTTTTGTTTTTCTTTTTGTTTAGAGGGGTCACTGGATGGTCCAGTGCATGCAGTCAAGCTAGAATGGTGGACCCTGTTCTGGTATCAACCCTTCCTAAGGGAGTTGGAAAAGAAGACAGGAAACTGAGGAGATGGGCATGTGCAGTGGAATTAGTTCTAAAATATGTGATTATTTGCTTCAGTCCACCAAAATCCTCTTGAATAGCATGCCTACTCTTCTTAGTGACCATTGTCCAGGTGTTTTATGGCTAGGGCCTACACTACAACTGCCTGCAGGCTGCCAACCTCAAGATCCCAAATATTCATTCATTGACTAGAAACAATAAGAGATGAGTTTGAGACCTGCCTTTTGTATAACATTTGATAGTAAAACACCTTGCAAGTTCCTTCCCAGTCTTACTACTGAGTTGGTCATAAATCAAACTGGAGTCAACCGCTTGGAAGGGAGCTATTCTCACCAATGTACCACCAATAATGATAACAGAATTTGTTGTTACTTAATGGTTTCAACCATGCCAAACTCTTTGTGATTCCATTTGGGGCTTTCCTGGAAAAGATACTAGAGTGGTTTGCCATTTCCTTCTCCAGATCATTTTTTACAACTGAGGAAACAGACAAACATGGTTAAGGGACTTACCCAGGGTCACACAGCCCATAAGTATCTGATGCCATATTTGAACTCTTCCTGACTCCAGATCCAGCACTCTATAGTACAGTAGCATAAGTAATATTCCATATGGGAAGAAGAATACTGGCTAAAACTTTGACATGAGAGAGAATAGCACACTCACAAGAAAGTAAGCAGAATGATACAGGTGGAGGGAAACTTTCATTTATGAGTAGTGAGATGTTTGGAAATATATAGACTGCCACACTTTGAAGGCTAAAAGACAGGATAAGGAGTTGGGACTTCATCTTGTAAGAAGTAGGGTGACACCGATGGCTTTTGAACAACATAATAAATAACATGGTCATATTAAAGTTTTAATAATAATAAAAGCACAGAGAAAATGTGCTTTCATAAAGAGACTTCTTTGAGATCAGGAATACCTAAGTCCAAGTACCAACTATTACTTGTATTGACTGTGTCCCCAGGTTGACCTTTCAGTGTCTGAGGCAGTCATCTAAGAAATTAAGTTGTAAAGAGTGTACCAACATGCATAGGTTGAGGGAATTGCCTCCTCTGGGAGCCTCCTAAATTAAATCATAGGTCTAATCTCTAATGGTCTAATGCAAAAGAATTGCATTCCTTTTTATATCCTTTGAGTGAAGTAATTTGAGTTTACTGATGAGAAATCTGAGTCTCAGAAGGGTTAAATTGCATGTGCATAATAGTATAGGCCTGATAAAGACTTCATAATATGTGAATAAACCAGTGAAACTAGAAATCCTGATTAATGGAAAAACATTTGGTTTGGTTTATTTTCATTGTGGAAGTCACCGAGATTTGGTGAAATGGAACTCATGATTGAATGAGGATTCCGGAAAGGAATACAAATAGACTAGAACAGCATACCTTATTTGAAGGAGCAGAATGGATTAGAAAAGTCGTGGAGCAGCTTTATACATACTCGTGAAATATGTAAGAAGAATTACAGTTCTAAAAGAAGTCTAGCATGGTTGAAAACACTGGGGTAAGTATTGGTCAAGGGAAAAAAAGAGAAACAATAATTATATGGACACATACCTTAAAGCACCTGGAAAAAAAGAGGAAAAGTAATAAATGAGGAGACTGGGAAACATAATACCAATTTGGAATTCAGACCAGATGTAGCAATGATAGGGAATTTCTGGACATCTGCTGGAGCTATCAGCCAAAATGCCAAGTATTGTGTACACACACACATACACACTGACCTTAACGGCAATTTCATTCTTCAAAGACTGGAAGAAGCAACACTGGGGAATTAGTATTCTGCATCTTTTTCTTGTCAACAAAGAGGAATCGGTTTCTGAAGTGGAAATGATTGGAACCTTAAAGGGTGAAACTGACCATTCAATTTTACATTTAGAATAAGGAGGGAGAAAGAATCCATGCCTAGCTTTTTGTTAAATAAATGAAAAAGGAAAAGGAACAAGTAATATCAAGGAATAATAGTCACCTAAAGGGTACATGGTACTTAAATAAGCTGAAAAATAGTATTTGACAATTTGGAACTATATTGGGAAAGCAGTTTTGTGGAGAGTCAAGTAGTAAATCAGATAAATATGCCACAGCTCATGAGTTGACCTACAGGAAAACTGAGTGATATAACAGTGAGCTCTAAGAAAAAAAGGACTCTCTTATACCAACATTATATTAAGCTCCCTTGAGCATTTTATATTTTAATGTTATTGTCTAAAAGTGCTTGGAGTTATATAGTCTTCAAGGATAGTAAGTTTCTAGAATTTTACGATAGAACGACACCTCCAACTTACAATGTTACCTGTGATCCAGGAAGTGTCACTAAGAATCAGAGACTCATGAGAATATTTCACATGGAGATAGAGATGGCAGGATAAAAATAGTCAGGAGAAAATAGTCACAAGAGGAGTACATCATGGCGTCTATTATATCATCTGCATGAAAATCAATAGCTACCAAAGTTTAAAGATGAGAGGTCGAAGAGAAACAGCTATAATTAGGGATCTGAGGAAAGAAGAGAGTAAACTTAAGGCAGGGCCATTATGAAGCTCTGAAGTCCAAGGGACTTGATAAATGAAGAAGCTAAGAGTTCAAGTTGAGGGAGAGATAGAAGAGTTCAGGATATGGGCAATTAGGAAAAAAACTGATTGATATAATTTGCTTGCCTTAATCTTTAGCCTCTATGGCACTAGCATGTTTCAATTACAAGTAATATTCATTTGATATAGTCAAAAACAAAGATTGTGGTCCCAAGTAATGCCCTTTCCTGGTGTTGCCACTATATTTCACACAAGCTTTCCCCTCTCATCTCACATTACATTCTTCATATTTAATTATAACTCACTCATCAAATGTCATTCATTAAACAAACATCTATTAATAAAACTTTTGAGAAAAATATTATGTAGGGTGCTAAAGCAGGGGTAAAAGTTAGGGAAAATTGCCCCAGCCTTCTAAATTTTATACTCTAATATGATTTGAGGAGTAAGATTCAATGCACAGAGAGGATTAGTGCATAATATCATTTTTTTATCTAATCCATGATTTTATTTTTAAACTGAGAACTCTCAGGAAAGAAGCAACCTCCTTGAAAGCAGATCGACATTTACTCTGTAACTTAGAGCCTTCAGGAACTGTTCTGAAAATGTAATTTTCTTGCCCACCATCCCACAGATTCAGCAGATGTGGTTGGTACTTGAACCCAGGTCTTCCCGATTAGTCTTATGCTCTCTCTCTCTCTCTCTCTCTCTCTCTCTCTCTCTCTCTCTCTCTCTCTCTCTCTCTCTCTCTCTCTCTCTCTCTCTCTCTCTATCTTTATCGCTATCTTTCAGAAAAGTTGACAAGTTGGGTCGGAGTGAGAGGTTGCTATTGATGTTGAACAACATTTTTTTTTCATTACAGTCTACTGATCTCTTTGTGTATGAATCAGTTTTTTTTTTAAAACCACAGCTGTAGTTTTAAAAAGCTATGAAGATCTTTGTGAATAAATTCTTAACCTATGAGCATCACTTTAAAGTATCCTTTTCCACACAAAAGATATTCTCCCAATATATAAAACTATGAGGATTATTGAATGGAGTGGCTATTCTTTTGGTGGCATGATTGGTTTTTCCAAAACCACTAATGGCAGTCCCACACTAATTACCCTGTATTTGACTTCTTTGTATTAATTTCGATACATTATCTTCCCAAATAGTACAGTAAGTTGCTTGACATTAGGATTGCTTATACTCATGTGCTATCACCTAAGACAATGTCTCACCCATTAACAAATGCTTTATGATTGACTGAACATTGATTCTTATATGAGAGTAATTAGAAGAATGGTATTCATGAGAGAAACTGGAATTGAAAACTTTTATGAAGAGGAAGAAATAATGATAGTTCACGCAGAAGTGATGTTTGAATCTGAATGGATACTTTTTTGAAAGAAATGTTGAGAAAAATCACTGCTCTAGTCACCAAATTAGTCTTTCATCCCATTAAATGAACCTTCACATTTTTTGCCTCCACAGACCTACACTTACATGAGAACGTAGACATGAGATCCATAAATATAGGATTACGTTGTCTTTATGGAATATTTCTTGTGTAGTACAATACTTCGCCTGATTAAATAACATGCCACCTAATTAAAAGTGGTTTATTGAAATAATTAATAAAAGTAAGAGTAAAGTGAGGCTTAACTTATTTCTGCATACTATTTAATGAGGAAATCTCTCTAAGTTTAGATTTTCAAGCGATTTGTTCTGAAATTCTGCCATCTCAGGAGCACATTGTATTTATTTTAATATAATTAGATTCTATTGAAAGGATGCTTATGGAATTGTGTTGAAATTAGATTCATTCTGAAGCTATAAAATACGTTATTCTGAATTGTAAGAGTTTTATATGCAAGCTGATTAGTGAAAGAGACTCTTAAATTCAGCTTTTGTTGGCTGACTGTTTTATTTAGTAGTTTAGTAGCTTTGTGTATGTGTCTAGATTTTAAGTATTCTGCCACAAGAGAGTCTGGCATTTATATTACACCATAGTTTCCTGAGATTCTGTTTAGTGTCAGAAGAGGGCCACCTACATTTGTCACCATGGTGAAGTTTATATGGTTTATCAGTGAATCTAGAAAATGAAATGCTCTCAGCATTTGATTGTAACTTCAAGTAATACTGTCACCCAAAGTTTCGGTAAATGGATATTCAACAGATCGGTAAAAGGAGAATTTGTTGAAACAGTTACTACAGATCATTGGTGAGGAGAAAAGCCTCTGTACAATTTTGCTTAGATAATCATTTTTCACAAATCTATCTCATGGACCAGTATGGCCAAAACAATACAGCCATCACCACCAACAAAAGAACGTAACTATCAGCTTATTCTCATTTGGATTTTCAAATTGGAATCCCAAATCACTTACATTTCTATGGCTTTTACTACTACCAATAAACCTACATTCATAGGGTGTTTTTACTTACCTGTGTTTTCCTTGGCATAGGGAAGTTCATTGAGGAGACCCTTTCTTTCCAATCAGATCAATATTTACTCTGCAGCTTAGAGTGTTAAAGAATTGCTTGGTTTGCTGAGAGGATAACTCACCCATGGTCACACAACCAGTATATGGTAGAGGAAAGATTTGAACCCAAGTGCATCCTACTTATTGTCGTTAAGTTTTGTCCACTATGCTATGTTGCCATATTATTGTACTAACAATTTATAGTAATACTTTGAGATAGGTAGTGCAGTTCTTATCCTTATTTTACCGATGAAAAAGCTTACAGATGAGAATGCTTAAATTAATTACCCATAAATGGCTAAAAAGTGTCAATGTACAGGATTTCTGGCTCCAAATCCCAAGTTTTTCCAATAAACCATTCTAGGAGAAAATAGTCACAAGAGGAGTACATCATGGCGTCTATTATATCATCTGCATGAAAATCAATAGCTACCAAAGTTTAAAGATGAGAGGTCGAAGAGAAACAGCTATAATTAGGGATCTGAGGAAAGAAGAGAGTAAACTTAAGGCAGGGCCATTATGAAGCTCTGAAGTCCAAGGGACTTGTTAAATGAAGAAGCTAAGAGTTCAAGTTGAGGGAGAGATAGAAGAGTTCAGGATATGGGCAATTAGGAAAAAAAACTGATTGATATAATTTGCTTGCCTTAATCTTTAGCCTCTATGGCACTAGCATGTTTCAATTACAAGTAATATTCATTTGATATAGTCAAAAACAAAGATTGTGGTCCCAAGTAATGCCCTTTCCTGGTGTTGCCACTATATTTCACACAAGCTTTCCCCTCTCATCTCACATTACATTCTTCATATTTAATTATAACTCACTCATCAAATGTCATTCATAAACAAACATCTATTAATAAAACTTTTGAGAAAAATATTATGTAGGGGTGGTAAAGCAGGGGTAAAAGTTAGGGAAAATTGCCCCAGCCTTCTAAATTTTATACTCTAATATGATTTGAGGAGTAAGATTCAATGCACAGAGAGGATTAGTGCATAATATCATTTTTTTATCTAATCCATGATTTTATTTTTAAACTGAGAACTCTCAGGAAAGAAGCAACCTCCTTGAAAGCAGATCGACATTTACTCTGTAACTTAGAGCCTTCAGGAACTGTTCTGAAAATGTAATTTTCTTGCCCACCATCCCACAGATTCAGCAGATGTGGTTGGTACTTGAACCCAGGTCTTCCCGATTAGTCTTATGCTCTCTCGCTCTCTCTCTCCTCTCTCTCTCTCTCCTCTCTCTCTCTCTCTCTCTCTCTCTCTCTCTCTCTCTCTCTCTCTATCTATCTATCTATCTTTATCGCTATCTTTCAGAAAAGTTGACAAGTTGGGTCGGAGTGAGAGGTTGCTATTGATGTTGAACAACATTTTTTTTTCATTACAGTCTACTGATCTCTTCGTGTATGAATCAGTTTTTTTTTTTAAAACCATAGCTGTAGTTTTAAAAAGCTATGAAGATCTTTGTGAATAAATTCTTAACCTATGAGCATCACTTTAAAGTATCCTTTTCCACACAAAAGATATTCTCCCAATATATAAAACTATGAGGATTATTGAATGGAGTGGCTATTCTTTTGGTGGCATGATTGGTTTTCCAAAACCACTAATGGCAGTCCCACACTAATTACCCTGTATTTGACTTCTTTGTATTAATTTCGATACATTATCTTCCCAAATAGTACAGTAAGTTGCTTGACATTAGGATTGCTTATACTCATGTGCTATCACCTAAGACAATGTCTCACCCATTAACAAATGCTTTATGATTGACTGAACATTGATTCTTATATGAGAGTAATTAGAAGAATGGTATTCATGAGAGAAACTGGAATTGAAAACTTTTATGAAGAGGAAGAAATAATGATAGTTCACGCAGAAGTGATGTTTGAATCTGAATGGATACTTTTTTGAAAGAAATGTTGATAAAAATCACTGCTCTAGTCACCAAATTAGTCCTTTCATTCCCATTAAATGAACCTTCACATTTTTTTGCCTCCACAGACCTACACTTACATGAGAACGTAGACATGAGATCCATAAATATAGGATTACGTTGTCTTTATGGAATATTTCTTGTGTAGTACAATACTTCGCCTGATTAAATAACATGCCACCTAATTAAAAGTGGTTTATTGAAATAATTAATAAAAGTAAGAGTAAAGTGAGGCTTAACTTATTTCTGCATACTATTTAATGAGGAAATCTCTCTAAGTTTAGATTTTCAAGCGATTTGTTCTGAAATTCTGCCATCTCAGGAGCACATTGTATTTATTTTAATATAATTAGATTCTATTGAAAGGATGCTTATGGAATTGTGTTGAAATTAGATTCATTCTGAAGCTATAAAATACGTTATTCTGAATTGTAAGGGTTTTATATGCAAGCTGATTAGTGAAAGAGACTCTTAAATTCAGCTTTTGTTGGCTGACTGTTTTATTTAGTAGTTTAGTAGCTTTGTGTATGTGTCTAGATTTTAAGTATTCTGCCACAAGAGAGTCTGGCATTTATATTACACCATAGTTTCCTGTGATTCTGTTTAGTGTCAGAAGAGGGCCACCTACATTTGTCACCATGGTGAAGTTTATATGGTTTATCAGTGAATCTAGAAAATGAAATGCTCTCAGCATTTGATTGTAACTTCAAGTAATACTGTCACCCAAAGTTTCGGTAAATGGATATTCAACAGATCGGTAAAAGGAGAATTTGTTGAAACAGTTACTACAGATCATTGTGAGGAGAAAAGCCTCTGTACAATTTTGCTTAGATAATCATTTTCACAAATCTATCTCATGGACCAGTATGGCCAAAACAATACAGCCATCACCACCAACAAAAGAACGTAACTATCAGCTTATTCTCATTTGGATTTTCAAATTGGAATCCCAAATCACTTATATTTCTATGGCTTTTACTACTACCAATAAACCTACATTCATAGGGTGTTTTTACTTACCTGTGTTTTCCTTGGCATAGGTAAGTTCATTGAGGAGACCCTTTCTTTCCAATCAGATCAATATTTACTCTGCAGCTTAGAGTGTTAAAGAATTGCTTGGTTTGCTGAGAGGATAACTCACCCATGGTCACACAACCAGTATATGGTAGAGGAAAGATTTGAACCCAAGTGCATCCTACTTATTGTCGTTAAGTTTTGTCCACTATGCTATGTTGCCATATTATTGTACTAACAATTTATAGTAATACTTTGAGATAGGTACTATCTCAATGTACTAACTATTGTACTGCACTAACTATTGTTAGTACTATACTATACTGTACTATATATATACTATACTGTACTGTACTAACTATAGTTAGTACTAACTATTGTACTGTAACTGTTGTACTGTACTAACAATGTACTAACTCTTGTACTAACAATTTATAGTAATACTTTGAGATAGGTAGTGCAGTTCTTATCCTTATTTTACCGATGAAAAAGCTTACAGATGAGAATGCTTAAATTAATTACCCATAAATGGCTAAAAAGTGTCAATGTACAGGATTTCTGGCTCCAAATCCCAAGTTTTTCCAATAAACCATTCTATTTCTTAGAATAGTTTTCCTCTCCTTCAGTTATGTAAGATAATCACTGTGATTGTTATGAGGCCCCTTAAACATTAAAATCTCTCCAGTACAGTTAAGAAAAGGTAGAGGTCCCAACATACCTATATATATATATATTTCAAATATGTTCAGTGACATCTCCCAAGGAACCAGGAGCTATGGAATACCAAGCTTTCTTCAATCAACACTCCTTCATAGATTTCTCCTTAATAAAGAGAACTCTTTATAGATCTTCACTACCCTTACAGACACTGCTTTTATTACTTTATTGAACATTAATATAGACAATTAAATTATTTTCATAACTCCCCCATGTTTTTATGTCTTTTTTTACTCAGCATCTTAACTTCATCTCAATCCTTGAGGACAAATGATCCACTGTGACAAATTCTTTGTTCCTTCTCTCAGGCCTTTGGATTGCCCATTACAGATGTCACTAGGGTTCTGTGGCACAAAGATGTATTATTACTCTAATTTATATCACATTTTAAAACCAATCTTCAAAACTGAATTCCTGTCAGAGGATTTCCCTAGGTAAAGAAAATCATTCCATCATGATCAAATCTAGAAAAGTTCTGTCATCTGTGTATTCATGTCATCGTATGCTCCAATACTGAACTCATTAACTTTCCTTTAAATCCATCCCTCCTCCTAATATCCCTACTTCAGGTAAAGATATCATCATTTTTCTAGTCACCCTCTTTTGTAACTTTGAAGCCCTCCTCAATTCTTTACTCTTACCCTCCATTAACGCGGAGTTGCTTTGCTTTCATCAATTCCACCTGTGTCTTCCTTACTTGCCCTTTTCAGTTTCTTTTTAGTGTTTTCTTCCTATGTTGGAATACAAGCTTTTTGAAAACTAATTTTAAAAAAAAAATTCTATTCTCAGAACTTTCAACAGGGTCTGGCACTAAGTCAACATGAAAAAAATGTTTCATCTAATATAATCTCCTCTTTAATCATATAACAAACATCCTTATATAGTCTGCTATTGCCTCTCTCCTAGAATCCTGAAGTAACTTCATAATCACTTTTAAATCATTCTGTCTCTTGCTTTTCAGTATATCTTCCACATAGGTGCTCAATTTATGTTCCTAAATCACAGATCTGATAGTATCATTCCTATATCCATAAAAATTATGTGTCTCTCTATTGCCTTAATGTTTAAAATGCAAATTTCTCTTGTCTTTTGAAGCCCTTCATAATTGGGTTTCAATTTGCTTGTTGTCTGCCCCAGTAGAATGTGAGCTCCTTGATAGGAGGCACTCTGTTGTACTTTTCCTTGTATTGCCAACTCAGTGCCTAACTCATAGCAGGTGCTTAATAAATGCTTATTGATGGATTGACAAGCTATCTTTCCAGGATAATTACACATTCCTCCTCCTTATGAAGTCTGTGTTGAAGTCAAAATTCCTTGCTTGTGATTCTCCAAGTAGAGCATTGCATTTTCTATAGTCTAATATACACAGATGAATTATTTTCTTTCTTCTTATCTGTGACTTAGAACACCATTCAACTTTTGCTCAATTAGAAGTTTTATTTTGCTTTTCTTTTTTATTCCTCCAATTATTAATACCTCTTCATCACTGGGAAAATTTTAGTTCCTCTTCTGTAATTGTATATCCCTAAAAGAATGTCATCTTGTGAGGGCAAGAACAATATAAACTTATATTTAGTCTTTAGCACCTAACACAGCTGTTGGCTCAGAGATGATTAAAAAATGCTTATTAATTCACTGATTTTGTATATTTTTAACTTATTGAACTATGGAGATATGCCCCCACCCTAAAACACAATGTAAACTCTTTGAGGGCAGATACATTTTTTTATCTTTGTATTCTCAGCATCTAGCATAATGATTGACATACAATGATCACTAAATAAATGGTCCTTGAGTTGAAGTGGATATGTAAGAAAGAAGTTATTGTAAGGAATTGGGTTGTTTTGGCAGGAATTTATTCTAATCTATTCATGGAACTATTTGGGAAATTGTTATCGGGAGTAGTCCCATCTAAACTTAAAGGAAAAGTTCCTGTTATTCATGTTATGGGAAACTTTGTAAAAAATCAACTTATTATTCTATTTCAAATAGAGGAGAGAGAGAATGAGCTCAAGGAAACACTGTACCACCATGGTCTTGTGAACTCTACTGAAAAATCGATTGACATATTGGCAATTTCTGTTTCCATGTGAATTAAATGGGAATGGTTTGGTGGCCTTGTATAAATCATTTCTCTCTAGGCCTCATTCTCTTCATTTCTAAAATACAAGAATTGGACCAAAATAACTTGATGATCCCTTTTTGATTCCTGTAAGTTCCTCTGACACCAAGTGATTCCCCAGGAAAACCGGCAAGATATGATGAATTCCTACTATCTAACAATTATTACTGAATGTAGTCCAAAAATACTTATAAGAATGTCATTTTATTAACTTGCATGAGAACAAATCTGATTTTGAGAAATTTTCTAGAAACTAACAAAACAATGCTTTAATTATCAAAATTGGGATGAAAGAATGCTTATAGACAGTCTGGCTAACCAAGTCCATCACAACACATAGACATGCCTGTAAGATTTTTCAAGGCAGAAAAGTAAGGCACCTCTTTGTCTAGCAAATCCCTTCTTTCCCTCATCATTGAATCCCTACAGAATGGTTTTAATCTTTGTTTCTTGATAGAACTGTGCTGATCCTGGTTTTGACCCTGTTTCTGCCTCTATGCCTTCAATTCTGTGATCCCTACACTAAAGAGTAACTTTAGCTTTTATTTATGAAATTCTGGCCTCTACTACAAAGGAATTTTCTGGCTATGGAAAACTCCTGCACTCCCCTACCATCCCAAAAAGGGAAAGCTGAAGTCAGGTCCTTCTAATCCAATTCAGTTAAGTGTAATAAACCATTTTAGCAGCTACTATGAAGGACACACTGCAGTAGAGACTGGGGATACAAAAAAAACATTATTAAGAAAACTCAGCCCTAGACTGTGATGGTCCCTAAATCCAGTCCTGCCCCTGAACAAGGCTAATGAGGGAGCTCATTCTATTTGTAAAAAGTCCAATAGCATCTTTCATAATGAGATGCTTCAAGTCCATGATGAGTCATATAAAGATTAGCTAAAGGAACTAGAAATACTTGAGCTTGTAGAAGAATTAGAAAGACAGACAAAATCTGTTTTCCTGGTATTTAAAAGTCTGTCCTATTAGGGAAAGGGAATTAGATTTGTTGCAGCTGACTCTAGAGGCAGTTGTTAGGAACAGCAGTTTAAAGATCTTAGAAAGGAACATCCTGAGAAAAATTGGTTCCCTTAGGATATTTTGGGCTTTTTTTTTCCTAAGGGTCTTTAAGTGAAGGATTCATTACCACTAGTTAAAGTGTAGCAGAGGGGATTCCTATATACAGTTAAACCCATTGAACTAGATGGACTTTTAAAACCCTTCAATGCCGAGCTCCTGTGATTTATCAGGATTTCCTTTATTACTTTGAAAATATATCATTTACTCAAATCAAAAGGAAAATAAAGGCTACTTGGCTGTATAATGGCTGTTGTACAGTCAATTTAGTCAATTTCTTCGCAGATGGAAGAAAAGTAAAGAAGGAAGGGAAGGAAGGAAGGAAGGAAGGAAGGAAGGAAGGAAGGAAGGAAGGAAGGAAGGAAGGAAGGAAGGAAGGAAGGTATTTAAAAAGCACTCTGTGTGTTAGACTCTAGGGACTGAGATATAAAAGTAACAGTATTTACCCTCAAAAAGCAGTGGAAAGACATACAGGGGAGGTTAAGTAGAAAATCATGGGATGTCAGGAATTCTGAGTGGAGTCATATAACAGTTGATTGAAGGTCCCCAGCAATCATGTTAAGGCTGAATTGATTACTGTACTCAGAGAAAGAAGTGGAAAGTATGTGCAAGAACTGACCTGGATGGGTGGGGGTGGGAGGTGGGGTAAGGGGTACTTTCTGGAAGACATAGCAGAATATATCCATGGTGAATAAAGATTAGATTTCTACTTCAAGAGTAAGACAACATAATCCCAGGGTAGAAAAGAACAGAAGTAGTGAATCAAAGCATTACAAAAAGATGTCCATGGTATTAGAAATGGTCATTTGTAACATTAGAATATTAAACATTAATAGAAAATTTCAAAGTGTTAGCAACAAAACAAATAATTAAAAACTTCCAAATAAGTAGAAATCTACTTTGCTGGTTCTTTTAAAAACACCTTTAAACCTCACATTGGGTTGAAATGTTCTTCTTTGTAACTTCTATCCATCAGTTTTAATTCTTCCTTTACAGATATCCAAAATAAGTTAAATATGCCTTTGGTGTAACAATTCAGATATTTAAAGGAAATAATTTTTTTCTTCTTTTGTTTAAGAAGTCCCAGTTTATTCATCCATTTCTCACATTTCCCTGACCTTTTCACACTCTTATCTGCTACTGAACAATGTTCAGCTTATAAAATGAGAAAGTTAGACTAAATGACCTGCAATGTCCCTTCCACCTCTAAATCTGTGTTCCAAGATAATCGTAAAAAAAATGTAGGAGTGAGAAGGATCAAGTATAGAGTTTTGCTTTCCAGAGTGGAGTAGTCCCTCCACATTCACATTGATTAACCACAATGCTTTAGGTGCATTTATTTAATATGTTAGAAATCTACCTCTCTTTATTATGAACTAGCCAACCTTCTTTATACAATAGTAGAGAATAATATTATATCAAACTTAGTAAACAGTCCATCAATAAGTGTTAATTAAATGCTTACTATATGCCAGGCACTGGGTTCTGAGAGTCTGTTCCTTAGTTTCCTGCTCTTGATCTGTTATCCTACATTTTAACCAACACTCTTCTTTTACATAGCATTTAATAGAGCTACTTCCCAAATCTTCCCATGACTCTTTCTAAACTTATCTGTCTCCCAATATCTCCTGCTTAAGCTTTTCCTTTAGACAAGAAAAGGAAATTTGTCCATCTTCTGTTTGCAATTTTTATGCTAAGTAAGCATGGTTGACTTGAAGCCATTATTTTGTTTTTAGGATTGAGCATAGATTAAAATGTGATACAAATAGGTATCTAATGAGTTAGCATATATGGCCAGTGAATTTCTAATTAGTCCTTTGTACTGAGTTGTTCTTTTATTGAAAATGAAGTGTGAAATATAAGAATGTAATATCAGGTTTAATTTCCAGACTTTTCTATATTGATAGTCAGTACATGAAAAATGAAATTTAGTTGATTTATATTGTGTATGATAAATACTGATTTAAGTGTGATTTGAGTTAATTATCCACAAATGACATGTAAATGAACGTAAAGCATGCTTTTAAATATTTACATCATACCAAAAAACAATTTAATTTTGCATTTACTCATCAACATAAAGAAGAAACAGTTAATGTACTTTACAAATGTCCTAATTTTAACCCTGACTCAGTATATAGATAGATAAATAGGTAGAAAATAGATACATATATACACATACATAAGTGTGTATCTATATATATACATATGTATATGTATGCATATATGTGTATATATATACATATATAATATTATTCAAATACACTATAACCAGAGTGTGATACAAATGTTAAATTATGTGTGGTATCACCAAAACCTGTTCTATCTTGATGGGAAGATGGACATTTGAGGAAAAATAATAAAGAAAATCAATGACAAATATTTCTGGAGTAAACAATTTGCTACATGTGCATATGTGACAGAGAGAGAGAGAGAGAGAGAGAGAGAGAGAGAGAGAGAGAGAGAGAGAGAGAGAGAGAGAGATTTGAAGACTACAAGAGCTTTAAAGTTACTCTGACCAAGAAAAAACTTGGTTTCAGACTATTAAAGAAAAGCAATGTGTTTTCA
Organism: Bettongia penicillata ogilbyi; assembly: GCA_023548195.1. Classification (NCBI taxonomy): domain Eukaryota; kingdom Metazoa; phylum Chordata; class Mammalia; order Diprotodontia; family Potoroidae; genus Bettongia; species Bettongia penicillata. Next base: position 2,250,748 of record JAJHZJ010000115.1, on the reverse strand, counting down.
AATTGTAGGTGTACTTTAATATAAATGAAGAAAAAAATTCTTCCCTTGAAGGAAATGGAGAGCTGTTTAAAAAGCTTTCTGATGTCTTCCATCTCAAGAATTAGAACTAGTTAAAATATACTGAAGGACACAGTCTTTAGAGATCTCCTGGGCACCCTAATTGATTATCTAACAAGATCTCTGGATGCTTGCAGGTCTCCTTCAAAGGTGTGTTGCTCTTTTTTTTTAAATACCGACAAGACTAAGCAGAGGTTTTACTGGCATTGCATATTATCTTGTAAATATGATTTTTATTTATATCTTTTTTAATGTTACCTTTATTTCTGAAATATATCTTTTCCTTCCTTTAAAAAATTTTAAAATAAAGATTTAAACAAAGGTTTTCCAAGAAAATCAAACAATCTATCAACTGTTTGTAATGGTACATGGAACATTCCAAACCCAGAGTTTTCTACTTCTACAAAGAATGCAGGGGTGGTACATTTGTTTGACTCTTTTCTGGGGTCAACTTTATTTACTATATTTGATAATATTCTATTTCCTTTCTGGTTTGTTTTCTGCTTTTAATGATATAGTGGTTGTATATATGTTTTTGCTGGTTCTGCTCAGTGTGTGTGTGTGTGAGAGAGAGAGAGAGAGAGAGAGAGAGAAAGGGAGAGAGAGAGAGATGAAGAGATCACATTTGACATGCTTCATAAACAAGTAAAGTAGAAATAAACCAATAGTTTTAGAAGAGATGTCTTCTAGTTGATATAGTGCTAGCCTTAATTTCAGAATAAATCTAGCTGGATTTAAAATCTTTCCTCTCATACTAAAAAACTATGTAATGCTATAAAGTCACTAACTTCTTTATGACTCAGTCAAGTCCATGGTGCATCTCTCAGGTGAATATCATGGACTATTTCTCCTTTAGATCTGTTACATCTTGCGCAAGTGGGAAGGTGTCGCTACATTGAAAAAAATACAAATACGTCACTTAATTTGTGTTTACCAAATGTATGACAGATTTGTGATGATATCAGTGTGAGGGAACTCCTGGTGTGGAAACTCCATGAAGCAATGTCAATTACAGTGTCTGAAAAGTGAGAAGTACTAGGGAATTGCTTTAGTCCCACAGAGGTTAAGTGACTGTATATAAGTTTTAAAAATAAGGGAAAACATTGAATGTTAATTGCTTCAGGAAAAAAATGCACAATAGTATACAGGATGGAGACGCTCCTATTTTACTCCTCCCAAATCTCATGGCACACTTTGTCCCTAGTTGTGCCTCATTAGCCTTAGATTCTAATTTAAATAGAAATCAGCTAGAGCCAAAAGTTAACGGGTGAACAGAAGATGTACATTTTCCCCTATTTCAATAGGACTAGAAAATTGTTTTAGGCACTTGTAGACTATTTAAATAAGCAATTTCATCCTCCAAATTGTGCTTTTATTGTTAAGAAATTAAATAATTTAAAAATGACATTCTGGTACTGTCCCCTCATTTTTTTTAGTTAAAAGTTTTTATCTATGCCATGTTAGCAACAAAATGGGAAGAGTAGGTGAATATGGCCAGGGAGTACAGTTATCCCTTCCTCATCGTGACTTTCCCCATCAGGTCAGCATAAGATATTAAATTCAAATTTGCAAGGAAAACACATGAAGGCCAGCAGAGGACACAGAGCTTACTGGCAAATGCTTAACCCAAATTTGATAATAAGGTATTGTAAACATCCCATAGAAGAAAAAGAGAAAAATGTCCACGTATTAAGGGAGAGCCAAAAAAATTAATATGGATTTTCTAGATAAGGAGGTGCCATCCCCTAACCCGAACCATGTGGAAGGAATAACTATAATACAGACAATATGTAAAACTCTTGATATTATACTAAAGTCAGTCTGACACATATTTAATGTCACATATGCATACTTAAATATTTGAGTTAATTATATTTCATATGAATCTATATTTTATCTTTACATTTATTATTTATAATGATTTAAATTAATATAATTTATATTTATAATTATGGCCTATGATATAAATATAATTATATTCATATAGATTTATATGAGATTTGTATGTATGTATATTATTTTGTCATTACTACATTTAATGGTAATTAAATACTTCTTGTTCTTTGACTTAGCAAAAGGCACTTAAGTTCTTTGAGTCTCAGTAGACTACCAAGTAGTGATAAAAAATATGTATGGTATTTACCTTACCTTACCTTATATATATATACATATATATATGTATATAATTATACAAAATTTTTTTTTGTGATACAAAAATGAGAGTAGCTGTTCCTCTGTTGTCTTTCATTCTTGAAGAGGGCCATGACATCAACATGATGACATGACTTTCAGTTGACTTTGATTTGAATGAGGGAGGGCTGTGCAAGGTCACCAACCTCACCTTCTTCCCCTAAGCCATCTGGGTCCAGTGGCCTGATGTTCATCAGTATGAACAGAGATGGCCCAGGATGTAATGTGGTACCTCAGCCCTTTCAGGCTAAAGTCTTATCACTTTCTCACTTTGAGTGAGATACACCCATTCAATGAAGAGTAAACTAAATGTTTACCTGGTGAGCTGGTGGAAGGAATAATTTTGGGAAAGATCTTAGAGAAGAGAAAAAGAGTGTTTATTGCCTTCCTGTTCCCACTTCTGTATAGTGTGAGACAATGGGAGAGGGGCTATTTTGAAGTCCAAAGACCTGGATTCAAATCTTAGTTCTCCTCATTACTTTTTATATGACCTTGGACAAGTCATTTAACTTTTGAGCCAAATTATCTTGCCTATAAAGTGAAGAAGTTGAATTAGATGATTTCTAGAATCTCTTCCAGATCTAAATTTATGATTCCACATTTCTGTTGAGACTTAGTTCAAGAACTCCTGCCTATGTGATGCAATTCTTGATCCTTTCATCCATTAGTGCCCTCCATCACTAACTCCTTTATAATTAGCTTCCTTATATCTATTTTGTATTTCTGTTATGTGTATTGTCCTATGTCTATGTTATTCCTTATAGAATAAGCCTTTTGAGAATAGTAATGGTTCATTTCTTTTTTTTTTCTTTCTTATATGGAGATTATTAAAAAGTGAACTAGAGTAGGGGTTCTTAATCTGGTATCAAGGATCCATGAACTTGGATGAGGGAAAAATACAACTTTATTTTTACTGATATCTGCCCAAAATTCAAAATGTCCTTCCATATTATAGTAAAAATAATTCTGAGAAATAATTCATGGGCTACACTAGACTACCCAAATGATCTGTGACACAAAACAGGTTAAGAACCACTAAAATATAGCTATTATTGGAAAGTAATGGGTAGGACAGAGAGGTTCATGTGAGAAAAATCTAGAAAATGACCACTCTGAGACTTTTATTATTTCTTTTCTTCTGAGAGGCGGGGTGAAATCTCTCTTTGAGAAGAATTTGCGCTATCCCATGCTCAAGGATGTGAATATATTCTGTCATATTCATATAAACTCAAGCTGCACCCTTCAGTCAACCTCACTCTGTGACCAAAGTCCCATAATTATTTACCTGTAAGTTCCTTGGGAAAGGATTCAACAAATGGAAAATGACTCAAAGCATAAAGAGAATGTGCCGATCACTTAGAGAATACATTTATTAAATAGCCACAGGATTTCCCCCAAAAGGAACCAAGAACTGGTATATAAAAGTAGTTTTATTTTTTTAGATGCATGAAATGTCTACCAGAGTTTATATAAATGTCTTACTCCTGTGTGGCAGCATTAAACTGAGAGTTAGGGACACTGGTATATTTTTAAACCAGGAAAGCTCTTACAATGAAGCAAGAGTCTAATTTTGGCACAATTCTATTATGCATTTCTCTATTGCCAAATGCTGAATTCTGAGAATGAGGCCTTTTTCAGTATCGATGCAAACCTTATAACTTCATGGGGGGAAATCAGTAATTAAATGCAGAATAAATTTGCCTGCATCTGCAGGCCAGAGGAAGCCGACAATTTTATTAGCTATTTTAAAATGTTTACGCATAGTGGTGAGTAAGAAGGAATTTCTGAAGTACTTATCTGAATTGTCACTTGAGCATTCTAAATGTGCTTAGCCTTTTCCTAGTCTAATTAATTCTACCTGTTGATAAGAAAAGGTGATTGCTTCCTTAGGAAGATTTAGTTACAATTTAGAAATGGGCAACTTCTATGTTTTCATCTGTGATTGCTAGAAAACTATGTAAGATTCAAAAGACAGTAACTATCTTCAAATTTTGCTTGGATACGATAACCTCAGGGAGGAACACTGGACTTAGAGTATTTGGATTTGAATTTTGGTTCTGCCTTTTTCTACCCATGTAATCTTGGCCAAAATCACTTCCTTTCTCCAGGCATCAGTATTTTCTTTGTTTTTAATCCATAAAATGATGGATTAGACTTTATGACCTCTAAGGCCCTCTCAGCTCTAAATTCTCTGAGTCTAGAAAAATGGAACTTCAGTTGACTTTTAGGTTATTGTTTTTAGCGTTATTCTTTTCTCATAACTTTTTTTTTGCTCTTCTAGTCAGATGTTCACAGCATCTGCCCAGTTTCCCAAATGATTTCATTTTATCTTCTTGATTTGTGGGGTATGGGTCCATATAGAGTAGATAGGTGGTGCAGGTGATAGAGTGCCAGCCCTAGAATCTGGAGGATGTGAATCCCAATCTGGCTTCAGACACTTTCTAGCTCTGATCTTTAGCAAGTCACTTGTACTGTTGCCCTCAATTTCTCATCTGTAAAAATTAACCAAAAAAGGCAATAGCAAACCACATCAATACCTTTGCTAAGAAACCCTTCCCCACTTCCAAGAAAAACCCCAAATGGAGCAACAAAAAGTCAGACACAATTAAAAATGATTGAACACATGAGGATCCATATAGGGAACTCCAGGTGAGGAATTCCTCTACCTAAGTATATCAGCATCTTTTCTTCTATTGGTACTTTATTGCTGATATTTCTCAAATCTATCTAACCATCTCACCCCCTCCTCTCCACTGACCATCAGTCTCACAGATCTAGCAGCCTTTCAGACATCTCAAACTGGACCATCTAGATATCTTAAATTTAACATGTTGAAAAGAGAACTAATTATCTTTCTCCTACTCCACCCCAATACATACATTCATTCATTCATATTCTCTCTCTCTCTCTCTCTCTCTCTCTCTCTCTCTCTCTCTCTCTCTCGTTCTGAACATCTCTCCAATATGACCCTTTCTCTTCTCTGACATTGCCACCATTCTAGTGCAGGTCATCATCACCTGATGTCAGGAGCAACACATTTTACAGATGAGGAAACTGAGGCAAATAGGGGTAAGTGACTTGCCCAGAGTCACACAGCTAATAAGTCTCCAAGGTCACATTTGAACTTAGAAAATGAGTCTTCCTGACTCTAAGGCAAGTGGTTTTTCCAGTGTACTACCTAGAAATAACCAACTGGGGGGTCACAGAGTTGGACATAGCTGAAATTACTGGAAAAAAAATTATCCTCCAAAAATTGAACATAACCAATTAAAGCCCAGGTGTTAACTGTAGGCGGCAAAATAAGTAAAAACCTGATTTATCATACTTCTATATTTCTTTTTAACTAGTAGACATGATAGCTTCTGTTTAATATCCTTCTTTATAAGCAGCATTTGCTATTTCCACCAACCTTTTCTAATTAAAATGTGAACCACTTCAGAAACAGATCATTTAAAAGGATAACTCCTTAAAACAAGCCTCAAATCTATTTCAAGAGCATAAGCTACTTAAGTAATTTTATCAGTTCAGAGGGACTCAGGAATGATGCAAAATTTGAATTCTACTTTGCCCATGTACTATTTAAGATTTCTAAAGAGATTTCATAAATAAGAATGCACATACATTCAAATTGAGTTTTGGTCATTTCCAAATCTTTGCTTACTGCTATAAATAAAAATATGGAAACGATTTTTTCCCCCAGTGGGTTGGTAGATGGGAATTCCATACAATTAGGACATTTTATTTCAATGAAACATTTTACACAGCATCTGATAATGAAAGGTTTGTTTACAAAGCAGTAAAATAAAGGCTAAATGTGAGGTGTGTTATGCAAATTTCCAGGTGTTTGAACCCAAAACGTATATTAAGATTTCATTTTCAACCTGAAAAATATTTGATGAAGTATGAAATAATATTTGATTAAATATGGGGGAGAGGAGAGACTTTTATATTTTGACAGTACCAAGTCAGTCAACAACCATTTTTTAAGCATTGACTATGTGCCAGTCTCATGATAAGTCTTGAGAACATAAAGAACATCAAAACTGACTCTCTTCTCAAGAAGCTCACATTCTTAGGGGAAGACAGCACGAAAACAATTATGTGTGTACAAAATAGCAAACTATTGCTATTTTGGATTGCAAAGATTGGAGACAATCTCAGAAGGAAGGCAATAAATAGCATTAATGGGAATGAGGATACACGCATTACATAAATAAAAATGCATACATTTATTCAGAAGATGTGTGTGTATATATATATGCCTATGTGTACATACATGTGTCATATACACCTACAAATATGTAGATGTGTGCATGTGTTCAGTGATAAATGTAAGCTTCCCCAAAACAGAATTCTTTTTTGTCTAGCATGTACTACAGAATAGGCATTTAATATATGCTTTGAATGATATAATAGATTTATATTAAGTGTAGGGGCATAAGAAAATTTTAACAATTAAAGCTTCCTGGCTGATTCATGAGATAGTGAGCTTTATGCTAACTATTTATGTTGCTCTCCTCAGTCATTTATCCTTCATTCTTGAAGAGGACCATGGCATCAGGAAGGTGGGCAATGACTTGCATATAGAATGAAATTAAGTGAGGGAGATTGTACAATCTCCAGCCTCACTTTCTCCTCCAGGCACAGTGGCAAGATACAGGTCAAGATGACATTCCCAGGGAACATTCAGGCAAAAGTTCAGTGATGATGTTAAGGTTGAGATCAATTGGATTTCTGCCTTAAGTGGGAGGTTGGACTAAATAATTAAGAAAGCAGGTGTGGAAAATACATTGAACTCTTATAACCTGGCAAAGTCCTTCATTTTTGGGGATCTCAGAGTACTAATGTTTAAAATATCAGATTAGGCTACATTGTCATTGAAAAACCTTTCCTGCTCTAATACCCATATATCCCCAAACAATATAAACTACTCAGTTCAAAATGCCACCTTCCTGATGCCATGGTCCTCTTCAAGAATGAAGGATAAATGACTGAGGAGAGCAACATAAATAGTTAGCATAAAGCTCACTATCTCATGAATCAGCCAGGAAGCTTTAATTGTTAAGATTTTCTTATGCCCCTACACTTAATATAAATCTATTATATCATTCAAAGCAAATATTAAATGCCTATTCTGTACTACATAGTAGACAAAAAAGAATTCTGTTTTGGGGAAGTTTACATTTAATGCCTTAATTCCATAGATAAATAAATCTTCCTATCTACATTACCACCCTTCTTTCTCATTAAGATTAGGCCTATTTATTAAACCTAGTGAGCTATTTGTTGCATGTCAACATCCTGCCTCTGTGGTCCTAACAGAATAGACCATCCTATGTCTAAGAACCAGATAACTCTAATGGGTAAAGAGAGTAGTATTTGGGAAGTGCAATAATTTCCCCAACTGCCTGACTTCAGGAAAGTTTCCTTTCATTCGAGAACTTAGTGGAAATCCAAATATATGTTCAGTAAAATGCACTGAGCATTACTTAGAAGATAAAGAAAAGAAAAGCAGTTAGTTTCTCTGGTCATTAGGTTAAAAAGATCCTAACTATACATATCCTTGTTCCTGTCTTGTCTTTCTCTGCCCCCAGGATAATATAGAAGATTTAAGGCTGGGAGAGAACTTTAGAGACCATCTAGTCTGACCCCTTCATTTTTTGGATAAACTAAAGGCCTGGAAGGGAGAGGAAACTTAAGTAAGGTTTTGTAACTAATATAAGAGTCAAGACTCTACGCCAAGTTCTCTGAACTCCAAATCCATGCTTTTCCCATTACATCATATTACTTGTGATTTGAAACTTAAAGATTCTTCTTATGCCTACAGTAATCTTTTATTTGTGGTCTTTAGCCTTCCAGGAGGTCGAAATTAATCCAGCTCTTTGGAATTCATACTTTATCCTCAATCACACTTCTGAATTCCGAGAGTCTTATCAGATTTCTAGAAAGTAAATCCACTGTAAGACAGTAGAACAATTCCTACTTACTTGAAAAATTTTAATTTTTCTCCTTTTCTTCTAGAGCAACATTTACGGGTACAACAGAATAACAAAAAACAAAAATGTAGACTTTAGAATTGAAAGGAATTTCAAGAGTCATCAGGTCAAACTAATGCCCAAAATTAATTCTCCCATCTAGCAAGTAATGCAACCACCTACATACACCACCAGACTGGGAGAACACCAACATCTGAGGAGGCTCTTTATAAATGACTACTCAGGGTCCTGTCCAGGGAATCAAGAGATCTTTCTCAAGAGTGAGCCCCCAAAGCAAATGCCAACCTCCCAGAATACATAAGAAAGGATCTGGCTCCTGATTGACTCAGAGTCAGTAGGCATGAAACCTACATGACTCAGCACAGCTATGAATTATCAGGGTTCAAAGGAAATCAATCCTTCAGATGTTTACAATTCATCTGAGCCTGAGAAGCTGAACTCCAAAAAGAAAAACACAAAAATCCTTCTTTGTTTGCCCTTACAGAAGGTCATTCTTTTGAACAACCCTAATTATTAGGGATTTTGTTTTGTTTTTCAAACTTTATGCATCAAGCACAAAGTGGTCTCTTTGCACCATTGCTCCTGGTTCTGCCTTCCTAGGACAAAGAGAGCCAATCAAATCTCTCTGTTTGAATTACTTAAGACAGCTAACCTAATCAAGCTAAGTGTTTTCTCCCACAGGTTAAAATCTTTAAATAATTATATCTTGAGGGCCTTCCTTTTCTGAGTCCTGAAAATGGTGCCTAGAACTATATACAAGATTGAAAATGGGTTAGCACAATGGTAGCATAAAGGTAGTACGATATCTTCATTCTTGAAAACTACAACTCTTTTAATGCATCCTGTAATCACAGTAGAGATCCTGAACCATATCTTTCCTCTCTGCTCTCCAAGGTCCCATTGCAAACTAGCTTGTTCTCTCATTTCTAATATCTAACATTTTTGAGCTTCCCACTAGTTTTCTATTTCTGGTCAAAGTAATGCATCTGGTTTTCAGTTTATTTGCTGAGGTTAAATACTTAACTCTGGTTGTGCTCAGTGAATGTTAATATGTTCCCAACTATGATTAACTCTTTATCCCCTTCACTGTGTTCCCTTTGATAGTCATTCCAGTAATAAAGACTATGTTAAAATACCTTTGAAAAAGGCAAAGAGTATGTGGGCCATAGAATATTTAGGCAATAAAATATTTTCTGACTTCTAGCTACTTGTTAGCTGATCCTAATTAATCCAGTTATACTTGAGTACTGAGCAAACTAAATCAGAGAGAATTTAACCTGAATTCGTAAAAATACCTCAGACTGAATACTAGACATAAATGGTACTTAGAGCAATAACTAAAACCAAAAAAAGGGGGGGGGAATTAAAAATCATGAATAATATTGTTTAGAGGAGTTTTATAGTTCCTAGAAGGAGCCAAATGGTGCTATTTCTTCCTGAAAAATATTGTTTGACCTAAAGAAGAAATTTATGACTTGTACAAAGAGGACAATTGACAAAGTTATTGGAAGGTGATATTAAAAATGTACTTTCAGTTTTCTTTTTCTTTCTGAGTTTCAGGTACATAGTTTGATCCAGTTTGCATAAAATGATAAGAGCTCTAAACTGAGTAATAGGATGTCAACATTCCACTCCTGGTTCTGGCACTGGAATTCAGAGAAATCATTTTTTCTCTGATTCTATGTCTGTAAAATGTACTGCATTCAAATAGATGCTCTCTAAGGCCCCTCTCTTTCAGTCTTAAAATTGTTTGATTTCTAGTAAATTGAGTAATGGATACAGTTTCTTTTGTTACTTGAACGTTGTTATAGTATTTAGAGGTACACTGAGGCACTGAGTATACTTGAGCAGCTCCAAACCTAGAAAGAGGGGAAAATGCATTTGAAGTGGAGGTGGCAAAAGACAGCTGGTTAGAGGGGAAAAGGAATTAATCATGATGGCAAGAACTCAACTGGCTTGATTGCTCATTTACTTTAACCCATTGTGTGCCATGAAAATGAAGAGAATCTCTCTCAAAGGGCTTACTTTTTGGCAAATAGATGAGGACTTCTAAGAGGAAAAGAAAGTATTGAAACAGAAATCATAAGAACATTTTTTTTAATTGGCATCTACATCTGCTAGTAATTTACTTTAAAGTTTGTATTGTATAATAGGTTAATAACAGTACATTTTTATTTGAAAAATGAAGTGGTGTCCATGTGATGAAAATGCAGTGACATTTTTCAAACAACAACATGTCATCCTTGCACATTCTGGCATCCCTAGAGCAGCATAATATTTCAGGCAAGAAATGAAGAAAAACAGAGGGAAGTATGCAGATAGGCTCTTAGAAAGAAAAATGTTGAAGTAGGTATTGTTACCATGGGGTATGATGAGAAAAGTGGTATTTAATCACAAAGAAACAAACCATGTAACTGTACATTTTTGAAATGGATTTAAAACTACTGATGAGATTTGTTTTTTTAATCCTTTGTGAAATACCCATTAAGATTTTTTTTTTAAATTTTTATCCCCTTGTTGATATCTCTTTAGTTAGAAATAAATGGATTCTGGCAATTGAGACTTAATAAACAAAGCAGCTGTCCATGAAAGTTATAAATGACACTTAATTGTTAGATGGAGTATTCCTGGCCATTTTCTCACGTGCTGCTACTAGAAAAAAGTCAACCCTCTAGGTAGGACTTGCAGAGAAAAAAACTTAAATTGTGAATCTTTCTCTAGAGTGTCTCAGTTATAATCCTTTTAAAAAAAAAAGTAGACAAACACAAGGCAGGCACTGGTCAAAATATTAATTCATGATCAAATAAAATAATAATTTAATAGCTAGAGAAGTTGTTTGATAGCTACAAATCTAGTGTGCTTTACATTGAATCTTGCAGTTATCACAAGTCATCCTAAAATATCATATAAAAACATCAGAGCATAGGAAAACTCAAGGAATACACATTAAGGTTTAGAATGTGTTATTGCTCAGACCAAGTCTAAGCAACCCTCTCTTATTTCCTCTCTAACCTTGGCGCTGCTTTGAATTGCTGGATGAATAATGAATTCACAGTATTCTGCTCTCTCCAGACATGCTTCCCTTCACCTTGACAGGCTCTTTTATAAATGAAAAGCCTGTTTTGCCATAAACAGCTGCTAGTGATTACTGAAAGAACATAAAGTCTTTACTTGTCCCATGTCATATAACCATTGGCAGAATGAGGAACCCTTCCATCAGCCTTTTATTTGTTTTTGTGTTGCTGTTGGAGGTTAGATTTCTCTGACAGATATACTTAAGAACCAAAAAATCCAGCTTCCTTGGTCTTTTTCAGCGAAGGTGATTTAGTCTAACATTCATGGAAACTGAAAAAAATATTTCCACAGAAGACTTAACCCAAACAAAGACAAACTTATGTGGGAGATCTGTTGTATGCAACAGGATAGTGACGTAGAAGTTATAATACACCACATTTTTTGCCCACAAATCTTCCTTTGACAATTTTTGGGTCATATGCTATGTTTTTTCTTTGTATTTTTTAAAAATTAATGCTCTAAATATTTATCATAGAAGCTAGAACCATCTCAAAATGAAATGGACTACCTTGGGAGGAAGTTGATTTCACACATTTGAAGTCTTTAAACAAAGCTTGAAGCTCCTAGAAGTGATTCTTGTTCCACTATCTGTTGAAACAGGGAATTCTATGATTGGGTGATTTCAACATCTATCTGAAGAAAAGGCTGAGGTCAAGTAGATCCATTTTCCACTTAATGAAAATTTTTATACTTTTACAATATACCAGTGTTTCCTCTTGATTTCAACCATTATAAAAATATTACCTATTCTTTTGCATTTCTATTCTTGAATTTTTTAAAGGATGTAGGAACTTCATTACAAAGGGGTCATAAGTTCATAGATTTAGAGCAGAGAAATCCTTTCAAAGTTTTCTAGTCTACCCTCATCATTTTATACACTAGCAGACCGAGGCATCAAAAGGCTAAGGGTCTGGCCCGAGTCAAACAGCTAATAAATATCTGAAGTGACCAATAAATAGAAGCTATCTCATGTGCCACTAAATTGCTTAAAGGAGATTCTACTTAAATGGTACCTCTATGGTCCTCAGTATTCACCTGAATGTTGGGCTAGATGAAATGCAAGAATCATAAAACTTTAGAGTTGGAAGAATATCAATCAATGATCTAATTTAATCTGCTCATTTTAGATGGGTAAATTGAGGAACTAATTAGGGAAGTGGTTTGCCAAAGGTCATTTGCATAAAGTATTTTCAATACTTTAATATATCAAGGATAAATAATTGGTTCATCATACATGTTCCTTTTACTGATATAGCTTGAAATCTTAGCAGATCTTTGAGAGCTTGTATAGCTCTCAAATAACGCATTTTCCTATAGTCTATTTGTCTATGTCTCTCCAAACTAGTACAGATCCCCAGACAACAGACATACAACTCATCACCAAGACCATGCTTATTTGCATGTGCATTGTCTTCCCTGCTAAAATGTGAGGTCCTTGAGGCAGGTATTATTTTTATGTTTGTCTTTGAATCTCCAGTGGTTAGCATAATGCCTGGTGCATAGTAGGCTCTTAATAAGTTCTATTTAGTGATTTGTTTGATTGATTGCTTATCCTGTGACAGTGTGTAACTTAGACTGTCTAATTTTACAGATGAGAGAATGCAGAGTCAAACAAGTTAGGTTTCTGAAATCAGTTAATATTTTTGGTTTATGACAGAGTTGGGATTAGAACTCCAGATTTTTTTACCCTAGATCCAATGATACTTCCACTCTTGCATGCTGCTCAACAAAACAGTGACCTTTAAGATGACAACAGTTACTCTGATGGCTTTTACTTAGTTTTCCATAACTTGGAGCTTCATAGTCTCACTATGCAGAGCTAATCAACCATTTATCAAATGGTTATTAATAAGCTATTATTAACATTAAGTTTCTATGTGCCAGGTACTTGCTAGGGAACTATGGATACAAAAGATAAAGAGGGAATAATTTCTGCTCTCAAGGAGCTTGTATTCTATTATCAAAAATTACCTATACACATAACATAAGAATACCATATACCTAAATCCATAAATAGTATATGTAATCACACATGTACATCTGTGTATGTGTGTGGTTATATAGATTTTTAAATTATCGCAAAATAATTTCAGAAAGTAGCACAGATACATAGAAAAAGGATTACATTTTAATACACTCAGGGGTTTCAAATAACATTTGGGGCTTTACATTTTGTAAGAAAAGTATTATTTTCTTTCTCATTGAAGCTAATATATTTATTATTCCTAAGTTAGAATATATTATATCTAAGGCAAATTCATTTTCTTAATAGAAAAGGGGATAGATTGCACCGATGATGTCAATGGAATAAAGAGCTTTCATTTAGGAAATTCCCCTAGCAAACCTTCCCTACATGTGTAGTCTTACACAGTAGCACAGAGTGCTGAGAAGATAAATTAATTTCCCAGAGTCACATGGCCAGTGTGTCTCAGAGGAGGTCCTTGAACCTAGGTCTAATGATAGCTCTTTACTGACTACATTGTACTGCAATTTAAAAAAAAAAAAAGATTTCTGTCTTTATCATGAAGACCAGTGAGAAAATAATGCATAACACAAAATTTTAGGTCACATACACTCTACATATGAAGGGCCATCTTTTTTTTTTTTTTTTTTTTTTTTTTTTTTTTTTTTTTTTTTTTTTTTTTTTACTGAGAAAACATTAATTGGGGTGGGGCAACTACCACTATGTTTATAGAGGATAGCATTGGAGATTTATTGTTATTATTTTGCACTTTTCTCATTGATACTGACCAAGGGGTATCACTTTTAGAAAAAACAATCATAGGCAATAAAGTTTCTTATGACAAAACTTGGACTAGGATGCAAAGATTTTGCTTCTTGTCCTTGGTCAACTGGTTAACTATGTGGCCTTGGGCAAGTTAACTTAAAATTCTTGAAGCTCAGTGGCCTCATTTATAAAATGACAAACTCACTTCGGCTGATTTATAAAGTCTCTTTCAGCTTTGAAATTCTAAATCTCTGCAAGGCTGCGTAGAACGAACATTTACTAGCATAGGCTACCTTCTCCTCAAATGTAGCTTCTGCTTCATCCCCATTTTTGCCTATCAGTACTGTGAAAAAAGTACAAGTTGGTTTGTTATGCTTATATAATTAAGCAGGACCTTGGAGCAGAACTAGACTGATTGCATTTGTATATCAATTTAGCTAATTCTCAATGAAGCCTTTAATGACTTTCCTGATAAAAGCTGATAATGATCACGTTTCATTTAAAGCAAAGTACATCAGGAAAGTAAACTTCTCCATGGCTTTGACATCAGTCTCACAGATGGCTTTATTGTCCAGATAGCCACAATGATCACTTGGCTGATGACGAAACTGTGAGAAATGGAACCGCCTTATGGTGCTCCATATGTTGTTTTGAGCTTGGGGTTAAAATAGACACCACAAAAGTGAATAGAATGTTTGATTACATAAATATAATTATGAGAAAAGTGAGGATTTTTGGTCAGAGTAGGCAGTCCTTGCTTTTTGCTGCATTTTCTTTTCACTGGTCAACTCCTTCCATGATTTACGATAAAGGGAATTTTTCACTTGTAATATCCCAATGTCCCAATGACAATGGTACAAAAAGAGTCAAAATTGGAGGGTTCAAGTCTTGGATCTGTTCCTTCTTTATCTTCTGGCTATGAAACTTTACTTAAATGAGATAATTTTCACCTGTCTACCTTATAAAGATTTGTGAGTAGAATATTTTTTAATCTCTCTATGTAAATATGAATTATTATTTATAATGCATAAATTTCCATTTATTTATCATTAGTCAATGTAAGTTATTCATTCTTACACTAATGTTGAATGATTTCAATAGTTCAAAGTAGGGCAGGATAAGAATTTTACCTTTCTGTTGCTGAACCAATAACATCAATAGGTAAAATCATATAAAAGTATAAATGCATTCAAAGCAAAAGCCAATAGAGCATTTATAAACAAAGCATCCTCAGTCTGCATTTCCCATTTCTCCATATGACAGAGGAATTATATATATCATAAAGTGGTGATCATTACACTTTAAGAAAGACCTATCGAAGTTATGGTCTCTTTTACTGAATTCAAGAAGATAAGAATGGTAAATACTGAAAGATGAAAATTTATTTTTACTTCATTTGTTGTCATTTGCAGAAATTTTTTTTAATTTGAAACAGCCAGATTGAAGTAGTGCCTTTCAAATAAAAAGCTTAAATTTGATTTGCTTTAAAACACCCCAGATAATGTGTAAATAACAAGTTAGTGGTTCAATTTATGTCTCTAAGATATAATTAAACGCATGCATAGAAAATAGACTGCTAAATGAAATATCTTTTCACAAACTCTAAGAATTAATTATTAGACTATTGCCACTAAATCAAAATGGCACAGCATAAAATATGTAGTAAGATTTGGGATTATTTTCAGGAAACTAAACTTAGAAGTCTTGCTTGACCTTTTAAAGAAAAACTTTTGTTTCTAAAAGGTCAATATACAATACCACAGAGATTTATTGCTTAGGTATATTAAAATTTCTTTGAAATATATAAGCTTACATACTCTCATCACATTAGCTTAATATGGTAAATGATTTGGAGAAAAATCTCTTCAATATATGAACCTCATTTAAAAACTTTTTTTCTCACTACCCATTTAGGCAAAACCGCTTATTCAATTGTAGCATTACTCCCTCAGAAACTTAAAAATCAAAGAAGTATAGAATTTGTGGAAAGTTCTTATACACTATGATGTCTGTCTGCTACTATTTTAACCTTATTGACATGTCTGCATGAGCGTCTGGGAGGAAAAGAATGAAAGAGGGAATCAAATTATCAGCCAGTAGTAGGTAGAGGAAAACTTATGCACCATTGGTTCCTTTGAATTATAGGATTTCTTGCTCTGAGAAAGCACGTTATTGGGTAAGGAATGGTAGCAAAAACATTATTTTTCTAGTACAATTTAGACCTAAAGGAACAAGTAAAAAACCTACTGACTCTTCTTCAAAGACTTAGGGCAGAGGGTAACTTACATATTTTACATTATTTGCTGTAAAGGGTCTAGTCTAGAACAGTATGTTCGGATATAGTGGAGACTGTCATCCAAGAGCTGTTGCAGAGGTCATCTGTACCAACTTTCTCCCTTTGCTAGGTGAGGAAAATAAGGAGGAGTAAAATTTAGTGAGTAGGCCTAGCCTTTTCTACATGGCAGCAATCAAAGACAGCTATCATATTTCTGCAGGCTAAACATCCCTACTTTCTTTCTTTAACCAATCATATAGCATGACCTCAAGTCCTTGACAATCCTGATTGCTTTCTTCTTAATTTTCCTTTCTTTATCAATATCCTGTATAAAACATATGACTCGGTAAGCTACAGTGGGATGTCACTTTCCTACTCCAAATAACAACGTAGAATTTCAATTTCCATTAATTTTTTTTTTTTTTGGCTATTGCCTCAAATTGTTGAGATGCATTTTGTTCTCTGTCCACCAAACCCCTAAGCTCTTTTTCAGGGATTTTCAGCAGTGTTAGACAAACTGCTGCGTAGTAATACTTTCCCAGTCCTATATTAGTAAAAATGATTTCTTCTGTGATCTTGACTGTAGCACTTTACATTTTTATCTGTACTAAGGACTATTATCCTAATTTGGGTTCCATGTTACAGACTAATGGGATCTCTTTAGACCTTGATTTAGACATCCAATGTGTTAGCTATTCCTCATCTGTGTATCCCTTATTCATATCATACTTATCATATCTTTAAGGCATTAATAAAAATATTAAACAGTACAGGACTCATTCTCAATGGGCAAAATTATATTATAAAATAATTTATACTCTTCAATATTTTGCATAATAATGTAATGTTGACTAGCATGTAAGTAAATAGACAAATTACCATACTTCACCACATAATTGTCACCACCATATAATCTTCATACCCTGTTTTTTCAGTAGAAAAAATTGGTTCGTAACCTTTCATCACATAATCATCTCATGGTATAATTCTGTCCAGTGGCATATGGATACACATTTCTCTCTCCAGCCTTATGAGGTAAGAGCCTAGAATTCTGAGCCCATGCACATTGTCAATATTCAATTTTAATGTATATTCACAAGAGTTCTATGCATCCTAGTCTTGTACCAAAGACAATTTAGTAATAAATGGTTTTTAAGTAATGATGGCACACTTTAAAAAAATTCACATAATGGTTGTACCCCACTTTTTTGCCAAAAAAATTGGGGTAAAATCTGTAATAATTATGAGATAAAATATGGTATATCTATAGAGGTAAGTCATTAGGAAGAAACTATTATACAAAAGATTGTCAGTGAAGCAAGAATAAAAGAAGGTGGGGGAAAACCATCAAATTAATAAGAAGGTAAAATGAGAAATGTGTTACATGCAGTGAAAAATGATAAACATAACACTGTCTTCCTGTGCAAACTGAAAATCAGACCAACTGAAAACTGCCTTATACACTTAAAGATGTCTGAATTGATTATGGCAAACCTAAGCAATTGTAGACTTCAGGGTTAAAAGTATGCTCAATAGCCAACTACTTGGCACTAGTAATACAAAGATAAACTGAAATATCCCTGCCTTCAAGAAACGTAGACATATTTATTCAATTGAATCAAATTTTATACACACACACACACACACACACACATACAAAGAGAGACAAATGACAGATGAAAATTTCATTAGAGACTTTAAAAATAATCCCGATGTGATCTTATACTGGAGAAGTCATCATCCAGATGCTGAGGTAAAGTATATAAAAGAATTTTGTAAATTTTAAAAGAGTATATAGGAATTTCTTTAAAAAAATCCCAATTTTTAGAAAGTTTTCTTGACACAAGGCCTAAAAATTTGCTTATTTTTTCACATCTTATTTCATTGTCCTAAGGGGCCAGCGTAATAGGTATTATGACTCTCATGTGATAGCATACCAAATAATTGAGGACATTTATTTTTCATTTTCTTCCTCCTGAATCTTTTCTTGTTCTGCCTAAATATTCCTAATCCTTCAATTGAAACTGAGATGGCATCTACTCAAGAGCCTTTATCCATTTGCATACCCTTCTCTGAATACTCTCTAGACTATCCATGGCCTTCCAAAATTGTTTGCACAGTGCTTGATAATTAATCTTTTATAACCCATATATTTAACACATGGTATGTGTCAGGTACTCCACTAGGTACTAGGATTATATTGACAAATGTGAAGCAATCCCTGCCATTTATAGTTTACATTCTATTGGAGGATATAACACACAATAAGAGGATACCTTTTTTCTTGGCTGATTGATTGATTGTGCCGTTGTACATAGGTAAAAGAAAATCATCTATAATATCAGTGAATTGTCCTACTGGTAACCTTTAATTCTAGGTATTTCTTAGGAAAGTCCACATGTAATAGGTGGTGCTTAATCAGATAATAGCCTATAGGATGTGGACCAATGACAGAAAAATATGTTTCTTCCTAATTATAATTTTAGAAACAAAATATTTCTTTCCCAGAAAACCTTTGTGTTTCTGAATCAATTTAATTGATTGCCCCTTTAGATTAGAAAATAAAAAGACAAATGTAATGTCTACTAGTTGTTCAGGTTCATTTCTGTTTTAGCTTTGTTTTCAATTGATTATTTTTCTTAATTCTACTCACATACAGTATTTCAATTATTAAAAATCTAACCAACTTTTTGACTCCATTACTTATAATTTTTTTCTGAAGAATAAGAGTCAAGTGAATTAATGAATAGTCATTTAAATTGAGGTCCTTTTCCCTTTCAATTGTAGAGTAAGCAGGGAACACTTCTCAGAGTTCATACGGTGGAACTATTCTGGGGAAAGAACTTCATCATCTTTTACGTCAGTACCTGTCCTTTAGAAAGCAACACTCCAAAAGAAAGACAATCATATGTTATTTGTTTTCAATCTAGCAATTAGTCAGGTACTAACAAAAGTGGTGTGAGACAAAAACCTCAGTTTGTTTGTCAGAAGGCATTAAAAGTCACACTGTTTAATACGTGTTATAACTGTTACATTATCAATAATGCTGTGTATTGAAATGTTACTTCTATTCTAGAATCCTGCTTTTGGAAATATATTCAGATTCAGAATATACCCTATAATATAAAAACGCATAAGCATTATATTTAAATTTTCTATTTAACAGAATTTTCCCTATCAATTCAATATATATATGTATATATATATATATATTAGTTTGATTGAATAAATACATTTAAGTCCTTGAAGGTAGAGATATTTACATGTGTCTTTGTATTGTCAATGCCAAGAAAAGTACCTGGAACACAGTAGGTAGATAATAAATGCTTATTGACTGATAGCTACTATGTGCAATAGGTTATACTAGGTTATACTATGTGCTCAAGAAATATGTGAAGACACATATCCTGCCTTTTAAAAGTTTGTAGTCTAGTGTTTATTAAGCCAAAACCAGCACAATTTTATTCAATTTAACAAGTATTTAATTATTACCATCTAAATGAGCGATTCTTGACCTCAAGAAATTGTGTGTGTGCACGCGTGCGTTGCTGGAAAACTATTATATAGATAGTTATAGCTGTATTGGCATCAAACTCTTTGTCTCTGTACTCAACAATCTTCATTCAACAGACTTGAACTTTGGTTTAAGGCAGGCGTTAGATAAAATGTAAAATCATGGACAACTAATCCATAAAACATACTATTTTACATTAGATTTTTTAAAAAGATGAAAGACATAAATATAAATAATTCAATTATCTTTTTAATTCTCCATAGAAATCAACACATATTTCTCTCTTTAAAGTAAAGAAACAACCTATGAAATATCACCTCAGGTGGTATTGGAGGGTCAGGAAGTATATAGACCATTTTTGTCTCCATTAAAACTGGATCATTATGATCTGGATGAAGGGAATTCAGACCACAGCCCCTCAGTTTGATCAAGGAGCTTACAGTCTACAGAGGGAATAATGTGTATAGAGACAAATCTATAGAAAGTATAAACACAAGAAATACAAAGTAATTTTAGGAGTATAGGAAAGGCACAAATTGGGCATATTCAGAAAAGCCTTTTGTTACCTCAGGTAATGCCTGAGGTATATTTTGAGGAAATATAGAGATTCTAAAAGTTGGCATTGAGAAGGGGGCTCAGGTTTGGGGGAGAGGTTTGGGGTGACATTTTAAGTTAAAGGCACTGCCTGTGCATAGCCATGAAGGCAGAAGATGACATTATTCTTGAAACTGGTAGGTCAGTTTGGCTAAACAATAGAGTGTATACAAGTAGGTACTGTGAGAATCATCTGGAAAGATGAGCAGGAGTAAGATTACGAAGGCCTTTCCAGGACTTATTAGGGAGCTGCTAAAGCTTCTTGATCCGAGTAGTAACATGGGTAAGACCTGTGCTTTGGAATTGTCAGTTTTGTAACTATCTGCGTAAGACTATGAAGACATATTGGAAAAAAGGATGATAATTAGGAGACAATATCAAAAATTGACATGAGAGATATTAAAGGCTTGAATTAGGTTAATGAATGTGATGAGATAATGTGATAAGGTAACGAGTTCTATGTTAGATATTAAGACAGCAATGAGACCTACAGTTGTCCTGAATGAAGTGGTGTAGGCTTGTAAATCAAAAGAAAGATATTGAGTGAGTATGTAGCCTTCAGAGAGGACTACATTACAGGTAATAATTAAAGCTATAGAAGATGATGAGGCCAAGATAAAATTCTGGAGGACCAAGAAAAAAGCTCTAACATAAACCACACCAGCAAGGGGAGTGGGGTCATGGATTATGGTCCATCAAAAGGGAATAAGAAAGAACAGTTACATGAGTAGGAGGAAAACTTTGAAAGTGCAGAATTCATAACCCAGAGAGGAAAGAATATGTTGGAAAAGTAAACAGTCTATAGTCTTTAGCCAATGTAACCTTGGATAAAACCATTTCAGTTGAGTGGATGAGTAAAAATTCAGTTTAAAAAAGACTGAGAGGTGATTTTTTCCTAGTAATTTGGAGGTAAAAGGGAGAAAAGATGTACAATGAGAGAAACTATACTAAATCTAGGCTCTGGCAGAAGAATTTTAATATTGACATGACTAAAAATTGTGTAGCATGGACATTGAGACTCAGTACCAAGCTCTGGGGTAAACAGTTCATAACAAGTTACCAAATAATAATTTGAAACTCTCTCTAAGCTGCCAAAAGACTGTTCAGAATTGGACACATGAAATAATAAATCCACAACTCCACTGTTTAATCTTTTCTTGGGGGGGTATGTATTATTACCTTTTATTATTATATCATATATATATTTATACATACATCCATACATTATATCATTTATACATCTATATCCAACCCCTCCACCTACTCACCATGGAGAAACTTCTAATAAAAACAAAAGGGGTAGATGGCAAATGATTTAGCAGACCTCACCAAAACATCATCTGAGTGATGTATTTTAATATCTCTTCTTAGAGACCACTATGTAATACAGTACATAGAACAATGAGCCCCAAGTCAGAAAGATCTGAGTTCAAATCCAGCATCAGACATTTACTTGCTACTTTATCCTGGGCAAGTCACTTAATCTCCATTTATCCCAATTTCCTCAACTATGAAATGAGCCTAATAATAGACCCTACCTCAGGCTTGTTATGAGGTTTAAATGAGATAATACTTGTAAATCTCTTAGCCTAGCACTAGACACTAAATAAGCTCTTAATAAATGCTTATTTCTTCACTGGAAGAACAGCTGGCTAGTTTCGTCATTATAATTTCACATAATTCAGTTTAAATTGTGTCATTGTTGGTCTTTCCATTTATGTTATTGAGTTATTATATTTGTTGTTTCCCCTTTTTCCTTGATGCCACTTTGTATCAGGTTGGATAAGCCTTCCTATGTACTACTATATTATTAATATCTTACAGCTCAGTAACATTCCATTACATTCATGTACTACAACCTGTTTAGTTATTCCCCTGTCAATGAACATCTGCTTTCCTTCCAATTCATTGCTACCAAAAGAAAATTCTTGTGGATATTTTGATGTATATGGCACCTTTCTATTTATCATTGACTTCCTTAGCATATATGCTCAGGATGGGATACCTGGATCAAAAACTATAGGTATTGTACTAACTTTCTTAGAATAACTCAGAATTAATTTACAGAATGTTTGGGACATTTCACACCTCCAAGAGCAGTATGTCAACATGCCTGATTTCTCAACAATTCCTTCAACATTGGCAATTAACATATTTTGTAATTTTTGGCAATTTTCTGGCATAAAACTTCACTATTGTTTTAATTTGCATTTATTGTATAACAAATTATTTGAGCCACTATTTCATATTGCTCTTTGTGATGTGTGATTTTTCTTTAAGGGACAGAAAAAATTTAAATAGCAGAGAATGCAAGAGACATGGAAAAGGGGAGTCGCAAAAATAATTTCTGTGTATTTGTTTTCAAGGATGAGGGAGATTTGTCCTTGCATATAGATAGGGAAGGAATTAGTGTGTGTTCATCCTTCATTGCCAAAGAAGACCATGCATCAGAGAAATAATGGCATGACTTGCACTTGACTTTGTTTTGAGTGAGGGAGGGCTGTGCAGGTCACCAGCCTCACTTCTCCTCCAGAGCCATCTGAATCCAGTGAACAGATATTCATCAGGATGACTGGAGATGACCCAGGATGAGGCAATTGGGGTTAAGTGACTTGCCCAAGGTCACACAGCTAGTGAGTATCAAGTGTCTGAGGTGAGATTTGAACTCAGGTCCTCCTGACTCCTACACTAGTGTTCTATCCACTTCACCACCTAGCTGCCCCTAAGGGAAGGAATTAGTAAGTAGGTAGAGATTGAAGGTTATAAAGAAGGGCAGGATACATATAGAATTATTTTTATGAGAACTTTTTATTAATGGAGAGCTTTAGTTTTCCTTGAGAATTCTATTATCTAAATTCATTAAATTCTATTCATTGATGAACATACCAATATTTTTATCTCCATGTTTGTAATACTATCAAGCATATGACATTTTACAAGGCCATATTTAATCAATTGACTCTGAGATTAGATTTCAAAGTAAAGATAAAGGGATATCATACATTCTATGATCCTGGAGAATTACAGTCATAGTCGTCAAAGAACCTAAAGATATTTATCCCTTCTCCCAGTGTAGGAATCCCCTTCCACAGTCTGCTATTATCTCAGATTGTAGGAAGTCACAATATGATCTTACATACCTTATTTTAAAAGTCTATAAAACAATAGGACCATAGAACTGTGATCATTGAATGCAGTGTCCCCATTTTGCATGGGAGAAAAATTGGTATACCAAAAGTTGAATTGATTTGCCAACTGATAAATGGTCAAAGGTTATGAACATACAGTTTTCAGATGAAGAAATTAAAGCTATTTATAGTTATATGAAAAAATGTTTTTATTGATTAGAAAAATGCAAATTAAAGTAACTCTGAGGTAGCACCTCATACCTATCAGACTGGCTAATATAAGAGAAAAGGAAAGTGACAAATGTTGGAAAAGATGTGGAAAAAAAAGGAACACTAATGCATTATTGGTGGAATTGTGAACTGATTCCTCCAGTTTGGAACTTTACCCAAAAGGCAACCAAAGTGTGCTTACCCTTTGATCCATCACTAGGTCTGTATCCTAAAAATACAATAAAAAATGGAAAAGGACATACATATTGTACTATAAGAAATGATAAGCAGGTAGATTTCCGAAATACCTGGAAAGACTTTTTTATGATGCTAAATAAAATGAACAGAACCAGGAGAACATAATACCCAGAAACAACAACATTGTGAGTGATCAACAACGATTCACTTAGCTCTTCAGAAATACAATGATTCAAAACCATTCCAAAGGACTTAAGATGGAAAATACTAACCACATCCAGACAAAGAACTATGGAGTCTAAATGGAGATGGATGCCTACAATTTTCACCTTTTTTTTCTTTCTTATAGTTTTTCCTTTCGTTTTTATTGTTCTGTCACAATGTGACTACTGGGGAGACATGTTTAATATGACTGTAATGTATAACCTATACTAAATTGCTAGCTGTTTTAGGGATGGAGGAGGGAAGGGAAAGAGGGAGAAAAATGTGGAACTCAAAATCTTACAAAAATGAATGTTGAAAACTATCTTTACATATAATTGGAAAAAATGCTATTAAGTGGAGAAAAGTTTAATTGAAATTGTCTATAGTTAGACAATGTATTAACAATAAAGTGAAGGCTAGAGAACATGTCTCTGAATCTATTCTTTCCAATATACTATGTTGATTCTTCTTTACGAATTATAAAGGACTGCTTGTATACCTACATACTTCTTTCTGGACATTTTAATTATAAATTTCCAGTAAATAAATTGAGTTCATCCAGTAGAATCCATGATATCATTTCATTTTGGATTTTACGTGTCAACATAACATTTACTGTTTATCCATTATTAATGTACTATATCACATTTAATTTTAGTTCTTTTCTTTTAAAGTAGGTAAGTATTATAGTAGATAGAAAGCTAGAACTGGAATCTAGAACTTTGAATTCAAATCCAGTATCTAATACTTATTAGCTATGTGACCCTGGACAAGTCACTTAACCTTTCTCCATCTCAGTTTCCTCATATGTAAAATAAAGATGATAATAGCAGCTATATCTCTGGATTGTAGTGAGAATAAAATATTGTAAGTGCAAATGTTACAATTCTCAGTCATAGTGAGTTGCTTGCAGCATTGAGATTTCAAGTGCCTCCACCAGGGTCACACTGCCAGAAAGTAAAACATTTGTTTTGATTATTCAGTCCCTTCAGTCATGCCCGACCCTTTGTGATCCCAGTTGAGGTTTTCATGGCAAAGATACTGAAGTGGTTTGTCATTTCCTTCTCTAACTCATTTTATAGATGAGGAAATTGAGGCAAACAGGGTTCAGTGACTTACTCAGGATCACACAGCTAGTAAGTGCTTGAGCTCAGATATGAACTTAGATCATCCTGATTCCAGGCTCAGATCTCTATCCACTTCTCCATAGCTACTCCAAAGACATAAGCTCAGGCTTTCAGGATTATGCAGACAGAGGAGAGATGTCTATCTACTGGACCACATTGCTTGTCTCTCTGTAATGTGTGTCGCATATAATATGTGCAATTTTGAATCTAGTTAATAAACCATCAAGTATTTATTGAGGCAGTTTTGATGTCACAAAATCCTAATTCAAAATTAGATAACCAATTGATTTCTTTTTTTCAAAATTTTCTGACTATATGCACCACATGACCCAGCACTTAGCACAATATTAGTCATAAATTCGGCTCTTAATAAATGATTGCTGAAATGAATTTAATATTATTGAATGACTGCTTTTAAACAGGTATAAACTTTGATGTATGTATTATTTAAGTAATTATCTCAAGTATGCATCATTCACTTTAACATCATACCATTTTCTGGAAGACAGAGCTAATAATCTTAAGTGTGTTGTCACTAAAGAATAAATATTAAGAAAAAATAAGCAACATATAAAATGCAAAAAGTAGTTTATGTTTTTCAACTTAAGCAGGATTATATATCTCTAAGTGTGTGGTTGTAAATCATCTGATATATATTAGTACATTTTTATAATCTGGTGATATAATCTATTGATTACATCAGATGATTAAACTGAAATTCACATAAAATTTGACATACAAGTTGTCACATTGGTCCACAGAATACAATGAAACTCGATAAATATAATTTTAAATTTCATACTTGGTTTTAAAAAAATGAATTCCTCAAGAACAAGACAGTGAAGTATATTTAGTAGCATTTCTTAGGAAAAAGGAAAGCTCTGAGAGTTTTAGTGAACTATAAACCCAATATGAATTGATAGTATGATATGGTAAACAAAACAAAAAATCTAATAAAACTTCAGGCTGCTTTAAGGGAGGTAAAGCATACAAGAAAATAATACTCCTAACACAGTCTGACATGGTGAAGCCACTTCTGGAGCACTACATTAAATTCAAGAATCATATTTTCAGCATGTAACTGACAAGTTGAAAAGTGTTCAAAAAAGGACTAGGATTAAGTAGGACATTATGTTTGTGTCATATGAAGATACATTGCAAGAACTGGGGATTTTCAAGCAAGAGAAGAGAAAATTTAGGGGAAGTATGGGAATTTTCTTAAAATATCTTAAGGATTATCCAGTAAAAAAGAGCACTTATGCTTATACTCCAAGCCAAGAAAATGGAAAGTCAAGCCTAGAAAATGAAGAGAGAGTGATTAAGAATTGAAGTAAGAAGTTGAAAAAGGAGGGGCATGTAAATCTAAAACTGCTTCCTCATGAAATAGAGATTGTTCACACTCACTTGATGTACACAAACCAAGATTGATGGATATTTATTGAGTCTGTTGTCTGGAGCATTCTTAGCCAGGTAAAGGTTGGACTAGATGTTCTCAAGGTCATTTCTGATATTGAGATTCTGGGGATTTTCTAATCTTTTGGAAAACAAATTACATGGTTTTTATGAGATTCAATGTGATGAATAAAATAATGTAGCAAGTATATTATTCCTCCCTCAGTGTAATCACATTTTTGTAGATTGTCTTAAAGTGAATTTTCCCTACAACTGCCAATTAAAATCTTCCTATTACTTCCAAGATATTGAGCATGATTAAATTGATCACATGTACTATGTCAAAGAAATGGGGAAATTTATTCTAGGTCAAAGAACATGCCTGTCCATAGTTCCAAATGTTTAAATATTTAGTGAATAGAATAACTTTCATATATTTCACTCTACCCATAACTCTGCCCCCTCTCAAGAAAATCCCTTTTTATAGGTATTTCATTTATCCCAGTACACTGGATTTCTGGGGTTACTTGGAAATATTAAGTGTACATGAATGTATGTATCAGTGTATGTATACGTACACACGTACATATGCTTATACATATGTATACAAATTTCATAGAAAAATACAAAACACTGTAGAGCAGGCAAAAGATTTTTCTTCATTTACAAAGTTAGAGCCATAAAACAAACCTACCTAGTGTTTCCAATTTCTGACAAACTGAAGCATTTTCCTTACTATGGCATGAACTACACCATAAAAATAAATTAACTGCACTGTTCAGGATAGAAAACTGCTTAATATTTTGCAATTTACATATATTCTCCAAGGGGAAATATGCTTTTTTTTTAGTTATGATATTCCTGAGTTGTATTATCTCTGCTATACTATGAAATTTTTGCAATGGATTTTCTATATTAGAAATCTTTCGGTTGACCATATTTATTACCATTTTGCATGATTATAAAAATGTTCACTCATCATTTGTTAGAAATAGGAAGTCCTATATTTGATATGTTAGAGCATCACATATTTTATACATAAAGCTATATACATTATATATAAGAAATTATTTGTTTCCTCAAAGCATGAAATCAACATAGAGTTATATGTTTCTGTGTAAAAAAATGAAAATTTCTCACTATAGCATAAAAATGGCAAGGAAAGTAAAGGTTATAATTTTATTGGTATAAAGATTTTCTTTGGTGAAAAAAAAACTATATATTAATGCAGATTAACAAATAACATACTTTTAGAGAGTTTCCTGAAGCATTCAAGTATTCAATACATGAGATGAGGAAAGGGTTGTGACTGTGGGTATGAAGTTAAGAAAACATATGTGAGGAACATTGTGGTGATAGACCTGGCAAGACTTTGAAACTGAACAGAAAGTGATGGTAAGGGAAAAGGGAGAATCAATGATGAATTTTTAAATATTGTCAAAGAATAAACAAGAAGATAGTAGCTCCCTGTAACAGCAAGCACCCTGGTATACACAGGAGGACCTGCTGCACAGGTTCTTAGATCTGCTTTTGCAGAAGGAAAGCAATCTTAAAAGGGTTAAACAATTTTACTTTGATTCAGCACATAATTATTCACAAAGTTCAGGAGAAAAGTAGGGGTGGGGGAACCTCAGCTACCCAGCATCTCCTGAGGACTAATCATACATTCTTCCTCTGATTTGAGCCCCAAAGCAAAGCCTCACCTTAGAGTACAAATACATTTTTTTAGAACCAGAAGGCTTGACCCTTGTGAGCCAGTGCCTCATTAGCAGTCAACAAAAGGTGTGGGCCTTCAAACAAAACAACCCTCCCCAATTCAAGCTTCCCTAAGAGTTCCACCTGAGGTCTATTAATGGGCAGGGAAGATATTTAACTCCCATTACACTCCTTTAGCAAAAAATAGAGATGGTTGGAATAGGAACAGCTTAGACAAAAAGAAAATCACTTTTGTTTTGGCCCACTAGTTCCAGATGCCTACATTACATGGAGGAGACAAAATCTAGATGCAGTTAATGACAAATGACTAGAATTCAGGAATGGTTTTAGGATTGGAAAAGTAGATGTAATATTCATTTATGGAAAAATCACATTTATATTATAAGGATATATCAAGAGAACTTCTCTAGAGAGAAATAGTCTATGAAAAATGCATTAACATGATAAGATGTTTAGGAACTGATAATCATTTCTAACTTCATAATCTTTATTGAATTATTTTGCTATAAAATGCTTTAAAATTTAAAAGTGTATAGATTGTTATAATATAGAAAACTGTAGCAACAGCAATCATATCTCTACAATTGTATTCTTTTATACTAGGGATGCTGAAGAAAGGATTAGCTAGCTATTACAACTTGATTTTGTAATATCAGTTATTTCCTACATATTGCTTCATTTAGGGGAATGTGATTGGGCATTCACTTTCCCTTAAATAAGTGCACTAAATTATGGAATCATATTCAACTTTGTGTAAGGGAAAAAAATAAAAAACAAGTCAAATATTGAACATAGTTGAAACGTAATCCCCCTTACATGAGACAATTATCTATCAGCTGATGTTGATCACTTACTATGTAGCCACTTAAGTGTGTTAAGTGCTAGAGATGAATTTTCAAAGATAAAAACACAATTTGTTTAATTGTGTTAATTCAATTAATGACTAATGAATTTAGAAGGCCTTTAAGGTTCTAAATTTATGATTACCCTCAAATATAGGTCAGAGATGGTCAATAATGGATCCAACTTCAGCTACACATCTAATATTTCTGTATTTCTCTTAATTGTCATACATTGAATTAATAGAATGGAAATTTAAATCATTCTCCCTTCTTGAAAACATGAAGACTGAGCAAATTATTAAATGTCAAAAATAATGATTGAGTAAAAGGGTAGATCATATATCAATGAAAGTAAGTCACAGGGAAAGTGACTGAAATAATAGAAAATGCAGGGTTGTGGGAAATGATGTTAATTGAATATTTAAAGTATGGAGAATGAACAAAATTCTTACAACGATCTTACACTATAAGGGGAGAGTAAGCAAAAATATGTAAAATGTATTTGGTATAAATATAAAGCTAATAAATACAAATATAAACAAAAGAGGTAAATAGAAAAGAATGTGCTAGAATTTGAGATCAAGAAAGTCTTCATTGTAGAGATAGCACTTGAAATTGTTTTCCCTTGAAGTATGAAATATACTTACAAATTTCTGAGAAAAAAATGAAAAATTCTCATTATAGTATAAAATGGCAAGGAAATTTAAGAGAATAACTTTTATTACTATAGGAAATGTTTTTGGTGAAGAAAACTGTATACAAATGCAGATTAGCAAATAACATACTTTTGGAGAGTAGAGTAAAATATTACAGGAAGACTGGGACTCTATACACCCACAAGAATATCTATGTCAGTATTGCAAAGTTATACCTTACTAAAAGTGGTGATAGCAGTCAAATACACTCCCAATGACTTTTAACATCCCATAATAAGTCTTCCACACTTTAGATGTTTCTTACTTTGCATGAGGTTATTATTAAATTTAGACACATATGTTTTAAATTGAAACTATTAATAAGACTCTTGCTAACCAATTAAAACTTAAATGATAGATAATGTAGTGTTCATATTAAAATATTTACATGTGTAAATTGTAGCAGAATAAGTTATGGCATAGCAATTTTAAGAAATCAATTTACATGTGTATGTGTGTACCCATTAGTACATGTTAGAAATATATCTTAAGATAGTCTAAATATTATTGTATTTAGAATCAGCCTGTACTGTGTTTAAACTTCATAAGTTTAACTTGGTTTAATAACCAAGTTAAGTTGGTTTAACTTGAAGCTTATTTGAATATTGAAATGCTGATATCTATATTTTTCATTCTTTTCTTTAGTTTGGACAGATAGTCATAGTGAAACTATTTTTAAGACCAATTTTATTCCGCTGACACTAAATCTTTTGAAAGAATCCTCTAAAATGAGAGCAGCCAAAAAACTGAAAAAATAGACCCTGCATAAGCTAATCACCTAGAATAACAAATCATTTCTGAAACTTCCCCTCAGCTCCTTCTGAATTGACTTTTTTTTCTTTCTTTTGCTTCATTAAGTATGACCTTGCTGCTATCTGACTAAGGAACATCATTTCCCACAACCCTGCATTTTCTATTATTTCAGTCACTTTCCCTGTGACTTACTTTCATTGATATATGATCTACCCTTTTACCCAATCATTATTTTTGATATTTAATAATTTGCTCAGTCTTCATGTTTTCAAGAAGGGAGAATGATTTAAATTTCCATTCTATTAATTCAATGTATGACAATTAAGAGAAATACAGAAATATTAGATGTGTAGCTGAAGTTGGATCCATTATTGACCATCTCTGACCTATATTTGAGGGTAATCATAAATTTTAGAACATTAAAGACCTTCTAAACTCATTTCCTCATTTTACAAATGAGGAAACTGAGGTGCAGAGTTTTTCATTTGTGAAAGGTCACAGATGTGGCTAATGATAGTATTCTAGGAAATGGAGTCCTCTTCCCATCATATGTTTCCCTTTTGTTTTCCGAAGACACCAAATTGTTAGACTGGTGGGAAATGACTTAGGTCATTTATAGTTCTGTAAGCTCACTGGCTTCCTCAACTGGAACACCAGAGCTTCTGAATGCAGGATTGGACTCTATCACCCAGTATCTGGAGAGACTGATTAGAAACACTTGGCATTATGAAAAAAGATTGTAAGACTTACAAATACAGAGGGTTATATACAAAAATATATGTTCTAAAAACATAGTGATGTACTGAATAAGAAATGCTTTTCAGACTAAGAAAGGCCCAGATTCAGGTATCAATTCTGAAACACATCAGCTCTGTAGCCTGGACAACTGCTAAGCCCTTCTAGGGACCTCTATAACTATGACTGAAGAAAATTGCTGATTTTTTTTTTTGGTAGAGGAACATTACTTACCAGTAGTTCCCTATGAGAAAAGTATCACAGATCTAAATCACAAGAGTCTTGATTCTCCAAAATTATTTTCATCACAATGTGCTTAGGTACAAATGCAATAGATCAGATATGTGGAATTGGTTACTGACAGATACCACCATTAATTAACTTACTAAATTTAAACATTTTGTTTAATTTTTTGGTGCTCAGTTTTCCTGAGTGTAAAATGAGGGTTCTGGACTTGCATTATTCCTAAAATCACTTCTAGTTCTAACATTCACAAGATTATAGAGAATCATAAATTTTGATCTAGAAGGAACCTGAGATGCCATAGAATTGAACTTTCCCATTTCACAAATGAGGAAACTGAGGCATAGAGAGGTTAGATGATTTGTCTATTGTCACATAGCTAGTCTGGCAGAATTTATACTTTAGTGTTCCTGACTTCAAGTTCAGAACCCTATCCACTCTACTTTCTTTTTCTGATATGATTCTGTAAGTCGGACATTATCATACGAGCAAAGCACAAGAGTGGCAATTTTCTAGAGATTGCTAAACTGAATAATCTTTTTTTAAATCTATAATTCCTTAGTTATTGGCTGGAACTGTAAGAGCATGGGGAAGAGAAAAGGGAAGGGGATAAGCTTTTATTAAATAACTGCTATGAGCCAGGAACTATGTTAAGTGTTTACCATTACTGTCTCTCTAGATCCTCACGAGCGCCCTGAGAGGGGGGTGGCATTACTATCCTCCTGGGACCTCTGAGGAACCTGAAGCAAAGAAGGTTCAGTGCCCTGCCTAGGGTGACACAGATAGTAAGTTTGTGAGGTTGGATTTGAAATCAGGTCTTCCTGACCGGACTCCAGACCAAGGACTCTATCCACTGAACCACTTGGCTGTTCTACTAGACTCTCTGTACTGATATGGTCAAATCATTTAGTGAATATTATTATAACTATTTGATGATTTCAGATAATAGATTCTAATAGGTACTCTAGAAGGACTAATTATGATTGTTACATGTTTTTTTAAAGAATTGCACTTGAATAAGAAAAGTTGAAATCCCAGCTCGGGTTCTGTGCTGGAGACAGCTCTAACTAACTTGTAAGCAGTTGTTAAATTTGCAGTATGAGCATTTAGAACTCAGGAATCAGCAAACACTACAAGTCAGGGCAGAATTTATTGTTTTGTTGCTTGTGTAATGCGAGGCCTCTGTTGATATATTGAATGGAAGCTTCTGTGAATTCTTTTTAAAAAATGTTACAAGCTGGGAGAGCTTCCAGGGTGAAGAAATCTCAATAGCATGAGAGAGAAATTCTGGAAAATCAGGAGTACAGCCTGGAGTGGAATGCGATGTATATACATAGTAATTCCAAGAGGAAAAGAGTGCCCCAGACTTGGGAAACTAAGAAAGACCCCATGTGTATAAGGAAGTACCTAAGCTATGTTTTGAAAGAAGTAAGGGATTCAAAGAAGGAAAAAAAACAACATCAACTGGGAAGGGATGCATTCTACATGCTGGGGACTGTTTGTGCAAATGCAGGAAAGAAGACGAGGTTATTATATACAACTATCAGGCCAGGTGACTATAACAGCAAGGACCCCAGCATACACAGGAGGGCCTGTGGTACGGGTTCTTAGATCTGCTTTTCTACAAGTGAAGCAACTTTTCAGGGGTCAACAATCTTTTAAACAAGCACATATTGACTTAGTTCAGGGGGAAAAGTCAGCAACCTGAACTGCAGAGAAAATAAAGAGAAATAAAGACCTACAGAGAGGGTTTCCAACTGTCTGACCATAAGCAATACATGTATTACAGAACAACAGACAGATCCAGCTGTCTGACTACTACATACAAATATAGTTACTAGAGAGAGAAGCACCAGCATCTGGTTTTTCAAAGTTGGGGAGCTCCTTACCTGCTACCCAGAGTCTCATCTGGCCAAATGAACACTTCCAATGAGTAAGCCCCAAAGTAAAACCCCAGAGTATATACACACTTTTCAGAGCCAGAGGGCATCTCAACCCTTGAGAAATTAACAAAAGGTGTAGGCCTTCCTACAAAATAAATCTCCCCTAATCAAGCTTGCTTTAATGGGCAGGCCCATTAATGGGGGCGGAAGATCTGTAACACTCATTAATTTAATTAGCATTACAGTGACTGACACAGATTCTGAAGGAAGAGGAAAAATGTGGAAAAGGACAATAACAACAGCAACAAAACGAAACAAACCATAAAAAAATTCAGCAAATAAGTAGGAGTCATATAGTTGAGGACATTGAATGCCTGGCTGAGGAGTGTGTATTTTCCCTTACATTCAATATGGATAGACTGAATATTTCTGAATAGTGGGTAACATGGCCAAAGCTGTGATTTATTAAAATCAATTTTGGAAACTAAATAAAAGATGGATTGAAGAGAGGAGGGAACTGGAGGTCAGTACACAATAATTAAGATACTATTGCAACAGTGCTGGTGACTAACAAACAAGACCTGAATGTGAATAAAGGCTGTGTGAATGGACAGGCAAAACATGTAGTACAGTGAATAAGCAAATACATCTTCTTCAATAACCCAAATGAACAATATGTCTTTGCTCTCATACTTTATTTCAAATGTATCAAGATTCTTTTCTGTTTAGTGGAATAGTCATAGGCAGCTAGGAGCATAAAAAAGTTTAGAGAACTGGGTCTGGAGTCAGGAAAACCAAAGTATAAATCTGATCTCAAACACTTACTACCTATGTAACCTTGGGCAAGTCACTTAACCTTCCTCTGCCTCAATTTCTTCAGCTATAAAATTGGGATGATAACAATGCCTATATCCCAGGGTTCTTGTGAGGGTCACATTTGTAAAGCACTTAATACATACAGTGCCTGCCTGTCACATTTTGTGGTTGTTGTTCTGTCATGTCCAACACTTTATGACCCCATTTGGAGTTTTCTTGGCGGAGGTACTGGAGTGGTTTGCCATTTCCTTCTCCAGCTCGTTTATAGATGATAAATTGAGGCAGACAGTTAGGTGATTTGCCTAGTGTCACACAGCTAGTAAATATCTGAGTCCAGATTTGAACTCATTAAGATTCCTGATTCCAAACCCAGTGCCACCAGATTGCAACATGGCAGGTACTTAAAAAAATGTGAATTTCTTTCCTTCCTAATGAAATATAAATCCATCTCATGAGAATGAATTCATGATCACTTTTTGCCACCATGAATTTCCTCAATCCATTGATATCACTACTATCCTATGAAATTATATGAGTTCACCATTTTTTAAAATGTTGAATGGGGAATTTATATTAAAATATTTGGAAAGCACCAAACTGAATACCTAAACTCTCTTCCATCTCTGTAGCTTATATTTCTCTGATACCACATGTATCAAGAGTCTACTATTCACAGAACACTCATCTAGGAGATTAACAATATAGAGAGGGAAAAATGGCATATACTCAAATAATTAAAACAAAGAAATAGAAAAGTGATAAGGCAGATGAAAGTTCTTTGAGAAGTCTAAGGAGGCAAAGAAAATTTTCTTCATAGAAAAGAAACATCCATTATAGAACTTCTAATTTACTATTTAAATCTGCGTTGCCATTTTTAGACACAGTACATGATTTTATTTCTATCAGGCAGCATGTATAACTCTTGCACACTGCCTTCTATGTTCTATGTTATATTATTTCCCTTGAACAAGACCAAATTGAGACACTTACCAACCCAGATAAGTTCATTTTTAAGAGGAAATAAATTGTCCATCTGATAGAAAGAATGGTAAGGAAAATAAATAGAAGAAAACTATTTACATGACAAACTGTGCTATGTTCAAGCGACACAGAAAACTTATGAAGTAAATCTTGTGATGTTGACTTTCAACAAACTATCACATTTTGGTTTTTTATTGTACATATTTTATTATACCAAAAGCTCAGTGTGCATCTATATTTTAGTACAGTGTTGGGCTGTTTTCTGTATTGCTGTGCATGCTAATAAGTATTTGTGCCATCTTTTATGTGGATTTAATATTCATATATAAAACCTGGGCAGAAAATTACTCTTTTACTAGGAAATAAACTGTATACATATCTGAGGAAATTTCACTTTCTACTCTATGTCTTTTCTGAGTAAGCTTTCAAAATAAGAACTGTTCCATTTTCTTGACTTTATATAGTATTGATGGTTGCTATAAACTTGCAAGTCATTTTAGTTACAAAGACATCTATGCCTACATCATTTTATAGAAAATATATGGTTTTACTGAAACTCCACTGACAACACCTTGTTTGAAGGATCCAGTAGCTCCCAGAGGATACATTTAGAGTTTCTGTGACACATTTTAAATTTCCTAAAGTAGAACTGGTATTTTGTTTAGACAGTAAGGTTTTTCCTTTGATGTATAACAAGATTATATAGGACTTTATGGTCATTTATAAAGTCCAAGCTTTCCTCATTCCTCAAGGTTCTGTTCATTTCCAGAGATGTGTGGTCCTGCCCTAGAATATACAGAAGTGATCTAGGCAATTTTCAAAGTTTCCCACAGATAAAAAGCATTGTGTCTAAAAAACTGAGTTGGCCCTTCCATGAGAGGGAAAATAGTTTGGGTGATCTAGAATGAAATCAAAGTATGTAAGAATGTCTCATCCTATGATTTGCTTCTATAATTATTTCTCTAAAGTGGATCGTAAACCAAACTAACGTAAAGAAATGGACAGAATATTCTAAGAAAATTGTGAACCTTAATAATGTATGTTCCATGTTCACTTGACCTCTATTAATAGAAATTCTCATACTTCACTTAAGTACAAATGAAATTTAGACATAAGAACTTTATGTGTATAGTATTAAAATTGAATTCAGTAAATATTTATTAAGTGTCTGCTATGGGCTGCACACTCTTCTAGGTGTCAGGGATAGGAAAAAAAATAGACATTAAGAAATTGAAGTAGTTCCTGACTTCAAGGAGCTTATATTTTCTATGCTTTCTAACTATGAATTGTCTTTTAAACATCATTTAATGTCTAAATTTTTCTTCAATGTTAGAGAAATAAGTTAATAAGTTTTCCTCCTTTTAATATGACAGTTTAATTTATTACATCAAGAATTTTAAATGGAATATACAAATTTACATTTTATATATATCTTTTTAAAGAATAATCCATTTTTACAGAAAAATTCATACTGTCAGCTGTCAACATCTAATATAAATTTGTTCCAACCTGTTAGACTACAAAGCATAGATGACATTGTATTTATCCATTACTAGCATTTATTTCAGTTGATGATTTGAATCATATTAAATGATCTAAGGGTGAAATAGTTTTACCCACATTTGTGGAACTATATATTTAACTCTAAACCACCCTAGTAACAAATTTTACAGATTAACTTAGAATATCTCTTAAGATTTTTTAAATTAAAAATCCTATTTCTCATTTCTTATGCATAAAAATATTTCCACATAAGTGCAAGGTGTAAGCCCTACATGCTGCACTCATTTATCCAAGAGCACATTGTCTACTAATGCATACTTGTTCTCCTTCAAAATTTGTTCAAATTCCCTGAATTATATTCATATCAAGAAGTTGATTTAACAAAGATTTAGTTATTTTTTGATCATAGGATAAAGGGTAAAAGGAATGGAATAGTAATTATTGATTAGAAATTCTAATTGACATCATCTCTTTATTACTAAACATTTTGCATAAACAATAATGTTCTAATTTTTGAACTTTCTAAAATGATCATATATTGAATTTAAGAAAAAAACTAGCTTTCCGAAAACCTAGTATTACTACTTCTTCAAAATTCAGTGTAAGTAGGGTATTGTAGCATATTTATGAATACTTTACATGTCTCTATTTTTCTTTGAATATTCTTCCATCTTATTCTTCATTTATTGTAGTATTTCATGACCTACATCCATATAAAGTCACTAATAAAAATAATTGATGTCAGTGTCTATTTTAATGGAGATACAATAATTCCCTACACATGAAGGTACAAATTGGTATGGCTCCTCTGGGAAATAATTTGGAACTATGCTAGAAAAGTAGCTGAAATGTTCTTTCCTTTTGACTGAATTGGTAGTAGATTTGATTTCATTTTTTGTTTGGTAGCAAAAACCTTGAAGCAAGATTATGGGTCATGTACTAGAGAGCAACTGAGCAAAATGAAACATAAGAATATGATGCAATAGTGCTATGCTATAAGATACAGTGAATATGAAAAAATCAGAGAAATATAGGAAAGTTTGGGTATAATTCTTGGAGTGAAGTGAATAGGGTCAAAAGAAAAATATTCAAATGAATAAATAATATAAATGAGAGCAGCCCTAAGATATGGCAGGATTCAGACCAATGTAATAAACACTTTTGGCTTCAGAGAACTGATGATGAAACATATTTCTCTTGTCTAGATGAAAATCCTTTCATAGTTTAATGCTATGCAAATTCAGTTACTCATACTGCTTAATTTGATAACCATTCTAGTTAAAAATTTAAGCTTTATCAATTATAAAGAGGCATCCAGAAGTAGTTACACAAAGTTGAAAGTTCTTGAAATATGTGTTCCAGTTGTATAAATATTTCTCTTTCCATATTTCCGTCTCATTCATCTTAGATTAATTTATGAAGACTAAAATATGATAATATGTGGGAGAATTTTTTTTCCTGTTATTTAGCTCTTTATACACTTCCTGTAAAACCCTCTGGGACACAGGAACAGAGTACAATCTCCATGGTCGATGGGGTGGTACCAGTGATAGGATAATTAACATATAACCAAGAGGTGAGTGTTCTGGGGGCAAAGACAAAATTAACCCTAGGCAAAAATAGAAAGACAAATAAGGACCACAGCACATGAGGCATCTCAGGCCTGAAGACCTGCCAACTGAGCACCAGAACGGAGAGGAAAGTCCAAACAACTATTTTCCAAAAATACCAAAAATAAATAAAAGAAAAAAAAGTCCTTTGTAGCTACTGATAAGTCCAGGACGGCACTCTACCTCCAGGAACTCCCCAGTATCTACCTTCTTTTCACTATCTTAATCAAGGATTCCTAGCTTCATCCAGGGACACCCTAGCCTATTACTCTTTAGCAACCTAAGTATACAGGAACTGGTTTAGGGAATTGGTCTAGCATCATGATGAGACACAATTAAACTATCCCTTTCATTTTGTTAATAATGTGGCTAGGTACAGGAGGATAAGGAAAGAAGGCACAGAAGGGTGGTAATCTTCACCTTTAAAAGAATTAAGACATTCTCTTGAAATGAAAAAAACATGCTTACTCCACTAATTACAGATTTTTTTTTTTTAGTGTTTAGCAGAATATCTTTCTCAAAGTTCTTTTTTTATTGAAAGATTTAAAGGAAAACATTTATTTTGCTATTCATGCAAAACTTTCATTAATTAATACACAATGAGTTTACTCATGACTGTTTTATTCCATTATCTATGTATATCTATCTACACCCATATTTATCTCTGTCTCTCTCTGTCTCTCTCACTTTTCTGGTGCCTTAGAAAATTCTGTTGTCTTTAAAATTTCCTTAGCCTTCTTTTCTCCAGTTAAAATATTATTATTCAGAGAAGATTTATGAAAATATTCAGATTAGTATTTATTATGATTGTAAATAAATATTTTAAATTAATAGTTCTTTTCATAACCTGGCTTTAACCTTTCCAGAACGATTATATAATTTTCTATTCACATACTTCATAAATACTTGACCAACTTCACTACTTGTTTTTAGCCAAATCCTTTTCCATTTTGTTCTGCCTCCTTTCTTTTTTGTTGTTCTTGGCAAAAGTTATCTTCTTTGTACTTATTTTTGATAGTTTTTTTAAAATTTTTTCCAGTTACATTTAAAGATGTTCTCTTCCATACTTGCAATATATTTCCCCCTCTTTGCCTCTTAGGATTTCTAGCTCACTTAAAAGTTAAGCTCAAGTACAATCTAGTCCATGAGTCTTTTCATGATTCCCCAGCTGCTTGTATGCCAGAAAAAATGCATTTACTTTGCATATATTTTCTATTTTTATGTGTTTATACTAAAAGTATTATTGAAAAGAAGTCCTTTTCATTTATCTTTGTATTCCCATAGTCTAGCATAGATCCTGGCAAATGGGTAGTCAATAGATGCTTGCTGATTTGTTGATTAAATAGATAATCTAAGTGTAAAACATCAGTTAAAAAAATTAAACGTATCAGTGAAATTATAAAAATGTAAAGTATTCATATATTTTAATATTTAGATTTCTTTCCAGGAATACAAAGATAAAATTCACTGGGAATAACACTTGAAAAATTATCCTCCTTAGCAACATCTTGAGCTTTCTTATCTTCTTTTACTCTATATTAATCCATATTCTTCCTCCTATGAGTTCTATAGAGCTCACTGAGCTCTATCCTAAGCTCTCTTCTCCTTATACTTTGTTTTCTCTTTATTATCAGATAATATCCCATGGATTACATTATTCCATGTAGATGGCTCTCAAGTCTGCATATACAGAATTAATTTCTCTTTTAACTCATCATCATCTGCCTGAATGGACATTTCTAACTAAATACACCACAGACATCTCAAACTTGACATGCTTAAAACAGAACTGAGTGCTCTCCTTGGTCCTGGCCGCACCACCAAATAAATTAAATAAAATGGGGATAACAATATTTGTACTGGTCACAGGCTTTCAGGAGGAAAGTGTTGTCTGGCAAGTCTTTTTACCTCTCTCTGCCTCTGTTTTCCTATCTGTAAAATTGGAATCTGCTTCATAGGGATTATTCTAATGTACTTGCACAGTGCCTGACATACACTGAGGAGTTAATAATACTTGTTTCCT
Source organism: Bettongia penicillata ogilbyi (assembly GCA_023548195.1). Taxonomy (NCBI): domain Eukaryota; kingdom Metazoa; phylum Chordata; class Mammalia; order Diprotodontia; family Potoroidae; genus Bettongia; species Bettongia penicillata. Next base: position 2,210,260 of record JAJHZJ010000115.1, on the reverse strand, counting down.
TCCCCCACACTTCTCCAAAACAACCCTGAAATGATCACAGTTATTATACTGGTATTGTGGTTGAGCAAAATGCCTGTTATCAAACTGGTAAGTGGCTGGGCTAGGAGTCATCATTTTCCTCATCCCAAGTTCATGACTGTTGCTGTTGGATTATACTGCCACAGAAAAGGTAAAAATATTTTAAAAGGTAGTTGTTTTTTTTGGTTTTGTTTTTTTTTTATCATGAAGTAATCTTATTCACAAACACTTTCTTATTATGGTTAAGTCTTAACTTTCACATGGGTAACATTTCTAGAAAACAGTTTTGAAAGAAAAAATGGGAATGTTGATACATTGAAATAGCAGAAATAGGGAGTTTGGTTCCCTGATTGTAAAAAACTGTAATCATTAGCTTAACATTGCTGAAAATGCACTTTTCTGCATATAATTCTTTATAACAAAACAATAATTCTGATAACATGCAATTTTCCTAACACAGTAACCATGAAATAATCCATAAAATATGGGAGAAAGAAAAGTCAGTTCTGCACCAGATGGGAAGGGCTGGACATATCAGAATAGCCCTGGCATAAAAACAAACAAAAAGGGGCAACACCTTCCACTTCTAATCTTCCTTTCAGTTTAGGGGATTAACTGTTCCACAAAGGAAAGCAAATGCCTCAAGGTGAGTCCATCACCCCTGGTTTGAGCTCTGAACTCCCATCCTGGAAGTCTCTCCAAGCTCAGCAAAGTAGGTGAGAGAAGGAAGGGAAGGGCAGCTGTACTTCACGTAGGGCAGTAAGAAGGGCAATAGGGCATGTCCGTTCTAGTTCCAGGATAATTTACCCACAAATTTAGCTGCTTTTCCATTTTTTAAATTCCCTCATCCTGCACTTGAAAGGTTACTTGAGTATTTCTGGAGCAGATTTAAAGAGCAATTTTACCAACATTTTCCTCCTTTTCATTGCTATATAAATCATACATTCATTAATATCAAACTTATGGCCTATAGTGGCTACAGGCATCCTCAGAAAAAGTTTATCTCACACACTTATTTTCTCAATAAGTCACATCAATGACTTTGCAAGCTTGGTCTTAAAATCCAGAGGACTTGAACTATCCTTTTGGGGCATCAGTACAATACAAAACTTGAGTTTCAAAGATAAACAACAAACATATGCAATGAATGCATAGGGAGATCTAGTGTTAGAGTGACCATTACCAATAAAGTGCCTAGTAGGATACCAGCTTCTCCATAAACTTGTGAACACCTCACCTCATATTTTTTTCCTTTTGCCGCACATTGCTGTGAATGTACGCTGTTGCCAGGGCAAAATTCAAAATGTGGTTACTAATAAAATCACCAGAATACTTGAAGTCATGAAAGTTAAATGCTCAAATGTTGAGGACTGACTGTATTTGTGAATTAAAAAAAAAATAAAGAACAAGCATTTAGTAAGCATCTACTATGTGCCAGATACTGTGCTGGACATTAAGGATAAAGACAAAAATGAATCATTTCTTACCCTGTAATAAGTTAAAAACATTCTAGGAGAATTGTTATGGATAATTCTTTGTTGTTTTGGACACTATATATGATGAATGTGACTTTATGTTGATTCAGTACAGATATTTCAGTTCTCAGGTCATAAACAGGTATAAATTGTGAAGAACAAAACCATATTTTAATATTTCATAGTAAAAAAAATATATTATTTTGAAATCAATAGAACACAAGCCTACTTACCTTTCCATCATTCTTTTAACTTCATTCTTTTAAAATTCCTTTGTCACCTTTAAATTCTCAGGGAATGAAAGGACACAAATCATTCTTAAGGGTTTGGTTTACATTTTGTATGTAGGAGATTTTTATTCTGAATTGCTTATCTAAAATTTTCAAAATACATTTCTAAGGATAAAATGTTTTGCTTTTAACTCTCTCTTCAAAAGTTATTTTGGCTAAATACCACCTACTGTTCTCTCTAATATATACAGAGAGCTATAATCTTTTATATATTTTTTTTCTGAATGTGTGCTTTGAAAATACAATCACTGACAAATAGTTTCTAATTGATGGATGCATCAAAGACTTTTGGTGATAGTTTGCTTTCCAAGAGTTGTCTCCCAGGGGAATGGAAAAACTCAAATATAGTTTCCAAACTCCAATGACTTCTTTTTGGATTTTTTGTTTTTTTATTTCCCCTGCTCTATTATTTTGCTAGGGCAGTTAGGTGGTACAGTGAATAAAGTACTGGGCCTGGACTCATCCTTCTAAGTTCAAATATGGCCTCAAACACTTATTATCCGTGTGACCCTAGTCAAGTCACTTAACCCTGTTTGCCTCAGTTTTCTCATCTATAAAAGGAGATACAGAAGGAAATGGCAAACTAGTATCTTTGCCAAGAAGACCCCAGAATGGGTCACAAATAGTCAGATACGACTGAAAATAACTGAACTATTTTCCTCCTATCCTATCAAGACAGGACAATCAGGTTTAGGACTAGCCAAGAATTCATGAACCCAACTGACCCAATTCTAAGAGGAAGAAAATGAAAGGGAGCAGAAGTCACAAGACCAAAGAACATAAAAGTCACACTTTAACATTTGCAGAGGTCTTATAATGAGGTTTACTACAGTGTCCCACACCTCTTTAAACTTGGCTCATATTTGGTTTAACTTTTGGAAGTTTCTCCAATGACCTGCAAATCACTGTCTTCCAGGTTGCATTTCAACCTCTTTTTGCTCACTTATGTAATGTAATATTTCATCTTATTCATCTATGTTAAAAAAAATGCAACGGACCCTACAAGTCGATAACAAATCAGTGAGTTGATTGGTGGGTCATAGATTGACAACTAGCATCGTACCCACTCCTGCTCCCTTTGGTTTGCTGATATTTCGTGCTGAGAAAAGAAAATGGCAGCAAAATCAGAAAATCAGGTCTTACCTCCCTTTTCACATGGTTTCTCCCCATGTCCCAGTAACAAATATGGGGCAGGAGTGTCTTGCAGCACTGTAAAATCCCTAAGGGGTGATTTATTGGTTTGTTTATTTCTTGTGTGAAACTGTTCCTGTCTTGTTCACTCCTGAAGTACTAGGTCTGCTGATGGCATGATCCCACTACTGATCTAAATGGGAGCTTTGAACTGTTCCATTTTGGTCCTTTGCTGGTTGAACTTTTTTAAACAACTTATTCCCCTCCTCCTTGATCACCAGATTACTATGGATATCCATTTGGCATTAGCAGTTTTGTGGCTCAGAATTCCAGAGCTCACAAGATCTGAGAGTCTCAGCTTCTCCAAGAGAAGGGATTATAAGTGTGAGCTAGCTCCCAGCCCACAAGAATGATGTTAAGTCTCAGAGCTAGTTCAAAATGATTCTTTATCAGAAAAAAGCTGGGATCTAGGAGTAGATCACATTTGACCCTGTCAAGGAAATTTACTTTATCATGGAATTGCATTTGTGCCTGCATATTTTTATCTCTTTATTGAAATAGCAGTTTCTCCTGTACTAAAAATGCTATATATTTCCTCTGAATTTTTACTCTGATCTGAAGCTGTGTCTTTGAGCCTTTTTCTGGATATTTCTTATCGGATCAGACTGGTGTCTAACATCCCCAATGAATTTATTTTAAATATAATGTTTTTATTTATAACTTCTGTTTATAAATGATATTTATTGTTAATAAACCCTTCTCCCCTCCTCTATCCATCAAGTCACCCTTTGAAACAAATAATTAAAAAGAAAGAGAGAAAAAAAAGCAAAAAGGGAAATTAACAAGTAATGTTAAAGGATCAATTTTTTTTCCCTTTTCTACTTTCCCTCTTTCACTGGGGGAAAAAGATAAAAAAGAATCACAAAAACCTTTTATCTTACAAGCACAGTAGAGCAAAACAAATTCCTGCATTGGTCACACTTTGAAATGTGTATCTTATTCTGTTTATTAATCTACCATCCTGTCATGAGGAATTCGTTCATCTGTTAAGTCCATATGTCAGAATTCTACTACTTTGCAATTTCAGTGCATTTTTATGTGTACACTCATGTAGAATACAATTTCTGTACCTTTAGAGCACTTGAAAACCTTTAGAGGCCCTAATCCCATTGGTATCTGACACTCTTTTCAATGGTGTCACTAAAATTCCTTTTCTCTTCAAGCACTAATAGATACAGAATAATAATACCTTCACCTTATATTTATCAAAGGCTTTTAACTTTTTTCAAGGAATTTTCACATTCAGTATATTATTATCTCATTCCCTTGTTTCCTTCTAACTGGGACATTAATAGAATCTCTCCTTTCATGGAGATTGTGTTTGTGAACAAAGAATATTTCATGTTTGTCAAATAATACAGCATAATTATGTCCCTTCTCTATTCTAAGGTGAAGGGCCTTAAATTTCTAATCTACCCGGTACCTTCATGGCACACATTATAGAAGTTATTTGAATTATCCTTTGCTTTTCTTTTAGCCTTATGGGAAATTGGTGTTTTCTACTTAAAAACTTGTAGAATGGTTGGAGAAATCTGCAGTTGAGCATTGTTCCAGACTGAACCTCTCCACCGGATTGCCACTGCTCTCAGTACAGATTCACAGCAGGATTTTTATTGCCTTCTTTCTTCAGACTTTGTCTGCCTCCTATTCCCTACTCTACACACTTACACCCTACTCTTTCCATGAAGTATTCTGCTTTAAGGCAATGCACTTCAGAACAAAGAATGAGCAGATTCACAGAAGGAGATCATGATTCAGTTGAAAGGCGACATCTAACAGTGGATAGATAACATCTGAGGTTATTTCCAGTCTCTGAGGTTGGAGAAACTGGGATCAGGTCACTAATCTAATCCTTCCTGGAAAAGTTCTCTCTCTTTGAGTTGAATAGGCAGCTCTTTTTTTTTCTTTTATGTATTTAGTATTTCATTTTTTCCTCACTTACATGTAAAACAATTTTTAACATTCATTTTTAAAATTTTGAGTTCCAAATACTTTCCCTTCCTCCCTCCCCAAATCCCCTCATTGTGAAGGCAAGTAATTTCATATAATTTATACATGCATAGTCATCCAAAATATTTCCATAATGTTCATGATGTGATAGAAAATATAGACAAAAAAATCCCTCAAAAATAAAGTTAAAAAGATATAGTTCAGTCTGGGCTTAGACACCATCAATTCTTTTTCTAGGGATGGATAGGATTTTTCATCATGTCTTTCCAAGTTGTCTTAGATCATTGTATTGCCCTGAGAATAGCTAAGTCATTCATAATTGATCATCTGCCAATATAGCAGTTACTTTGTACAAAGTGCATTTTACTTTGCATCAACTCAAGTAAGTTTTCCCAGGTTTTTCTGAGAGCATTCTGCTCATCATTTCTTATAGCATGACAGTATTCCATCATAATTTATGCCACAATTTGTTCAGCTATTCCCCAATTGATGGGCATGCCCTCAATTTCCAATTCTTTGGCCCCAGAAGAAAACTGCTCTCGCTCTCTCGCTCTCTCTCTCTCTCTCTCTCTCTCTCTCTCTCTCTCACACACACACACACACACACACACACACACACACACATATATATAGATAGATAGATAGTTTCTTTTCTCTTTTTTAAATCTCTTTTGGGATACAGACCTAGTAGGTCAAAGGATACAAATAATTTTATAGATCTTTGGGTATAGTTCCATATTGCTCTACAGAACAGTGGAATCACAACTCCACCAATAGTGCATTAATGTCTCAATTATTGCCACATTTCCTCAAACATTTGTCATTTTCCTTTTCTATCTTATTAGCCATTTCCCCAATTCTACATTTTAAGGATTTTTTTCTTCAGTGAATTGTGTGCTTCTTTTTCCATTTGACAAGTTCTGTTTTTTTAAAGGCATTCTTCTTCTCATTGACGTTTCGTACCTCTTTTACCATTTGATTTAATCTGTTTTTAAAGGTATTATTTTCTTCATTATATTTTTGTATCTTCTTTAATAAGCCATTGACTTGTTTTTTTCATTATTTTCTTGCATCCCTCTCATTTCTCTTCCCAATTTTTCTTCTACCTCTCTTACTTGATTTTAAACTCCTTTCTGAGCTCTTCCGAGGCCTGAGACCAACTTATATTTTTCTTAGAGACTTTAGATGTAGGGTTTTTGACTTTGTTATCTACTTCTGAAACTATGTGTTTTCATCTTTCTTGTCATCACAGAAACTTTCTATAGTCAGAATATTTTTTTCTCTTATTTGACCATTTTCCCAGCCTATTTCTTGATATTTTTCCATAATGCTATTTTTTCCAATTACATGTAAAGATAGTTTTCAACATTAATTTTTATAAATTTTTGGGTTTAAAATTTTTTCCCTCTCTCCTCTCCTCCCCTACCAACAATCTGATGGTTATTCATGTGCAATCAGGTTGAACACATTTCCACAGTAGATGTGCTCTGAAAGAAGGATAAAAAGAAAAAGGAAAAAAAACCCAAGAAAGAAAAACAATGAAAATAATATGGTTTGATCTACATTCAAATTCCATAGTTCTTTCTCTGGATATGATGAGCATTTTCAGTCAGGTGTTTTTTGAAATTGTCTTGGATCACTGTATTACTGAGAAAACCTAAGGCTATCATTATTAATCATCACACAATTTTGCTGTTGCTGTGCACAATGTTTTCCTGGTTCTGCTACCTTCACTCAGCATTAGTTAATGTCTTTCCAGGTTTTTCTGAAATCTGTCTCTTCATCTTTTTCTTATAGCATAATAATATTCCATTACATTTATATACACTTGTTCAGTCATTCCCAAAGTGATCAGTATCCCTTCAATTTCAAATTTTTTGCCACCACAAAAAAGAGCTGCTATTAATATTTTTTGTATACATGGGTCCTTTTCCCTTTTTTTATTATCTTTTTATGGGATAGAGACCTACTATGGTATCGCTGGATCTAACACTTTGGGCATAGTTCTAAATCATTCTCCAGAATGTTTGGTCAGATCACAACTCCACCAATAATACATTAGTGTGCCAATTTTCTCACATCTTTCCCAATATTTATCTCTTTCCTTTTCTGTCATATAAGCCTATCATAGGCATGAGGTGACACCTCAGAGTTGTTTTAATTTGTATTTCTCTAATCAATAGTGATCTAGAATGTTTCTTCATATGACCATAGAACACTTTAATTTCTGCCTCTGAAAACTTCCTGTTCATATCCTTTGACCATTTATCAGCTGGAGAATGATTTATATTGTTATAAATTTGACTCAGTTTTCCATATATTTTAGAAATGTGGTTTTTAACAGAAATACTGGATATAAAAATTATTTCCCAGATTTCTGCTTTCCTTTTAATCTTGGTTGCATTAGTTTTCTTTGTGCAAACCTTTTTTTTAATTTGATATAATCAAAATTATTATTATTTTTATTTCACAGTGTTCCCTATCTCTTGTGTTGTCATAAGCTCTTCCCTTCTGCATATATATGGCAGGTAAATTACCCCTTGCTCTCCTAATTTGTTTAAGTTATCATCCTTTATGTTTAAATCACATACCCATTTTGACCTTATCTTGGAATACGTATATTGGTCTATGCCTAGTTTCTACCTTACTGTTTTTCTCTTTTCCCGGCGCTTTTTCTCAAATAGTGAGTTCTTATTGAAGAAGCTAGAGTCTTTAGTTTTATCAAATAGTAGATTACTAGTCATTTCCTATTATATCTTTTGTATTTAACCTATACCACTGATTCACCACTCTATTTCTTAGCCAGGACCAAAGAGTTTGGATGTTTGCTACTTAATAATATAATTTTAGATCTTTCACAGCTAGGCCACCTTATTTGCATTTTTCCCTCTTTATTCCCTTGATATTCTAGACTGTTCTTTCAGATGAATTTTGCTATTTTTTTCTAGCTCTATAATTGTTTTTGGTGGTTTGATTGGTATGGCACTGAATAAGCAAATAATTTTAGGTAGAATGGATGTTTTTTATATTAGCTTGGTCTACCCATGAGTAATTGATACTTTCCCCATTATTTAGATCTGATTTTATCTGTGTGAAAAGGGTTTTGTAATAGTGTGAATAGATTTCCTGGCTTTGTCTTGGCAGGTAGACTCCCAATTATTTTACAGTATCTACAGTTTTTTTTTTAAATGACATTTCTCTTTCTATCTCTTGCTGTTCAAATCTGTTGTTAATATATGGACAATCTGATGATATGTGTGGGTTTATTTTATATCCTACAAGGTTGCTGACATTGTTAATTATTTCAAGAAGTTTTTTAGTTGATTTTCTAGGATGCCCTAAGTATACTGTCATATCATCTGCAGAGTGATAGTTTTGTTTCATCATTGCCTATTCTAATTCCTTCAATTGCCATTTTCTTCTCTTATTGCTAGAGCTAAGATATATAGTATAATATTGATTAATAGTGATGATAATAGCCACCCTTATTTTACCTCTGAATTTATTGGGAATGCTTCTAGCTTATTCCCATACATATAACGGTTGCTAATGATTGGAGATAGATAATATTTATCATGTTAAGGAAAACTTCACTTATTCCTATGTTCTCTAATTTCTTTTAATAGGAATGAGTGCTGCATTTTGCCAAAAGCTTTTTCTGCATTTATCGAGATAATCATATAACTTTTGTAATTTTTTTTATTAATGTGGTCACTTATACTGATAGTTTACCTACTGCTGATCCAGCTCTGCATTCTTGGTATAAATCTCACTTGGTTATACTGTATTGTCCTCATGATAAATTACTATAATCACTTTGCTAATATTTTATTTAAATTTTTCACATCACTATTAATTAGGGAAGTTGGTCTATAATTTTCTTTCTCTATTTTGGCTCTTCCTGATTTAGGTATCAGAATGATATTTGTCTTGCAAAAGGAATTTGGTAGGCCTCCTTCTTCGGCTATTTTCCCAAATAGCTTATATAGTATTCAGATTAATAGTTCTTTCAATGATTAGTAGAATTCACTTATAAATCCACCTGGCCCTGGAGATATTTTTCATGGGGAATTGATTGTTGGCTTGTTTAATTTCCTTTTCTAAAATAGGGTTAATTAAATATTTTATTTCCTCTTTTGTTAATCTGTGCAATTTATATTTTTATATTCATCCATTTCACTTAGATTGTCAGATTTATAGACATACAGTTAGACAAAATAGCTCCTAATTATTATTTTAATTTCCTCTTCATTGGTGGCGAATTTACCCTTTTTATTTTTGATACTGGTAACTTGTTTTTCTTCTTTCTTTTCTAAATCAAATTAACCAAAGGTTGATCTATTTTTTTTCATAAAATAAACTCTTAGTTTTATTCACTAATTTAATAGTTTCTTATTTTCAGTTTTATTAATCTGTCCTTTGACTTTCTGAATTTCTAATTTGATATTTAATTGGGAATTTTAGTTTGTTCTTTTTCTAGCTTTTTTAGTTGCATGCCCTATTCATTGATCTCTTCTTACTCTGCTTTATTCATGTAAGTATTTAGAGATATAAAATCTCCCACATAGAATTGCTTTGGCTGCATCCCATAAGTTTTAGTGTGTTGTCTAACTATTGTTATTCTTTTTGATGAACTTATTGATTGTTTCTATGATTTGTTGTTTGACCCACTCACTCTTTAGGTGTCAATTATTTTCCAATGAGTTTTTAGCCTACCTTTAGCCTACCTTTCAATGACCCTTTAATACATGTAATTTTTATTGCATAATGATTTGAAAATCATGCATTTAATATTTTTGTCCCTCTGAATTGGATTATGAGGATTTTAAGCGAAAATATGGTCAATTTGTTTGTCAGTGACACATACCAATGAGAGAAAAAAGGTATATTGCTTTCTATCCCCTTTCGATTTTCTCCAGTGGTCTATCATATCTAACTTCTCCAGTGGTCTATCATATCTAACTTCTCTAAAATTCTATTAACCTCTTTAACTTCTTGTTTATTTTGTGATTAGATTCATCTAGTTCTGAGAGGAGGAGGTTGAGGTCACCCATGATAAAGTTTTTACTGTCAATATTTTTCTGTAATTCACTTAATTTCTTAATTCACTTAATTAATTGGATGCATCACTTGGTGCATGTACTTTAGTATTGTTATTAATTCATTGTCTGCAGTATTTTTTTAGAGAGATGTGTTTTCCTTCCTTATCTCTTTTAGTAAGATCTAGTTTTTGGTTTTGCTTTGTCTGAGATCGAGATTGCTACCTGTATTTTTTTTTCCACTTCAACTGAAGCTTAATAGATTTTGTTCCAGCATTTTATCATTTCTCTGCATGTATCTCTCTGTTTAAATGTGTTTCTTGCAAATAGCATATTGTAGGATTCCGATTTTTAATCCAGCATGCTAATCATTTCCATTGTATGGGAGAGTTCATCCCACTCACATACATAACTACTATTACTAAGTGTTTATTTCCCTCCATCCTACTTTTACCCTCTTTATAATTTTCTCTCTTCTTTCATCCTGACCAACACCTTTTACTCTTGACCAACATGTCCCTTTTATCAGCCCCCCACTCTTTCTCTATTCTTTTCCCTATCCCCTGGTACTTCCCTATAGGGTAAAATAAATTTCTATATCCAATTGAGTGTGTATGTTATCTCCTCTTTGAGCTACATCCACTGAAAGTCAGGTTCAAAAATACTCCCACCTTCTTTTCCTCTACTGTAATCGGTCTTTTGTGCTTTTCATGTGATACAATTTACCATATTCTGCCTCTTCCTTTCCTCTTCTCAAAGTACCATCAATTTTCACCCATTAATTTATTTTTATATCATCATTTCAAAGTCACCTTATACCTGTACGCACTGTCTATGTATACTCCTAACTGTCCTAATAGAGAAACAATTCTCAAGATCTCTTAAGTAGTCTCATATTCCCATGTAGGGAAAAATTTTAATGTTATTGAATAACATTGTTTTGGGTGCTTGTTTGGCTTTTTATATTTCATTTGAGTCTTGTATTTAAAGATAGAATTTTCTGTTCAGCTCTGATCTTTTCATCAGGGAAGTTTGAAAGCCCCTAATTTCTTTGAATGTTCATCTTTTCACTTGAAAAATTATGCTCGGTTTTGCTGAGTAACTAAGTTGATTCTTGGTTGTAATCCAAGCTCCTTTGCCTTCTGGAATATCATATCCCAAGCCCTCTGTTCCTTTAAGGTAGAACATGCTAAATCCTGTGTAATCCTGATTGTGACTCCTTGTTATTTGAATTGTTTCTTTCTGGCTGCTTTCAGTATTTTCTTCTTGACTTGATAATTCTGGAATTTGGTTGCAATATTCCTTGGAGTTTTCATTTTAGGATCTCTTTCAGGAGATGATTAGTTGATTCTTTAACTGACTGTTTTAACCTCTGGTTCTAGGATATCAGGGCAGTTTTCTTTGATAGTTTCTTGAAAAATACTGTCCAGGGTTTTGTTTTGATAATGGCTTTCAGGTAGTCAAATAAGTCTTAAATTATCTCTTCTGAATCTTTTTTTCCAGGTCAGTTGCTTTTCCAATGAGGTACTTTTCATTTTCTTCTATTTTTTTTCATTCTTTTGATTTTATTTGACTGATTCTTGATATCTCATAGAATCTTTAGTTTTCACTTGCCCAATTCAAATTTTTAAGGATTTATTTTTCAGTTAATTTTTGTACCTCCTTTTCTCATTGGTCAATTCTACTTTTAAAGGAGTTGTTTTCTTCAGTCAATTTCTGTGCTCCCTTTTCCAAGCTATTAACATTTTTTTCATAAATCTCCTGCATAATTTTCATTTGTTTTCTCAATTTCTCTTCTGCCTCTCTTGCTTGATTTTTAAGATCCTTTTTGAGCTCTTCCAAGAGGACTTTTCAGACTTGGGGCCAATCCATATTCCCCTTTGAGGATTCACATGTAGGCATTTTGACATTGTCCTCTTCTGAGTTTGTGTTTTAAACCTGTTGCCATAGTAGTGTTATATGGAGAGGACTTTTTTCTATTTCTTACTCATTTTTTAGCTTATTTCATGACTTTTAAAGTTAAGCTCTGCTCCTAGGGTACCTTATGGTGGGGGTCATGGACCTGGTTACTGGCTTTCTACACCTGGGCCTTAGATGCTTGTGGCTTGGCCACAGCACTGGGGATGGTCTGGACTAATTATGCCTGTTGCGCTGGGCTTCCAGGATTCACAATTCACCTTTTGTGATGGGACTGAAGGCTTTATTTCTGGCTTGCTGAGCCAGGACCAAGGGGCCTCACTTGCTGATTTGTGCTGCAACTAAGAGCCTCTCACTGGATTATCCAAACAAAATCAGCACGTCACTGTCCTCCTCTTTTATCCAAGTGAGACAGACCTTTCCTGAAGTCTTTCTAAGTTTTCTTAAGCTGAAAAATTGTTTCACTCTGTCTTTTTCTGGGTTCTGTTCTTCCAGAATCTGTTTAGAGGCTTGATTTTAGTTTTTTTTCTGGAGGAAACTGGGGATAGCTCAGACAACTTCCTGACTTCTCTGCCATCTTGTTTCCCTCCTCCATTTCTTGACTTCAAAATTTTTGTTAAAGTAGAGCTCTACTTCTAGGTTGAAGGGTGTGCTATCCCAAATTTCAGGGTTTTATGCAACTGTTTTCAGAGATACTTCTAGGGACCCTTAAGTTTTCAGTTGTTCCAAGGAGTTTCAAGAGTGTGATTGCTGTTCTCCTATCCTGTGCTCTGGTCTGTAAGTGACCCAATCACTCTTTTTTTACCCTGCAACTGTGAAGAGGGTCCCCACTCAACTGTGACCACAGACTGTGATGTGTTACTGCTTCTCCTTGCACTGGGATTGCTACCCAGGTCCGTGATCCTAATCTGTATATAGGTAAAGCAACAGAGTCCTGCCTGAGTGCTAGCAAAGAGATCCCCATATTCTCCTACTGACTAATTGTTTTACCCCCCTTACTGTCTGTGGGATGAGAGCTCCATAAGCAGCTGATGATGATGATGATGATGATAATGATGAAGATGATGATTCAACAGCTTCCAAGGCCTGCTCTTAGTTTACTGAGGCTGGAGCTGTGCTGCAAAGGAGGGTGGATTACAACCAAGAATCACCTACCCGGCAAAAACCAGTATAATCCTTCAGAGGAAAATTTTTGCATTCAATGGGATAGAGGACTTTCAAGAATTCATGATGAAAAGACCATAGAAAATTTGACTTTCAAATATGACTGAAAAGAAGCATACAAAGGTAAACGATAAAGGGAAGTCATAAGGGACTTAATAAGTTTAAACTGTTTATATACCTAGATGGAATGATATTTGTAACTCATAAGACCTTTCTCATAATTAGAATAGTTAGAAGGAGTATATATAGACAGAAGGCACAGGTATGAGTTGCATATGAAAGGATGATTTATACCAAAAAATTAAATTAAATTAAGGAGTGATAGAGGAAGGTTCTGGGAGAAAGAGAAAGGGAGAGGCAGAATAGGGAAATTATCTCAATAAAAGAAGCAAGAAAAAGCTTTTATAGTGAAGGGGAAGAAAGGGGGTGAGTGAACCTTACTTTCATCAGAATTTTTTCAAGGAGTTAATAATGTACATACTGAATGAGGTACAGATATCTATTTTATTCTGCAGGAAAGTAGGAGGGGAAGAGCATAGCAGAAGGCAGGTGATAGTAGGGAGGGCAGATTATGGAAAGGGATAGTCTGAAGCAAAATAATTTTGAGGAGGAAAAGGGTGAAAGGAGAAAAAGAATAGAATAAATGGGGGATAAGGTGAAGGGATTTGAAGTTAGCAGTAGTAACTGAAAAAACTGAAGTATTTCTCTGATAAAGGGTTCATTCATCAAAAATATAGAGAAATGAGTCAAATTCATAAAAATAAGAACCATTTCCCACCTGATAAATGATCAAAAGATACAGTTTTCAGATGTAATCAAAACTATCTATAACCATTTCAAAAATTCTCTGACTCACTATTGATTGAACAAATGCTAATTAAAACAATTCTGAGGTACTACCTCATCCCTATATGATTGGTTATTAGGACAGAAAAGATAAATAACCAATATTGGAAAGGATGTGGCAAAAATGAGACATTAATGCACAATTGGTGGAATTGTGAACTGATTCCACCATTCTGTAGAATAATTTGGAACTATGCCTAAAGGGTTATAAAACTATGGATACCTTTTGGTCTAGCAATATCACTACTAGGTTTTTATCCCAAAAGAGATAAAAAACAAAAATTAAAAGGACCTCTATGTGCAAAAATGTACATAGCAGCTTAATAGAAATTAAGAGGATGCCCACCAACTGGGGAATGGCTGAACAAATTGTGGTATGTAAATATGATAGAATACTACTAGAAATGATGAGCAGAATGCTCTCAGAGAAGCCTCAAAAGGTTATATGAGCTGATGAAAAGTGAAATGCATTGTGTACAAAGTAACAGCAATATTGTAAAGAGGATCACCTCTGAATGACTTAGTTATTTTCAGCAAGACAATAATCCAAGACAACTGTGAAGGAGTTATGATGAAAAATGCTTTCCATCCCCAGAGAAACATAGAAATGCAGATTACAGAGAAATCTGAATACAGATTGAAGCATACGTTTTTTAACTTTATTTTTTGGGCCTTTTTTGTCTGTTTTCTTTTCCAAAAGGACTATTATGGATATGTTTTGCATGGTTGTACATATATAACCTTACATTGAATTGCTTGCCTTCTCAATGGGAGTGGGGGGTGGGGGAATGGAGGAAGGGAGGGAATTTGTAACTCAAAGTTTGAAAAAAATGTTGAAGATTGTTTTGATATGAAACTGAGGAAAAATAAAATACTAAATAAACAAACTAAAAAAATGCTAGTTGCAGACCATGCATGTCTACATTGGTGTTAGAATGTTCTTTGTCAAGAATTGGCGATCAATGAAATCCCAGGCAGTATCCCTTCCCTCCCTCCACCCAATCCCTGCAAAAACAAAACAACGCAAAACATGGCTAGGTTATTTGGGCTAAGGTAGCATTCACTTGTTTAAGCTATGTTTGACACACTATGCCCCTATTTTTGTCCTCTATCCACTTGCCACTTCCTTTTCATTACTATCATTTTTAAATGTTTGTGTTGTTGCTGCTATTGTTAACATCATCTCATTTGTCTTATCTTCTTTGATGGGGTTCCAATAGAAATCTCTACAGACTAGTCATTAATCTTCTATAATTCTTTAATAATTTATTTTCTATGGGTTCTTGCACAGGTTGATAAATGTACTGTTTTTGTAGCCTGAATTACATGCTAAGGTATTAGCCAGTAAGCTAACTTTCTATTGGCTAACAGGAAGCATCCTGAATGTATATCTAATTGCCAGCAAGTTAACAGTGATGATACGTATGTTATCTTGTTCCCATGTAACTGTGATTTCTTTCACTAAATCTGCATTTTCAAAGCTTCTCATTCCATATAGTTCAGAGATTAAGAGTAGTTGTGATGGAAATATCTGCTAAAATGTTCTTTCAGGGAATTGTGTTTCCTTATTCTTTTTTGCTTTTTAGTGTGTATGGCACTGACCCTTTCTTATGAGAGCAATTTGGTTGTTGAAGGAGACAGAAAGTGAACTTTTGCTTATGAAAAACTGATTTGAAAAATGTGTGAAGAAACCCAGGATTTTTAAATTTGTATTTATTCTTCTATTAAAGTGTGAGAACAGACTGCTAAGAAGACGGACCAGGAACCTGAAAAGACAAAAAAAAAAAATGATACAGTGTATTGTAATCCCTCACCCATTAGCAATTATTTCATTCAATCAACAAATATTAAGAAGACCCTACTGTGTGCCAAGTATTGTGCTAGGTATTGGGGATATAAATAAAATGAATAAAGCAATCACTATTCCCAAGGAGCTTGTATTTTGATTTGAGAAACAGTAAACACCTAGAGCCTTTAACATATATACACAAACATATATGCATAGCATCAATATAAATTTAATAAATACAAGCATATACAAAGCAGTTAATACATGTTATATCATAGCGGAAGTAAGCTAGTATTAGAGACACAAGGAAAGGATTCTTGCAGAAAATTGTACTTGAAGTATGCCTCAAAGGAAAAGAAAGATGTTGGGAGAAAAAGGTTTAAAAAAAAAGTGTGTATTTCAGGTATGGGGGATAGCCAGTGCAAACTCATGGAGATGAATGATTAAATATGGAATATGAGAAATTCAGAACGTTCCTGGAATTGGTTGATTTGAGAGTTCATAGGGTTAGATTTGAGTTTTACGACATTTACTTTGCCACAATATTACAGGATAGACCAGCGTGATGAAAGAATTGAGATACCAGTTAAGATTCTATTGAGAATAAGACAGAAAATATTGAAAGATGAAGAGGGCCTCAATTAAGATAGAGGTTGTGTGAATGAAGAGAAGGGATTGGATTTGTGAAATGCGAAAGTAGAAATGGCAGGATATGGCTACTGATTAGATATGTGGGGTGAGGGAAAGTTACAAGTCCAGGACAATAATAAAATAATGAACCACAAAGAATCATGACACCCTCTAAGGAAGAGAAGGATTTCTGCTAGAAAAGGAAAAGATTGAAGGCAAAAACAATTAGCTTGGCTAAGACTTTTTGTATTTCAGATGCTTGAAATTCCAAATAGATAATTGTCTATGCAGGTCTGAAGCTAGGGGAAGGACTGACTGGATATACAGGTATAGGATTCACTGCATAGAGAGAATGAAACCCATGAGAACTAATGAGATTACATGTGGAGAAAGCATGGAGGGAGAAGAAGATCTGGGTTAAAATGTTGAAGAGTAGCCATAGTTGGGAAGGTTGATGTGGATGATGAATCAATAAATGATAATGACAAGGGACAGTGAATCAAAGGAATCCCTTCACAAAAACTCAGACAGAAAGGAACACCCAGAAGGAGGAAGTAGTCAGCATTATCAAATGTATCTTTAGGTCAAGGATAAGAAAATATCGTCAGATATCATAAGAGATGATTGGTAACATTGAAGGAAGAAGATTCAGTTGAATGATGAAATCAGAAGCCAAGTTGCAAAGGGTTCAGGAGTGATTAAAAGGAGTGCAGTAGAAGCAAGTGAGTATGCATAGCTTTTTTCAAGGACTTTGGTTGATAAATTAAGGAGAATTATAAGAACGAAGCTTGAGAGGGTGATAGATCTAGAGAATTTTTTAAAATTTTGTTTTATTTTTAAATGTGGAAAACATTTGACATTTTTGAAAACAAGAAAAAAACAGTTAATAGGGAGATATTGAAAATTTGCAAAAATCTGACTGAGGATATAATTTGATGGAGAACATAGGAGGAAGTGGAATCAAATAGAAATAGAGAAGGGGAAACACTGGCAAAGGGAAGGACCATGTCTTTTTCATATTCTTGGGAAAACAAGACAGTGAGCCAAGATGTCAAGGAATTTTGAGATGAAAACAATGGGAGAAGATGGGGTTCATATTGAATGGTCTCATTTTTTTTCATTAAAGCAACATTCAAAGTCTTCAGCTGATAGGGATTTGGAATGCAGAGAGGTGGAGGATTTGGGGAAGGAAGAGAAAGTCTGGCACATCTTCCATGGAGATAGAGTATTGACTGAAATGAAATAAAATGGTAGTTTTGGTACCATGAGATCCCAGATGAGGTGTTGAGATCTTTCCAACTTCCTAGAATAGTCAAACTATCCCTACCATCTGTTCTTCATAGGCATGATATTTAGGGGAAAGTAGAAAAATAGGTGGTTATTTTTTTTTATCCTAATTGAGGAAGTTGATACTTTTGAGTAATGGAATGATCTAATGTTTGACCATCTCTATGCATGGTTGAGGTAAACTGAAAAATCAGGTCATGGGATTTTAAGAAGTTGAGAAAATGAGATATTCATGAGTGTTGTGTATCATCTACATGCATATTAATATCCCATTGCATGTAAATTTTATGGAGTTTAATTGTTAAAACTCAACAAGTGGCAAGTTAAATAACTGAGTTATATAAAATGATGAAAAAAGTACTTTTTGTTTCATAACTAAATGAAAGATGGATTTCATGAGTTTTGTCTCATAAGAAAAAGATGAGTTGCATAGCACTATGACACTGATTTGAACCAGAGTTTCCAAGATCCCAACAGGAGAAAGTTGGGGGAGGAATGAGCAGTTAAGAAGAAAATAGGAGGTGAATAAAAAGTTAGCAGACACAGCTTACGGAAGCTACTACTATACTTTGAATGCTATTAAAGGTAAAACATCCTTTCATGAATTGGCTGGAAAAAACACACACACATACTGAAAACAAAACAAAACAAACTGTGAGCCTTCTACTTCAAAAGGAGCTCAATTCTTCAGTTTCAGCTATTTCCATTTAGCACCATCCTATCATTTGAAATCTGAAATCTTTTTGACAAACCTGTTTTTTTCTGTTCTTCCTCTGGTTTGATACCAAGTTTCTGATGACAGTTCTAGCTACTATATTATCTCTTGTTAGGTAAAAGTGAATTCTAAACTTTTACACCTTGCAGAGATATATTGCGCAATTTCTAACATTTCCTTACATAATCCATATTGATCACTAAACCTAGACTTGCTAAGAATAACTTCTGTAATTCCTTGTGATCATAACTACCTCATCCTGAACTGTCATCAGAAAACCTTCTGGTTTCATCAACAAATCTGCATGACTCAGCTTTTTGATGTTTCCTTGTTGACATATTATTCACTGAGTTTATGTGAATACATAGCTCACAGAAGACCTTTTGCTGTCATTCCTGAATATTAGATGTTTCATAAATTTCACATAGAGGTAAATCACTTTTTGTTACATTCTACAATTTCCAAGTCACAATTGTGTCTCATCAGATTTTGATATCTGTGTGTCCCAAAAGTGTTTTTGTGCGTATTTTTAAAATTCTATTTTTCAAGTCTAAAAATGAGACTATTAATCCTCTCCCCCCTTTTTGATGAGGAAATGTAAATCTTTCTATGATGTCCTTAAGGTGATGAATTGTGTTTTTAGTTACTGTTGTAAACATTCTTTCCAAATCTGTTACTATGTCTTTTTCATTTCCAAAAATATACATTAAAAATTGGTCTTATTTAAATGTTAATTGCTTTAAATGTGCTCTTCCCATTATACTTTTTGATCCCAAGCTTGTAATGTATACAGCCTGTTTGAGTATTTGTATTATACCTGTTCAGGTAATTATCCTACCTGTATTCTTTTTATGAGAGGAAAATGTGATAAAGGCCTCCAGCATGTGGGTGGACCCCCTAGATTGAATTTATGAGAGAACATGGACAAAAAACACAGGATGAGAAGATATTGATGGGCTACTATCTGCATTGTTTCACAGAATATTAAAATCATCAGATCAGAGACTCATTTGAATAAATCTCACACATGTCTTTGGTTACTTTGTATTTTATATATTTTCTATAATGCAGGAAATAAAAATCTTACACTTGATCTCCACATTGATTAGCTTTCAGGGAAGTTCTTATATGCAGTTTGTTTTTTTTTTTATTCTAGATGGTAGTAGAGCTAGAGAGGGAAACTGACCTTTCAGATATTTGACTTGATTTTGATCATTCCAGAGTCTTATTGGGTTAGTCTGTAGGCCATAGGTGACATTTTGTGCATTTATCCTAGGTTTAAGAGGTTGATTTAAAATCAACCTCAAGTACTCAATGCCAAGTGCTTAACCCACAATCTTTGGGACTCACATGAAGTTATTTTTTTTTTTAAACTGAATTACTTGTCCTAGCACTGGGTTAATCTGAATCTCTGTTTTGATGCTCCTATGTTTATTGCAGGTTTCCATGGGAGAAAATTATGGGTTGTACTATGTACTGCAAGGATTTATTAGAGAAATTTGTTTTTTCCTCCAGAGGGTGAAGAGGTAACCCAGAGTCCCAAAGGAAAGGTTTATATTTCTGTTGACTCTTTTGTTTGTTTTTTCAGTTGTATCTAACTCTTTGTCACCTCATTTGGGGTTTTCTTGGCAAAGACAGTAGAGTGGTTTGGCATTTGGGGTTTTCCTTGGAAAGATACTAGAGTAATTTGCCAATTCCTTCTTTATAGATGAGGAAACAATGGCAAACAGTATTCAGTAACTTGCTCAAGGTCACACAGCTAGTAAGGATCTGAAACAAGATTTGGACTCAGGAAGATAAGTCTTCCTGACTAGTCGCAGCACTTTATCCACTGTGTCACTTAGTTGCCTCCTGGTTCTCACAAAGGACACTAAAAGAACTTGTTCCTTTCAGCTAGGGTATGTCTTCCTGACCCTCAGCCAACAAATCACCAGAAGACAGCCTTGTTACTGGGAACCAAAGGTATTCCTTGTGTCCTCTCAGAGAAAAACTAGGTTGTATGCTTACCTCCATAGGAGGTACACCCTTCTAACAACAGTTCATGCTCCAGTTCTACCAAGTTGATCAGGGGACCCATTAAATTGATCTGTTTGATACCTTTCACACCCTAATTACTCTGGATATAAAGAAAGATATATCTCTGAATAAGGGATGGAAATAGTGCTTTTTGGATCAACGTATAACAGAATTCTGGAGATACAGAAGTTACTGGTTTTTCTGAAAGTAAAATTTTAGTAATTCCAGCAAGGATCGATTTGTATCTAAGGGCATTAGGGAGAAGAGGAGCATAATGACCTTTTAGACATCCCCAGCACACGTATATCTGTATACAGGTTAAAACAGGTTAAAATAAGCATCAATATGAATTGTTTTCACTTCATTTCAATAAGCCTAACATTTCTCATTACCTGCCTTTTATGGTAAGGTATTAAGCTACATTCAAGACATAATCAAGGTATTGTTTATTTTGTCTAAACTTGTGATTTCATTGATGGAGACCTGATAAAGACATTCTCTTTACTAAAGCAATTTGGCATTTGCTCTGCAATTTATAATTTTAAATTGTCACCATGGAGACACTGAGAGGTTTAGTGAGTGACTTGACTAGGGTAATATAGCCAGTATGTATCAGAGGCAGGTCTTGAGCTTAAGACTTCCTGACTTCAAGGTTAATTATCCTGCTGTATCACACTGCTTTTAGGCATTAAAGATACTAAGGGAGAGGGAGGAATGATAAACTGCTAGTACTCAAACAGTAATTCACCCTTTCATTTCTTTATTGCAATATATGCAACTATAATTGCTGCTGCAGTTTCTGCTTCGAGCATTGTGTGTGGTACTGTCTGAGCAATTTCTGCTGTGTCAATTTCTGCTTTTAGGGTTCTTCTTGCTATCTAGATGGTTTCTGCAGCTGCTTCTGTCACTTGATGCATATGTTCAGGGAAAGAGTTGCATTTGCTGTGGTGGATAAAGGGATGAGCTGATTACACATGAATGAATGTTAGTTCTTCTTTAACATCTCTAGCTATTGGAATTATCTCAGACTTTCCACCACCCCCACCAACCATTTGTTGCTTCACTGTCCACAGCTTGTAACAGTGATATCTATTTCTAAATGCCACCATATCTGCTATGAGAGTCAATTCTTTTCAAATGACAGTAAAATGGAACAAAACAAAATGAATTTTGTTTCCATTCTGACCTGTCTCTATCACTTTACTAAATATATGCTTTGCACATAATTATCTCTATACCTCTATTTCATTTTCTGTGAAGTTGAGATAATAGTACTTTAACTTCGTAAGGCTAAGTTACAAAGCAATTGCTTATCTGTCTAGAAGAGGGAGCTTCCTCCCTTGGAATTCCCTATACCAATGAAATCATCAATTTGATTTTTAAAAAAACCTCTATTACTAAAATCATTGTTAGGTAAGTAAAGAAAATTATTTTGCAAACCCTATAGCAATATCTACATTTAAATGATTGTTAGTACTAGTCTAAATAATGAAGCCAAAGGCAATGATGATGATGAGGAGGAGGAGGATGAGGAGGAGGAGGAGAAGAAGGAGAAACATTTATACAGAGCTTATAATTCTCTAGGCACTGTTTGGAATCACAGACTCTTCTGGAAGAAGAACGCATTCATTTCTTGTTTAAGTAAGACAATGTTTTAATCCAAGGTCAGTTTGATTTCATGTCTAGTTGTGTTTCTTCTGCAATACCAGCTAGTATATAATCAGGGGATTAAAACAGTTAGGAAGGTCCATCTATTTAAAAAGCATACATCAAATCCAAAGAGAAATGATTCTTAGAATATGGACTGATGTGGAAAAATCGAGAGCTGTTTTTAGTTCTTTGGCAGTTGGGAAAGTTTAACATTCACACATCACAGGCAGCATAATATGTACCAAAGAAACATGTTTTATGTTTTGAAGTAGTCTCTTCTTAATATCATTTGATCTATTTATGTTAATCCAATAATGGAAAGAGCTTTTAGGTTCAAGTGGATGTGGAAATCATAAATTAGCAATAGACCATAGCTCCATAAACTGAAACTGCTTAGCTCAATAACTTTCATTTAAAGCTATTTTTAGAAGGTAACTGTCAGCATGCAGGAGACTAATTAAATGAGGTTAGAATGAGTGACAGCCAAGAATAAACTAATAAGATAGAAAGTGTAATGCAATATAGATGATACACAAATTAATATAACAAAACAGTGGTTGGTTATTTATGGATTATTAAATTTTATCCAAGACTAATTTTTGGTTTTCAGGTTTCCCTCATATCTAATTGTTAGGTATATGTGAGAAAAAAAGCAAATGGTGAGATAATTTTAAATTATATCTACTTCCTATTATTCGGTCCTTCTGGACAAAAAATCTATTTAGATAAATATCTGTTTTTCACAATACATAGTAATAATGACAGTAATAATAACTAAAATGAACCTAGCACCCTAAGGTTTATAAATGAATATATACAGATATACACATGTATTAATATATGTATATATACATATATGTACATGTCCATGTGTATGTATATGAGACTATTAATCTATTAATTTAGAGACAGAGGCCCTGGGCTTGAATCCCATCATTGTTTTTCCAGGTCTTCATAGTGTTGAACAAGCTAAATGACTTCTATGGAACTTGTTTTCTTCCTCTAAAAAATGAAGCGGGTCGAGCAGAAGTTTTCAGAGGTCTCTTTCAGCTCAAATCTGTGATGCTATGTTTCTATGAAGTTAAATATGAGTGCCTAATAAATCTGTTAGATGGAATTTTCATACTAGGCATTCCCAATAATGATGAAATTCTAAATTATAACAAAAAACTAGGATGAAAAGATTTAGAACTGGAAGCAATTTTAGAAATTCTCTCTTCCAATGCCCAACCTAACAAGTAAACTGAGGACCAAGATCACATATTTACATAATCATCAAAATAGGAAAGCACCACATTTTCAAGGACTAAAAGAAATTAGGAACCAAATGCGTAGAAAGTGTTTGAGCAACTTTCTTCAGGATGATTTCTGAAAAACCATGTTAGTATTTCTACTTCACCTTTCAAACTTAAGCTCTGTGGGGTCTCACCAGTCATAAAGACTTCCAATCTCATTGACAATTGATAATTGTCTACGTATGAATGAATCTAACTGCAAAGCTGAATTGAAAGAGAATGTTTTTGTTGTCACTTTTGTTTTGCTTAAAAACTCATAAATATATCTATTAAGATATAAAAAACAAAACTATCAATAGTCATATAAAATGCTCTAAATAACTAATAATTAAAAATGCAAATTAAAATAACTCCAAGGTATCAACTCATACCAACATGACAGCAAAGGAAAATGACAAATACAAGAAGAGATGTGGAAAAACAGGTACACCATTGAACTGGTGAAACTTCGAACTAGTCCTGCAACTCTGGAGAACAATTTGGAACTATATCCCAAATGGTTATAAAACTGGGCCGTTTGACCTAGCAATACTGCTACTAGTTTTATGTACCAAAGAGATTTTTTAAAAGAAAACTAATACATACAAAAGAAGTTATAGTACCCCTTTTTGATTTGGCAAAAAATTGGAAATTGAGAGAATGTCCATCAACTGGGGAATCACTGAACAAATTGTGACATGTGAATATGATAGGATACTATTGTGCTATAAGAAATGATAAAAACAGATGGTTTCAAAAAAATCTGGGAAGACAAATGAACTGATTAAAAGTAAATGAGCAAACAAAGAAAACATTTTACACGGTAATAGTATGTTGAAAATGTAATCAATTATGAAAGACTTAGCTACTCTGGTCAGTACAATGATCTATGACAATTCCAAAGAACTCATGATGAAAAATGCTATTCACCTCCAGAGAGAGAATTGATGGAATTGGAATGTAGAATAAAGCATATATTTTTTCACTTTTTTCTTGCTTTTTTTTTTAACAAGGCTAATATACCAATATATTTTGCATGCCTTTACATATATAATCAGTCTCTTTTTATTTGCCTTTTCAGTTAGTGGGAGAGAAACTGGGAGGATGATGAAAATTTGGAAATATTTTTGTAGAGCTACCTGAAACAAAAAAAGACCTAGAATAATTATAATCCATGTGAGTGGAGGATATGCCCTTGAGAACGTTATCTTAGAGCAGTGAAGTGTGTCTTGTCTGTTGTGTCTGGTAGGTCATTTTAAGTTACTTGTTGGATTTTACCGAGCCCTCTTAAGTAATCTTTATTGTATTGAGTGTTGGATTATAGCTTTTCAAATTGTTCCCAATAAGATCATTCCCATAGGAGTCATTTATGCACTCTTACATTACCCCTGACACCATGAATAATTCTGAAACAAAGAATTGTTTTATTTACAGAAAAAAATATTGTATTGCTATCTTTTAGTTGCTGACCACCGCTGCTACCTGTAGGTCCCATTACTTTCATCCAGGTTTGGTTCTTAACTTCCCATCGAGCATAATCTTTTGGCCCAAGTGTCACAGCCTCTCTCATTGCTCCAAGGCAATCCTTCCTGCCTGCTGTTATCATTCTCTCTTGATTAGGCATCAATGCAACATTGCTTCAAATTGTATTGTCCCTGAAGCTTTTCATTTGATCACATGATACATACTGATTATCCTTCATCTTACCAAGTTACAATTGCTTTGGCATCCTCTCTCTTCTAATTTTATCACATGAGACACAAGCTGTATCTCTTCAAATTTCCAGAGTACAGCAATTGAGAATGGCTTAAATTACACAGAAGACATGCTATAGCTTTTGTCCAAGATTTGCAAATTGTTAAAATTCCCAAAGTACACTTAATATCTATCTCTGTGTTGATTTTTTTGTCTAAATTTTTTAATAATATTGATATAATACATTCCTGAGTTTCAGGTTGCTTTGAATTCTGATAAGATCCTGCTGAAGATAGAATTATTAACTCTTTTTATGGAACTGTGGATCAGTGAGATGAGTACAAGTTCAAGAAATCTGTTTCAAAACTGAGCTCTGCTGCTTCCTCCCTGTGTGACTTGGGCAAATCACTTAAGTCCTCTATGTCTCAGTTTCCTCAGCAAGAAATAAATGCTGTTTGAGGGTTTCAGCTAGACTACTAAGGTGACTTCTAACCCTAAATCTATGTTTTGTTCCTACTCATAGAGAATTTAGTGTATTTACACAAAGACATGCATATTCATGTGTGCGTGTGTGTGTGTGTGTGTGTGTGTGGTGCTTTAGTGGAAAGAGTGGAGAAGTATTAAAATGAATACAATCTTATGCTCCAGTGTATATAGCAGACTGTGCCTTCAGTATTCATATTGTGCTATTTGACTTTTCATATTCATAGGATAATTGCATTCCTGTATGTCTTCTTCCTGGAAGGAGAGATTCTTTTTTTTAACAGAATAAAGGCCAAAAGGAATCACAGAAAAGTATGACAACTTTGAAAGTTACATATTGAATTTATTATATACAAAAAAAAGCAAGCTTCATATAATATAGAATCAGTTTCATGTACAGGCCTCTCCTATTCTACAACATATATAGATATATTTGTTTTATTTGGTGTAAGTTAAGGTGAGAATTTTGAAAAAAATGAAAAATCTCTATCCTGATTTTTATATTCACAAACATTCTTTGATATCTTTTTAAAAATTTTTTATTTTATTTTTAGTTTTCAATATTCACTTCTATAATATTTTGAGTTCCAAATTTTCTCCCTATCTCTCCCCTCCCCTGCCCCAAGAAAGCATGCATTCTGATTGCCTTTTCCCCTAATTTTCCCTCTCTTGTATCACTCCCCACCTTCTCTTATCTCCTTCCCCTTCTATTTTCTTGTAGGGCAAGATAGATTTCTATACCTCATTGCCTGTGTATCTTCACAATTGCATGTAAAAACAATTTTGAACATTAGTTCTTAAATCTTTGAGTTCCAAATTCTCTCCCTTCCTCCCTGCCCACCCATGCCCATTGAAAAGGCAAACAGTTTGACATAGGTTATACATATGTAGTTATGCAAAATATTTCCATAATAGTCATGTTATGAAAGACTAACTATATTTCCCTCCATTCTATCCCACCCCCCATTTATTCTTTCTCTCCTTTGACCCTGTCCATTCTCAAAAGTGTTTGCTTCTGATTACCATTTCCCCCAATCTGACCTCCCTTCTATCATGTTCCCCTTTGCCACCTCCCCCTATTATCCCCTTCCCTCTAGTTTCTTGTAGGGTAAGATAGATTTGCATACACAATTGAGTGTGTATATAATTCCTTCCTTAAGTCAAATTTAATGAGAGTAAAGTTCACTCATTTCTGCTCACCTTGCCCCTCTTCCCCTCTACTATAAAAGCTTCTTCTTGCCTCTTTAAAGTGAGATAATTTATCCCATTCTACCTCTTTCTTTATCTTTCTCCTAATATATTGCTCTTTCACTGCTTACTTTTATTTTTTCAAGTAGCATCCCTTCATATTCAACTCACCCTGTGCCATCTATCTATCTATCTATCTATCTATCTATCATCTATCTATCTATCTATCTATCTATCTATCTATCTATCTATCTATCTATCTATCTATCTATCTATTTCCTCTTACTACCCTAATACTGAGAAAGATCTCATGAGTTACAAATATCATCTTTCCATGTAGGAATGTAAACAGTTCAAATTTAATAAGTCCCTTATGATTTTTCTTTCTTGTTTACCTTTTCATGCTTCTCTTGAGTCTTGTTTTAGAAAGTCAGATTTTCTGTTCAACTCTGGTCTTTCTGTCAAGAATGCTTGAAAATCCTTTATTTCATTTAATATCCATTCCCTTCACCCCCAAAGGATTATACTCAGTTTTACTTGGCAGATCATTCCTGGTTTTAGCTCCTTCCACCTCCAAAATATCATATTCCAAATTTTAATGCAGAAGCTGCTAAATCTTGTGTTATCCTATTTGTGTTTCCACAATACTTGAATTCTTTCTGGATGTCTGCAATATTTTCTCTTTGACCTGGGAATTCTGGAATTTGACTGTAATATTCCTAGCAATTTTCCTTTTGGGATATCTTTCAGGAGGTGATTGGTGGACTCCCTTAATTTCTATTCTATCCTCTGGTTCCAGCACATCAGAGGAGTTTTGCTTCATCATTTCTTGAAAAATGATATCCAGGCTATTTTTTTGTTCATGGCTTTCAGGTGGTACAATAATTTTAAAATTATCTCTCTTGAATCTATTTTCTAGGTCAGTTGTTTTTTTCCAATGAGATATTTCACATTTGTCTTCTATTATTTTTTATTCATTTGGTTTTGTTTTATAATTTCTTGATTTCTCATAGAGTCATAAGCTTCCATTTACTCCATTCTAATTTTTAAGGAATTGTTTTCTTCAATGAACTTTTGGACCTCTTTCTCTAATTCCAAGACCATTTCTGCTTTTGGAGGCATTCTTTTTCACATTGGCTTTTTATACTTCCTTTGACATTTGAGTTACCAAGTCTATTTTTAAGGTATTATTTTCTTCAGTATTTTGGGGAGGATCTTCTTTAGCAACCTGTTAACTCTTTTTTCATTATGTTCTTGCATCACTCTCAATTCTTTTTACAATTTTTCCTCTACATCTCTTAGTTGGTTTTCCAAACCCTTCTGTGGTCTGAGATCAATTCATATGTTGCTTGGAGGCTTTTGATATAAGAGCTTTGACTTTGTTGTCTTCTTCTGGTTGTGTGTTTTGATCTTCTTTGTCACCAAAGTAAGATTCTATAGTCTGAGGTTTTTTGTTTTGGTTTTTGTTTTTTCTGATGTTTCATAATTTTCCCAGTCAATTACTTGACTATTTAACTTTTTGTTAAGATAAGGCTCTGCTTCCAGTGTAGAAGCTGTACTGTCCCAAGCTTTAGAGGTTTTGCTGAGCTACTTTCACAGATACTTCTAGGGACCTGTAAATTTTTAGTTCCTCCAAGGTGGTTTGATCAAAGGACAGGTGTTTATTCTTCTCCTGGCCTCTGCTCTGATCTGAGAGTGACCACAAGCCCTCTTTTCTGCCTTGGATCTCTGAAGAAGATTTCCTCTCCTCTACCACCACAAATTCCAGCCACACCAGTGCTCCTCCTTGGTCCAGGAGTGCAACCTAGATCCAAGAGCATGAAAAGTGAGAGGATCTTGCCTCAGTGCCAACAAAGAGATCTCTGCAATCCCCTTCTGATCAACTGCTCAATCCTGTCACTGTCTGTGGGCCACAAACTCCTGAAACAGCTGTTTTCCTGGGGTTGGGGCAAGACCACACTCTTCTCTCACCCAGGTCCACCAGACCTTTCCTACTGACCTTCTAAATGGTCTTTGGTGTTTGTGGGTTGAGAAGTCAGGGAACCACCACAGTTACCTATCATTCAGTCCCCTGGGGCCTGTTCTGGCTTTGGTAGAACCCAGTCTGTGCCTGTGTCCACACTGGACTGCAATCCTCTCCCAGCATGGTGCAATAGATCTTTCCTGTTGACTTTCCAGGTTGACTTTCTTGGGCTAGAAATTTGTTTCACTCTGTCATTTTGGGGGTTCTTCTGCTCTAGAAATTGTTTAGTCATTTTTTACAGGCATTTAGAGGGGTTTGGGGGAGCACTCAAGCAAGTCCCTACTTCTTTTACTCCACCATCTTGGCCCACTTTTGATATCTTTTAGGCCTAATTTTAAATTGACTCATGAAAGCCCCATTTTCTAATGGCTAAAAAATTGTTAGTGTCATGGTAGTGATTCTCCATCTAAAAGTCAAGGAACAAATATTTATCAAATGTCTACTATGTACCAAGCATATTGCTAAGCAGTACAGACAAAGATAAAAATTAAATTATCTCTGCACTGCGGAGCTTGAATTTGCAGGAGGTTGGGGGCCGGAGGTAAGAGATTCACAGATAGATACATTTGAAGTATATACAAAGCTGCTTCAATGTAATTTTAAGGAAAGTTCTAACCACTAGAGAAGGAGGAGGAGGTAAAGTTAAGATTCTTCTGGAAAGAAGTGCCTAGGCTGACTCTTAAAGAGAGTTTCACAATCAAGGTTGCATCTTGACAAATGAAAAATCAGGAATGATGTATAGAAGGAAGTAGTATGACACATTATTCCTCATAGAGGAGGCAGCGAGGTGACGCATTAGATAAAGCACTTGACCTGGAGTCAGGCAATCCTGAGTATAAATGTGACCTCAGGTGTTTGATAGCTGTGTAAACTCTCTGCTTCAGTTTCCTTATACGTAAAATGGGAATAAATTAGTAACTACCTTCCAGGGTTGTTATAAGGCTCAAATGAGGTAATAATTATATAGCACTTTGCACAGTACATGGCATATAGCAAGTATTATGTAAATGTCAGCTATTGTTTTTGTTGTTAAAACTCATTCATTAATCATGCTATTTCTGGTGTGAGAGAAAAATTTCATAATATGTACATTTAAAAATGTACATGTTTCATTTGGGAGAAAAAAGGCAATAATGTTCTTTTTTGCTCTTTTTTTCCATCTCTAAACCACATCGCCTACCTTTACTTTTTTCTATAAATTTACTGTTGGATATCTATTTTGAAATTTACTCTTTCAATTTTTTTGATAGCCCAGATAGCTGGCTCTAAAGTGTGCTTCAAAGTAAATTGATTTAACTCGAAGAACTCCACATGCTACACAACGTATCAAAAGGATTTAAGATACAAATGTACTATTTTAGCAAAGGTGTTCCACTGCTAATATGGGCCCTACAAATATATACAAACCCAGGTACACATACACATACATGTGCATATATATTAATTTTGGAGGCTTTAAGAAAATATGAGAAAAGCCACATTCTAGAGTACTTAGTACCATATCGAAAGTAAGAAAGTAGAATTCAAGATATTGCATGCAAATTAAAGTTTTCAACATAAACATTATCACATGCTTGCCTTCTCCAGTCAAGCAACGTCTGGAATATCATGTTCATTTCATTTACCGCATTTTGTTTTACCGCATTTTCATCAAATACTTTGGAAGGAAAGTTAGACTACTTCTTGGTCTCAGAGTGCAGAATTACATGTAATTGTCCTTTTGAAACTTGAAGAAGATAGATTTTACTTTGGACAGAGACTAGATGACTCCTTATTCTTGTCAAGAATACTGCTTTTCTCTGATTTTCAGTTTAGGCAATATCTGAGGACCCTTCAATTACTATGATTCCCTGAATTTCACCCACCCTCACGTTTTTCAACAAATCATATATTTTCCTTTCAGCAAATGCACAAACTGTATACCTTATCGTGGATGCATGCCCACCTCATTGTAGTTAACTGTAAGCCTAACCATATAGTTTCTATATACTTTTGTCCCTTTCATTTTAAACACATTTCCCCGTTTTGTCTATAAGCTCCTTAAAGATATAATGTCTTCTCCTTTCTCCCTGTCTGGGGACATCATGATATTCTGAAAACAAACATGATTAAATGTTGTTTGCTGACTAGTATCTATCTCCCTCTCTATAACCCTCTTCCTCCACACTCCTATTGAGGCAAATTATTGTTTTATGAAAGTATTCAGGGACTGTGTAAAGCAACTAAAGTTTCATTTCAAGACTGAGGAAAACAGGAACTTGATCAGACAGTAATATATGGGAGAGATAAACTATTTTACCTGTCCTTTCTACAGATTCATGTGTATGTATATAAATATAAGAGAATTCTCGTGACATCATAGATAGAGGGCTACTTTGGAGTCAGGGAGACCTGGGCACAAGTCCTATACCTGAAATCTACCAGCTCTTTAACCCTGAACAGGTCACTGAATCATACCACTCTCTAAGATCCTAAGTTGCAGACAATTTGCCAGACTACATTTGTACTCAGGACTGCCTGACTCCAGGCCAAGTACTTTATCTAATGTGCCACCTAGCTGCCTCCTCTATGAAGAATAATGTATCATACTATTTCCTTCTGTACATCACTTCTGATTTTTCATTTGTCAAGATGCAGTCTTGATTGTGATGCTTCCTTTAAGGTTCAGCCTGTGCACTGCTTTCTAGAAGAATCTTAACTCTGCCCCTGTCCCTGCCCCTGCCCCAGTACTGAGCACTTTCCTATTCCCTTAAAATTACATTGTAGCAGCTTTGGATATGCTTCGGATATATTTATCTGTGCATCCCTACCCCTGCCACCTCAGGCAAATGCAAGCTCCTCCATGCAGAGACTATCTCATTTTTATGTTTGTCTGCACTGCTAAGTAAAATGCTTGGTACAGAGTAGATACTTAATAAATAAGTTTCCCCACCAAAAATTCCTGATACTAATGAAACCGTAATTTGGCTCAAATATACATGTAAGCTGTTGGTACTGCTACTATCCACGTCATCAGCATACAGAAAAGAAATTCACCAAAACTTGAAGTGGTCTATAT
This sequence comes from Bettongia penicillata ogilbyi, assembly GCA_023548195.1. NCBI lineage: Eukaryota > Metazoa > Chordata > Mammalia > Diprotodontia > Potoroidae > Bettongia > Bettongia penicillata. The sequence continues at coordinate 2,178,562 of JAJHZJ010000115.1, read as the reverse complement.
AATATATACTTGAGGTTTCATTTCCTTAAATTGTGCAGACTACTGGAAAGGCAAAGTGTAAACAAATAGTTTGATACAAGACATCTGGGACCCAGTTTTCCCATGAATGCACCTAATGAAATTTCATTGATTGTAGACATGCTGTTAAAACTGCTGCCGCTCCTCAGTTACATTTCAAAAACCTTCTGTGCCGTGGCTTTCTGTCCCTACCTAGTAATGAATATTAATGCTGTATTTCATTTTAGCATCATGTTTTCACGTTTCTCTTGGAAAGGAATTTAATATGACATGCATTTAATCATTTCCACCATTGGGTTAAAGGTTTGATGTGATATTCTAATTAAGCCACTGAATTGTGACCATATGTATTTGCCAGATTTGTAGTGTTACAGAGGGAATTCTCTGTGAGCATAATTAGAATGACAGCCAATGTTTCTAGTCATGGCTATACAAGCTTGGCTTGTATAGGGCCATAGTGGCAAATTGCCAAGAGACAAATCACTTCTACACCAAGCCCTGAAAGGGTAACGCCCAGGACTTCTGGAAAGATCTTTTATATCACCTGATTATAGCTTGAGTGTAAAATTCCCATGACCTCAAAAACCATTTCTCCCTCAACCCAACAGTATAGAAGAAGATGAGTCAATTTCAGATGCGAGGAGTTGGAAGGGAAGTCAATAAACCACTACTTCAACTCACGAATAAAAGGAATCTCCTTTATGACATACCCATGAGCCTCTGCTTGGATGCCTCTAGGGAGCAGGAAGTCAGGACCTCTTAAGGCATCCCTTTTTAATTTTTGGATAGCAATAATTATTCAGAAGTTTCTCTGGATATCAGATTCTCCCATTTCTCCCAGTTCTGCAATCTAGAGACAAAAAGGACATGTATATGTTTCTTCCATGTGATATCCCTACAAATACTAGAAGACAACTATAATTTCCTGAAGCTTCTCTTTCTCAAGCTAAACATCCTTAATTTCTTAATTTGATCTTTATACATAATAGTCCAAAGACCCTTGACCATTCTGGCTACCATCTCTTGGACATTCCAGTTTTTCAATGATCTTCTTAAACTGATTGTGGCATTTAGAAAAATGTGCTAAAATGAATATGATAAAGGCAGATGAGTGTTATTATCATTTCCTATCACCTGAGAGGTGATAACCTCTCAATTAAGAAAATGAATGGGTGAGCAATTTTTCAAGTATTCATTGAGTAGCAGCAATATGCTTGGCACAGGCGTGTGTGTGTGGGGGGGAACAGAGGAGAATATGTAAATACAAAACAATAAGTATAGGCCATTGCATTTACTCTCAAGAACCTCATAATCTTATTTGGGAGACAGAACTTAAAATACAAAAGAAATAAAGAGAATATAATAAGATTATAATAAAAAAGCTTCATGCACAGTATATTATGAGACAGATATTAAACATTTGTTAACTTTGAATATAATTAAGTGCCAGAAATAAATGGTTCATCTGCAAAATGTTATAGAAAGATTAAGGACAGAAGAGAATAACATGAGTCAGACCTAGAGATCATAGGAATTGGTAATTTTAAAGCATGTTTTTGGGTATCAAACCTAGTTTCAATCATTACTTAAGAGTTGGAAAAAAAACTAAAACCCTGTGATTAACTTGCCCAAGTTCATACAACTTATAAGAGAACTAGAAGTAGAAGCTTGGACGTCAAAATCCCAAATAAAAGTCCCACAAAAGTGGGCATTGGAATGGACCTTAAGGAATATAGGCCCATTCCTTTCAGAAGTTCTTTCATAAACCAGATCTTTAAATGTATACTTATTGTTATACGACTTTCACATATGGTCATATTCAAACCTTAATTCTGCCAGCTCTTCTCAGGCTTTCCCTTTCCCCATTGATGGCTCTTAAGGATTCAGAATATGCTAATCTTCAGAATGAGTATGAACATTTGCTCTTGGAGTGTTTTCAGTGATATGAACCTGGATATATTCCTAACAGAAATGTGTATTCTTATTTGAAACACCTTCTCAGATTTATGTGCAAATTCACCCATATGCAAAGACATCCACTCACAAATCTTTGCTGTTATTTGGTCATATTTTCAGTAATGTCTGACTCTCCATGAATCAATTTGGATTTTTCTTGGAAAAGATAGCTGAAATGGTTTGCCATTTCCCTCTCCAGCTTATTTTATACATAAGGAAACTGAGGGAAACAGGGTTAAATGACTTGCTCAGAGTCACAGCTAGTAAATATCTGAGTCCAGATTTGAAATAAGAAAGAGCGACCTTCCTGACTCTAGGTCCATTGCTCTATCCACTGCTCATGCTCAACATATACACAGTAATATTATCACTTTGTCTCTGTCTCTGAATGTCTCTGTCTCTGTCTCTGTCTCTCTCTCTCATACACACACACACACACACACACACACACACACACACACACGATATTTATAAGCTTCCAGTATACCCTCATTCACTCACCATAAGTCTACTCAGCCACGATGATGATTTCACATTTAGGTTCCCCCATGTGTCTTTCTGCCATCAACAGAGGTGTCAGGGAAAGAAACTGACATTTTTATAATAGGATATGTGTGGAATAACACTGAACCTTGACCAGCGACAGCTGTGAGACTATTTCTGGTCTATCCATAGCTATGATACCTTAGTTCTAATTCTGAAATATAGGAAACACATTAATTTCTTTTTAAAAATTCTTTTAAAATTTGAGCTTGAGCTTTCCTTGTTATAAAGAATTCTTGTTAAAGAAAATCATTTCAGCACTGAAGGTATCCATTTCCTCTGCAGTTTCCTCTAGAGAGTAACTTGGTGTACTGAAAAGTTCAGTGACTTTACCCAGAACCAGCCCTCAAACCCATGTTTTTCTTATGCTAAAGCCATTTGTATCTTCCTGTTCCTTGTGAGACATGCCAATTTTAAGTAAAATGGCCACTGACCAAAGGAATGCCAGTTGCTATATTTCAAAGACATCATCATCTTATAGAATGTTGAGATGCCAAGAGTTCCTAATTCTAACTTTCCATAAGTTGTCAACAGTTCCTTATGCATGTCTAACTTTTATCGTCTAAGTACGTCTCTTTGTCTGTGGCATGCCACTTCACGTTGAGGTTGTTAGGATGCTTATACCAATTTATTATCACAGATTGTTGCAGTCCTTGATATCTTTCTCTTTAGTGTTGTATAATTTTGTTTTGTCAAAGTTTGGGGGCACATAGACCAGATTTTGCCACATAATGTTGTTTTGTTTCTGTTGTTTCCCAGATCAACTTGGTTTCAGTTTATAAGATCATAAGCAATATAATGGAATGGCTGATGTAGACAAGCCATGGCATCTTGTGAACTCCTGCATATTTCATGGAGCACGGTTGTCATTTTCATCTGCCTTCCTGTCCAACAGTCCAACAGCTTGTTCTATGGCCTAGTTAAATGATCTCATTTCTTGGTGCTCTCCACAGATATCAGGTTAGGAAAACAGCGACGACATTGTACGTGTGACGAGTCCTATTTGTAGGATAGCTTATTTGCATAGATTGCATGAACAATTGGTCCTGAAAGTTTGTGATAGCTGTTAGCCTATTGCAGCCATTATCATTGGCAAATTAGTAAATAACATTTGTGTCTATGGAATTTTTCATTTTAATTTTGGAATAGTTTTTCAAGGATCCATGAAACGTGATTAATGTGTCATTTTTAGATATTTATCCCCTCAAAAGCCTATCATTAACACTCTTAAATGCTAATGGAGAGAAAGTTAGTCCGAGAAAAGTGTGGAAATATTCAATACTTCTAAAGTTTCCTACATTTGCAAGGGAAATCACTGGGAAGAAATAGTTCCTTTTCTCATTGCATTTATATTATTTAAATTTAGTATTTCAGTCTTTTCAGATCTCCCTGAGTTCAGGTCAATTTTCAAAAGTGTTTAGCAGTTACCTCAGATGTTCCACCAGGATAAAACTGAGTCTTCCTATAAGGTAGAAAACTCTAGCCAGATTAGGGATCTTGTATAATACTTTATTAAAATACTTTTCTTAAATTTTAATCCATTAAAAGTCTTTGGATTTATGAGAGTTGAATTGAACCCAAAATTTCCATTTCAAAAAGGAAATAAGACTATGTAGAACAAAGGTGAGATTTTTACCTTAGAAAACCAGGACTCCCTCCATGTGACCCCTGAACAGGTCAAAGGTAGACTGTTCTATGCAGTAAGAATGATGCAGGTAAACCAAGATATATAATAAGAATGTTGGAAAGGACCTTCTTCACTTTGCAGAAGAGAAAACTGAAACCCATAGAGGGGAAAAGTACTTTTATTCCAAACACAACACTCAACACTATACATCTCCCTTCTCCCAAATGGTTATAAACCTCAGTACATACTACCAACAAAATTTATTCCTTCTCAGTTGCTTTCTTTTAAATGAAGAAACAGGTAAGTATGACATTTTTTAGCCTGCTTTTGATAAAAAAAAAATGTGATGTTTGCTTGAAGCATGGTTATACCATCTGCAGATTCCATTCATCTTTCCAGTGAGCATCTCCTCTCTATGGTCACAAATGGATTTGAGCAATATGAAGTTTTTGATTAGAAACAGGGCTCTAGAATTTCATGGGTGGGGAGGTGCAAATCTAAACAGTGGAAGTTTTACTGAATGCTTACTTCCTTAGAACAGTTATCATGTTGCCAAATGAAGAAAAGTTATATAATAAAACTGAAGAAAAATTGAAAATAGTTAAATAGAATTTAAACTCATATGCCATAAGTTGTTAAAATCAAAATCTATTTTGTGTTTGTTCAGGTGGGTAAATAAAAAGGCCTCAGTGAGGACTTCAAAATTTACGAGGTACCTGAAGTTCTTAAATTTGAATCCTTGTTTTAATATGAAGATATGAAAGAGAGGAGAGAAAGGGGGAAAAGAAGTGAGGGAGGGGGGAGAGAAGAAAAAAGGGGAGGAGGAAGAGAGAGAGAGAAAGAGAGAGAGGTGGGAGGTGGGAGAAGGAGAAAGAGAGATATTTAGGGAAGTGAAAAAATATATGTATGTATATGTGTATACATATGTATATATGTATATGTCTGTGTCTGTATGTCTAACATATGTTGCAGTATTTCCAGTGATGGTCTAAATGTATAGATATACCTCATGGGAAATATAAAGAAATATCTCGGGAACCTTCTTTTCCAAGAGAGACTGTGATTTTCATCTTGAAGGGATTAGAGAAAGTCCCTTGTCTGGGCATTTGTTTCCTTTCTTTACTCATTTCTAAGAGGGATATTGGGTGAGAATTATATCTGTATGTCCACCTCAAACATTGCTGGTCTAAGAGTATGATAGGTTCATGACAAAAGCTACTTCCCTAATCACACTTAAGGGGACAGGTAGCCCTCAGTTTTCCCTAGATAGTTTAGCTTCTAAGTTAATTTTATAAAAGATCATCACAAGCAGCAAATAGAGAGTAAAATTTATCCAAGTAAATAGCAAACAGAAATCAGAGAAATTATGTAGATAATAAATACCCAAGAATATTCAAGAATGAATTAACTTTAGCTGGAAATTGAGATCTAAACACAAAGAAAGAAGGCCTTTCTTACCCCACAAGGTCTATTTTGGAATCTCTATGAATACAAGTTGAAAACTGGAAACATTTTGAGGAGATGAGTTCTTCCATTTCTCTGTGGCTTCTTTCTCTCAAAGTGTCTCTCTAAAAGAATGTCTCTAACCACAAATGTTTCTGAAGAAACTGTCACAAGTTTCCCTTGCTTATACAAGTACTCAACATCATGTCCTGTTCAACATTCTCTCCACCAAACCAGAGTCACATAAGCAACAGTATGCAAAATACCCCAAGCTTGTCTGGAAGCCCATTTACATATATATATATATATATATATATATATATATATATATATATATATGTGTATATATGTATATATATATATATATATATACATATATATATATATTATCTTGGTGCTTTCAAAATATAGTAAGAAAAGCCTTTATTAAGGAGAAATGGGTTAAAATTTTTGTTTTAGTACTTACTCTCTGTGTAACAATAAGCAGGTCACTTAAATTCTCTGAATCTCAGGTTTCTCATCTGTAAAGTGGGACCAATAATACTTGAATACTTCCTGCTGTTTTTGCTTTCATAGGAATTGTTGAGGAAAGCACTTAGCAAGCTTTAAAATTATATGTAGATATAATCCATTATACCTCACGTTCTCATAGACCAAATGTAGATGGAACTACAAAATAACTGAGAAAAAGCCACTAATATTATGTGTGTGTGAGTGTGTGTGTGAGTGTGTATGTGTGTGTGTATGTGTGTGTGTGTGTGTATGAAATCATTCACTTCAGCAAAGGGAAAATTACATTTTTGTTCTTATCACTGAAAACTATTTTTAAATACCTGTCTGCACATGCTGCTAAACATGAATGTGCTTAAACCACCAATCAATATATAATACGCATTTAACTGATCTTTCAGGTCATTCATATTGAAGGTATATTTTTATCATTGATATATTCAATTAAGTTATTAGATTTATTTCATAACCATCCTATTTAAGAGGTTAAAATGGCATAGAAGTTTTAAAACAAGGAACATTTAGCTGTATAATATAGAGAAGATTAAAAAAAAAGAAAAGAAATGGGAAGAAAATAAGAGAAAGATGGCAAAGCATTCAGGGGCAATACGGATGATGAATAATAGTAAAATCCAACCCCAGTCAGGAAGATGCAGCCTAAATTTATGAAGAGGAATATTACAAATGCCAGTGGTGCCAGTGATGGATTTTTATATGTTCTTGGACAAGATGCAATAAAATGGTGTTAGTTAAGGAATGTTGAAATAGGCCACCATTTGTCTTTTCCTGGTGTGCTATAATAAATAACACCACGATTGTTTATCACACAGTACCTCATACTCTGAGAGTAAAAGTTCTGATTCCTGATCATATGCTTCCTATCAAATTCACCTTAGGAATTTAGATGGAAAACAGTAGATCCAATCACTTGCTATTCTAGCAGATACACAGGTAACAATTCAAAGAATCAGTGAGTGGAAAGATCACTTGGATTTGGATGCAGAGGAACAGAGTTTGAATTCTGACTCTTCCAAGTACCACCTATATAATCTTGGGTAGGTTGTTTAACCACTCTACGTCTCAAATTGTTCATATGTATAATTCAAAGAATGAACAAGATTGCTTTCAAAGTCCCTTCTTGCCCTAAGTCTTTGAACCTATGATCTAGTCCCCCTAGACTGAACTGTCTCCTTAGCATTCATCTCTCTTTCCTTGAGTCCTACCTTAATACTAATCTAGACAATTGATACTAATCTGATGTATTGAAAGGTAGAAAATTGAGATCAATACTACTTTCAGAGATCTGAGTGACATACCTAAAAATCAATGGATTCAAAATCCCAGTGGTGAGATGAAAAAGCATGGAAAGTGGCTCTAAAGTATACGAATACTTGCCCATGGTTCCAGGGGCACAAAATGTAGCCCAGGAGTCTTGTGTGATCACTACTAGCAACACTGTCATTAATCCACCTCACATTTTTTTTACCTAAGTGGCTATTGAATATCATGGTGTCTGTTTGATCTGATGCAACTTCTTGAACTTCATCTATAACAAATCATCTGAAAGGCTGGGGCTCCTTGATCTTTTATCTACTTTTTTCTTTAAAGTTGTAAGATGCAGAAAAACATGAAGTGGGAGGCAAGTTCCTGTTCCATGTTTAATGAAAAAAATTACTAATTATAGAGTCTGAAAACTGAAGTTCAAATCCAGGTTTTGCTACTTTCTCTGTGATTCTGAGAAATTCATTTGGTCATAAAATTGTGGTTGAAAAGGAATTTAAAATCGCCTAATTTATTCCCATCATTTAGTAGATGGAGAAAGTGAGCACCAAAGAAAATAAATGACTTGCCCAAGTACACAGGGGAGGATGTGTCTAGAATTCAGATCCAAGACCTTGAACTTTAAATCTGGCATTCTTTCTTTTTTTTAACTTTTTAAATTATTTTTATCTCCCCAATAAACAAACATTTTGTTTTCTCTCCCACTTACCTCGCTTTCACTGGAAAAACCCAATATCCTTCTATATTCAAAATACGTTCCCTCATTTGCCAAATCAAAAACCATATGTTTCTTTTGAGATTTTGAGGTACCACCTCTTTATTAGGAGGGGGATTGTATTCTTCATTATCAGTCCTGTGGAATCATGGTCAGTCAAGTCATGGATCTCTGATCCTAAGCTGTTTTTCTTCACAATTGTTTTTTGTAATTTATTCTCCGGGTTGTTCTCATTTCATTCCATATCAGTTCATACAAATCTTCCCAAATATATCAGAAACCTTCTCTTTGTTCATTTCTTATAGAACGATAGTGTCCTATTACATCCATAATACCATAATCTGTTCAGCCATTCCCCAAAGGAATGAATTTCCTTCATTTCCAGTTCTTGCCACCACAGAAAGAATTACTATAAATGTAATTATCCCAATGGATCTGTTTTCTTTTCTTTGACATCTTTGAGGTGTAGGATCAGTAGTGGTGTTACTGGATCTAGATACGATTATACAGTTTAGTGTGACTTTTGGAGCGCACTGCACTATGCTGCCCTAGCTGAACCTTATTCTTTTAACGTTTCAAATAAGGATACTCATAGATTGAATATAAGTAGAGTTTTATAGAACTTAAAAGTGCTATAGCAGTGGGAGTTACTATCATCATTAATTCTGACATGTAATGTTCTTGGTATAATGACTAATACCTATGTGTAAATTCCCTTCATCAATGAAAATTAGTAACTGATCTTCAATTTAGTGTGTTAAAGTATTTTCTGGGACACAGGGAGGTTAAATTAGCCACTCAAAGTCTCCCAGTTGTCATGTGCCAGAAATAAAACTTCGTACTGAGCCTTCACTCTCTCTTCAATGTACCATTTGACCTTTCAGTTGTTACAATTATGATGTATTACTACAAAGACCACTGGAGAGTCACTTGGGGTATTTTGGAGAGACAGGAGCTGTACTTATGATTATATTTTTTATACTTGCACAAAAAAACTTAATTTCTTTCTCATGTACTTACTAAAAATATACACCATTATTAAGTGCACATTAGGAAAATCGCTTCTTTGGAAACAATAACTGTCTTTAATTATTAGGATAATTAATGAAAAATTTAAATTATTGCCTATGTGTTCTATTTGCAAGAAGCAAAAATAAATAGTAGTTGCTAAATAATTTGGACTTCTCTCAATCAATGTAAGGGTGTATCAACTAAGTGGAAAATCTGTGTAACAATGGAATGCCTTACCAATGAAAAAGTTTGGCATTTGGTAAATTGTTGGAGTATGATATCGTTGCAAAGACAGTACTCAAATTTCTTGGAGCATTTCAGAGGGACAAATATTGGCTCTCACTCCCCAAAACAGTAAAGTTCCAATTAATCCTGGCCCATATCATAACTACATTGTTCATATTAGAATGTAGTCAGCAGGATAATTTAGAATTTTAAAAGGTTATTAGGTATCTGGACTGGAATTGAGTGACATTTTCTTAGTTTGATATAAGGAGAGAGAAAATAAGGGTGAGAAGTAGGATAGTTAAAATAGCTTAAAGTATGGATCCTCAATCTAAGACCTGCAAATTTGAATGGGAAAAATATATCTTTATTTTCACAAAACTGAAACTAAAAATTAACATTTCAGGCAATTGTGCATTCATGAAATAAAATACAGGACACCATAGGCTTCAAGTCGATTGCCAAAAGGGTTCATGACACAAAAAGTCTAAGAATCCCTTGCTTAGAGGCTTCCACAAAAACTTTCCTTTATGTGACTCATCATGGTTGGGAAGTGATCTTGTATTCTTGATAGTTATGTAAAGGAATCATGTCAAGAATTTAAATATCAGAAAAAAATGTCTAAAATTATTTTGTCTTATTTTTTCTTTCTTCCAACAGTGCTACCTAGCCACACATGTGGAAATCCTGGAGAAATACTTAAGGGAGTCCTCCATGGAGCCAGATTCAACATAGGAGATAAAATTCGATACAGCTGCCTTTCTGGATATGTCTTAGAAGGTCATGCTATGCTTACCTGTATAGTGAGTCCTGGCAATGGTGCATTATGGGATTTTCCAGCTCCATTTTGCAGAGGTACAGAATGCATGCTAACTTGCAGGGGAAATACTGTGCTGCTAATTAGTCAATGCATAAGAATGCATATTTTAACACAACTTTTCATGTAACAAAACATGGTATGTCAAATAGGATAAATTATCAAAAGTGTTAAGTAGGTCTGATGTTAAGAAAATGATAATCTAAAATAACATTGTATGGATTAAATGCAAGCCTAAATTAAACCAAACTTTCATTTATGGAATTAGAGCCAAAAAGCATTCTTAACATCAAACCTATCTCAAGGTACTAAAAGAACTGGCTGATACAATTTGAGCCACTGTCACTGGTCTTGGAAAGATTACGGAGGACAGAAGAGATTCCTAGGACTGACATATAATAGGCATACCACATCACACTTGTTTCTTTCCCTGTTATAGATGGTTTTCATTTGCCCTTGACACTTTCACATCACTTTCGCAATTGTGAAACACACACTCAATGGGACTTCATGTTTCATTATTACAATACAATGACTAAAATAAGTGGCACATATGCAACTACATGCGTATTGATTTCTTTAGAGGGGGAAATCAATTTAAACATCAAGGACCTAGTTCTGATAAATAGGACAGTCATAGCTGAATGTGAGAATCTTCACAGAATTTAAGCAATGAGGGCTCAGATGTGCTACAGTACTCTGGGTGATATATATATATATATATATATATATATATATATATATATATATATATATATATATATATATCTGTATATGGATGATACAGCACATGAGTGATGAACCCAGGAGCTCTCTATGCATACTCTCTCAACCAGTGCAGATTAAAATGCATTCACAGCTTCTAGTCTGGGGTAATCTTTGTCTATATCCTTGCATAAATGCTTCATAGAGATTCTATCTAATAATCTTAATACTTTCTTCTAGGTTTTTTTTGTCGTTATTTTTAGTTCATTGATAAAAATGCAACACTCATTGGCATATTTGGGTCATGATGAATCCCTTTCCTTTTATAAAGTAATTATTATAATAGTATTTATATTAAGTTATTATATTCATTTATTATATTATATTCATTATATATAATAATTATATAATTTAATAGATAGTATTTATGTTAGTTATATTTATATAACATAATTCACATAGAATATTTACATTATATATTACATGTACTAATATATTATGTTAAGGTTTATAAAGCAACTTCACTAATATTATTTCTTTTTATCCCTACAATAATCCTGAGAGATAGATATTATTGTCATCTCCATTTTATAGATGAGGAAAATGGGACCAACAGAGATAACTTGTCATGTCCAGGGTCATATGACTAATGTCTGAGGCTGGACTTGAACTCAGATCTTCTTGACTCCAGGTCTACCAATCTTCATGGGGCCACCTGGTTACTTCTATTCACATAGACTCTGAGGATGTCTTTTTATAATATTTCTCATCTTCAAGTCATTGTTGGTAATATACTGTATCCTGATAATGACAATATGAGTTACCACAGACTTTTGAGTTATGCCAGTTTTATGTATTAATTATTATGATCATGGTGCTGTACAAATCACAACTACATATTATCAATGGAAGAATATACATGATTTTTAAAAAGGGGAAGAGAGTTGTAGTAGAAGGAGCTTTGGAATCAGTGAAATCACTGTTCAGTGTCCCCAAACTCATTAAGAATGCTGTCTTCCTCCTGCTTCTCTCTGTGCTTACCTCATTGTCCATCTAAAATACCTGTCCAAGAAGAGAAAGAAAATGACCTAAAGAAAATGACAACATATAGCAAACAAATGACTCAGTAATAGCTAGCAGCAAGACAGCCGTGGAAGGTCTCATTTCTCATCACTTCTCAAGACCCTATGGAGTAGATCCTGTCAACCAGCTGTTCAATAAACATTTTCTTATGTGTGTACTATATACCAAACACTCTAAATACAAGGAAAAAATGAAACAAAATGTAATGTTAAGTATCATGGCTTGTTGTTTAGTTTTACTTTTTATTATTGCTATTATTGAGGGAGACATGCATGCTTTATTTCTTAAAAAAAAAACAGTTGGAGTTGGGGGGTGAGGACTGGATTGGAAACGTTGACAGCTAAGGAAATAATAATAGACTTTAAGTAAGAGACAGTATTATTTTAATTTTGTGAATGAGGAGATTGATGGCCAAGGAGAGAAAGTGCCATAAGCATATTAAGTAGAATAATTGGAATTCAAGCCCAGGTGCTCTTGCTTAGAATCATGGGCTTTTTTCATATCTTAGCCACTTGTGGGTGTGTATGCATCTATGTATGTGTGCCTATGTTCTTTTTCTCCTCCTTCTCCCCTTCCATCTTCTGTTCTTCCTCACTCTCTTTCCAATTCAGTCCCTCCCTCTGACTTAGGCACTTCTTCTCAAGTCTAGATCATGATATCATTCAAGACTCTTAGATGACAATCCCATAAATTTTATGAATTACCCTATTCATCCTCAAGTGCTTGAATTCCACCATAGCTGACTATTGTTGACAGTCATCCATATAGCCTTTAGTCCTTTCGCCTTCCAGAAATAGGCAGTTTCCATTCTGCTAATTCCCTTTTGTCAATGGAACACTCTTTTTCAGATTGAAATTTGGAGCCAAGCTACAAAGGGATATTTGGTCTGAGTTCTTCCAACCTAGGATAAAGGTTTACATTTAAAATAAAGTAATTGAATGTGCCCTCTGAGATCACAGGATTCAGCCCTAGTCTTGAGTATAGGGACTAGAAATACAGTAAAATTCTCTTCTAATCTAACCCTACAGTTTATTAATAGTATACACACCATAGGCATAGCATCCACCTACAAGGATACAATAAGACATGTGTGTTTTCTTTATAAGCATCATTAGGTCTCAGTCCTGTTCTAATTACTGGGAAATGAAATTTGCAAATATAACTGCAATACCAAAATATTTTCTTTTAATAAGTACAGCCAAATCCAGAGTGACTCCTAAAGTTTGAGGCTGTTACATTGAGGCAGACTTTAAAAAAAAGGACCTTTTAAAATGTATCCATTAATCTAAGCGTACTTCGATAGGAAAATGAATGATAAACAAAGGAGTTAGTGTAATTAATTTGGTGTCAGGTTCGGTAGCTTCATCAGCTGTTGGGGCCTTCATATATTCTCTCTACTATCTCAAGGAAGAGGCCCAGGCAGATCAACCTGAACCAATTTCTCTAACAGCAATGATAATAGTTCAAGTTTATATAACATTTTAAGATTTACAGAGTACTGGCATTACAGTAATTCTGTAAGTGAAGTAGTATTCTATCTGCATTTTATAAATGAAGTAATTGAAGCTTGGAGAAATTAAATAACATGGCCCCTGATCTCTCAGCCAAAACTTGAATCCGTGCATTCAGTGCCCTTTACAATTTACTTTGCCATCTCTTAATAGCCTCTACAATGTACAAAGCCTGTGAACTACAATTATTTTCATGTTGATTTTCTCATTAAGGCTGTCATGAGCACTGACTACGTCAAGTTTAGCTAGTATCCCAGGAAAGGACATTTTTGGTTACCCTTGGGAAGAGAATGAAAAACAACTCTGCCAACTCATTTATTTCCTTTCTGATGAAAATCTGTGATAGAGCCTTCCAACTAGCAGCAACTTCTAGGTCTTCCTGTTTCATTTGTAATAAGTATACCAGGTCAGTATAGATGTGACTTATTTCCTCTGGCCAGATATCAACTCACTGGTCATTGGAGAAAGACCTAACATTTAAACTATTAGTGTTCAGAAAACTTTGTATAGATTGTCAAAAGATTATAGGAGTCTTTTTGCCTTCAAACTTTCTGCCAGCATTAATTTGAAAGTTGATGGCCACCTCCCCTCCCCATAAGATAGAGGATCATTTTAAAATCATAATGATTATTTGCTTCATGTATTGTCATGGCCCAAAACTTCCCCTCTAGTAAAGAACCTAATGCTTAAAAGCTTCTCCCTTCTTGAGTGTGTTGGTGCTCAAACAGCAGATACAATCAAGTGACATGAGATAATTAGACAAATTAAAGAGACATGGTGCTTGATTCCTATTCCAAATACATCCTTCCTCCTGTTTTACCATTTTACCTCCCTAAAATACCTTTTTAACCTTACATGAGAAGATGGGAGCAAAGGAAAGGAAGACCAAAGAAGTGTGAAGGTTGAAAGGAGAAATGGAAAGAATAAAAAATATTAACTCATTTATCTGAAATATAATTATTTTTCCTACCTGACATAGATGAACAACAGAAATTTCAAATAGCATTATACATTTAGTAAGAACCTAGTCAAAATCATGAAATGGGGAAATTTAATATTTAACACCTTTACATCTTCCCTTTCAGCAAGATTTTTCTTCTTCATTTCAGGGAGAGATTCCATGTTTTTGTCATAGGATTATAGGATAATAATTGAAGATCTAGAGAAAATGTTTGGAGTCAGCTATTCAAATCTTTTCATTTATAGATGAGTAAATTGAGACTGGAAAAGTTAAACGATTTTTCAAAGGTCACACCAGTAATTGAAGTGTTGGGGTTCAAACTTTGATCTTGTTGCCTCCAATCATTCATGTGAGTCTAACTAGCTCTTGACTAATTCCTTAAAAGATTTTAACTGATTACAGAAATTGAAACTACTCCTACAGGAAAGGATTTTGCATCTTATCTAGGGACTCTCAAAGAGTCTGTCAAGTCCCAAAAGAATTAATTTTCAGTGATTGAAACAATGATTAGGTATTTAGGGATAGAAGATTTTACAAATTTATATTCAAACTATTTCCAATGAACAGATGTTTACTTCTAAATTTAACTTATTTATTTACAAATGTTAGTTTAACTTCAATTTTCAACTAGTAAGATAATCTCACAAACTATTGAGGCATTATGGTAGTAGCAATTTGCAGATTTAAAAATGTAAGAAACTGCCATAATAAAATGGTGAGACAGCTTCCAAATAAATTGGAAAAAAATAACAAGACTTGTATGAGTGAGTAGTTTTCACTCAATGTGAGTCTAAAAGAGCTTCATTAACCTCTGAAGAATTCTAGTTCATTAATATTCTTGTGAACAGGTTGAGTAAATGGGGTATAAATGTTAGTATAGTTAAATGGATTTGTAACTAGTTGAACATAACCCACAGGTTGTGATTAATGGATTAGTGTCAATGTAAAATGAAGTAGTTAATGGCTTGATACTAGTTTCTTTTCTCAGACATTTTCTTCAATAACTTTTATCAATGACTTTGAGGAATATATAGTGCACTTTACTAAAATACTAATGAAAAGAAACTGAAGTGAATAGCTAATACATAGACTATCAGGAATAAAAATTTTCAGTAGACTGAAATAAAAAAGGGTTTTTTGGAGTGCTAGGTAATGATCAAGGAGGAAAAAAAGAAAAGAAAGTGAATAAACTCTGGGCTAAAATTTTCAAAAATAAATGCCTTGAAGAAGATGGGGAACGGGAGGTTATTTCCTATTTTAATTGTGGTACCACAGATAAATCATTCAAATATAAGAGGGATATAAATCATTCTAGTATAAAGGGTTAGGGTGAGTCACAAAGCATACCTTTTATGTCGACTGGGTAATGGAAGATTAAAAAAATGTTATGGTTGTACAAGATGACATTAGAGAGAAGACTGGGCTGGATTAGGAATAGGTAGCAGGTTTATCTGATTCAGACAGTTGGATTGGAAAAGGAATCCCCTGAAGCAAAAGAACTACAACAATATAGAAACAGCATTTGAGTCTGGCAAAGAAAAGATTGTAAATGAGGTTGTATTGTTGCACACATACACATAAGCATGCACAGAGAACTATAACTATATCATGATTATTTCTTTCTTTTAATAAGCAAATTAAATGGGAAGTAATATTAACATAGAATGTTTAACAAACTTAAGAATCCTAACATTAATTGTAATGGAATGTATTTGACCACAAAATGAAAAAGTGGGATAGCATCAATTGGAGAATAAAAACTCAACTATTGGCTAAATGCAACAAATACATGTAAAATATAAAGTTTCATCAAAATATTGAAATGAAACTTTGAAGTAGAATTTATTTTAATCCAGCAGAATCCAAAAAAAAAAAATAACAATCATTATTTGAGAGAAAACAATGGTAAACAAACAGTGACAAGAAAGTCATGTGAGTAAATCATTAAAAACACCAAATATAATGGAAAAAATGTTCACAATATATAATAAAAGTCATATATTTCTAAATACTGAAAGAAAAAATCAAAATTGCAAAAAGTCAAAAAAGTAAATTATGGGTTGTTATTAGGTCATTTTCCATTAATTATGGAGATACATAGATAGATAGATAGATAGATAGATAGATAGATAGATAGATAGATAGATAGATAGACAGACAGATACAGAGAGAGATAGATATAGGTTACTCAAAAATTTAATTTGTACTGAGGAAAATATAACAAAAAGATGAAAGAAAGAATTTATGGACTTGAACAGAATGTTAGAAAAATCTAATATATATTAACAGTTCATGGGTAACAATATTAAAATATATATATATCTTTATATATTTTTATCATTGTATGTCTTCTTTATTTGAATTAATCATATGCTGGAACAAAAGAATTTGCAAATGAAGTCACAACAAAGGCACTGTTAAATATATTCATAATACATGAGAATACAAAATTGGTTAGTTGATTGATATAAATAAAATGCAACGATGTAAATAGACCAAAATGTTATATTAAATACTGAATTTTTCAAAGAACAAAATGTAAACAGCAAACAATTATATTAAATGAAATAAGACCACCTCTATATAGCAAAATTTATGAATGCATTTAAATCAATCCTTCAAAGAAAGTGTATATTATTTAAAGACAAAAAAATTAATGTAGTAGGAATGCAAATATAAAGACTAAAATATCAATGAATGAACATGCTAAAACTACTATCAAAAAAAGTTAAAAGTGAAATTCAAAAAAAATTAAAAATAGAAAAGATTGTTGAGCAGATAAAAAGCTAATTTTAAAGACCAACAAATCAGGAAAACTTTGGTTAATATACTGATGAAAATAAGAAGATAGTTCCCAAGATCAAAAATTATAAAAGTCAATTCTCAAAGAATATAGTCTTTGAAAATAGATCATAGAAAATAGTCTATAGAAAATAAAGAAAAATATTTAGAAATATCAAGACATTTTATGGAAATACAACTGAAGTAAAATTGGTAAATTGTTTTTAAAATATAAAATGCTCTTTTTAACAATACAGGAAATAATAAACTACACCTGATTTCAGAAAGACAAATCTAGTAAATCATAAAAAACTTCCAAAGGAGAAAAAAAAATCCTGATGAATTTGCAAGTGAATTAAATGCAGTATTCATTGTTGTCATCATCATCTAAACTTTCCAAATAGAAAGTGAACTCTGCAAAATTCACTTCAAGTGGAAAATACGGAAAACAAACCAAGAAGACATTAGCATAGAAAGAAGCTAGAAATGTATATAACTACTTAATAGACATGGAAAAATTTAAAAAGTTAGAATACAGAAATATATTTAAAATTAATCACAAAGATCAGCTTTTATTTATATGATGAATGAAGCAGTTTTATATTATGAAATACAATAATGTAATTAAACCTCAAAATTTAAAAATAAGTTCCATATCTACACGTATAATAAATATTTTATATTATATTATACATAACATTTTAAAGAAAGAGAAAGAATCATTTGATCTAGTATCTGAAGTTATGGATTGGGAAATACATTTGCAATCAATACTTATGATAAAATTTATCATCTGAAATCTATATGGAATTAACAAAAATGGAATATTAAAAGCTATTCCTTAAGAGACAAGTGATCAAATTAATCAAGTAAACAAGGAGGTTATTGATAGCAAAAAATAAAAAGACCAATATTCACAATATATTTATGGACATATAATTTACAATAGCAAAAAGAAAAATATATTCTCATTGACTGAGGAATAATTGACCAAATTTTGTTACAATGTGATGGGATGTCCTTGCTTTGCAAGGTATTATAGACATGTAAAATTCATTAACAAATGAAAAAACTTTGAAGTAACATAGAATCAAGATTTGATAACCAAAAGAACATCAAATACACATGCATTGTGACTATAACAATGTATGAGTATCTTCAATTATGAAAGGCAAGATGAAGTTGTTCAAAAATAATGGTAGATGACAATATCACACCTTCACTGGAATCTAAAGGATATAGTCTGTATTTCTGTTAAGAATTGACACCCTAAATATATTTTGTAGGGGAGGATGTGTTTGCTGACAAATGACTGTTTCTAAACATTTAGTTATCTTTGTTTTTTAATTGAGATGGTTTAAAAATTGAATACATTGTCTCACAATGTAGTTAAATTCCTATGATTAAGAAATTCAGTTATACTTTGGATAGTTTAAAGATGGCATAGAAGTAACTCAAAAATAGTGATTTGAACTAAATAATATCTTAGACTTTCCAATTCTAAAGGGACAAATCCTCCTTTTCATCCATACTCTTCAGTTTGCAGTCCCTACAGTACCCTTTACTGTCCGTTATGTCCATGACCTCACTTAGTTACTGGGACAACTACGAAAATGAGTTGAGGATGAGAGGTTAATACCTGTTCTACATTTAAATCATTTGAACATTTGAATTTGTTTAGACTTAAGTATTATCCCTATAATTATATTTTATTGGCATATTTTCCTCAAAAGAAGATGAGGTTGGTTAGAAACTAAAGACTAGTTTCTTAATATTAAGCTAAAATGTAGCCAGAGGCAAAACCACATGACCTTCTTATATTTCCTTTGTCGAAAGAAGAGAATTAAATAATGATTCTTTGTAATCATGAACTTTCTTAACAAAATCAAGGGAATGTTACATGTTAATATATGATAGGCAGGTTACAATAATAATATCACTCATTAAAAACATACTTATTATGTTGGATTCTCTAACTTCAAATCCAATTTTCCTTCTGATAAAGGACTTTATGTGAATGTCCAAGGAAGAGATATTTCATTTAAGAAAATTCAGTCAAATGAATCTAGATTATCCCATTATGAAAATAGCAATTCTCCCCAATCTTCTACCTGCCCCAGTAGATCCTGTATGGGGCTATATTAACGCATGTTTACATATGCATATGCATGCATGCAGATACATACAAAATGCATCTGCTTATTGGACGCTAAATTAAACAAGTGTCTTTATTTGGATGGGGAAATGAAGCAAATATGACCAGCTTAATTATGTATATAAGTCATTTGGGGTTCAGAGAAGTTACAGTAAATAGTCAAAATGACACAGTAAATGTAGAAGCTGACCCTTGAACATAGGTATTTCAATTCCAAATTTAGCATCCTTTCCCCCATACCAGACTGCTTTAAAAGAAACTATTACACACATGAAATGACTGAACACCACACATTAAACCATAGAAAGACTAAAAGTTGTCTCTGTTGTAACAAATAAATATTCACCTCTTCTTTGTAGAGTGTGGTAGGATGGGGAGGTAGCATCTGCAATTTCACTGGTGTGAGGAACTCTATGGTGGGGAAACACCTTCACTAGATACAGATTCAACAGCTTACACCTAATAGCCATACAGAGCAGCCTGGCAACACTGAGAGGTTGTTACTTGCCTATGGTTGCATGTCTAAAATGTATCAGAGGCAGAATATGAATCCACATCTTCCTAACTCTAAAACCTTCCCACTCTATTCTATGCCATCTCCCTCTTTGCCTCTATCTACTTGTTGATAATAATAGTTCACTTTTATATAGGATTTAAAATTTTCAAAAGGCTTCATATATATTATCAAATATGATCCTCATAGTAATCAAGTATTTACTCCTGTTTTATAGATAGGCAAAATGAAGCTCAGAGGGGTTAATATAATTGTCCATCGCATTAATGTCTGAGGTGTAATTTTTGTACAGATCTTGATTCCATACCCAGTCCTCTATCAGCTATGCCTTATTAAACTGTGTGTTTGTATTTGTGTGTGTGTGTGTGTGTGTTAAAGCAGGACCTATTCTGAAAGTTTAAAGAAAAGGTAGCCTAATGATTCTGATTTTTCAAAGTTGACTTATTTAAGTAATTTAAGTACAGTTCTGTCAGCAAAAATGCTACCAAATAAAGAAGGCCTGGCTGCTTCAGTAATACCTTAAAGGCATGCCAAATAGTGCACACTCATGGTTCATTTAGAGCTTTTTGAAGCTTCAATTTTCTTTAATTGATAAGTCTTACAAAATATGCCTAGAAACAGTGCTTTATAAAATGTCAGTAAAGATTTTTTTTTTAATTGCATTCATTCTGCTGCCAGTGATGAAGGGACAAGGAAAAAAACTTGGAGTTACATAGCTAGGAGGGGGAAGGAAAGGAGGGAAGATCATGCCTTTTATAGCTGACTATAAATTCTGTAATATTTAAAACACAGCTGTGTTTTTATCAGCAGTGTTACAGAAGCAACATTGTAAAATGAATCTTAAATGATCTGTCAAATCAGGGCCACGCAATGTAAAGTAAGATTGAATGGAACAGCCTTGATGATATGAATCCCAGCTTTAAATTAAGTTGAAGCAGTTTAGACTGAGTTGGCTTTAAGCACATTTTTTTTTTGCTAATTGTGCAATAAAGAAATACAAATGAAGGGACTAGAATGACAATTTTAAAGAAAAAGCATCAGATTTGAGGCTCTAGATACTTTTTCAATGGTTGATTATTTATGATAACTCAATTAACATACTATGATGGAGGAAAGGTTAGAAATCCCACCTATCCCTATAGCATCTCTCCACCCACTCACAAAAACTCCACTTCTGTTTTGTTGACTTCTTTAATCCATAGCAGATGATCCATTTTCCTCTTAAGTGGTCCTTTGCCTCTCTCTGCGCTTACTTAGCCTAATTTTCATTTGTCTCTAATACATGCTTCTATTTCATGAGTTTTACAGTGTCTTCTTTAATCTTTTGTTCTTTTCTATGGCTTAGCACATCGCTATCCATGCAGAAGGTATTTAGTAATTGTCTGTGGGATGATTTAATTGGTCTTTAAACAGAGGTTGGATGACCACTGGTGGAGCATATCTTAGAGGAAATTATTTTGGGTGGTGTGGGTTGAAATTTATAGTCACTGAGATCCTTCCAACTTTCAAATTCTATGATTTTGTCAGAGTTGAATACTCACATAGGAATTAGTTTTAATATATTCATGCAAAATATTGTAACTGATTTTGTTACAATACGGACATACATGAAATGGTTAATCAGTTCCCTGAAAAGAAGCCAGAATGAATCCTTTGGATAGATTCAAGACAAGGCTTTTAAGTATGTCAAGTTAATTTATCAACTGCAATATTAAGATTTTAGAGCTAGAAGTGCTTCCCCTCAAACTTCAGCTCAAAACTGTTTTCCAGAACCTCCATACTATTAGAGAGTCATTCTTTGGTCCTAATTCTACTATCTTCCCTCTTAATTATTTCTGACATATCCAGTATATTGCTTATTTATACATATTTGTTTCCTTATTGTGCTCCCCATTCACTTATGAGCTCTTTTGAGAACAAGGATTACCTTTTGCTTCCTTTTGTATCCTAATAGACACTTAGTAAATATTTGTTGGCTTACTGGCTGGTCTAACTCTTCAAAATATGAGTGTCTCTTAGAACAGAAATGTATGACATACCTTATACCTAGATGCTAATGGGTTTATTGAATCACTTTCATGGTTACATGAAGGACACGGAATACCAAGAAAGACCAAGGCACATAAAAATAATATGATACAAGGAAAGTGAAGAACAGGTTCTGAGATGTAAAATAAGTCTAAACTCAGCTCCTTTATACGTTTGTTATTGAATAGTTTTATGGGCTCTAACTCTGCATTATTTCACATATCTAGACTATGATTATATTAGTACTGGGAACTCCCTGGAAGAACACTCTGTCAATGCAGAATGGCAATTTCTCTGAAACTTACATTCTTACTATATTGCCTGGATCATTGAGAAGTTGTTACAAACTTGTCCAGATTCATATACCTTATAAAGTATCAGAAACTGGACTTGACCTGTTTATTCCTGGCTGCAAAAGTAGATTATTCTCCACTATTCCATGTTGCCTCTCATTTCATATATGCTTTCTAAATAAAAGCCTACTGTTTATATTCCTGTCAATGTCGGTAGGTTAGTCCAACTGTAATCTAAAGCAGTTTGACCACATAGGGAATATTGTGTTCAGTTATGATTATCACATTTTAAGATAATCATTGGCAAAATGGAGGTTTTTAAGACAGTAATGTTAGTAGAAGCCAAAGAAAATGGGAGTGCAAAGCCTAAACAAGAGAACGTTTATGACAGGAAGATTATTAAGTAAAGTATTGACTAGAGTACTGGACTTTGAATGAAAAAGTCCTGTATTCAAGTCCTATTTCAGACAATTATTGATGAAGGGCAAATCACTTAACTTTCTTCAACCTGTTTTTTTTCATTTATAAAATAGGGATAATGATAGTACTTATCTCATGGAGTTGTTGACAGGATCAAATGTTATAAAGTAAGGAGCTTTGTAAATCTTAAAGCATTAGCTATTATTAGGAGACATGATGATTATAGCTCTTTAAGCCTAGGTAGTTTTGGAGCCAGGTTGCGAAGGTTCTTAAAAGATAAAAAGAGGAGATTGTTTTTGCTTCTAAAGATAACAAGGAGCCATGGAAGTCTGCTGATTCAAAGAATGACATGGTCAGACCTGTGGTGTATGAAGGATGCATTGGGAAGGACATGGTGGCAAGGAGACTATCTAGGAGACTACTGAAATCCTCTTTATTTAGGTGATAGGCAATGATTGCCTTAATAAGTTGGTAGGCATGTGCATAGAGAGATAAAAACAAATGTAAGAGAAGTTGTAGAGGTAGAATAAATAAGAAGCGGCATAGCTCTTAATCACACAATAGAACAATCTTAGAGGAATAAAAAAATCGCAAGTCAATAACAGATCAATGGAAAAATCCATAATGAACCAAAGTAAGCTATAACATTACCAGGAGCTTTGTATAAATATACACACATGTAAATATATAAAAGATACGTGTGTGTTTACATATAAAATCCTATTTAATTGTGCTCACTTTGTTCATAGATAATCCAATTTATCTATTGAATAATGCTATTGCCAGCTTTCTGGTGATTATCTCAACTTCTTAGACTGTAGATTGCTTTCTCATTGAAGAGTGAGCCTTTTTATCGACAGTGAAGTAGCTAATACTTAACTGACACATTTCTGCTTGAATAAATTGGAGAATTATATATATATATATACATATATATGTACATATATTTGTATGTATATGTGTGTATATGCCAAGACATTTGGTCTATATTATCCCATTCATTGTCCAAAAATTGTCTTTTAACAACTCTGTCATACTTTCTTTCCCTTTCCCTTCTTTTTATCCATATCAATTTTTCTTCTCCCTACACTATTTCCCTCTGTTACCTTTTTCCTTCCACTTCCCTCCCTTGAATTCTCAGATTGTCCTCTCACTTCACTCTTTGGTTATTATTAGCCTCAGTCAAAGTAGTGTTGGGATTTTGCCTAACACATTAGGATATAAAGATGCAGTTAAAAATTAAATGAGAGACTTCTAGGATCCAATATGGTAAAGTAAGCAGTAACTCATTCTTACCCTCCCTTAATGACCTTGAAAAACCCAGAGAATATCACCCCAGGAAAAATAGAGTAGTCAGTAGAAAGATGGGGTATAGCAATCTTTTAGCTTGAGAAGCTAGGGGGACTAATGGGAAAAGTCCTTCTGCCTGTGACTGAAGGGGACCAATACAGGATGAGAGGTGTCCCAGCAAGTCAGCACCAAGTCACACCTCAGCAAACCATCTGGAGATCTTGAACCCCAGGGTGGTAGAACAGGCAAACACCAATACCAAGCACTCACCAACTAACTCCTACTCAGCACCACATAAGCTATGAGACCCACCATAGCCTCCAGCTGCCAGCACCTGAGGCCTCAGCACACAAAACCGGTAACAAGGTCTCTAGACCCCAACCCAAGAAATATGAGACAGAGCCCACTCTGCTCCAGAAGCAGAGAACACCTTTAAAAAGGTCAGACACCATGAGCAAATATCAAATAGAAACAAAGAAAAACAATGACCATAGATAAATATCATGGTGGTGGAGAAGATAAAACAACAAATTCAGAAGAGGACAACATTGTCAATATACCCCATCCAAGACCTCAAAGGGTAATATGAATTGGTCTCAAGTCCAAAAAGTCTTGGAAGAGCTCAAGAAAGCATTTTAAGAGTCATATAAGAGAGAAGAAAAATCGAACAATTCCTTTAAAAATACAATTGACAAAATGGGGGGAGAAAGTACACTGAAGAAAAAACAACTTCTTAAAAAGTAGAATTGACCAAATAGAAAAGGAGGTACAAAAACTAACTGAAGAAAACAATTCATTGAAAATTAGAATTCATCAAGTGGAAACTAATGAGTCTTTCAGACATCAAGAATCAGTCAAACAAAATCAAAAGAATAAAAAAAATAGAAAAAAATGAGGTAAAGTACCTCATCAGAAAAACAACCAACTGATGTGGAAAATAGATACAGGAGAGACAATTTAAGAATTATTGGTCTTCCTGAAACCTATGATCAAATAAAGAACTTGGACAACATCTTTCAAGAAATCATCAAGGAAAAATGCCTTGAGGTCCTAGAAACAGAGAGTAACATTATCATCAAAAGAATCCACCAATCACCTCCTGAAAGATATCTCAAATTGAAAATGCCAAGGAATATTGTAGTCAAGTTTAAAAATTATCAGGTCAGGGATAAAACTGCAAACAGCCCGAAAGAAATGATTCAAATATGTGGAACCAAAGTCAGGATTATGCACGACCTTGCAGCTTTTACATTAAAGGATTGGAGCCTTGGAATATGATATTCCATAAGCCAAAGGAACTTATATTACAACCAAGGATCAATTACCCAGCAAAATTGAACATAAGCTTTCAGATGAGATGGATAGATATTCAGTGAAATAGGGGACTTCCAGATATTCTTGATGAAAAGACCAGAACTCGACCAGAAAAAGACCAGAAAATTTTATATTCAAATATAAGACTCAAGAGAGGCATGAAAAGGTAAACAGGAAAGAAAAAACGTGTTGTTCAATAAGGGCAAACTGTTACATCCTTACATGTGAAGATGATACTTGTAATTCTTGAGAATTTTGTCTTTATTGCAACATTTAGAAGGGATATACATAGACAGAGGGTGGGTATAAATTGACTTTGATTTATTGATAAAAAATCTAATTAAGTGGTAAAAAGGGAATGTAATGGGAGAAGAGAAAAAGAGGAGGCAGATATGGGTAAGTTACATCACAGGAAGAGCAAAAAATACATTACAGTAGAGGGAAAGAAGGGAGGGAAATGAGCATTGTTTGAACCTTACTCTTGTCAGAATTGGTTTAAGGAGGGAATGCTATACTCAGAAAGAAATCTAACCAGCATTATAGAAGGGAAAGGGGAAAATAAAGGGAAGGAGGAATAGAAGTGAGAGAATAACTAGTATGGAAAAAAGGGAAAGAAAAGAGGGGACTGATAGAAAGGAAGGCAGAATAAGGGAGGCAGTGGTCAAAAGCAAAATTCCAGTGAGGAGAGAAAGGGAGAAAGAAAAGCATAAATGGGGGCATAGGATGGAGAGAAAGACACAGATAGTAATAATAACTGAATGTAAATGGGATGAACACTCCCATAAAATGGCAGTGGATAGCAGAGTGGATTAAAAACTATAATCCTACAATATGTTCTTTACAAGAAACACATTTGAAACAGAGGTATATACACTGAGTAAAAGTAAAAGGCTGGAGTAGAAAATATGCTTCAGCTGAAGTAAAAAAAAAAAAAAGCAGGGATAGCTATCCTGATGTAAGAAAAAGGAAAATCAAAAATAAATCTAATTAAAAGAAATAAGGAAAGAAATTATACCCTGCTAGAAGATACCATAAACAATGAAATGATATCCTTACTAAATATTTATGCAACAAATGATATAGCATCCAAATTTTTAGAGGAAAAGTTACAGGAAGAAATATATAGCAAAACTACTGGAGGACCTCCACCTTCCCCTCTTTGAACTAGATAAATCTAACTATGGTTGATTGGTTGTTGTCCTTTGTTCTAGAGGGTCCCAAAATGAAAGTTTGTGAAATTTCAGTGTGTTTAACTGTGGCTGATGAGATCAATATGAACTCAGAAAGCTCTACCACAGGTTGGTCACAGATAGTCAGTGTGAATATTTGGGGTGGGTATTCCAAATTTGCGCATCATACATTTACTTTGTGCTGTCTCAATTCTGCTATGATCATGGAGCACAGCACCTTTTCTGATGTGGGCACACCATGCTGAGCGGTCCTATGCCAGTGTCTCCCATGTTGCATAGTCCAATCCAAAGTTCTTGAGAGAGACCTTGAGAGTGTCCTTGTATTGTGTCTTCTGACCACCATGTGATCGCTTGCCCCGTGCAAGTTCTTCATAAAATAATCTTTTTATAAAGCTTACATTTTGCATTTGAACAATGTGACCAGTCCATTGGAGTTGTGCTCTCTGAAACATGGTTTGAATGCTTGGCAGTTCAACCCTGATCCTCAGAATCTTCCTAAGGCAGTTCAAATGGAAGCAATTCCGTTTCCTGGCATGTCACTGATAGACTGCCCATATTTCATGGGCATACAACAATGGGGTCAGCACATCAGTTCTGTAAACCTTCAGTTTAGTTGTCAGTCTAATACCTCTTCTCTCCTAAACTTTTCTTTGGAGCCTCCCAAACACTGAACTCTCTCTGGTAATGTGTGCATCAACTTCATTGTCAATGTGTACCTCCCTGGAAAGTATACTACCAAGGTAAATGAACTTATCCACAGCATTCAAAACTTCTCCATTTGCTATAACCAATGGTTCCATGCATTGATGGGGTAGTGGTGGCTGATGAAGCACCTGTGCTTTCTTGGAGTTAATTGTTAGGCCAAAATTAGCACAGGCAGCAGAGAATTTATCCATACTTTGTTGTATCTCAGCTTCAGAGGCTACACTGAGTACACAATAATCTGCAAACAGAAAATCATGCGCCAACACTCCCTCCACTTTGGTCTTGACTTGTAGACTTTTCAAATTGAAGACCTTATAATCAGTATGACAGTTGACCTTGATGCCATGTTCATCCTCATTGAAAGCATTTGTCAACATGGCTGAAAACATCATGCTAAAAGCACTGGAGCAAGCACAAACCCTATTTCACTCCATTGGTAACTGGGAAGGCACGAGAGCTTTGTCCATTATCTCAAACCCAGGCAAACATGCCATCATGAAATTGACACACAATATTGATGAACTTCCCTGGTCAACCAAATTTCGACATAAATTTTCCCTAAGCCCTCATGATTAACAATGTCACAGGCCTTGGTCAGATCTACAAACATTGTGTACAGAATTCTGTTCTGCCCCTGGCATTTCTCCTGGAGTTGTCAGGCAGCAAATACCATATCAATTGTTTTTCTGAAGCCACACTGGCTCTCAGGTATATGACCAACTTCCAGGTGAAGGATCAGCCTATTAAGAAGGACTCTAGCAAGAATTTTGCCAGCAATGACTAAGAGAGACTCCTCTTGTGATTGTCACAGGACAACCTATTCCCTTTACCTTTATAGAGATGGACAATGGAGGCATCCTTGAACTCCTGGACGATAACATCCTCTTGCCATATAACCTGGAAAATTTCAGTCAGCTTTTGTATGAGCAATGGTCCAGCTACCATGTAAATCTCAGCTAGAATAGAATCAGCATCAAGTACTTTGTCACATGAAAGGAGCCTAATGGTCCTCAAAACCTCTTCTTCAGTTTAAAGTTGAACTAAAGAGGGATTGACTGCAACACTGTGGTAAATGGTCTTAGCATTGATTGATGATGGTCTGTTGAGAACACTATGGAAGTGCTCAGCCCATCTCTATAGTATCATCTCCTTATCACTAATCAGTGTCTCTCCATGAGCACTGAGTAGTTGTGATTCACCATAGGTTTTTAGTCCATAAATAGCTTTCAGGGAATCATAAAAGGGCTTTGGATTGTTACTATCAGCATAAACTTGAATTTCATCTGCCTTCTTACTGAATCATGAATCCTGCATCTCTCTAAGCTTTGCTTATACTTTACTTTTGATGGAATTAAATGCTGCCTTTTTAGAGGTGGATGAACTATCCTGTGGAATTCTTGTATTTCATTTACCAGCTTCTGAATTTCCCCATCATTTTCATCAAATCAGTCTTGGTGTTTTGCAACTGTTCTGACCCAGATGAGCAAATTCAGTGCTGTACACCAAATCTCTGAAAGTTGTCCACTCTTTTTCTGCTCCACTGTTGTCAACTGTGTGTTGGCTCAACTTTCCCTCCAAGTTAGCAACAAACTGTTCATGCTTAGAGAAGAGCTCAAATTTGTTGAGATTAATTCTTGTGGTCATCATTTTGCTTTGGGGACAGCAATTTTGATGAATGTGAATATTACCTTGGAAAGGATAAGTCTAGGATCAGTCCAGCACTCTGCGCCATACATTGCCTTTGTCACTCTCACATCTTCTCTGTCTCTTTTTCTTACAATCACATAGTCAATTAGATGCTAATGTTTGCTGCAAGGGTATATCCATGAAGTTTTATTGCATTTAGGTAAACAGAAAACAGTGTTGATGTTGAGAAGGTCATGTGATGCACAAGTGTTCAGCAGTAAATGACCTTTGCTGTTACTGTTTCTAATTCCGTTCCTCCTTAGGACTCCCTGCCAAGTCTTGTAGTCTGAGCTTATTCTAGCATTAAAGTCACCCAGAATTATAAGCTTGTCCTCTTTTTGCTCATTGATGATAAGCATCTCCAGGTCTTCAGAAAATTTTTCTTTGACTTCATCAGAGTTTGTTATATTGGGAGCATTGACACTGATGATGGTGGCATGGTATTTTCCTGAGAGTGGCAATCGCATTGTCATGAGCATGTCATTCACTTCTTTTGGCAGGCATATCAGCTTACTGACTAGATTAGTTTTGATTGCAAAACCCATGCCAGCTTCATGGCTCTCCCCTTCACTGTGCCCACTCCAGAAAAATGTGTATCCAGCTCCAGCATCAATAAGTTGACCTTCATTTGCCAAACCTTGTTTCACTCAGGGCTACTATTTGGATGTCATACCTGTTGAGTTCTCTTGCAACAACAGTAGTTCGTCTTTCAGATTTACTGGATTTTGTGCTGTCTATTAGTGTGTGCTCCTTCCATGTGACAGTGGTAAGTGGAATCATCTTTGCAGAGGTTTTTGTACATTTTGTACATTTTTTGTGTTTTGACCACTTAGTGGAATTCCCAGCCTGCTGTGGTAATCAGGCCAGGGTTGGGTAAGCAGACAATGTTTAGATCACCTTTTCTAGCCCCCTTCCTCACACCAGGAGGTGAACAGTGTGATCCTTAAAAGGTTGCTCAGACACTCAGGGGACTGCAGAGTCCCATTGCTGCATCCAGTGAGAAATTATTCCATGGCCTGGGCAGTCTGCCAGGTTGTGACTAGTATCCACATCTGCTGTTTCATCACTTGCCTACTGCCTCAGGACTTTGAGGCATAATAGTAAAATGGTATGGATGATGTCTTTTGATTTCTGTGTAAACTGGATTTAAGTGAGGCAGAGTTGCCCAAAGTGGTCAGCCTCATTCTCTCCTCTGAAGTCATCATGGTCCCATGGCAGGACAGGTTTAAGACAGCTAATGATAACTCAGGCTTCAGTGAATGACCTTGGCATCTTCAATGTCTAACCAAGCTCTAAGTGCTCCACATCACCTGCTTCAGCTGCCTTCATGGCCATCGGAACAAATATCTCTCATCTGCCCATTCCACCAGAAGAAGTCTTCATATGCTGGGAGTAGACACTCCCCTAACTCACCAATGGGTTTGAGACCCCTTGGTTACCCTCAGCCTAGTTTGACCTGTCTGCTGAAGTGGTTTTCCAGAGTGTGGCCACTGTGCATACTGCAGCTCCTTGGAGCCACAGGTGAGAGTTGGGTGGACAAGGTGAACACCAGAGGAGGAAAGAGCGCTGAAAAGGATTCAGCAGCCATTACACCAAAGGTGCTGGTCCTCCTTGAACACACCCTACACCCCACATCTGACCATAAAATAAACAAGAAAGAAGGAAGTGAATAGAATTTTAGAAAAGTGTATGGTAGATCTCTGAAGAAAATTGAATGGTGACAGAAAGGAATATACTTTTTCGTTTAGCAGTACATGGTACCCAGACAAAACTTGACCATGTCCAAGGTCATAAAAACCTCATAATTCAATGCAAAAAGGCAGAAATATTAAATGCATCCTTTTTAGACCATACTGAAATAAAAATTACATGTAATAAAGGCCCATGGGTAGACAGACTAAAAATCAATTGGAAACTAAATAATCTAATCCTATAGAATGAGTGGGTCAGGCAAAAAATCATAGAAACAATCAATAGTTTAATATAAAAGAATGACAATAATAAAACAACATATCAAAACTTGTGAGTTGCAGTGAAAGTGGTTCTTAGGGGAAGTTTTATATCTCTAAATTCTTAAATAAATAAAACAGGAATGAGGAGATCAGTGAATTGGGCACATAGCTAAAAAGATAGAAAAAGAACAAATTAAAAATACCCAGTTAAATACCAAATTAGAAATACTGAAAACTAAAGAAGAGATTAATAAAATTGAAATTAAGGAAATAATTAAACTAATAACTAATAAATAAAACTAAGAGCTGGTTTTATAAAAAAAAAACAATAAATTAGACAAACTTTTGGTGAATTTGATTTTAAAAAAGAAATTGCCAGTATAAAAAAAAAAGGGTGAATTCACCTCCAATGAAGAGGAAATTAAAACAGTAAT